>CM067322.1:7699354-8387039 GCA_034231615.1 Meghimatium bilineatum | reverse complement strand
ATATATATATATATATATATATAATATATATATATATATATATATATATATATATATATATATATTGTTATATTTATTATGTATTGTTTGTACTGGATATAACGAATGTCTGTTATTAGATACATATTTTTTCAGTTCGGATCAATTTTAGTTGTTATAATGAGATTTGACTGTAGATATATTTATATGCGTGCATGTGTGCGTGCGTATGTTCGTGCGTGCCTGTGTGTGTGTGTGTGCTGCGCATTTTTGTATTGTATACCGTATCTTGACCTATTTCTTCTGTTATGTCTGTGGTATATAAGTTGCATCTGTTTATCAATTCATTCTTGTATCTGCACTTTATGTGTTACTTTTAATCGCATGTAATGTTGAACAAATGTTTCCACAAACTTGCATTTATTTGATCAATGTTGATCACAGTCTTTCAGAATAGTTGTTCTCTCAGTCTAACATATCATTTTGCATCCTCTGTATGAACTTGTTTCTCTATCTATTGTCTCAATCTTGTATCTATTGTTGCTACCGTGCCCTATTCTGTTGTTCACTCTTGTCTCTGGGGTATAGATATTGTCTTCGTCTTTAGTCTTAGCATTCTAATGTTTGTTATAGTCATTGGTATATTTGTTATAGTCATTGGTATATTTGTTATAGTCATTGGTATATTTGTTATAGTCATTGGTATATTTGTTATAGTCATTGGTATATTTGTTATAGTCATTGGTATATGTGTTATAGTCATTGGTACATTTGTTATAACCCATTTTATTTTTCCAATAACATTTATTTCTAATATTTTTATAGCACATTATGGTGCCCAATTTCCTTCTTAGTTCATACATATGTGTACATGTATAACTCTTCGATGTGTCATTATCTATCTGTCCTTAACGTTGCTGTTTTAAGAACCACTTACATTTTAAACATGTTTTTAAATTAATTATTTTGCTGTACTATATGTTTTATTATTATTATTTGTTCTGACGAAGATCTTTCATCAAAACTTCAACTGTTTTCATCCTCATTTTAAAAATATTATTGTTTCTATCATCTTTCTAATACTAGCAGAAGGTATTAAAATATTTGCAATAGTTACCACACAATGCTGGATTTAGATTTCATAGGCAGAAAGGTTTATTGCAGCTAAACTGAAACATAACACAGAACATTCCATTCTCCAGACTACATCATGCTAATCTGCATGAGTTTGAGTATTAACACAGGAGAAGAAGAATGGAACTGTCTTTTATTTCCTATTTACTAATATCTGAATTTTCTTGTAAAACCTTAAAACTTCTTTATAATTTATACACTCATTTTACAGAAGTCTGTAGTGGACGGATGTTCAGCGTGGACAAGGGCACCTGATAACTACTTTTACTTGCACCAATTCTTGGAGTCTCAACCGGAGCTCAATTTGAGAAGTGACAAAGTCAGAGAAGAGTTAGAGAGTATTCTACGGTTCTGGTAATTGTTATTTCATATCCTTCCAAGAAATATATAATTTCAGTAGTTAGGGTTGTGACACAATCACATGGTCTAGTGTTGTGACACAATCACACGGTCTAGTGTTGTGACACAATCACACGGTCTAGTGTTGTGACACCATCACACGGTCTCTATATAATCATCTCGATCATTTTTCTAATAATGGAGAGGTATACTCCATCACTGGCGTTAATGGGTCTCAGAATCAACTTGGGAGGTGGCAATTACAGGTTATGTCCTTGTCAATTGGTGTAGACAAAGGCTACCACAGGCTATCTCTGATGGTGAGAGGCACTTGCTGTGTCATTGATCAACTAATGTCATCCTGAAGCTGGGAAACTCACAGCCAGTAAATTCTTGATCTTCTACTGCATGTCTGCTTGATTGGTGCTTGGAGCTAGGACATTTCATGATCTGCCTGGAGCTAGGACATTTCATGATCTTCTTGGAGCTAGGACATCTCATGATCTGCTTGGAGCTAGGACATCTCATGATCTTCTTGGAGCTAGGACATCTGATGATCTTCTTGGAGCTAGGACATCTGATGATCTTCTTGGAGCTAGGACATCTGATGATCTTCTTGGAGCTAGGACTTATGATGATCTTCTTGGAGCTAGGACATCTCATGATCTGCCTGGAGCTAGGACATCTCATGATCTGCCTGGAGCTAAGACATTTCATGATCTGCCTGGAGATAGAACATCTGATGATCTTCTTGGAGCTAGGACATCTGATGATCTTCTTGGAGCTAGGACGTATGATGATCTTCTTGGAGCTAGGACATCTAATGATCTGCCTGGAGCTAGGACATCTAATGATCTGCCTGGAGCTAGGACATCTCATGATCTGCCTGGAGCTAGGACATCTCATGATCTGCCTGGAGATAGAACATCTGATGATCTGCCTGGAGATAGAACATCTGATGATCTTCTTGGAGCTAGGACATCTCATGATCTGCCTGGAGCTAGGAAAACATCTTAAAAATAGGAGGCAAATAATCTTACTTTGTTTTAAAAGGAAAAATGGAAACTTCAGGCTTCGACTTGGGACATGTAATGTCCGAACCATGTGTCCAGGAGATTCTATAGACCTCAATGACACTGACGATATTATTTAAAACGGCTGTTATCTAAGTGATGTATAGTAAGTTCTTCTTTAAGGACAACAAGTGACCGATGGATAGAATAAACACTTCGTGGAATCTCTGAAAGTGTCTCTACAGAGTTTAAACTTTGACTTTACCGGGGAATCCATCACTCAGAATCACTCAATGTATCCTGTCAACATGACAAAATTCTATAAAGATATTTTATTACAATATAAATTTGTTCCATAAAAAATCAAATACAATCTGATATTTATATCGTCAAAGGCTTGACCTCGGAGTCGATGGTTTCTATATTCGGGACACAGAATATCTGTTCGAGGACTATGATCTGAGAGATGGAACACATGATGAAACCAGTTTGGTAAGTACTTTATGAAAACATACCTACAACACCTAACTAGTCTTTCTTTAGAAACTTTCGTTATGCATGTTTTCCTGTCAAGGAGGGAAGGTAGGTTTTCTATGGGCTGTGGGAATAATGGCCGCTTTGTCAAAGCAGACGCTGCGACATGTACAGGAATAATTTTGATTGTACCTCCGTAAGAAAAAAATTCCTGTACCAACCGTGGATTGAACCAGATACCTTCGAATGTCTGAGAACGGCGTTCTAACTACACGGCCATGCGTTCCAGATCTTGTTCCAACTAATCTTGAAGGTAAAATTGACAAGGGTCATGAATTAGAGTCATGACACACATGTTTTATCATGAATAAGAGTCATGACACACATGTTTTATCATTAGTTCTCAATTGTCTCTACACTTGTTAGCCAGAAAAATAATCCAACTATTGCCACCTTCTGCATCTTTCCAGAACAACATTGTTTCCTGGTTCAACAACATTTTTTTGCTAGTTGGCGAGTTTATTTCTGAATCAGCCTTTATTGATGTGGCTTATACAATCCTATAAATGCCCTTAGCCGAGAAATATAATAAGGCGGGGTTTTTATGTACTATTTATTATAAGGCAACATCTTTTGTGTAATATTTTCTTAATTCAACAGGTTTTAACTTTTCTTCAATATATCTAAAAGTTATATTTCTCAGAAATCGATTTCTTCAATATATCTAAAAGTTATATTTCTCAGGAATCGATTTCTTCAATATATCTAAAAGTTATATTTCTCAGGAATCGATTTCTTCAATATATCTAAAAGTTATATTTCTCAGGAATCGATAGCTCATAAAATAGTGTAGTTAGTAAATGCAAATATCAAAACAATGAATTTTGAAACGATAAGATATTGAAAATAATACTCACGTGAAAGACAGGTAATGACGTTCTACTGGATAAAGACTGACACTATCACTGTCGGATGCCTACGTGCGTGAATAAATATATACAGCAAAACACAGAATATAAACATACAAATGATAATACACAGGACATAATCGACGTTTCGAACCGAAAGGCTTTTGTCAAGATACACACATAACATAAAAACATAAAATACGACGAGTAGAAATGACTACACCACAACAAGCGTGTCCTGAGTGAAATATGGTTGTGAGATACCGGAAGGATACGGACAGGAAGTACACAAAGATGATAATATAGGTGGAACAAGAAGAACAAAAAAGATGATGTAAATTACGGCTCAAAAGGTATGGTATGTTTGATGTAATCTATATATTTGCCTTATAGTTCTTCTTCTGATGATGCCACTAGTGCTTGGTCATCTGCAAATAGTAGTTCGTTTAAGTTGCCCTTCAGATTGTTCTAAACGATTACATATTGAAGCAATAAGACGGTGATGTAATTAATTGTTTAAATAATTATATCTATCTATCTATATTGCTTCAACGCCGAACACGGTGAATAGGACAGAAACCAGAGCTCTCCAGTGTGAGCGATGTGGTGTTACTGTGTGTAATTCTTGTATGTTGTTGAGACCTATGGATATAGTCATACCCTCTTTGATGGTTGTTCTGCGAAGAGTCTTTCTTGGTCTTCCTCTTTTTCTTTTTCCACCTGGTACCCATTTAAATGTGTGTGGTGGCAGTCTACTTTCATTCATTCTAAATACATGCAAATAATTGTGTTTTCTTATTTTCAGAACTGCAGTACTGCAGCACGTGATGTAAAATATAACAAATTCACGAAAGGATTGAGCGAAATCTTTGACATGCTTGCAAGATGGAGATCATTCTTAGATGAATATGGGAATACAACCAACCGATATAGGTATGTAATTGTAGCATTGCCAACTATGGCCTGCATGTAGTTAAAGATTATTAAACCGTTTTGGCTACACCGTCCAATAAATGGTGAAAGATATCAAAAACAAAGATTATTAAGCCGTGTTGGATACCCCCTTCAGTAAATGTAAATTTAAGTAGGAAGCCAGAGGACAATATTTAAAAATTCTTGAGACTAACGGGAATTGAACCAGTCCGTTCTACGGCACCAAATCGCCTAGCAACAATTGCACACGCGTTCTTCAGCACTTGACTAACCGCATCTCCAAAAAAAGATGCGATTTCATCAAGCCATTCAAATCGTGCACACAAAGTCACCCGAACGGACCAATCGAGACAAGGACTATTACAACAACAACAAACATCCCGTACAGGTATTGAAATATCCTCAGTAACAACAAACACATAACATAATATCCGTATTAGTTATACAAGGGCCGATAGGTCTTCTTGTAAACATGGATACCATATATAGACGATTTGAATGGCTTGATGAAATCGCATCTTTTTTTGGAGATGCGGTTAGTCAAGTGCTGAAGAACGCGTGTGCAATTGTTGCTAGGCGATTTGGTGCCGTAGAACGGACTGGTTCAATTCCCGTTAGTCTCAAGAATTTTTAAATATTGTCCTCTGGCTTCCTACTTAAATTTACTTGTATAAACAATTATTTGAAGCAAAATTGTATTGACTATATATGTTATCCATGTTTACAAGAAGACCTATCGGCCCTTGTATAACTAATACGGATATTATGTTATATGTTTGTTGTTACTGAGGATATTTCAATACCTGTACGGGATGTTTGTTGTTGTTGTAATAGTCCTTGTCTCGATTGGTCCGTTCGGGTGACTTTGTGTGCACGATTTGAATGGCTTGATGAAATCGCATCTTTTTTTGGAGATGCGGTTAGTCAAGTGCTGAAGAACGCGTGTGCAATTGTTGCTAGGCGATTTGGTGCCGTAGAACGGACTGGTTCAATTCCCGTTAGTCTCAAGAATTTTTAAATATTGTCCTCTGGCTTCCTACTTAAATTTACTTGTATAAACAATTATTTGAAGCAAAATTGTATTGTCTATATATGTTATCCATGTGTACAAGAAGACCTATCGGCCCTTGTATAACTAATACGGATATTATGTTATATGTTTGTTGTTACTGAGGATATTTCAATACCTGTACGGGATGTTTGTTGTTGTTGTAATAGTCCTTGTCTCGATTGGTCCGTTCGGGTGACTTTGTGTGCACGATTTGAATGGCTTGATGAAATCGCATCTTTTTTTGGAGATGCGGTTAGTCAAGTGCTGAAGAACGCGTGTGCAATTGTTGCTAGGCGATTTGGTGCCGTAGAACGGACTGGTTCAATTCCCGTTAGTCTCAAGAATCTTCAGTAAATGATAATACATATCTTAAACACCACTCTGAAGTTGGATGTATCAGACATATGACATTGTACATAATTGTAAAGCAGGCACATTTCGTTCACCGGTAAGATTATGGGAAATTGAGGAAATTATGTGTAGGCTTCATGAAGTGTGTCAACGAGTTTCCCAAATCTGTTTTCATGCCAGAGTGCTGCCAGCTAGACATATCCCTACCACATTTCACTATCAAATATGCCTTGCCAAATTCTCTATCACATATCACTAACAAATTGCCCTAACAAATATCCATATCAATTTCATTACAGTTTTATGTATTCATTAACAATTTTTCTCTTTCCTAGTTTCTCAATTGAACTCGCTCGCGGTTCAAGGCTAAAACCGGTTGTCATTCACGCTGTATTGGCCAAAATATATACCCCTAAACTAGAGTAGAATGACTTTCATAAAATGTTCACCTGTAATTTAAGTTGGATAAAGGGGGTATCCTGAAGTTTCTTAGAAATTGTCTGTCTTGATGTGGAAACTGTAATGGATGATGCACCTGGGCTGCTGTTGGATGATACAGTAATAGGTGTGTATCGATAATAGATCTGCAAAGAAACTGTGATTATTTTTTTTAAAGAGGAAAATGTGTTATAACAGTATGCACTGTTAAGAGATCTCACTGCTGTATTTTGTTTTTCTTGATACAGGTCATTTGGTCAAAACGTTGGTTTGTATGTTTTTTCTTGAAGATGTCAGAATACTGAAGAATCTATTTAATGGAGATGTTCAGTCTGGGAAAATATCTCAGGGTCGAGCTCCACTTCGGTACAAATACGTATACAAATGCGATATACATGATACAGACATTGATAAGAATCATGAGAACAGGATGCAGTGGATTGTGTTTCATGGAGGGAACAGATCGGGAATGGTATGAAGATCAAGGAGAAAGTGATAGTAGATAATGCAAAGGCTACACGTCTAAAAAAACACATCACAGACGGTGCGTGTGGACGTATGATTCCTTATATGCCTACATTCTGTGGAAGACTCTTTGTGGCTTAAATTGGTCTTGTGTATCACATCCATCACAGCCATAGATTATAAATAATTTGTCTTATGACACAACAACAACACTATTGTCTGGAAAGACGGAAAGGTACCTACTATCTTGTTTGATTACAGTGATTCATAAAACATTTATACTTTGTGTTTTCAGTAATTGTCTGTAGTAAGTGTAGCATGAATTGTACTGGGCATCGGTGGGCAGGTTAAGATGTTTGTTCGACACAAAAGATCAGTGGTTTGCAATGATTGAAATAATAACCAATCCTTAGTATATCACAGAAGGTTGTCTCCTAAATAAATTATAACAAAAGAGCTGAAGTTTTTTGGTCATTTACAGATACATAAAAGAATGGAAAAATTAATAGTTCAAGGTATGGTTGCTGATAACAGAGGTATAAGCTAACCAATACAACAATGGATAACAGAGATATGAGCCGACCAATACAACAATAGATAACAGAGGTATGAGCCGACCAATACAACAATAGATAACAGAGGTATGAGCCTACCAATACAACAATGGATAACAGAGGAATGGGCCGACCAATACAACAATGGATAACAGAGGAATGGGCCGACCAATACAACAATGTAGAGGAAACATCTTAGATTGTTTAAACATGCCCTTACAAGCAGCAAGCCAACTCGCCTCGACTCTATAAAAATTCAGAACATCCTAAGATTATGTTCTAGAAAAGTTCAGAACATCCTAAGATTATGTTCTAGAAAAGCTCAGACCATCCTATGATTATGTTCTAGAAATGTTCAGAACATCCTAAGAGTATGTTCTAAAGCCATAATAGAGACAGCCAAAATGGTCATGAATTGCCTGCCGAGTCACAACAGACATGTAGTATTTCTAACAGATGCAAAGTCAGTGTTGCGGGCATTGAAAGATCCAAAGAACATGGGTATTAATGAACTTATGGCCTGCTTACTACACCTCAGCAGTACTACCAAAGAAACAGTACTGCAGTGGGTCCCTGGTCACTGGGCTTACCTGAAAATTAAAAGGCTGATCTCCTGGCAAGGAAGGGGGATCACTGGAACAAATAGAAAGTGGTAATACGTACTATTAATATAAGACTATGTTAAAAGCAGAATATAAGAAAAAGTGGAAGCAGATGCACCCAACTGCAGAACCAAATGACCCCTACCATCAAATGCCACGCAAGGAACAAACCATCATCTTCAGACTACGAACTGGCCACAGCAGACTGAGAAGTCACATGTCCCGAAAGCTGAAGATTGGCGAGACAGACCTGTGCAACTGTGGATTGAGCCCAGAGACTATGCCTGTCAACTCTACCAGAAGAGTGGGAGAAAACATGGCCCACTGAAACGGCACTTCTTCCAGACTTGAGGGGTTTCATGGATGGATCTGAAGCGAATCACACAATTCATTGAAGTTATTGGCCCTGTAACCTGATATCTGACTGAAGAACGATGAAGAAGAAGAAGACGAAAAGTTCAGAACATTCTAAGATTATGTTCTGGAAAGAATATTTAATCTGAATAGCTGTATATTACGATTTTAAATATCATCTTTCATCATAATAATCGTTTTAGCTGTGAGCAGGTATCTCTTGATAGACCATAACATTTTAGATAAATGCACGGCGTTGTTCTCTGTTGTGTTGCTGAGACAACAGCCGGACTCGTCTAAGGTTTTACAAAATTAATAATTGTGTTATGGGATTTATGGATAAATGTTTTATGGATACATGTTTAGTCACTGGGGGGAAATTTCCAGTGTGGCAGTATCGCAGAATCACCACGTTCTCCCAGGTGTACAGTAGACACATCCAGTCCAGCTTTCTCATCATTCGTCTGTCAGATTTGTTGAACCATCCACAGTTGTGGCACATCTAGTCTTCCCCGTCATCTAGGAGTCTGACACGAAAGGACAAAGCTGCAATGTTTACATGCCTGCATCTCTCCATCATCCATGGGGGATCATTTGATAGAAGACCAAAATCAGAAATTGAGACAAGACATTTGATAGAAGAAAAAAATCAGAAATTGATACAAGTCAAAAGGTGATATATTGTTAGTCAATCTCTCAACTTTCCTTAATCGTCTCCTATGATATGTATGTAAAGAAGACAATAGCCCTATTCTTTACAACCTGAACTAGATGTCCAGTTCCTTGTTGCAACACCTGTCGGTCAGCTTTTACAGAATGATTTGCAACACCTGATGGTCAGCTTTCATAGAATTATTTGACACACCGGGCGGTCAGCTTTCATAGAATTATTTGACACACCGGGCGGTCAGATTTCATACAATGATTTAATGATATTTCATCAGAATTCTCTTCTCTGATGCCGATGGCTCGTATGAACATGTACGGGACTATTACGGGATGTTCAACAGAGATGGTGTTGATTTTCCTCTCAACCAGTTTAGTCTCAACTTAAATATCACAACAGGAGCTCATGACATTCAGAAAATGGCATCTTATTGGATCGATGATATACCCAAAAATCACTGGCCTAATTGGATGGTGAGTATCTTCTTCTTCATCATTCATTCTCAACCCCCGCTGGATCTCCATAGTTGCAGAACATTCTCAAACTCCCGCTGGATCTCCATAGTTGCAGAACACTCTCAAACTCCCGCTGGATCTCCATAGTTGCAGAACATTCTCAAACTCCCGCTGGATCTCCATAGTTGCAGAACATTCTCAAACTCCCGTTGCATCTATCTAGTAATAGGATAATGATCCTATCAGATTTCAAGCAGAATGTATTCTCGATAATTAAATGCATTGTGTCTCCGTTTTTTGTGTTCCAATGGCCCAACACATTTGTCTTCGGTAGTGATGGAGAGCATAAATATGTACAGTAAATGTGAAATGGAGACATACAAAGATAAGCTTCTTGTCTTACTCCCTCGCTTAGTTTTTCTCATTCTAACATGAAATTTCAGGGTTTGGAACCGGGAACAGTAGTAGTACAGAGTCTAAGGCGTTCGACCACCGACCTGATGATCCAGATTTCAAAGTTACTCATGTTTGCAGCAAAATACATTTCCGAAATGGTCTTGAGCTGCCATAGACTAGGTGTACAAGACAAGTGTGCCAATTTTGTGTATGCTGTATAGATAGTATGGCGCATGGATGAGAGGTTAGAACATTAGTCTCACACACGTGAGGTCCAGGGTTTGATTCCAGGTGAGGACAGAGTTACTGATCTGCCAGAGTGTAAATTGAAAAACTCACCCTTTACATGACATGACGACAGCAGCTTTTATTACACAAGTCATTCGCAAACTCCCAAACAGGTAAATGCAGTGTTAACAGACAGTAAAGTTGGTGACTCTTCTTCTTCTTCTTTCGTTCACTTGAAACATGACTATATCTATAATTCTGTCTCCTTAATAAAACTCACTGTTTTTTGTAGTTCATACAGTGTCCCATAGAGCTTTGATTCCAGTGTTGTTTCCTGTGGCGAATATGTCTGCCTCAGCGTTTCCATTGTGTTTTGTGCGTGGCATCCTGATTATCTGTGCGCCTTTTGGCTGGATGCCTCCGTCTTCAGGACTCTGCTTACTTGGGCCGGACTATGGTCCTGCTCGAGTGGGACTGCCCGACCAGTCTTAGTATTCAGCCCCTGATGGCTGAACTAAGCCCCATCACCACTGCACGGTGCTGGCCTCGATGGGGAGTTGGTGACTCGATCTGTTATGTCCTGTGCTTAGCTTCAATGATGATTGGGATTAATGTTGTTAGTGCAGTCAAATTCCATTATAACAACTTTGTCCGTATCAACAAAATATTTATGTAATAACGGATGTTTGTTATAAACAGCATAAATAATAGATATAATTGGTGATATTGTAAAGAGAAAGACGGAAGACTTGATTTGCTGTTTTCAGAGAAAAAGATTATCAAAATTAAAGACTTGATCCGTTGTTTTAAGGGAGAGAGTGACTAATGTTAAAGATTGGATTTTTGCTTTCCATGGAGAGAATAGCCAACGTTAAAAGATTTGATCTGTTATTTCCAGTTAGAGAATAAACAAAGTAAAAGATGTGATCTGTTGTTTCTAGGAAGAGCGCAACCACAGTTAAAGATAGGATATATTGTTTCCAGGAAGAGATTAACGAAGGTCAGAGATTGTATCTGTTGTTTTCAGGAAGAGAGTAACCAATATCAGAGATTGTATCTGTTGTTTCCAGGAAGAGATTAATCAATGTCAGAGATTTTATCTGTTGTTTCTCGGAAGAGAAAATCCAAAGTTAAAAGTTGAATCTGTTGTTTCTGGGAAGAGAACAACCAAAGTTAAAAGTTTGATCTGTTGTTTCTGGGAAGAGGACAACCAAAGTTAAAAGTTTAATCTGTTGTTTCTGGGAAGAGAACAACCAAAGTTAACAGTTTAATCTGTTATTTATGGGAAGAGAACAACCAACGTTAAAAGTTTGATCTGTTGTTTCTGTGAAGAGAACAACCAAAGTTAAAGGTTTAATCTGTTGTTTCTGGGAAGAGAACAACCAAAGCTAAAAGTTTAATCTGTTGTTTCTGGGAAGAGAACAACCAAAGTTAAAAGTTTGATCTGTTGTTTCTGGGAAGAGATGGTTAAAGATACAGTCTATTATTTTCAGGGAAAGAATGACTAAAGTTGAGACTTGGTTTGTTGTTTTCAATGAGAGAATGTTTGTGGTGAGAGAGTTGTTGTTGTTCTAGGGAGGTAGTGTTTGTACTAATAAATCTTGTGCTGATTATTTCCAGGGAGGTAACGACCGCAGTGAAAGACTTGTTGACCGCCTTGGAGAAATAGCAGGTCCTTATTTAATGCTAACCATGTTACTGCCTGGGACACCTTACTTTTATTATGGTGATGAGATCGGTACGTTTTCCTGCCTTGCAAGAAGCTGTTGATCTATTAAAACTCCTTAGCTGGGGTGGTATTTTTAAGGATATGATGAAAAGCCACCGACCTTTTGAAGAGATCCTCCTCTTCTTAGCTTCCCAGAGATAAAATTTGTCTGGATGCTTATAATAAAATATCCAGACCAATTGTTTCCCTCGGAAACTAAAAAGAGGAAGATCTCAGCAAAATGGCAGCAACCATTCATCGCATCCTTAAGGATTCTACGCAGCTTATTCTTAGCAAGATCAGTAAGTAGAATCATGCAGTGACTTGTAAACTATAAACTTACAAGAAAGGTCAGTGAAATCATGCAGTAACTTGTAAACTATAAACTTACAAGAAAGGTCAGTGAAATCATGCAGTGACTTGTAAACTATAAACTTACAAGAAAGGTCAGTGAAATCATGCAGTGACTTGTAAACTATAAACTTACAAGAAAGGTCAGTGAAATCATGCAGTGACTTGTAAACTATAAACTTACAAGAAAGGTCAGTGAAATCATGCAGTGACTTGTAAACTATAAACTTACAAGAAAGGTCAGTGAAATCATGCAGTGACTTGTAAACTATAAACTTACAAGAAAGGTCAGTGAAATCATGCAGTGACTTGTAAACTATAAACTTACAAGAAAGGTCAGTGAAATCATGCAGTGACTTGTAAACTATAAACTTACAAGAAAGGTCAGTGAAATCATGCAGTGACTTGTAAACTATAAACTTACAAGAAAGGTCAGTGAAGTCATGCAATGACTTGTAAGCTATAAACTTACAAGAAAGGTCAGTGAAATCATGCAGTAACTTGTAAACTATAAACTTACAAGAAAGGTCAGTGAAGTCATGCAGTGACTTGTAAACTATAAACTTACAAGAAAGGTCAGTGAAGTCATGCAGTGACTTGTAAACTATAAACTTACAAGAAAGGTCAGTGAAATCATGCAGTGACTTGTAAACTATAAACTTACAAGAAAGGTCAGTGAAATCATGCAGTGACTTGTAAACTATAAACTTACAAGAAAGGTCAGTGAAATCATGCAGTGACTTGTAAACTATAAACTTACAAGAAAGGTCAGTGAAATCATGCAGTGACTTGTAAACTATAAACTTACAAGAAAGGTCAGTGAAGTCATGCAGTGACTTGTAAGCTATAAACTTATAATGAACATTAGTGAAGTCGTGCATTGACCTGTATTCTGTGAAATTATTAGAATTGTCTGTGAAGTCATACAGTGACTTCTGACCTGTTGACTTATAAAAACCTTTTAGTAAATAGAGTGACTTCCTAGAAAATTTACTATAAAATTTAAACTCCTGAAGCTTAAAGACTATCAGCACCCTCCTCAATGGCAGTGAAACATGAGCAAGCTCTATGCACCAGGAGAGATGGCTAATCGAGCTATGTCACATGCCAGGTGTTGGATCTTGACAGAGTCTAATGAGCAGAGGTAACGCCGTTAACTCAATCCTATATGTGCCAGAGTTCTTCAAAGCTTACTCATTCACATGTGATATCTGGTTCACTACACACATCGATTTCCTTGTTTCCTACACACATAGATTCTCTGGTTGGCTTACACACATAGATTCTCTGGTTGGCTACATACATAGATAGCTGGTTGACTACACATATAGACTGAAACACAAACCATTGATAAACAACTATAAAATTAAGAAATAAAAGTTCCGGTGAAGGATAATAACCATAAACTGGAAATGGTGGCTGATATAACACAGGGCAAATATCACAATGAATAGAAATAGGTATTCGTTTTACCAACATAAAACGATACGGAAACCCAACAACAAGACACGGTGACGGACGATGCTTCGTCTAAATGTCTCATCAGGACACAGACTAGCAACAGGCAATAAATGTTACAAACAAAAAAATCCATAATGTAAGAGAAGAGGAAATAAAGAATATAAGAGATCATATGAGAAAGAGAGAGAGAGAAAAATACAGTAAGACAGAATAGAGAAAGATAAAACAGAGCATATATAATCGAAAAAAGGAGGAAAATATTAGACCTGTTCCCATGACGCGCTACTAATCTAACCTGCTTGCATCGTCACTGTATTTTCTTCTTCTTTCTACTTGTTCCCATGATACGCCTCTCTTCACTATCTAATATTTTCCTCCTTCTATTTGATTGTATGTGCTCTGTGGCTTATCCTTTCTCTTTTCTATTCTTACCGTATTTTCCTCTCGCTCTTTCTCTCTCTCTCTCTCTCTCTCTCTCTTTCTTTCTTTCTTTCTTGTTCATCTGATCTCTCATATTCTCCATTTCCTCTTCTCTTACATTATGGATTTTTTTGTGTGGTAACATTCATTGCCTGTTGTTTGTCTGTATCCTGATGAAGACTGTTTAGTCAAAACGTCGTCCATCACTGTGTCTCGTTATTAGGTTGCTTTATTGTTTTATTTTAGTAACACGAATACCTATTTCTGTTCATTATGAAATATGAAATTAAGTTTATTCGCACAGAATGTATGGATCACTAACATCAGTAAAGTGTGTCATTCAATCACGGTCTCAGTCTGACTCCTAGGCTGAGAGAATTCATACAGGTCGCTAGTGGTTAATATAATGAATAATATGACATCTGGGGAAATCCTCCTTGATGTTACATCTGGAGTTAATTATTATCCGATCCTTGGTACTATCGCAGCATCTCGATGACATTTCTATTGTGCAGCATACATTCTCTCATCCAAGTTTATAGATGACAATCAGGTATTAATATATCAGGTACCTTGCAATCCCATGTGGCAGCTGGCCACTAGCTTCAACAGATATGTCATGCCCTTCTCCGTCATGCTATTTTTATTTGCGCCAATAGCTCTACACATCCATCTTTGGCTGTTGTCAGTTTAAACTGACAAAGTATAACATATTTGTATACAAATTTCAGGTTTGCGGTCAGTGAGCAACACTAGCAGTGGAACGGATGAAATATCTATAGCTTTACCAATGAGAGGGCCACAACAATGGAATAACACAACATTCGCAGGGTTTTGTTCTCAGTCCTGCAATCATCCTTGGATGAATATCAACCCAGAGTATAAGAACCAGATGAATGTAGAGGTATGTTCAACCTTTAGTCATTAGTACGATTGAGTTCAGTTGAGTTATCACCTTTAGTCATTTGTACGATTGAGTTCAGTTGAGTTATCACCTTTAGTCATTAGTACGATTGAGTTCAGTTGAGTTATCACCTTTAGTCATTAGTACGATTGAGTTCAGTTGAGTTATCACCTTTAGTCATTAGTACGATTGAGTTCAGTTGAGTTATCACCTTTAGTCATTTGTACGATTGAGCTCAGTTGAGTTATCACCTTTAGTCATTTGTACGATTGAGTTCAGTTGAGTTATCACCTTTAGTCATTTGTACTATTGAGCTCAGTTGAGTTATCACCTTTAGTCATTTGTACGATTGAGCTCAGTTGAGTTATCACCTTTAGTCATTTGTACGATTGAGCTCAGTTGAGTTATCACCTTTAGTCATTTGTACAATTGAGCTCAGTTGGATTGTCACCTTTAGCCTTTAGAAAGTAAAACTCTTTAGAAAGTTATCCATGTAATACTCTGATAATTGAGTTATTCAATAAATCAAACCATTCCTTTCTCAGCATACATTTTTCTATCTTGCGCAGCATGCTTTGAGAGTGTGTGAGTATTACCGAGTGTATTGATGTATCAGTTATGAACCAATTAAGTGCTGATGTAACTCCCTCATTCTCTATCCTCATGCTCGATGTGACAGTAGAATATGCTGAAGATTTCTCAACCAACTTTACTCTGTTTCTGTAGGAAGCAAAACCCGAACCCCCAATTTTATTTGTATTTCTGTTAACTTGGTCGTCTATGTATATAGTTATGTATTGTGCTCTCGAGTGTAACTGGGCGAGCTCATGAACTGTAACCTAGACCCTGATACAACTCCATGTCCGACACGCTTTATCTAGTTTTATTATTTCGTTGGTCAGCGATATTTTTTTCTCAGTGTATACCACCACTCATTCACTGGCCTTTTATATTTCTTCTAATTTACATACTATCCTGGTGTGTCTTTAGTCTCTGCCGCACATGATCTGCCACGCTTGATTCGTTTTCCCTTTGACTCATCTACACGTTAATGTAATGGGTGGTGATTATATTCTGTTACTTTAAGGTACGACCTAATCTGTGCTACTTGATGACGTACTCTAATACTGATTGAGCTCAGTTGAGTTATCACCTTGAGTCATTAGAAAGATAAATATTGAGTAAATTATCACCTTTAGTCATTAGAAAGGTAGTCTATTGAAATTATCAACTTTGGTCAGAAAGGAAGAAGTCGCTTGATTTATCACCTTTAGACATTAGAAACCATTATTGTTCATTATTTATAATGCTAATATTACCAAAGCAGTCAAAATACCACCTGATGCTGACCAGCCAAAGAACTGAACTACTATTTGCTGTCGGTCTGTAGCGACAATTCGATTGAAGAGCTGCAGATCGTACAAACCTACTCAATGAAAGCTTCCTTAATCACAACATGAAGATCAATACAGAAAATAATTATAAAAAAAAATTTAAGTAAATAACCTAATTCAATAAGCATAAAGCTAAATGGTCAATTACTGAAATAAGTGCAGAAGTTTAGATATATTGGGAGCATTTTACAGACAACAAAAGAATGGACAGATAGATCGAGATACAAAAGCCAACTATATAAATTATGAAAGTACACCAATCATGAAACACAAATCTATCCTGATGGAAGCCAAACAGCATATCATAAATTCATTCTTCATATCAACACTGTGCTATCAATGTTAGATCTTGACACTAACTAAAGAACAAGAGAGCAAGCGTACTATGTACTTTGTGTAAAATAAGATATCTTATAAATGAAGGAAACAAAACGAAGAGATCATGTGAGGAATGAATAGTGTACGAGAATTGTAGGAACAACATTATGTGGTCAAATATATTGAAAAACAGACTGAAATGGTTTGGCTCAGTCAGTCAGTTCCTCTTTTGCCAGGTTTGGCACATAGGGCAAATATGTCATAGTTCTCCATGAGTGTCGGTCAGTTGCCAATGATTGCAGGTCTTGTGCAATTATGCCTGTTGATTTTAATTCATTCATAACAGTTCTTCTGAGCGTTGTTTTTGGTCTTCCCTGTTTTCTTTCCCGTCTGGTGTCCACATGAAGGCTTGTCGTGGAATTATGTCTTCCTTCATTCTAAGTATGTGGCCGATGTATGTCCAGCGACGTTTTCTGATGATGTTCGTCACATATTCTTGTTTTGTCTCCTCTCTTAGTATGTCGTCTGATTTGATATCTTTCCAATTAGTATTTGTGATTTTTCTGAGGCATCTATTCTCGAAGGCAATTAACTTCTTATCCATTATTGTGGTAGATCTCCAACTTTCACATCCATATGTCAACGATGGAATCATACTTGCATTGAATAGTCGCAGTTTGATGTGTTTACTTGCGATCTTCAATCTCCAGATGTTTGAGAGTTTGTTAAAGGAGTTGGAGGCGAGAGTGATTCGAGTCTTGTTTTCTGAGTTGGTATCCCCGTCTGCTGTTATCTTGCTTCCCGAATATACGAAATTTGAAAAGTTGTCTAGTATATTATCATCTAGTTTAATTGACTCAGTCAGGCAGGTAAAGTTCATAATTTTCGCTTTATGTGTGTTTATTTGAAGGACTATCTGTTGCGCGAAAAATGTGAGTCTTTCTGTTTTTTCATGGTTTAGCTACTTAATGTGAATTAATCAATATTTGTCAGCAGATTGGTAACAAGGACATACAACACAAGAATAGAAACAAGTGACTGAGGAAGAGCAAAAATAAGATGGACTGAAGGAGTTTCACCTTCTGAGAGTCTGCAATATTACTGTTTAAAAGCGACCAAATCGTGCCATAGCCCGAAAACAAATCATCATTTAATCCTGTAAACCCAACAGCAAATGCAGAGAAAAGACAAGAGATAGCTTATATAGACTCCTTTCATGTACCGCGTAGTTTTAACCATACATTCTCAACTGCCTAGTCAGAGGTTGAACACAAAAGAAGCCTGAATAGTAATAGAATCGCTACAGTGATCACATAAGCAACACCTGGCTGCGACTTTGTATCTGCATACTCATGGACTGCTACTGGAACGGAGAGCTGAGCACTTATGGGAATATCCTGTATAACATGATGCTGTTTTTAATAAAGAATCAAAAATACTTGAATAGCCTCTCTTTAATATATACATTGTAGACATAATAACTTTCTTTAATCTTCCCAGATAATGAACGTTGGTACCCATTTCCTAATGGTTTTGTTGATCATAGAAAGAATTATTTTGCTAAACAGTGGTGACACTATAACATCACTGGCTGAAATAAAGATACTCACAGGTGTGCTGTTTGTACGCAGTTACATATGGGATGTGTGCTTGTGTGTTCACACACATACATGCGATTTTTTGTGAGCATTTGTGTATGTGTATAAGAAAACGAGAGATAATGTCTTTTTGTAAAACTTTCAAATTTGTCATCAGGATAGCAACTTTCAGCCCCTTTCTATTCACTTTTGAACTGCTAGCGATTTTTCAACATCAGAATAAACTTTACATTTCAACTATGTCCCATTTATTCTCCTGTGATTCATCTGGCAGATACGTTTCTTATCTGCGGGTAATTTAAAAGAGACGGAAGCGGAGAGAAAATCTAAAAAATCTGCCACTCAGATACTGCAATAGATTCTTTCTAACACCGGCATCTGCAACTCACAAACCAAAACCAAATTAGACAACAAATAATCTGGGTTTTTTTTTGTCTATTTGTTCACATTTTATTGTTGTTGTTTTTTTCATGCCATGCTCATCTTTGCTTGTGCTGGAGGAACATCATCACCTTTCTTAAGCTACAATTATCTCAACTTTCTGCTGGGTCAATTCTTGCTTCACGATTTAGTTTGCATTTGTTTTGATGTTATATATTTATATGTCCTTCACAAGTGAAGATGACCATTTGTTACATCCACTAGAACAAGTCATCATATTTCGACTCAGAACTGGACACAATAGACTAAACAGCCATATATATATATACAAAATTTAAAATTGCACAACAGCAAAATATATTTGTGGGCAAGCCAACCAGACTTCAGAACATATCCTTCAAGAATGTGCAAACTATGACACATTAAGGTGTAAATACTGGCCTTCTGATACACCGATGAATGCTAAACTTTATGGTACAAAACAAGAAATGGAAAACACTGTCCAATTTATACAAGAAACAACACTGCAGATATCGACATTATTAGCCAACAATTTATACAAGAAACAACACTGCAGATATAGACATTATTAGCCAACAATTTAAACAATAAACAACACTGCAGATATCGACATTATTAGCCAACAATTTATACAAGAAACAACACTGCAGATATAGACATTATTAGCCAACAATTTATACAAGAAACAACACTGCAGATATATACATTATTAGCCAACAATTTATACAAGAAACAACACAGCAGATATAGACATTATTAGCCAACAATTTATACAAGAAACAACACTGCAGATATAGAAATTATTAGCTAACAATTTATACAAGAAACAACACTGCAGATATAGACATTATTAGCCAACAATTTATACAAGAAACAACACAGCAGATATAGACATTATTAGCCAACAATTTATACAAGAAACAACACTGCAGATATAGACATTATTAGCCAACAATTTATACAAGAAACAACACTGCAGATATAGACATTATTAGCCAACAATTTATACAAGAAACAACACTGCAGATATAGACATTATTAGCCAACAATTTATACAAGAAACAACACAGCAGATATAGACATTATTAGCCAACAATTTATACAAGAAACAACACTGCAGATATAGAAATTATTAGCTAACAATTTATACAAGAAACAACACTGCAGATATAGACATTATTAGCCAACAATTTATACAAGAAACAACACAGCAGATATAGACATTATTAGCCAACAATTTATACAAGAAACAACACTGCAGATATAGACATTATTAGCCAACAATTTATACAAGAAACAACACTGCAGATATAGACATTATTAGCCAACAATTTATACAAGAAACAACACTGCAGATATAGACATTATTAGCCAACAATTATACCAAAAAAACAACACTGCAGATATAGACATTATTAGCGAACGAAAGAAAAAGAAGAAGAAGTTACTTCCACTTTTGAAAATTCAGTTAAAATTATATCCATGCCTAAGAGTTCGTAGATTACTAATAAGCCATATTCAAGCTGCAAATTTTCTTGGACAGTTCGGGCTTGAAATGACCACTGTAGAATGATTTTGGTCTATCCATGACTTTCTAGCTACTTTCCGCTGTTGAGCTGCTGCTTTTCTCCTATTTTCACAATATGACGCGCTGTTTTCTACTGTAGGGTGCCATGTAAATCTTTTTTGTGCTAACTCTTCCCATGTATCTTGGTCAATTTCAAAGGCTTTCAGTGTGGGTTTTAACAAGACCTTGTAGCGTTTCTTTTACTATAATGTTATTTTGACGTAAGCATATATTGTATACAAACAGTATCAGTTTTTGTTTATTTTTTTAGGCTCAAAAGAGAAATCCAGAGTCTTTATGGAATTTGTTCCGCAATTTAACAGATCTAAGGAAAACCAGTCCATCTTTTAAATATGGTGACTACTTTAGTGGAATTCAAGATGACGAGGTCTTCTCTTTTGTCAGAGAATATGACGGACAACAAGGGTATTGATTTTCTTTGTCATTAACTCATTTCTGAATAAATCAGAAAACACTTTACTGTTGACACATTAACAACCATATTAGAAAATAACACTGACTAACACACAAACAAAAATTATTTTTTTTCTATTACATGTCTATGTTTTTCTTGTCACTTTTAGTGCACTATTTTTTAAATCTGCAAACCGTTTTTTTTCTCTATCAGGTCAGGTTCTCTATAAATACGCAATTGAAGTTTTTTAACAACACCTACAGTATTACAGCATCACTCGTAACAGAAGAAGAATAGTTATGTAGGCTTGAATTTATGTGCAGTCGACATATGTCGGTGAATGACACGTGGTAATTTGCGATGAAGCATCCAACAATAATCGGCAAACATGGTCACACTCCACCTTCCTTAGATAATGTGATTCTATCAGGGCGATATTTTCTTATATATAAGAACATATATTAATTTTATATAAGAAAGTAAAATGTTGTTGGACAGTGTCATTTACCATTGTCACGTTCACAAATAAATTGGAAAACACTTTACCATTGACACATTCATTACAAGATAAACACTTTACCACTAAATCATTAATAAACAAATAAGATTAACTTTCACCATTACTCCTGCATCCAAAGATCAATATGGACATAAAGAGACAGATAATATCTACAATTTTTATACCAACACTTTGTTACCAGTGTCAAACATGATCTTTAACAACCTCACAGCAGAGAAAAATCATCACATGTGATGAAGTGTTTAAGAAAAGCAGCTTTGCTTACCAAACTGGACAGAGTAAGAAACGAGGATATCAGAAAAAGATTAGGAATGATGCTTTGTATCGAATATATAGAGCGTCAACAGATAATGTGGTTTGGTAACCTTATGAGAATGGATCCAAGCGAATTACCACTGAGAGCTTATAACACACAATCTGCTGGATACAGAGCCAAAGGGAGACCGAGAAAGAGATGGAACGATAACATCACGATAACCCTCCACAAACACGGACTCACTATGACTCAGGCATCACATCTGGCCTTGAACAGAAACCTACAGCTTCCCCCCCCCCTACGCTTAACGGCAAGTGTGGATGCTATCAACCAGCTTACACCTAGGGACAGACAATAGACAACAAATCAGAAAACGTTTTACCAGCAACTCATTCACAAACATATTTCAAAACACTGTATTGCTGAATTAATTCTGCATCTAATTTTCTGCAAGAAAGTCTGAATACAGTGTCCTCTGTGATTTTCCTACTTATTTACCTAATTTTATGCATGATGTTTCACTGTTTAGGTTAATGTTTGTTGTTGCTAACTTTCTTAACTCCCGATGGATCTCTCATAGCTGAACAATGGTTATTTCACTCAGTTACCATTCTCTCAAGAGTATTCCAGCTTTGATTCATTAGCAATTCCATAAATAAATAGAAGAATCTTTTATGGCGAGTGAGCACAAAGCCCACGCACCCACCCCACCACTTCTCCACATCGGAAGTCAGAACAGGGCATTCAGATTCAGTACTAAAATCTTCCCGACCATCATGGAACCCTCCCCCCCCCCCCCCCCATCACAAAATTACCAAAAATATATTGAAACTATACAATGATTATTTTAGAGAACACCCCTACATTACCGAGGATTCATCTACAATTCATCACCTTCAGTTCTCACTCTACAGCTTTCCTCTAGTTAAAATTTGGGAGTACTCTTAGATGTTCATTTTAGAGTTTACACCACCTGCTTAAAAATATAAGTATTGTGAATTCTTAACTCAAAATTACTACTTTATTTTTCAGGTACCTGGTAGCGTTGAACTTCGTAGACAGGACTGTCAAAAAATCTTTCAGCGGAGTCCACAAGACTATTCCAGGCAGTGCCAAAGTGGCGATTGTAACTGGCGCTGGTGTTCATCTCGCTAAGGGAGACAATGCAAATTTGACACCGTTAGTTCTTTCTCCATTTGAAGGAATTGTTGTATCTTGGGAATATAAAGCCAAGGAACTGTGATTTAAAAATTTTAACAGTTTGCCAGAAGTTGTGTACCCTGGAATCAATGCTAATCAAGTCCATCAGTTCTATTCAATGTTGTAGTTAGATGGATTGTTTGGTTGTTTTCTTTTGTAAATTGTTTATGTTGTCTTTTATGCATGTACATTTGTGTAATAAATTTGAGAAGTATCAGGAACTGCCATTTCAAATAATATTTGATGAATATGAAAAAGCTGATCCTTGATTAGAGACAAGCTACGGTAAATATAGGATATTCTCATGTGTTCTGTTCTCTTTTCGAACAGTAAAATCCAAAGATAATGCAGGCTCACAGCGCCAGTCAGATGTTTATTATGTGGACTCTTCAGATCTTGTTAAGGAGGACATACTTTCTTCATCTCTTTTCTGTCATTCTTTATATGTAAATATTATCACCTCCAGCATAATATTCATTATTCTGTGGCATATCGATGACTGTCCTTATTAGGTCAGCCAAAGCTCTCCTTTATACAACCACATCAACCACAGCATTGTCTACCATTGAGATTTCTTGATAACTGTATCTGACCACTGCCTGACCAGAACTAATATTATTAACCAGAACTACAATTTTAAGCCACACATTTAAAAACTATCAGAACTATGAGTTCAAGCCACACATTTGAGAGCTGTAAAGAATTGTCAATTGAAGACAGAAATTAAAGAACTATAACGAACAATGTGTACACGTCAACTGCCATAGTATCTTTAGTTCATTAACATTTATTTTCACCATACACTTTTCCACACCGGATGATGATGGAATAATCTCGTTAGCTATGAGCAGATATCTCTTGACAGCCCATTGTCATTCTGACAAAAGTACAGGTTCTTCTCAGTGTATGACTGAAGTGACACCCAGAATTATATATACCGGCAGTCTCAAAGGCATGGATGTGTAAATGGGGTTTATGGATGCATATTCAATCCCTCCAAAAAGGTGTTTCAATGTGCCAGTATCCCAGGATTGCTACATCCTGGCAGAAGCACAGGACACATTTCTGTGCCAACTATCTCATCATTTTTCATCAGATATGCTAACCCAATCTAAGTAACACACATCTAACATTTGTCTTCATCCCCGGAGTCTGTCACAGAAGGGCATTTGTCTTCACCCCCGGAGTCTGTCACAGAAGGGCATTTGTCTTCACCCCCGGAGTCTGTCACAGAAGGACACAGCGTCGGTGGGGGCTGCATCACTTCGTCATCCATTGGGATTATTTGATAGAAGGCAAAGTAAAACATTAAGATAAAATGTGACAATGATTATTTTTGTCACATGTGATAGGTTGTCAGCCTATCCCCAACTATCTTTAATCGCCTCCTGCGAAATGTCTGGAAAGAAGACAGTGTCCCTATTATTTACTCCCTGAACTATAAGTCCAAGCCCACGTTGTTACACAGGTATTCCACAATTGATAATTTATAGCTGCTGGTAATGTAGTAAAACTGGTTGCCAAAACATATCATTAGAAAACACAAAGAAATATTTTACAGTTCACAAAACACCGATTAAATCACACACACAAGAAAAACATAATAGATATACAAAAAGACTTGTAAATCAACATCAAAATGGAACTGTGAACAGCTAAACTCTGATGGGCTCATTGAGACATAGATCGCAGTACCAGACTGTACATTTACATGCAGTCATAATCAATTTTTTCTTTTCCATCAACATCGTACATGTGGGGAAAAAAGAGTAGAAAATATACAGTACTGTGGAACGGGAGGGAGAGAGAGAGAATTAATTGCTCTTGTATAGTCGAGTCACTTTAGAACAAAACATTAATTGTTTCACATGGATCATGTTTCAGTGTTTTTTAAATCACTTTTCATACAAATTAAATTAAAGTATATTTCTTAACTTTCAATTCATTTCCTTGTATACTTCTATGTGAAAATGTCTTTGGTTGCCCTGTTAGAATAGTCAAAATTATGAATTGTGCTATTTATTAGACGAAAATGTATTTCTGTGTGTGATGTTCTGCCAGCCTTATAAGTTAGATAAAACAAACAATGTCACATTTCTCCTCTAACAATATTCACTAAACAGAGTTACTACAATTGTTTTTATAATGGATATGTGTTGTTTACAAAGTGAGTAGGTGGTAGACTAGAACTAAAATTTTAAAGTAAGCTCAAACAAGGAAATTTGGAGAGGAGAAGGGCACAACAAGAAAACCTTTTTTGCACACAGAAATGACATAATGAATATTAAAGCATAATAATATAATGAATCGCCTCTTTAATTTTAATTTCTGTCAATCTTTAGTTCTGCTATGCAAATTCGAACGTCAATAATGTCGTTTTACGTGTCATATTTTTTTGCGAATGAGTTCTCGATAAATGCTTTTTTGTAGAAACGTTGATTTGTGTAGGCCTATGTTATTATGTGTGTTTCCAGTGATTAGGAAAACGTTAAATATTATCTATTCAATTTTTCTCAAAAATGCGGACTCTTCATGCTGTCGGCAAAGTTGAGGAACTAACATATACGTATACATAAAAACGACAACTAGGGACGACACAACATGTGTTCACATGTCTAACCGGAAGGGTGGAAAAAAATGTTATTTTTTATGTATGTTTATGTATGTTTTTATGTATGTTTATGTATGTTTACTTATATGTTATCCTGATAAAGGCCTTTCGGTCGAAACGTCGATTTGTGTGTGTGTGTGTGTGTGTGCCTGTGTTGTATTATTAGCAAAACTTTATTACCCCGTTTAACTATTTTCCTGTTGGATTCCAATTTTGCGCAGTAAGTACATATTTTCATTGCTAAACGCATGGCTGCAAAACGTAAAAACATATTGTTCATTCAAGTGCAGGCGACTACATCTGAATATGAGGGGAGATGTAATGCATGAATTATATGCCAATTAGAGGAGAAAATTACAAAATTCCAAAGATAGATCTTTTCATAGCACTGTAAATTGGAATGTGGGGAGAGCATGGCCGTGTCCAGACCATCAGGGCCCGAGTTCAATCCACAGTGGGGACATGATATTTTTCTTTCGGATGTACAATCAGAATCCTTCCTGTACATGTCGCGGCGTCTGCTATGGCAAATCGGCCTTTATTTCCACAGCCCATAGAACGCCTTCCTGTACTCCTTCACAGGAAAACATGCAGTAATTAAAGTTTTTGAGTTGAGGTATATTAGAATGATGGAACAGGATCAACTACTTAGCACAATAGGAAAATATGGGTTTGGAGAAACAAATGAGCGTGGACAAAGTCTCTTGAACTTTGCCAGTAGTGACAAACACTCTATTTTCTCATACAATATCCAGATGGATGACCTGGCATTCATTAACCACGGAAATACATAATCAGATAGATTATATTCTTGTATCAAAACTATTTAAAGCCAGTATTAACCAAACAATTTTCCTGGAGCAGATGTTCGTCTACTGCGTTTATTCCTTAACTCATGCAGGTTAGCAGGATGTAGACCAGAAAACGGAATGCGATGTATCATGGTTTACAGAATTGCAGCGATATATGCACCTTTCATCCTGACACATCCGACTTCAGCATAACTTTTGGTCACTTTAACCTTATATGGGATGGGACAGCCACCTTCAACCCTCCTCAGTCGCCTCTTACAACATGCATGGAAAATAAACAGTGTTGTTATGCCTTGCTACCATCTCGATCCCAGACAACGGGCTGGAGCAGATGTTGAAATTGGCCATGACATGGTAATGATGGCAACGCTCAAAGTGAAGTTAAAAAGACAATATCAAACACAAAAATTGCTATAAAATAAGATTCAATCTATAAAAACTGAAATGTCCAGAAGTTTCAGGAAACCTCAATTGGTAAAAGTCACCTCAAGTGACATTTCCAGAAACATCTAGTAGTAAAAGTCACATTTAGTGGACATAAAACGACAACACAACGAATTTTCATTCTCTGGTCTACATTCTGCTGAAAATCTGTAGTAGGACAATTGTCCTGCTACAAGAAATATGCAATGTGGGTGTGAGAATGAACGCTGACAAAGAAAGAGATCCTTTAAATGCATACTATTTATTTACTGGAAGCAGTGTTTGCACTTTAGTACTTTTAGTCCAAAAAGGCGTGATGTTTTTGGAAGATTATCGTGTTGGTCTGTGCTCACAAAATTATCTGTATGAAAATTCTGCATAAACGGTGCACAGCAATATACCTCAACAACGAAAGCTATTGTGGATAAAGAAAGAGCCATTATGTGGTTATTACAGTCCGACGTGTGGTTTAGAGTCTTGCAGTATCTCAGTAAGTAATTATCTGTAGCAACCCTATGCACAGACTTAGATTATTGAGTAACGGCAACGTACATGTCGTCCTACAGTCACTACGCACCGAGAAGATTGATTAATTCAGAGGCAAGCACTGCATAAGACAAATGCACTTGCAAATGTTATCAGACAGATCCTTAGAGATGATACCAACACTTTAGTCAGTGACCAGACAATTCGGAATCGCCTTCACGATGCCAACTTTTGTGCTTGTCCTTCCACCTCGGCTGCCGCCCGTCATGGTGAATGCATGACTATAATGGGCTAACGTTATGTTCATGGATGAGTCCCGGCGTGTCTTAGAGTCTTCATATATACCAATAATAGTATGGATACTTCAGGATGAACGCTTTAGTGATTGCAGTCCTTAAACGTAGCCGATATGGTGAGGGAACAGTGATGCTGTGGGGAGGAGCATTGATTTACTCTACAGAACCCTCCCCCCCCCCTTTTTACATGTGATTGGGAACCGCACTCTATATCGTGTGATTCTAGTAGATGTCGAAACTATGCACACTTTTCCTGTAGCTCAATGATTCTTTGCATTCCTAATTCTCAACAGTTTTAAAAATGTATAACAGTGCCACTTTTAATATCGAATTCCCTAATGGCTGTTCCTTCTCCAACATGCATTCGTGAAGCAGTTTCAGCGAGTCTTCTTTATCTTCTGTTAATTCTCTGTCTATGGAAGCAACTCAATCAGTTTCTCGTTACCTAGTAGGCAATTTTGTCACTTAATATATATGTTACTCGTACCATGAATATGAAAATAGCTATAGATAGCTTATATTGCTACTGTTCATTTTTTGTACACTTCGAAGCATGAACTGAGAGTATGACACAATATCCGCCTTATGAAATAAATTTCCAGAATACCATTTTAGAGCAACCTCAAACTCCATGCAGTTGACTTGTATATCATCACATAGGGCCTATGTGTGACCCGAGATATTTGAAGGTGGCAACTTATTCAAGTATATGACCGTTAAGCAGAAAATGTGCGAAATCTTGCTTGGTTTCTCTTGTCACCAATATCTTGCTAATCAATGCTAATTTCTATGCTATATCTGCGACTAATTTCTTCCAACTGTGAGGTGAGTTTCTGGAGTTTAGATTCTGAACCAGCCAAGAGGTCTATACCATCGGCATACGCACATTATAAAGTGGTCTCCCGTCAAAAGTTATTCATGTCTGATAATCTTGTAATGTCTCCTTTATTATATATTCAAAATGTATGCTAAAAAGTATTGGGGAAAGTATGCAATACTGATGTATTCCTATATAGGCCTATGTCTCGGAAAATTCATGAATGCCATTATTTATGAAAAAGCAGTGCTTGCATCTTTATACAGTGATTGAATTACTTCTGTGAAGTTTGTGTCAATTGATAGCTGTGAAAATTGTCATAGTCGTGATCACCTCCTCTTTTGCATGTTCTAGAAGTTCCGATGTTTGTTTATTTGTTTTGCGTTCGCCCCATTGTAACCATCACGGATATCCGTGCGATTTCCGCCGGGAGCGTGATTACGTTGTGCCACCGTTATGCGCCTTGTAGGCCTAGCACATCCGATTTCGGCATGCCTTGACAATTCGGGTGGGCTATCCTTAGCCTGTGACCGCCTCTATATCTGTCTCCAGGCACGCGTAGTGGCGACTCTTCACCCAGACGATTTTTGCTCTCGTCTGACTCGCACAAGGTGTTCCACTGTTAATGAACTCGCCTCGTGTAATTGGACGTGCTGTTCCTGTGCCCATTGGGTACTGAACCGTTTCTCATCCGTGAGCCTGGTTCCTTAAGGGGAAGAACTTAACAAAGGAGTTGGACCCTGGCTCTTTCGCCCTCTTAGCCGAGGTGTCATTCACTGACATCGTGTACCCCTTGTCCGAGTTCGAGTCTCACACCACGCGTTTGAGAGCAAGGCGTTCTAGAGCTGCGCGTCCTTGTCCCAATAGCGCCTGAGCCAATCAGGTACTGGACCCTTTCTCTCTTCAAGTGTATTTCCGGTGTAGGAAAATCTGGCAGTAGAGTTGGGTCAGGGCTAAATCGTTGTCCCTTTTGTGCCTGAGCCGATCGGGTACGGAACCCTTTCTCTCTGCAAGTGTACTTCCGGTATAGGAAACCTTGACAGTAGAGTTGGACTAGGACTACCATCGTTGTCCCTTTCTTGCCTAAGCCCATCGGGAACAGAACCATTTCTCTTCGCGAGCATATTTCCGGTTTAGGAAGGCTGGACATTAGAGTTGGATTAAGTCTTCTTGCTTTACCAGACACCAATGGATGGGTCTGGGTCTCTGTCTGTAAGGAACATAGGTAACTAGATGCTCGTCTCGAGCTGACGGAGCTTGTAGTTCACCTTTCCTAGAGACTTTTCATTTTCTATTTGCAGTTCGCGCTGCCCTCTAGCGCTGTTCTGCCCTTTCATTGTACTCGGTATGAAATCTATTTGTCTCGCCATGCATCTACCTTTACGTGCATTTTACATTGGCCGCCCCTCCAATGTTCGGACTGGACTGACTAGCTTAACTGTATGTCGACAGTGTCGCTATATGTGGTGATGCTGGTGGTGTCGGAGATATTGTCTGTCTCTTGTGCAGTCAAATCTCTTTGCATCTGCTACCTCCACATTCTCGGACACGATCCCCAAATGATTTGGCCAGAATCAGCTCGATCTGCTGTATTTCTGTTTCCAGGGTGCACCGCGTGGAGGTACATTTGGGATCTTGGTTATCTGCTAACCCTGAGTCCGCCTAGAGCAATATTATTTACTCGTGGTGATTTATTTTCTTTCAATGATCCTATCACCGCTGCCACTTCATCCCTCGATATTTATGCATTTTCCAATTATCTGTTAAAAAACAAAATATCTTTGAATACCTGAGAATATGTGCCAATTTCACATTTATATAAATCTATACAATATTCCGTCCACCTTTTCACTATCTTCATTTTTATTGAGCAATATACCGTTGTTATTTTAAATGATAGTTTTTTTCTTGGTCGGTGTGGTTGTGTTAACCTTTTCAGAGTGACAAAAGCTGTGTCGTTGTTACCACGTCTCATATCTTTATTGATAGACTCATATTGTTCAGAAATCCAGTTATCTCTTGTCTGTTTCATCATCTTTCTGATATCTTTATTTATTTTGATATATTGTCACGCTGCGACAAAATTTTTGCTTCTTTATAATATAAGAATATAAATTATATTCTTGTGTTCTCTACAGGCATAACATGGCATAGCTTTAATAAGCAATAATTTAATATCCGTCTCTCTCAGGCAATTATGACAATAGTTTCAGACTTCTGTGTTTGCATCTCTCTGGTGTATGTGTGTCATTCATCTCCAACAGCTTTCATTGACAGACTAACGTTGTCATAAAAATATTAGCCCAGAATAGTGGCAAAGCTCAGGAGTGGTAACACTGTGATGAATGGTACACTGTTATACTGCAGTCTTCCAGTAATAAAATTGTCAATTTATGGGGAGGCAAATCTTTCTGACGCCTCCTTTTTGAAGATGGCAGCTCCCTTCATTAGTAGTATATATGGTGAACTAGTTTCTCTTTCATATGCCCCGATACATAACAAAGGACTATGGTTTTAGTTTGAAGGAGTTGCCTGGGATCAAAAAATCTTTAATCTCTACAAAACTCTCGAATAAAGCTCATGGATGATAGTGGTAGGCCTGATTTCTGACTCAGTAAGCCCGAGTTGATGACGATGAACTGACTGATGGTTGTCATAGTTACATTTTACTTTATAATATATAAGCTTAGGCCTAATATTAAATAACAGTTAATAGAGGTAAAGCCTGTAGAATAATTCTCGAATAAACTTAGGACTCTAGGATCATTTTTATATATGCATATAGCAGAAAACACAGTTAAACATTGAGTCAGATTAGTAGGTACTTGGACAAAATTTTCCAATTAGTGTTACATAATTACAAATAATATAGTAAGTTAGATAGCCTTTAAAATTTTAAAAATTGCAATTCAACGATACCTCAACCAAGTATGTAGGTCAATGCTGAAAAAGTATGAATTTGACATCAAAATAATGTACATGGAAGATATACGAAAATATAAATAAAACTTGTGACTACAAAATGTAGCCAAGCTGATAATTTCTGAATGATCTTTGTTATTTTCAATAATACAATACACAAACTATAAATTTTTGTGTTTGCGGAGACAAGATGCTTATGTTGATCACATTTCTGGAATTTTCTGATGGACACAGAACTAATTGATATTCAAAATGGCTGCTAATTTTTATAATTAAAATGTAAATAAATTATATATCTATTAAACATAATAAAATACCACAGAAACTCAATATTTTTGTATTCGCAAAGACATACCGCATCTGTTGATCACATTGCTGTGATTCTCATATGCACGTAGAACTAATTAATATTCAAAATGTTGGCTAATTTGCATAATTTAAACAAATGTTGATGTTTTAAATAATTAACTGTTGGTTTGAGCATTGTTTTACTCTCTTAAAAGTTACATATATAAAAAGAAAAATGGTTACAGAACTTAATAAATCTAGTTTCAAACACAACAAATGATGCGAACACTATTTTAAACCCTGTCACAAGAAATTTATAGCCTAAGCAAAATTTCCCAAACACGCTAATCCCAGATGTCCAAGTACCTAAGATTAGTCTTCTAACTACTAACTCTTAACTTCATTCATTCTAACTTCAGCCTGACCATATGAGCACAGAGGTGATGAGACCAGTCTTAGTCTATTTAAGTGGCTCTTTAATCTGTTCTGTCCTGTTCGGAGGCGGAAGATAATAGCCTGCTCAGCTCTGTCGAGATAGTGATAGTTGTCTTTTTGATGGTCGACTTTCCTGATAGATTTTATTATTTTGATGACAGTCCTCTTTTCCTGGTAGGTGATTTCTTGGTCTATTTGTTCCTGTGTTGCTCCATCCTTTGCCAGCTTATCTGCCTCTTCATTTCCTGGTATGCCACAGTGGAATGGTATTCACTGTAGAAGTACTACCCTTCTTTGGATACTCGCTTCTCATATGGCTACCTTCAGGTCTGGCAGTTTATCGTTGTCAAGGGCTGTAGGACAGACATAGCATCAGTAAGAAACACCACCTGTTGAAATTGGCTTGTTGTGTTTTTAATTATTTCTGCGACAATATTTAGAGCCTGTACTTTTGCAGAGTAGTTGGAACAGAATATTCCAGTTGGTGAACATGTGATTTCTTTTCTTGATATTCTAAGTACACGCCAGCACCTCCATTCTTCACTGCTCTGGTTCCTGATCCGTCAGTATATACTTGTATTCATGCTTCTCTGGAGTACAAATCTTCAATCGTTGATTGAAGAAGTGTTGCCTGGACCTGAGAGTAGAACAAAGAATAGCAATACTGTTTATCTCCCATGTATGTCGTAAGAGGCAATTAGGGAGGTTATGGGAATGTGTTGGCTGTCCCATCCCATATAGGATCAGTGACCCCAAAGCTGAAGTTGGATATGTCAAGCAGAAAGGTGCAGAAACACTGTAAACAATGACACAACACATTCCATTGTCTGGACTACATCCTGCTGTCTGCAGGAGTTTCAGAATGAACACAGAAGAAGAAGAAGAATATACTCTTGTGTCAGAGAAAAAAGGGTTTCAATGAATTTCATTTATTAAAGACTATCATCAAGAATTTATTGGTACAAATATTTTTGAAACCCTCTATACAGTGAAACCCTCTATACAGTGAAACCTTCTATACAGTGAAACCTTCTATACAGTGAAACCCTCTATAAGTGAAACCCTCTATACAGTGAAACCTTCTATACAGTGAAACCCTCTATACAGTGAAACCTTTTATACAGTGAAACCCTCTATACAGTGAAACCTTCTATACAGTGAAACCCTCTATAAGTGAAACCCTCTATACAGTGAAACCCTCTATACAGTGAAACCTTCTATACAGTGAAACCCTCTATACAGTGAAACCCTCTATACAGTGAAACCTTCTATACAGTGAAACCCTCTATACAGTGAAACCTTCTATACAGTGAAACCCTCTATAAGTGAAACCCTCTATACAGTGAAACCTTCTATACAGTGAAACCTTCTATACAGTGAAACCTTCTATACAGTGAAACCTTCTATACAGTGAAACCCTCTATACAGTGAAACCTTCTATACAGTGAAACCCTCTATACAGTGAAACCTTCTATACAGTGAAACCCTCTATACAGTGAAACCTTCTATACAGTGAAACCCTCTATACAGTGAAACCCTCTATAAGTGAAACCCTCTATACAGTGAAACCTTCTATACAGTGAAACCCTCTATACAGTGAAACCTTCTATACAGTGAAACCCTCTATAAGTGAAACCCTCTATACAGTGAAACCTTCTATACAGTGAAACCTTCTATACAGTGAAACCTTCTATACAGTGAAACCTTCTATACAGTGAAACCCTCTATACAGTGAAACCCTCTATACAGTGAAACCTTCTATACAGTGAAACCCTCTATACAGTGAAACCTTCTATACAGTGAAACCCTCTATACAGTGAAACCCTCTATACAGTGAAACCTTCTATACAGTGAAACCCTCTATAAGTGAAACCCTCTATACAGTGAAACCTTCTATACAATGAAACCCTCTATACAGTGAAACCTTCTATACAGTGAAACCCTCTATAGCACATATATTTATAACAAAATCCCTGATTATTTTTATTCTAATGAATTCTTTTATAATGAATTTCTGTTATACCATAAATATTTTAACCAACTTGTTATCATGTGACTTCAGTTGTACTATATATCTTCATTGAAAGGTAAACAGTGAGTTAATAGTTTATGTTCACTTGGGCATGAAAAAACACATGCTTTGATTCTTGTTAATGACAGTAGATGTGTAATTTGACTTTTTCACACCACAAACAATTAGATTAACAGAAAGTTGATTTGAATCAAATTGTGAGACATTGATACACTAGAGTTCCATGGAGAACATTCATTCAGTCAGAGCAGTAATAAAACAAGAAACAACAGAGTTTAATCAGGTAATATTATAGTTTAATTTATTTAATTAAAAAATACATTTCTATTCGTTTTGTTATGTCACAATACAATTACTTTGATCTGCTTCTACTATTATCACATATAGGTGCATATGCCATCAACAAACCCCCATCTATGCAATTCTTTCAACTTGTTATCTATATACGATTATAGAGAATAATTACTATCTACTTTTGATTGGCATTACCTCAATTCTGAAAGAAAGACTGAAATCTTTCAACTTTTCATTTTGGAACTTTGTCAGAAGCTGCTTAGGCATATGCTTTCTTTATCTCCCATTTATTATCAACTATATTTTACAATTTATTTTATTCTGCTTTCAAACTTCCTTGTATAACAACCTGCTTCCAACTAGATCTGTCTGTGGCAAGCATCTTAAAGTCTGTAGTTTCCATGTCCACCACATTCAGATCACACTTGCAGGTGTCTTGAAGATGAAGAAATGGTTCTTTTACCAGAGTCCAATTCTCCATCAGAATCTTACAAATTTGTTGAACAGATAATGTGGTTTGTTTGTTAGATCACCATCTACTAAAACTACTTCTCTTTGGTGTGTGTTCATCCATCACAAGTGATGATGACCATTTTTTACATCCACTTTTCAAAATTTATGACCATGCCTAATAGTTTGTAGACAGCTAATGAGCCCTATTTGAGCTGTAAATGTCCTTGGACATTTTGGGCATTGAATGACAACTAGAATGATTTTGGTCTATCCATGACTTTCTAGCTATTCTCCACAGTTGAGCTGCTGCATTTCTCCTCTTTTCACAAGATGATATGCTCTTTTTTATTGTAGAACGACATGTAGATCTATTTTGTGCAAGTTCTTCCCATATATCTTGGTCTATTTCAAAAACTTTCAGTGAGGTCTTTGTAGCATTTTTTTGGCCACCTTGAAATCGTATACCCTTCTCCATCTCACCATAGAGAAGTATCTTTGGCAGGTGATAGTGAAAATGACACACTGGGGATTTTGATTAGAGTGAGGAGAACTTGTGCAAAGCAATGACCTCACTCTCTTGTTGGACCTTATTTGAAACCATAGACAAAACGAATTGAGACAACTGGAAGTGAAGTTCGATTCCTCTTTGGTAACATGCAGAAGAACACATTCTATAGGTGGCAAAAAAATGTACAAGAACTCTTCATAAAAGATCTCACTGAAATCTTGTACATAAATCATGATACATAAGAAGATGGTGCATGAAATCCAATTATAAAGGAAAACAGAATGCAGCATCTTGTGAAATAGGGATAAATCTCAACAGCAGAGACTGGCTAGAAGATATGAGCAGATCAAAAACTATCTAAAATGATCGCCCATGTCCAAACTGTCTGAGAACATTTGGATACAGCATAGTCATCTTCAGCTCATAAACAAGTACCAGCTGCTGTAGGTTTCTAACACCTGCTCTATTGTAATAAACAACTCCACCCCAAAAAATCCTCCTTTGTCACCTCTTAACGACATGCCTAGTCAGTAACATTAACAATATAGTGTGACCAGTAATCTTCTAACATTAACAATATAGTGTGACCAGTAATCTTCTAACATTAACAATATTGTGTGACCAGTAATCTTCTAACATTAACAATATAGTGTGAACAGTAATCTTCTAACATTAACAATATAGTGTGACCAGTAATCTTCTAACATTAACAATATAGTGTGACCAGTAATCTTCTAACATTAACAATATAGTGTGACCAGTAATCTTCTAACATTAACAATATAGTGTGACCAGTAATCTTCTAACATTAACAATATAGTGTGACCAGTAATCTTCTAACATTAACAATATAGTGTGACCAGTAATCTTCTAACATTAACAATATAGTGTGACCAGTAATCTTCTAACATTAACAATATAGTGTGACCAGTAATCTTCTAACAATAACAATATAGTGTGACCAGTAATCTTCTAACAATAACAATATAGTGTGACCAGTAATCTTCTAACAATAACAATATAGTGTGACCAGTAATCTTCTAACAATAACAATATATTGTGACCAGTAATCTTCTAAACCGATGATGATTACAACAGTCTTATATCTGTGTTGCATCTCCTTTGTGTGTACAGAGATGGCTGTAAAGTTCATTTCTTGCATGGAATCTTATGATGCAGCAGGGACAAACAAAATCACAGTTGGTCAACCGGAAGTTTGATTTTCTGTCCTTCCAGGCAGCATGTTTTTCTATATGCCTCTTCAATTGGATGTTTCCTTAGTATTTCATGTGATGGCAATCACAAATACAATAGTAACTGGGAAACATATTTTTTGGGAGAGAAAGGTTTTTTGATAGATTAGAGGTAGCATATCTTAGACTCTGTCAATGTAATATTATAGTTAGCAACATCTAATGGGAGAAAATAAAACACAAGATAAAATGTAATATTATAGTTAGCAACATCTAATGGGAGAAAATAAAACACAAGATAAAATGTAATATTATAGTTAGCAACATCTAATGGGAGAAAATAAAACACAAGATAAAATGTAATATTATAGTTAGCAACATCTAATGGGAGAAAATAAAACACAAGATAAAATGTAATATAGTTAGCTACATCTAATGGGGGGAAATAAAACACAAGATAAAAACTCCCTCAAAATACAAAGAGAATGTAATGTGTCCAATAACAGAAGATGGATAATATGTTCAAATGTCTGGCTTTATCATGTTGAAATAAAGATCACATCTATGATAGCCAAGGTACCAGGTTTAAATTCTGCTACAAGCAGATGTACACCCAGACCTACCGGTATATATTTAGTTTATATGTAAATATTTCAGGTCTTGGATGAGATGCACAACAATGAAGATGTCCACATTGAGCTCAGTCAGGATGAAAGGTTTAATGGGAAAATGACAGAATGTCAGGAGATCAAGCAGACTGGTCTATGTAGACTTATGAAAGATGGTAAATATGTCATTTGATGTCCTCTATGACATACTTGTGATGAATCATGTGATTTTTTCTTCAGCATTCATTATAAAACTCTCACCGGATCTCTCTTGTAGCAAGACTGTGGTCCTAGATTTCCAGCATGATGTAGTCCAGAGATCTCTCTTGTAGCAAGACTGTGGTCCTAGATTTCCAGCATGATGTAGTCCAGAGATCTCTCTTGTAGCAAGACTGTGGTTCTAGATTTACAGCAGGATGTAGTCTAGAGAATTGAAATGTGCTATGTTATTGTTTTATTTGTGCCAATGGCACAACATGTTGTCTTCTATTCTGACTTGTTTTATGATGATTCTGTAATCATCATCAAAGGCAAAGGAATATCCTACATTGGTACACAGGTTCTTGTTGTTCGTCCATCACAAGTAATGATGACCATATGTTACACCCGTAACCCATCAGGGTCGTACGGGTACCACATTGGATGCTTCAGCACACAGAGTCCTCCAGCGATTTCTATCTTCAATCTTGCAGATGAGTGAGGAAAATCTTTGCCCTGTCCATTCCTTGATAATGCCTGTCCATGTCTATATTTTCCCTCCTCAGCCTCATATTTTCCGATACTGATGCCTAGGCTGTCACTCGATATTCTACTACAGGTCTTACTGTACCCATGTAGGCTTTTCTAAGAATACTTCCATTTGCTCCCCAGCTTGTGCCTGCAAGTTTCTTCATCAAGGATAGAATCCTAGTTGCTTTTTGCTCAGTGGTTATTAGGTGTGATTTCCAGCTGAGTCGCTTGTCTAGTTTGACCCCGTGATATATAGGATTCTCCTCATGTGCTAACTCACTTCCATTTATTTTTATTAAATGTTATTTTCTTTCTCATATATATGCACAGCGTGAATGTTTTATGTTGTATATTTATTAATACAGTATATACATTTCATTGACTTGTCACTGTTCATTGAATATCTCGACAGAGCAGAGCAGGTTATTATCTTCTGCCTCAGAACAGGACACAACAGATTAAACAGCCACTTAAATAGACTAAGACTGGTCCCATCACCTCTGTGCCCTTGTGGGCTGGCAGCACAGACCACAAACATATCCTGCAAGACTCAATACACTAAATCAGTTAAGGGAAGAACACTGGCCCACAGAGATAGATATCCACAGAAAGATGTATGGGATCACTGAGGAGCTTTCAAATACAGCAGCATTTATTAAGAAATCAGGACTTGCTGTGTAGACATGTCCAACAGCGAACGAGAAGAATAAGATTGTTTGTATATTTAATTATATACATTTCTTTGACTTGTCACTGCTCATTGTTTGTATATTTCAGAGATCAGTGATGACACATTGGAACACTTCACCAACTCTCAGGATGATGTTCAGAAAATACAAATAGAAAGTGTATACAGTGTTCAACATTCACAACTTGTAAGATCTGATGTTTTTGCAGAGAATCTTCCAGAACATGTTAGAAACATGAAAGAGAGCATCAGAGTTGTGGCTGAAGGTTTGGAGAGACAAGTGGAACATATAAACGTTGTGAAGTCTATATTAGATAAGGCAGGGGAATTTGAGATGGTTCATGAAAATAAAGTAAACACAATAATTAATTCAAAAAATAAGAATGGAAATTTGTGTTTGACATCAAGAGAACAGAGACTGAATGACTTAGAAAAATCAGTTACAGGCAGTGAACATCAAGTCAAGGTTACGGATATCATTGGTAAGATTTCCCAGAATGAGAACAATCTGACTGTCAATAATGGAGAATGTAGTGTTTCTAAGAAAAGTAGTAGACATACTGTGTGTAGTGTAAGTTGTGAGAATCTGGAGAAATGTGATGTTTCTGGAGTAAGTTTGACTAAACTTGCTAGCTTGAATACATGCATAAAGAGATATGGAGGAGAGACACCTGACAAGTGTCATGTTTCCAACTTGGGATTTACTTATTCTGATAGCTTGAGGACATACATTAGTGATCATACAGGAGGGAAACCTTACAAATGTGATATTTGTAACAGATGTTTCATTGAATTTAGGTCACTGAAGAGACATATAGATCAGCATACTGTAGATACACCTTATAAATGTGATGTTTGTTGTGCAGGATTTACTTTCAGTAGCAATCTGCAGATACACAGAAGAGTACATACAGGAGAAAAACCTTATAAATGTGATGTTTGTTGTGAAGAATTTATTCAAAAGGGTAACTTACAGAGACATAAAAGAAAACATACAGGAGAAAAACCTTATAAATGTGATGTTTGTGGTGCTGAATTTACTCAAAAGGGTCATCTAAGGAGACATAAAAGAACACATACAGAAAAGAGACCTTACAAATGTGATGTTTGTGGTGTAGAATTTGCTGCCAATTGCAGCCTGCAGGCACATAGAAAAATACATACAGGACAAAAACCTTATAAGTGTGATGTTTGTGGTATAGAATTTACTGTCAATAGCAGCTTGCAGACACATAAAAGAACACATACAGGAGAGAGACCTTACAAATGTGATGTTTGTGGTGTAGAATTTACTGTCAATAGCAGCTTGCAGACACATAAAAGAACACATACAGGAGAGAGACCATACAAATGTGATGTTTGTGGAGCTGGATTTATTCAAAAGGGTCGCCTAAACAGCCATATAAGAACACATACAGGGGAGAGACCTTACAAATGTGATGTTTGTGGTGCAGGATTTACCCAAAAGGGTCACCTACAGAGACATAAAAGAACACATACAGGAGAGAGACCTTACAAATGTGATGTTTGTGGTGCAGGATTTATTCAAAAAGGTACCCTAAACATCCATAGAAGAACACATACAGGAGAGAAACCTTACAGATGTGATATTTCTGGTGTAGGATTTACTCACCATAATAGTTTACAGATACATGTTAGAACACATACAGGAAAGAGACCTTACAAATGTGATTTTTGTGGTGTTGGATTTATTCAAAATTATGATCTTCGAATACACAGACGAAAACATACAGGAGAGAGACCTTATAAATGTGATGTTTGTGGTGTAGGATTTACTGTCAACAGCAGTCTGCAGATACATTGTAGAACACATACAGGAGAGAGACCTTACAAATGTGATGTTTGTGGTGTAGGATTTACTCAGAAAAGTAACCTAGTGAGCCATAAAAGAACACATACAGGAGAGAGACCTTACAAATGTAATACTTGTGGTGTAGGATTTAATCAAAGACATGGTCTTCGGATACACAGAAGAAAACATACCGGAGAGAAACCTTACAAATGTGATGTTTGTGGTGCAGGATTTACTGTCAATAGTAGTCTGCAGACACATAGTAGAATACATACAGGAGAGAGACCTTACAAATGTGATGCTTGTGGTGTAGGATTTACTCAGAAAAGTAACCTAATGAGCCATAAAAGAACACATACCGGAGAGAGACCTTACAAATGTAATACTTGTGGTGTAGGATTTACTCTATTTCAGGGTCTTCAGATACACAGAAAAAAACATACAAGAGAGAGACCTTACAAATGTGATGTTTGTGGGGCTGGATTTACTCAATATATCAGTCTACAGACACATAGCAGAAAACATACATGAGAGGGACCTTTCAAATGTAAAACAGTGGAATCCCATTATAACAACTAGGTCTGGACTGACAAAATATATATGTAATAACAGAAACAAATTTGATATATACAGTACAAACAATATAGAATAAATATAATTTTGAATTTTGAAAAGTCTTGTTATGTAGGGAAATTTGTTAGAAGAGATAGCACTATAGAGGGATTTCAGTATACTTGAGTTGTAGGATTTACTAAAAATTATAATTTTCAATACAAAGAAGGAAACATACAAGAGAGAAACTTTACAAATATGATGTTTGTAACAGAAATGAAGTATGGTATATGTCACTAAAGAGACATTTAGATCAGTATATTGTTAATATGACTTACACATGTTCTTCTTTGGTGATCATCACTCAGTCAGGTTTAGACTCATGTTTCTAGGATATAGACTGCTGTCTGTTTAAATGATCATCAATCAAGTTTAGACTCATGTTTCTAGGATATAGGCTGGTGTCTGTTTAAATGATCATCACTCAATCAGGTTTAGACTCCTGATTCTATGATATAGGCTGGTGTCTGTTTGAGCGATCATAAGTGAGGTTTAGACTTATGTTTCTAGGATATAGACTGCTGTCTGTTTAAATGATCATCACTCAATCAGGTTTAGACTCCTGATTCTATGATATAGACTGCTGTCTGTTTAAATGATCATCACTCAATCAGGTTTAGACTCCTGATTCTATGATATAGGCTGGTGTCTGTTTGAACGATCATCACTCAATCAGGTTTAGACTCCTGATTCTATGATATAGGCTGGTGTCTGTTTGAGCGATCATCACTCAATCAGGTTTAGACTCCTGATTCTATGATATAGGCTGGTGTCTGTTTGAGCGATCATCACTCAATCAGGTTTAGACTCCTGATTCTATGATATAGGCTGGTGTCTGAGCGTTCATTAATCAGGTTTAGATTCCTGATTCTAGGATATAGGCTGCTGTCTGTTTGAGCAATCATCAATCATGTTTACACTCCTGATTCTAGGATACAGGCTGCTGTCAGTTTAAATTTTCCACTTTGACATACAATTGCTCGTCTATGCTGATTGGGGTTGTCCATATCTTTCTCTCAGGTCTGCATACTGGGAGTACTCTTGTATGATATGTAGTTACACATGTGATGTTTGTGGTGTAGGATTTAGTCTACATAAGAAATTTACTGACATATAAGAAAACATACAGGAGAGATCTTAAAAATGTGATGTTTGTAGTGTAGGATTTACTGTCAATATCAGCCTGCAGATACATGGTAGAACACATACAAGATAGATACCTTACAAATGTAATATTTGCGGTGTGGAATTTACTCAAAAGTTTCACTAAACATTTCACCAAAAATACCATAAAAGAACACAGTAACAGTCCTTACATATGGTCCAAGTTTTGCTAAAGTTTACAGCATAACAGGCACAGCTCACTCCTAAATGAATGGGAGTTTATCATTTCTTTGTTGGTAACCAAAAGTAACAAAATAATAAATTTGTGAATTTTGTGAGTTTGTTTTTATCAAGAAATCATTTTCATGAATTTTCAGGTTCATTTCTCCCAGTGCACACATGATAGGTAATTTAAAACTGACCAATTAGTGCCTGAGTAGAAAGTCAGTTGATGTCTTGTGTTTCTCAGGTAAAAGTAAATAGGACTTTCCCCAGGTGAATTATTTTTGGTCATATCCACACTTGCTGATAAGTGTAGAGGTGGGAGGCTCAGGTATCATTCCAAGGCCAAATGTGTCACCTTGGATGTCTCTAGTTCATGTATGTTAAAGGTTATCTTGATTTTTTCTTTCCATCATTTTCACATTGTCTGTGGTGAATATGTCAATGTGGATCTGTCCCAGGATCCAAGTGCATGCTGTCAGGAGCCAAGTGCCAATGATCTGTCCTAGGATCCAAGTACATGCTGTCAGGATGCAAGTGCCAATGATCTGTCCTAGGATCCAAGTACATGCTGTCGGGGTGCAAGTTCCAAGTGCCAATGATCATTATAAACATTAATGTTTTCAAAGTAGGCAGTACAATGTGACAATGTTTACTTGAGCAGGATGAAAAACAAATTTATTTCTTTGGTAATTTCTAGTATAAGAACTATTGGCACTATTATATCAATATAGCTATATTGTTACCAGTGGGGTCCAAACAAAAATTATGCTTTTTCTGTAGAAACGTAGCACGCTTTCACCATTAAATGATATTAAACTTGATTACTTGATAAATTTGGTGTACAGTTTACTCAAATAAATTATTATAATGGCCATAAAAGAATGCATACAGGAGAGAAACCATTCAAATGTGATGTTTGTGGTGCAGGATTTATGAATAGTGGTCATCTTCGGATACACAGAAGAAAATGTATATCAATAAAAGGTAATACTGCTAGTAAAACTGTATGAAAATAGTACTTACATAGAAAACAGGTGATGAAGAAAATGTATCAGCCTTACAAATGTGGTGGAGGATTTACTTGAAGTTGTGATCTTCAGATACACAGAAGAATACATACAGGAGAGAAGCTTTATAAATGTGATGTTTGTAGTTTAAGATTTGCTCTAAGGATTAGTCTATTGAGTTATAAAAGAACACATAAATTAAATAGTCATAAAAGAATATATAAATAAAACATAACAATGTGATGTTTGTAACAAGATTTTTTTCAGTTTATTACTCTGATGAGACACTTAGATTATTCAAAGAACAGCTGATTTACAAATATGATGTTGCTTTAAATGGATACATGCAGACTCATAGTAGAACACATGTAGGAGAAAAGCCTTATAAATGTGATGTTTGTGGTGTAGGATTTGCTCAAAAGGATCACCTACGGATCCATTAAAGAACAAAAAATAAAAGAATGGACTAGTATTGGGACAAAAGTAGCTGTGCAAGAATTTGTCGAGTTGCACTTGAAACCTCAAGACACAAATATATACACAGACAGCTCAGTCAACATAAATAAATGAATGAGGATGGAGTCATGAGCAAGAAGGCAGGAAGAAGCTTGAGAAATTCTCTGTCTAATAAACTACAAATCCAGCATCATAATGTAAAACAGAGGTGGTGACCACAGCATACGATGACACTCTCTGACAACCAAAGCATGCTGCTAAAATAGAAAGGTGCATGTTTATAAAGGATTAGATCATGTTACTGAACAACCCGGTTGTCCAAAATATTACATTAATGTATGTGTACTGCCCTAGCCATGCAGGAGTCAGAGGCTATGAAAGAGCAGACTCATTGGAGGGACATGCTGTGTTAGTCACATATAATTGAGAAGAGATAATGACAGTCTTTGATTTAATACACAGTGAAGACAGCAGTGTATCAGGTGATAATGTGCACATACTAAGAATGTCAAAATGGGAATGACCAGAGGTTAGATAGTGTATCCTCTGTGGAAAGATCTGAAGATCACATAATCAACAAACTGGGACTTTCAGTCTACATACACTTTTATGGTTGCTGTAATGGACAGCAGAGCACTTACCGTATGTGAATACCCCGTATACAATTATACTGGCTTCTAATTAAGAACCATTTATCTACACTGACAGAATATCATGCTGAAAATTGTTAGGACATACTCCCTTTAGCCACATTAGAAGAATACCAGACTGAAGATTTCAGCATTCTCTTTTTATCCACACAGACTAATAATCAAACTGAAGATTGTAAGAGCATTCCTTTCGTCTACACTGACAGAATACCAGACTGAAGACTGTTGGTGTATTCTCCTTCATTGAACAACAGCTTATAATACACAAATGGGTTTTAGATGAAACAGAGGATGTACTGATGCAATATTTATTCTGAAACATTTGGCAGAGGAATCAATAGAATACAACCAAAATGTATACATATCCTTCATAGATCAAAAGAAAGCATTTGACCGAGTAAAAAGAGAAAAACTCTGGAAAACATTAAAAATTTATGGAGTATGCCAACATTTAATTAACGTTTGTAGAAGTCTCTATAACAACAGCAGCTGCACTATAAGAACAGCAGCATGCTACACAGAAGACTGTGATTAGTACAGGAGTAAAACAGGGATGTGTATTGTCCCCACTACTTTTTATTACATACATGGACCATATAAACAAAACAGCAAATTCTAATGAAACAAATGAACTTCTTTTTGCAGATGATTAGGTTTTATTTCACAACAGCATTAAAAACCTGCAAGACCACCTAAACATAATAGACACAACAGGCAAGCAATTTGGAATGAAAATCAACATAGACAAAACAGAAGCAATGAATATTGCAAGAGAAAAGAACATCAACATACAGATAAACAACTAAAACAAGTAGATGAGTTCAAATATCTGGGCAGCACATTGAGATATGACAACAAACAAGAAGCAGAAATAAACGCAAGATGTAATAAGGCCTGCCAGGTCATTGGTTAATTAACACCTTTACTAAGAAACAAAGATATTACAATGGAAACAAAGAAAGCGCTATTCAATACCATATTTTTTTTTTACCAATGTTGTGTTATCAGTGTCAAACTAAGACATTCGATTCTAGAACAATTCATAAGATTAACACGACTGAAATGAAATCTGTGAGACGTAGGGACTATGATTGGAGTTAGCTTGAGAGACAAAATCAGGAATGAAGAACTAAGAAAAGAATTAGGGATCAAGTCAACAATAGAATACATCCAGAAATAACAAGTTAAATAGTTCGGCCACATAACCAGTCAGAAAGAGCAAAGTACTATCCAAGAAACCCTCAACAAACGATACAAAAACAGTATACCTATTAGATGCCATCATAAAAAGTTATTGTGATTTCCGTCATGTAACGTAATGTAAGTTATGCTACCGCTAAATTTGCGCCACGTAGGGCTAGCACATTTTCTTTCGACATGATTTTAATTCTGGTGAGCTTCCCTAGCATGTGACATCCTTCCTATCTTTCGCCAGGCGATGAATGTGTATTAACTCTACGCCGTAACTGTTTATCACATGTACCCTTAGACTTTACAAGCCACAACATGTCCCTGTGTGGCAGTCTCCAAGGAAGTGATAATTAAGAATGTAAAATACGAGATAGAATACGTCTATCTCGCACAAGGTCTTCCCCGACCAGTGCGTATTGATCCTGTGCCCTCAGATGCTGAACCTTCTCTCGTGTGTGAGCAAAGCTCGCTCCGACATAGGAAACACTTCAGTGGTGTTGTGCTCAGGTCCGTATGTTCTCTTACTTGAGGCTTCATTCACGAACATCGTGAACACATTGTCCAAATCTGAGCTTCCACATAGGCGTATGTTTTGAATCACCATGGAACATTAGACCAGCCATTCATCTTGGAGGTAACTACAAGCTTGTTCTCGAGCTGAACTTTGCTTTAGTTACGATTTACGTATATCATTTTCCTCCATTATATTTACACATGGCACAACACTCTAGCGGTGTGCTGCCTTCTCATTGCACGCAATACGTTAGCTTTACTTCTCCAGAGACTTGCTCACGATTCTCGATGTTTGTAAAGCTTGGGATATGATTCTTGATTATAAACTGGCTTCACACCACGAGGACATTCCCATAAGTGCTTCGCCCTCCGCTCCAGCAGCCATCCCAGTGTATGTAGACTCAGAGTTCTGGTCAGGTGTTGATCGTGTGATCGTCGAAACTTTCCAAAAGTAATATTGGGACATGACATTCCGGAAGTTCAGACCAGACGCTGTTTTACTCTATTACGACAATGTTATGACCGTAGGACCGGGAGATGTCATTCGGAAATCTTGTTTGTCATGTGCAATAAAATCTTCTTCTTTCCACGATCCATAAAGCGTTGGCCAGACTGCTTTGTACGAACTTTGAATCAGTCTGTTTCCAGAATGCACCACTAGTAGCAGTTTTTAGCGCTTTGGCTATTTACTAACTGATACAGTCAACGTTAAAGACCTGTATACAGAAAGTAAACATGCCCGGAACAATTTTTTAATTATGTCCGTGCATTTCGTTGGCGGGTCTTGGCTTTTTTGGCATGTGACTCCAAGAATCTAAATAGTGACCAACAAAATCACCCCAATAATCAAAAGTGTAAAGAATGAAGTCTTGTTTGCGTTCTGTTGACAGATCTATACTGGAGCCCGGTCATATGGTTAACTATTGGACCGTACCAGAGCAATGCGGAACTCTTTGTACCCCCAGTCGTTCAATTCTCAATTTAAAGCAATCAAATACGATGATCGAATGGTGTATGCGATCTCAATTGCCTCTAGCTTATCTTGGGAACATTCGTTTACTGTTCATGTTTCGCTTCCAAAAAGAAAGATTGGCTCAATATAACATCGCAGCACTCGAACTCGCGTATGGATTGATATTACTCCATTGTATAGAATCTTTCTCACTTTTTGAAATTTTTCTTTGGCATGTGCTATCCTGTTCTTGATCTCATTGAAGCACCTGCCATCTGATGTGAAAATGGTGCCAAGATACTTGACTTTATCCGCTTGATTTAATGGTGCATCATTAATATTAATACTGCATGTTGGCGTGTGTATTCTCTTTGTAACAACCATTACTTCTTTTTTCTTCTTGTTTAGACTGAGGCCTTTATTTTGACTTTCTTTTACTACCTTGTCTAACAGGGCTTATAATTCTTGTTCGCTCCCTCTGTTCAGAACTGTATCGTCAGCATATCTAAGATTATTCAGATTGTAACTTCCAACTGCTATTTCCGGCATGCTTTCTATGTTTCACATATCCTCTGTCATCATTTCTCAAATGTCGTCTCCGCAACGAAAGTTGGCTGCTACAGACCTTTAACCTCCCTGTTTCTTGTTTAGGTCGTACACTCTGCTAGACTGTAACCCATCTCTTGTCCTGTTTTATCTTGTCCTATCCATGTGTGCTGCTAGGAGTCATCGGAAGCCCAAGTCTTCTGTCTTTATCTAACTGTGATGATGCTGCTATAGTGCAGTCTTGGTGTTCTAGTATTTCTCTGATGTCATCTGTCCATCTTCGTCTGGGTCTTCATGTGTTTTAATTCAGATAGGGGCTCAATCAATCAATAAAGTGCCATGCCGAATGGCGTAGGCGATCATGTTTCTGCACGACTCTCTGTCTCTCTCTCTCTCTGTGTGTGTGTGTGTGTGTGTTGTCAATAATATCTGCTGGTGAACTTTTACCATGCCACAACACCTGTACGCCTAGCAACATTTCTCGTTATCGACCTCTGTTTGTTCTCCCCTTGATCCCTCCAGTGGTCACCAAGTTTTCAAACTGTATTCTTCTCAGAAGGGCGTTAATAAATCAAAAATTCGAAAAAGACTGAGCATCACTAGTTTGAAAATTGTTCTGACTATTAAATATGGAATGAAAAGATATGGTAAATGATGTTTTGATTATAAACTACTTAAGGATGCCCTGAAATAAATTGGATCACAAGATGCTTATAAAAATGTGTTTCAAGCATTGTCATCTGATACACAAGTACAGCCAGAAAATGCAACAGAAATTGAAGAAGACTTGTCTGAAAGAAATGTGGCAGATCTTGAATAAACATATTTATAATATTAATTGATAGTCAAGAATTAGTGAAAACGTGAAACATATTTTGAATATTAGGTCTATGTTTTTTTCCTTCTTCTCTCTCATTATTTTGTGACTGCATTCTTGGCATGAGACTAGTGTCTTTTGGCAAAAACGTCTATCTATCTATCTATCTATCTATCTATCTATCTATCTATCTATACGCTGTGGCCCTTGATTGCTTTGCGGCGTCAGGGGTGGAATAGTTATCCGGAGATGGCCTTCTTGTGCGCTGTTTGTAAGCTTGTTCCTGTGGCTTCTTTGATTTATGTGATTCATCTTTTACATGGTCTGCCTCTGGCTTTATAACCGTTATGTCTATGTGTCATGGCCATTTGTGTCACGCTATATGTCGGTAGTCTGGAAGCGTGTGAAAACCACTTGATCTGCTGTCTTTTGATGTGTTCCGATACTGGTATTGTTTTGGTTATCTGTCTGATGTTATCGTTTCTAATTCTATCTTTTAATGACACTCCGAGTATTCTTCGTAGACATGTCATTTCTGCTGTCACTATTTTTCTTTTGTCTTGTGCTGTCATTGTCCAGATTTGGCACTGGTAGCATAGTGATGGAATAATAATAGTCTTGTATAATGCAACTTTAGTATCTATGTTTACATTTTTGTTCTATTTTGTATCTCTTTACTGGTTTTCCCTTCACTCGATATAATGCTTCCTAAGTAGGAAGTGAACTCATTTACCCGTTTAAGAGTGTTTAAGGTGTTTATCATCGATGGAGATAGTGATATTTCTTTCTTTCTTTGCTATTGTCAGTATTTCGATCTTTTAAATATTGATCTTCATGTTTAATTTTTGCCATGTTGTGTGGAGTCTGTTTATATGGTCTTGCAATTGTTCTTCTGATGTCGCTATTAGTACTTGGTCGTCTGCAAAGAGTAGTTCGTTTAATTTGTCTTTTGTTATCTTCTTCGTTGGTACTTGTTAACACTAAATGCACCAGGAAAAATACACATAAAATGGAAAAAAATGTTTTCTGACTGTGATTATGCAATCCGGAATAATATTATTCATCAGATTAACTATTATTAATAAATTATACTGTGTTATCTTGTATTATTTTATAGAAAATATTTGGTGCTTTATTTGCTTCCAACAAATTTTTAGTGCTTTCTGCTGCTTTTTAGAGAACTCTTTAGTGCAATTATGATGAAATGTGTCATGTGACGTATTCCTTCCAGAACGTTGTCTTCCCAATGAACTCTCTGAACCTCTCTCTGTCTTGGGCGATGTGGCTTGCATTTTCTAGCGATGTATTCATGTTTTCTTTAATGTCATCAGTCCATCGTCTTCTTGGTCTGCCCCTTCTCCTCTTTCCAGGTACTCTTCCCTCCATTATTTGTCTTTCTAAACAGTTATGTCTCTTTATATGACCAAACAGGCGTAGTTTTCTTTTTGTTATTGTGTTTAGTAACCAACACTCTGGAATATTCAGTGTGTTTATAATATCAGAGTTTCTGATCTTATCCTTCCATGATATTCTAAGTATCTTTCTGTAGCATTTCAGCTCGAAGGCGTTGATCTTCTTTGCCGCTGTTTTACTTGTCCATGTTTCACAGCCGTATATGATGAAATGAGTAATGTAAATATGTAATGAAATGAGTTGGCAACCTTGAATCTTTCTGATAAGAATTTTTTCAAGATGGCTACCCGCTTTCTGAGATCTTTAGGTTTAATTTTGTAGTATAGTTTTGTAGTAATAATAGGTCTATTGTTGGTCTGCTTTCTCTTTCGCTTGGTAATAAATGGTAGTATTATGCCGTGCTATATTTATATTTACCTACCTACCATATTTAAAATAACCCGTTCTTGAAATCTACATCTAGTCGAGAGTCGCTAATTTATTAGATGTAGAAGAGCAGACGACGTAGTTAGTTACTAGTCTAGATGTATTATTAGTATTACAGAGTTACTAGACATGTCTTATCAGTGATACATCAGATTCACATACATCATGATGATAATCATCTTCCTGGGACATTCAAATCAGATGATCAGTCGGTAGATTGAGTAGACTTACTTAAGACTAGTACTGTTACTGACTTCTGTTGTAATGTTTGTTTGTTAACTTACATTGGCCATAGTAGCGGCGCCATGGCTGGCATAGGTTTTGATTGTGCATGTGTTGCGATCTTCTGCCTGTAGTTTTACTTTTTAGTATGTAACGCAAGAGGCATTAGCACTAAATTTTCAAATTGGGTTTATAGCATTATAAACACCACAGCTAGATAGCCCTTGAAATTTGCATTTCAACGATACCTCAACGAAGTCTGTATGTCAATTCTGAAAAAAGTTATAATTTTTTTTTTCAAAATTTTAAGAAAAAGATAATCACATGAGAGCATATAAGAAAATATGAACGGACTGATGAAGAAAGTTGTGACGAAGAATTGAAGCTGAACTAACAATTTATGAAATATTTTAGTTATTTATGATAAAATATGCATAAAACTATACATTAATGTATTCGGGAAGGCAAGACAGTGTTGATTGACACTGATTGTCATAGGTGTCAACAGTTGAGACTAAAAACCATACAAACAGTTTGAAAATACCATAATTGAGCATGAAAAACCATACACAATGTTGAGGGGTCTCCACACGCACACATACAGAAAATGGAAAAAAAATCCTTTGATTTTTTCCCACCCTTTTGTTGACTGTCGTTTGACATTAACCTGCTAAAGTTCATATTCTTGTTTTGCTGGGGGTGTATGTGTGGACATCCACCTCCTATCTACGACCTTGTCGTCAAGGTGTGTTGTTGGGCATAATAAGCAGTTTATTATTTTTAAAACCCTATTATTACATGTTTGTGGAATGTATAATTATCCACATTTATTTGTGGAAGTTTAGTTGTTTGTGCAGTTGTACATGTTGCTAAGTGTAAATTTCATGATTTACATTTAACCCCCCCCCCCCCCCCCCCAAATTCCTTTTTAAAAAAGGGTATGAATGACAACACCAAGTATCACAAACTCCTTTAGCAGATGTTTTTTGTCACATACTGCCAATAAATACACAAATCTGATTTAGGACCCAATAAGAAATAAAAATAAGCTGTATCCTATTCAGGACGTAGCCATCAACCCAGTCTTTTATGGCTGTAGTGATCATCTAGGAATGTGGACTTTCTAAACTAGGAATATAATCATTTCAAAGAATATGGACTGCATATAAATATCGAATACCATGATAATCACCAAAGATACAGAAGTACAAGAACTAAACATAAGCATACATGGAGAGAAACTACAAGTAAAACATTATCAATATCTTGGACATGTAGTCAAAAATGATGGCAGACGTGAAGCAGAAGTTAAAAGGAGAATTGGAATGGCTAAAAGTACCTTCAATAACATGAGGAAAATAGTAACATCTAAACAAATTACAAAGAAGTTAAAAATGAGAATTATAAAATGCTATATCTATTCTATATTAATGTATGGCCCAGAAACATGGACACTAAATAAACACATAGAAGACAGAATTAATTTAGTTTTAACTGTGCCTACTGTACCTCATTCCAATGCTGATGTAGAATGTGTTTTCAGTCAGATGTTTTAAGTTTAATCAATCAAGTGCCATGCCGAATGGCATAGGCAATCATGTTTTTCCATGACTCTCTATCTCTTGTGTTGTCAATACAATAAGCTTGGTAATACGGGAGGGGGAGAATTGTGTTATTTTAATTCAGTGTGTGAAAGGTTAAGGAATGTCCTCATATATTCCCCCAACCCTATTGCTTTTTTCAATGGTCCATTCTTACCTGACCTTTCTGTATGGTCACTATTGAACACTATTGCTTCCTTTCAATGGTCACTACTCATTTTACCATCCCATGTGGTCACTCTAACTTAGATCCTAGCAAAGGAAGTGTGTATGAACAGTAACCATGTGGTCAGTCTAACTTAGATCCAACGAAGGAAATGTGTATGGACAGTAATTTATTGAACTTGAAGATTAGTATTGTTAGTTTATACAGAGGAAAACTAGTAGATGTGTTTGCTATTATTTCAGATCTCTGAAGAGATGTTGAACAATAAAAATGGAGCTCAGTCAGGATGAACATTTTAATGAGAAAATGACAAGATGTCCGGAGGTCAAGCAGCCTGATTTATGTAGACTTATGAAAGATGGTAAGTATGTCATTTGTGTGATGTTCTCTGTGATATGTAGTGTGATCTTATTCTGACATGTTCTGTGATGATTCTGTAATCATCATCAAAGACAAAGAATATCCTACATTAGTACACAGGTTCTTGTTGTTCATCCATCACAAGTAATAATGACCATTTGTTACATCCACTTTATGAAGTTCAGTTCGAGCTATGTCACAGGTTTGTCATCATCAAGTGCCATCTCCACAATGAAAGTAGTCTGTAACGGACCTCCTACATTCCGTCTCTTGCCTTGGTGGTGCACTCTGCTAGACTGTAAACTGTTCATCTCATGATGTTACTCTCCCACTTGTATCTTTGCCTACCTCTTATTCACCTTCCTCAGGTAAGGTATTCAACAAGTTGTCATGTCTTTTAATATGTTCAAAATATTTTATGTGCTTGATCTTTATTTCTTTTAATAATTATTTCATCATATTAAGTGTTGTTAGAACCTCTTTGTTTTCTTCTTTTTTCATAATGTTCTCTCTATTCTTCTATATATCCACATTTCAAAGGCATAAATTCTGTCTTCTAATTGTTGGTTTATTGTTCATGTTTCTGAGCCATGCATTAATATAGAATAGATGTAGCATTGTATAATTCTCATTTTTAGCTGTGTGTAATTTGTTTAGATGTTATTATTTTCCTCATGCCATTGAAAGTACTTTTAACCGTTCCTATTCTCCTTTTAACTTCTGTTTCACCATTGCCATATTTTGTGATTATGTGTCAAAGATATTGATAATATTCTATTTCTTGTAGCTTCTCTCCATGTATTTTTATGTTTAGCACCTGTTCTTATGTATGGTAGTAGCTGTTTTCACACCTTATTGATGCAGTTTTTTTCGCTGTATATATTTCTAACCAGTCTTATATCTTTTCCATCTATGCAAATTTCGTGAAGACATTTAATTAATTTTTCATGTTGGACTCTGTCAAAAGCCTTGCTGTAGTCTATGAAGCAAATATATATATATATATATATACTTTTTTGAATATCTTTATATTTCTCTATCAATAGTCAGATACTAAGTATAGCTTCTCTGGTTCCTTTGTTTTTCCTAAGATCAAATTGCTCTTGGCCGATCTCAATGTCTAATTCCTTCATGTATTGACTAGTATTTTAGCTATGTGATTCATCAAACTTATTGTTCTGTATTCTGCACAATTCACAGCCTTGGGCTTCTTAGGTATTGGTATGAATATTGATGAATTCAGGTCTTTAGGTATGTGGCCTGCTTCATATAATTGCAAAGTTCTGTGATAGTTTCTACACGTTGCAAATATTCTAATAAACTTGAATGCTGAAGAAAGCAAAAGCCAGATGAAAAGGAATGCCAAAATAATGCAAGAGCTAAAGATTCTATTGAGAATCAGTAATAGGTCACAACTGCAGCATAAATGTAATCTGAAAGTTTATGCTAGGTAATGAAGTTATGAACACAAGGAACTCAAACATTGAAATTGTGACCAAAAGGTCTTTATCAAGAACACAACACACAATAAGTAAGATTATCCTGCATGTTTCCAGTGATTAAGAAAACTTCACTACCCTGTTTCTAAGTTTCAGATTTCCTAAATTCGACCCACTTTATTACTTCACTCTCTAAAACAGTTAGGTAATAGAAACATCTTCAGTTGATATAAGAAGTTGGGTAGTGCAGATATCAACAGCTGATATAAGAAGTTGATTAGTGGAGACATTATCAGTTGATACAAGAAGTTTGGTAGTGGAGACATCATCAGCTGATAAAATAAGTTGGGTAGTGGAGACATTATCAGTTGATACAAGAAGTTGAGGAGCGCGGTAGCCTAGTGGATAGTGAGCTTGTTTGCTATCATCTGGTTACAGCGTGCCAGGTTCGAAACCACGTCCGGACATTAAAAAATAAATCCGGGTTGTGATTTCTCACTTGACACGACCACTCCTCCAGTCGACTCAGCTGTAAATGAGTACCTGACGCATGAGTTAGGGAAGGTAAAAAACAGCAAGGAAGGGAACTGGCCACCCCACCTAATAGTTGCTGCGGCTTAGTACATGAAGAGTTATCTTCATCCCCGACGGCAGATGCCATGGGACCTACTTTTACCTTTTTACAAGAAGTTGGGTAGTGGAGACATCATCAGTTGATAAAAGAAGTTGGGTAGTGGAGACATCAGTTGATGCAAGAAATTGGGTAGTGGAGACATCAGTTGATACAAGAAGTTGGGTAATGGAGACATCAGTTGATGCAAGAAATTGGGTAGTGGAGACATCAGTTGATGCAAGAAGTTGGGTAGTGGAGATATTTATAAGTCACGTAGTTGAGTCATCCTTGGTTGGTGCAACACTAGTTTAGTAGTCATCAGATCGTCATCATAACACTCCGGACAAGTCAGTATGTAATCCAATCCCATGTTCAGTATGTCTTTCAGCATGTGGTCACTAACTGCCCCAATGCAGAGCCTGGACTTCTGTATGTATAGACACTGGAATGCCATTGTCATGTTTCCTGGACAGTGTGGTTACAACTATAACTTTAATAACCTCATCTGCCTTGCTGAGCCCAGCCTTCCATGATGTGCTGTTATGAGTGAGCATGGTAAATATCCAGTCTTTGTATCATGGTAGGATAATCCAGCAAGAAACGCATTGCCAATATTTCTGTATCTCTGGGGCATCCAAAAATAATACGCATGACTTAATTCTATATCATATCCAGTCTATCAACCTGCATTGGGCTAATGGTCAGTATAGCCAAGGCATACTCAACCACTGACAGGACTAGCCCTTAATATAACAATGCAAGAAGTCATTCACAAAAAACATCAGCCAACACCCTCATCACTGTCAACACCCTCATCACTGTCAACACCCTCATCACTGTCAACACCCTCATCACTGTCAACACCCTCATCACTGTCAACACCCTCATCACTGTCAACAATTTCTGAAATCTGAGGTTTGTATAATTTACATGCTCATTGAAACACACATCACTCCCAGATATTTTAAAGTTGCTGATCTCTGTACTATCTCTCCACATAGAAGATTGGTAGGAGACTTTAGTGCATGGACAATGGTTATTCAGAGAGAGAACCATGTCATAGATGCTTTCCTTGGGTTCACCAGAGCTCCAGATGCATTACACTACTGGCCAGTATGATCCATTTCATTTTGTAGATTCTGAACAATTTGACTTCTTTCTAAACCCTGATCTTACAGCAGAATGGCATCTACATATGAGAAGGTTCTGCCATTTCCAATCAGCTGTTCACCTATTGATGAACACTGTGGAATGCCTGGGTGTATTGTTCTCAGATCAGATGTCCAACTGGACTGCAACACTTAAAACTGTATCATGATGATGATGACACAATCTGTTTACCTGTGAGCAGGTAGATCTTGACATCCCATAAGATTTCTGACAAAAGCACAGGTACTTCTCAGTTATGTAACTGAGGTGACACCGGGACTTATATACGGTTCTCCTAAAGGTATTGCTGTGTAACAGAGGCTTATGGATACATATTTTATCCCTGAAGGGAAGCATTCTGGTGTGCTAGTATTCCTACATTACTGTGTCCTGTCTGGAGCACAGCACACACTTCTTTGTCAACTATATCATCATTCTTCTGTCAGATTTGCTGACTCACCTGCAGTGACATCTAGCATTCCCCATCACCTAGCAGTCTGCCACAAGAGAACAAAGATGAAATGTCAGCTAGCCAGTATCTTTTCTTTATCCATGGGGGATTATTTTATAGAAGATATAAGTCAGAAATTGTGACAAGATCTGACAATTTTTGTTTATCGGTGAGAGGTTGTTAGTCTATCCTCTTATTTTCTTCAGTTACCTTCTACAACATACCTGGAAAGAATAATGTGACCCTATTCTTTGCTTCCTGGACTAGAAATTTAGACTAATGTTGCCAAACAGATGGGGGAAAAAATTACTTGTAGAATTCAGATATATCAGGTCAAGAGGTGCTCATATTGCAACCATAAAACAATACTAATAAACAATAACCCATGTCATAGATTATTACGATGTAAATCATTTATGTTATATATAATTAATAATGATTTTGTTGTTTGTTATTCAATCATTTATGAACCAGGTTACAGCACCAATAGCTTCAATAAATTGTGTAATTCACTTATAACATTTATTATTATATGCATTTCATAACTTGTCACTGTTCATTGTATATTTCAGAGATCAGTGATGACACATTGGAACACTTCAACAACTCTCAGGATGATGTTCAGAAAATACAAATAGAAAGTGTTTACAGTGTTCAACATTCACAACTTGTAAGATCTGATGTTTTCTTAGAGAATCTTCCAGAACATGTTAGAAACATTGAGGAGAGCACCAGAGATGTAGCAGAAAGCTTGGAAAGACAAACAGAACATAGAAACCTCCTGACATCCTGTCAAGAAACATCAGATGAGACAAGGGATTTTGAGATGGTTCAGGAACACAAAGGAAACACAGTAATGAAAGCAGAAAACAAGAATGTTGATTTGTGTTTACCATCAACTAAGCAGAAATTGATGGGGGAGAGGTCTGACAAGTGTTACATTTCCAATTTGGCATATATTTGTTCTGATAACCTGAAGAAGCACACAAGTTTAAATACAGGAGAGAAACATTACACCTATGATATTTGTAACAAAGATTTGGTTAAATTTAGTACACTGAGGAGATATGTAGATGAACATAATGTAGATAAATCTTACAAATGTGATGTTTGTGGTGTAGGATTTATTAAAAAGAGTCACCTAAAGAAGCATAAAAGAACACATGCAGGAGAAAAACCTTATAAATGTGATGTTTGTGGTCTAGGATTTACTGTCAATAGCAGCCTGAAGAAACATATTAGAACACATACAGGTGAAAAACCTTATAATTGTGATGTTTGTGGTCTAGGATTTACTGTCAATAGCAGCCTGAAGAAACATGTTAGAACACATACAGGAGAAAAACCGTATAAATGTGATGTTTGTGGTGTAGGATTTACTCACCAAAGTAGCTTAAAGAGTCATAAAAGAACACATACAGGAGAGAGACCATACATGTGTGATGTTTGTGGTGTAGGATTTTCTGTCAATAGCAGCCTGCAGAAACATGTTAGAACACATACAGGAGAAAAACCTTACAAATGTGATATTTGTGGTGTAGGATTTACTACAAAGGATCATCTACAGAACCATAAAAGAACACATACAGGAGAAAAACCTTATAAATGTGATGTTTGTGGTGTACGATTTACTGAAAGTGGTCACCTAAAATACCATAAAAGAACACATACAGGAGAAAAACCGTATAAGTGTGATGTTTGTGGTGTAGCATTTTCAATCAAATGCAACCTGCAGTACCATGTTAGAACACATACAGGAGAAAAACCTTATAAATGTGATGTTTGTGATGTGGGATTTACTATAAAAGGTAGCCTAAATAGTCATAAAAGAACACATACAGGAGAGAGGCCTTATAAATGTGATGTTTGTGGTGTACGATTTACTCAAAAAAATAATCTAAATGGCCATAAAAGAATACATACAGGAGAGAAACCTTACAAATGTGATGCTTGTGGTGCAGGATTTATTAATAGTGGTCTTCTTTGGATACACAAAAAAAAACATACAGGAGAGTGGCCTTACAACTGTGATGATTGTGGTGTAGGATTTACTCGAAGTTGTGATCTTCAAATACACAGAAGAATACATACAGGAGAGAAACCTTATGAATGTGATGTTTGTGGTGTGAGATTTTCTCTAAAGATTAGCCTAAAGAGTCACAAAAGAACACATATAGGAAATAAAACATAGAAATGTGATGTTTGTTACAGACGATTTGTTCAGTTTACTACACTGATGAGACATTAAGTTCAGCATATTCAAGGAGCGACTGACTGACTTCTTCTTCTACGTTCATTCTCAAACTCCCACTTGATCAAAGACAATGGTCCAACTAGATTTCCAGCAGGATGTAGTCTAGAAAATGGAAATGCTTTTTTCACCGTTTTATTTGCACCAATGGCCCAACACATCCATCTTCAGTGGTCAACTGACTTACAAATATGATGTTTGTGAAGTAGATGTTGCTTTAAATGAACACCTACAGGCTCATAATAGAAACACATGCTGGAGAGAAAACATAGAAAATTAATGTTTGTGATGTAGGATTTATATTGCTGCTTTTGATGTTGTAAAAGGCACAGAAGAAATCACAGTAAATAAACGTATGAACATATTGTCCATGATATTCCATTTATCAATAGATGTTGATGAGAAGTCTTACCAATATCTTCTTCTTCTTCTGCGATAAATTATACATCCTGTCCAATATTACACACCAGTAGCATCAAATCACTGTGTCAATCAAATGATGTTGGGGATGTGGTTGGTCAAGTACAGAAAACCTGTTTTCTTGAGGTGCATGACAATTTGTGCCACTAGAACAAACCTGGTTTAATTCCCATCAGCTGTAAGAATTATTTTCATTTATCCTCTTGCTGTCTTCTTGAATTTACTTAGATTGTTTTAGCAATGACTTCACTTCCCTAAACTTTGAGATACTTGGTAAACACTTGCTTTGTTTGAAAATAAACAATAATAAGATAGATTGCTGTAAAACTGTATAGCAATAGTACTTAAGTAAAATACAAGGTCGACCGGCTTAATAAATGCACTGACTATTTCAGACTATAGGGTATAGATCGCCCATGTGTTGCCGGGGCCAGAGAGGGGAGAAAAGAATAACAATACTGTTTACCTTCCATGCATGTCATAAGAGGTGACTAAAGAGGTTATGGGATGGAGTTGGCTGTCCCATTCCATATGGGATCAGTGACCCAAAGCCATGCTGAAGTCGGATGTGTCAGGTTCTTCTTCTTCTTCAGCGTACATTCTCAAACTCCTGCTGAATTCTCTTGTAGCAGGACATGTCCTCTAAATTTCCAGCAGAATGTAGTCAAGAGAATGGAAATGCATTGTGTCGCCATTTTATTTCCGCCAATGGCCTGACACATCCTCCGCCGAAGACGGATGTACACATCTTCGGCGGAGGATGTGTCAGGTTGGAAGGCGCATATATTACTGCAATGCTGTAAAGCATGATACACTGCATTCTGTTCTCCAGACTACATCCTGCTAATCTGCAGGAGTTTGAGAATGAACGCAGAAGAAGAAGAAGTAGGGTATATATGCAAAAAGATACTAATAACAGTGTACAACAGAGTTTCAACCTTAACTTTTACAATGCTATAGTCTGAAAATTCCACCAAGGTCAAGGTATTGAGCATATGAAGTCTGGAAATTCCTCCCATTGCTGTGCACCTTTTTCAACACTGATTAATGTGTGTAAACTGACGTCGTACATCTGAACAACATAGGAACTGATAGTAGACATCTTACTTCAATTTACATTCTGTAATCTAAACATGGAGATGTCTGATGCAGTTATTGCAAATTATTTTTGCAATCCGCTGAAATATATCATAGTAGGACAACCATTTTTTAGGAATATATTTTTTATTCTGATGCCAAATTTTTTGGTTTCAAGGATGCAGACATTGTTTTTCGGCCCCAGAAAGCTGACAATGTGGGATATCAGTTCTGTGTCGAGTTTGTGCGTAAAGATAATTATCATGAATATAGTTGAATAGTGCCAGTTCAAGTTACCATCATCTGTGGCGTCGCAACTTTTCCAAAGTTGTAGGACTAGCAGACACAGAGACATTGACATGTTTTGTTTGCTTTTACAGATGATATTATACGAACATGTTAATAACATCTAACTGCATAAAAGAGTACAGTGGCAGGCAAAATTTATTCTGTTCTAATCATCACCATCAAGTGCTGTCTCCGCAATGAAGATTGGCTACAACATCCCGACTCTTGTTGTGCTGGTGTACTCTGCTAGACTAACCTGCTCATCTTGTGATGTTACTCTCCCAATTTCAATGCAGCGTGCTAAAAGTTAAGGTATTTTTCAAGTAATTACAAGACAAACAGTAAAATTAATGGCACTATTACAAAAACATTAAACGACAGATTTTTAATAGCAGAGACATCCAAGGTAACAATGATGATGTTCCTTCTTTGCAAGCGAAGATGAGCATGGCATGAAAAACAATAAATGTGATGACGAAGTAGAAAGAAAAAACATTTGTGATTGTCTAATTTGGTTTGTGAGTTCATAGATGTCCAATGTGTGCCATGACAGTTCTATTGCAAGAGTGCAGATGATTCGGGGTAGGAGATTTTTTTAGATTTGTCCTTCTGCTTCCATCACTTGTAAGTTGACCACAATGTTCTTTCTTTTTCAAATTTAGTGATGCCAGCAGTGATCTGAGTGTGCCAAGCTGAGTGATCAAGGGTTGTGGTCTCCCAGGAGCTAGAATCGATGCTTCAGCTTTTTAGATGAACCTTGAAGCACTTTTTCTGCCCTCCTCTTGAACATTTACCATCGCACAGCTGTCCATAGAATAAGCTCTTTGGAAGGTGCTTGTCTGGAATACAAATGACGTGACCATTCCAGCGGAGTTGAGACCTAGTCAGCAGTGCATGGATGATTTGCATATGGAACTTCTGAAGGATTTTTGTGTCTAGTACTTGATCCTGCCAGCGTACTCCCATTAGGTTTCTTGAAATAGTTAAGCTGTCAAGAACGTCTCACATAGGTTGTCCAGGATGATGCAGCATAAAGCACTGTTGGTAGAACCGCTGCACGGTACACGTCCAACTTAGTTGTCAAACTGAGACCATTCCTGATCCAGATGTTGGCATGAAGGTTTCAGAATGCGGTGAGCAATATGCAAGGCAGCATCCTCGTCAATTGTCGCAGTTTGCGATAGAGTGCTGCCGAGATATACAAAGTCATTGGCAATATAGAGTTTTTGTCCCTTTACTGTGATTACTGGTCCTGTGTAGGGAACATGATGGTGCTGGTTGATACATTCTTGTCTTCGTGGTGCTAATGGTGAGACCGAACACATAAGACAATGACGTACATGAAGACAATGACGTACATGAAGACAATGACGTACATGTACACAAGTGTTGTCTTAGAGACGTATATTTTAAAAATATATATATATATATATGGGAATGAATTAAAACAGCATGAATAACAACACAAGTGGCCTTTCTCTCTCTCCCCCTCCCCCCCAATAAATGAATTATTTATATTAAGACCAAATGGTTTATGGGTACCAAACTACAAAATATAGTGATTGTCACGGGTGCAACCAGCTCTATTGTGATGCAAATAAAACAGTTTCCTGAATATCATGGGCACAATGATTACCAGCAACATTGAATTGTTTAGTGACAGAAGTTTATTTTACAAATCACAACAATAAATGAAACTCACTTGATTTTACTGTTGAGTGTTTGCTAAATCAGTGTTTCAGACAATCAAGCGTTTAATTTCTGTAAGTAGAAGGGACAATAGTCCATCTAATTACAAAAGACATGTTCACCGGCTGCTGAACATCTTATATAAGATAGACGTAATAGACCAAAGTCCAACTCTAATAACTAAAATTTAGATCCTCAAACTGACTCTGAGAGACATTAACAGCCAAAGTTCAATAGCACAGTTCATGATGAACCATTGTGACATAGTATTAGCACACTCATATTGCCTGTCAGTAGATTAGAAGGCTGTAATGTGCTAGGAAAACCCCTCCAAACTAAACACAAAATGATAAGTAGTTATAAAGAATCATCACTAGGCAGCACTTGACCAATGGTCAAGTAATTGGTGTGGTTCCTGATAGCATAGGTTCACACTTCTTTTTTCGTTCACTAATGTCTGTATCTGCAGTGATGTTTCTTGTATTGGACAGTGTTTTCTATTTCTTGTTTTGTACCATAGTTTAACATTCATATGTGTATCAGAAGGCCAGTATGTGCACCTTAGTTGAGGCGGAAATGTTTTCAGATCGCAACGGCTCCCAGGTCGACCCAGCCTTAAATGGGTACCGGATTAATCCGGGAAGTAAAGACTGCGAGGGAGAGGAGATGGCTACCGCCCTCATTTGCAGAGCCTGTGAAATGTGAGATCGCTAACATCTCACACCCATACGGCATTAATAAATGCTATGGGTTACTTTACTACTATGTGCACCTTAATGTGTCATAGTTTTCACATTCTTGAAGGATATGTTCTGAAGTCTGGTTGGCTTGCCCACATGTAAACTTTGCTGTTGTGCAAATTTTATATACATATCGCTGTTTAGTCTATTGTGACCAGTTCTGAGTCTAAATATGTTGACCTGTTCTTATCTGTTGAGTAGGTGGTAGTCGTCCTGTGAAGGTAAGTTAGGCTTTCGTTGTGCCTTTATCATGTATTTCTTTTGGTGATAGCTGATTGGAACCGAGTTGCAGCATGTTAGAGCCTTCCTTGGCCAGTTTATCAGCTCTCTCATTTCCTGCTATTCTAAAGTGTGATGGTATCCATTGCAGTATAATTCTACACCTTTTTTGCACTATGGACAATACCTATTTTAACTCTGATATTTATTGGATTGTTGTGCCTGTAGTACTGATCGTGCATCTGTAAGTATTACAATAGGGTGTGAGGTCCTGTCCGATGTTAACAGTTTCTCTGCAGCTACACAAATAGCTTTGACTTCAGATTCATAGTTGTTGCAGTAATTCCCCATTGGTATACATATAGTATCAGTGGTGCCACCTGGGTATTCCATATATACACCACTTCCCCCATTTCTTACTGCATCCGTATAAACTCTGGCCCATATATCACTAGTGTAAGTGTCATCAAGGAAGCTAATTGCTGCTACCCTTTTCTGCAGATTATTCTGCTGTTCATCCACATACACACCTGCTATTGTTGTTTAGATGGTCACTGGTAGGTATGTCTATTTTTCCTATGGGGTGTGTACTGGTTGAGATATTAGTGATATTGTTACCTCTGGAAGATCCGATACCTGTCTACATAGACGCTTGGCCTGGTGTATGAAACTGCTTCTTTTAAGATGTCCTTGTGACAGATTCTGGAATCTTTCCTTCATTGGGTGACTATGGTGGGAAAGGAACTTTTCTCCATGAATTATAATTTTAGTATCTCTACGCTCTTTCAATGACTGCATCCCTTGGATATTCTGCATTTCTAGAATTGGTGTGGATCTCAATGCGCCTGTAATAATTCTAAGTGCTTGGTTCTGTACTCTATCCAAGTTCTGTAGTGTGGTGTTTGATGAACTCCATGCTGTAGAACCATATTCCAAGTGTGGTCGAATGGCTTGTTGGAATACATTTTTTAGAATTCTTTCATTAGCTCCCCAAGTTGTCCCACTCAGTTTTCTTAGTATAACTATCTTCCTTCTAGCCTTTGTTTCTACTTTGCTGATATGATGTTTCCATGTCATTTTGGCATCAAATGTTACACCAAGATATGTGGGTTGGTCATCTATCTTTAAAACAGTATAATTTACATAGATGTTTCCTGCTTTTTTTTTTTCTGGTGAAAGTGTAAATAGGGTTGAGAGTGACTTCTCTATATTGATACTTACAAACCATTTGTCAGCCCAATTGATCAAAATGACCATGGCTCTCTGAAGCATTTTTGTGGCAACCACAGCGCTCTCATGTGTGCACTATAGAACTAAGTCATCTGCATATAGTGCCGCTCTAGTTACTATCTAGATCCAAGTCCTCACGACTCGAATGCCAGTCCTCGAAAAATCTCCAGTTTCTGATGGAGGTCCTGATCCGTGATCTAATCTAATCCCCATTTTCTCTCCAAGCTCTTCCTTATAAGGTAAGCCCCTCTCACAAATAAAATTCACCATATGGACATGCCTACATCCCATTCTTCAACTTTCCAGAAGTGATCGCCACACATCATTTGTTTCTCTGTTTTGTCAACATCTGGCCAACAGTGACAGGTAATGTTTTCACAACAGACATTTACATTTGCCTGGTACACCTCGCTCAGGTACACATGGGTGATAGATAATGTTTTACAACACATATTTGTGTTTGGCATGCAGAGGGAACCGCACTGCTCTCGTCGGACCCAGGGTTAGCAGAGAACCAAGATACCAAAAGTACATCGTGGTGCCCCTGGAAACAGCACAGCTGATTCTGGCTAAACCTTTTGGGGATCGTGTCCGTGAATGTGGAGGCAGCAGATGAAAAGAGAATTGACTGCAAAAGGACAGTAATATCTCATACACTACTGCGCCAACACATGCAGAGGCACTCTCAACACATAGTGGCGATAGTTAGTTCGGTCCGACCATTGGAAGGGAGGCCAATGAAAAAGGCACGAGAAGGTAGATGCATGGCGAGAGACGAATAAACTCCATACAATGATAGGGCAAAACAGCGCCAGAGGGCAACGCCAACTGCAAACAGAATGGAAATCGGAACTACAAGCACTGTTAGCTCGAGACAAGCTTCTAGTTACCTGTGCTCCTAATGGGCAAAGACCCAGATCAAATCATGGGCGCCTTGCAAATCAATAAGACCTGACCCAACTCTACCTTCAAGATTTCCTGTATCGGAAATATACTTGCAGAGATAAAGGGTTCAGTACCCGATGGGCACAGGCGTACATGGGACAAGGTCGCTCAGCTCAAGAACGCCTTTCTCTCAATCGTGTTGTGTAAGACTCCAACTTGGGCGAGGGGTTTACGATGTCGGTGAACGACACCTAGGCTAAAAAGGCAAAAGAGCCAGAGTCCAACTCATCTGTCGAGTTCGTTCTCATTCGGAACCATGCTCGTGGATGAGAAAAGGTTCAGTACCTGATGGGCACAGAATGTCTAATTACACGATGCGAGCTCATAGACGATGGAACACCTCGTGCGAGAAAGAGGTGAACGACAATCGTCTCTGTGAAGAGTTGCTACACACCCGCGTACCTGTCGACAGACAGGCAGGCTGTCACGGACTATGGAAGCTTACTACCCAAAATAAAGGCATGACGAAAACGAATATAGTAAGCTTCGGATGTCCAGTCCACAAAGTGAACTAACCGAAGCACAAATAAAACAATTGTAATGTGAAACTTTCAGTACAACATACTTCAAGATCCTCGGCGGAAATCACACGATTTATTCGCTGTGGTTATAAGAGAGCGAACGCAGAAGATAAAGAACATTTGTGTTTGCCTGCCACACCACGCTCTGGTACGCATGGGTGATAGAGAGGCTCTAATGTTTTACAACACATATTTGTTCATACCCATCTGCCCGCCTTTCCGCCTGGGCAGAACTAAACAACCGGTATGTCATGCCTTAAAACTGGTATGCCTTTAGTAAAAAAAAAAAGGGTGAATTAACAAATAAAATGAATTCACATTTTATGACTAGAATTGCTCTGACATCTTCTTCTTCTTCGTTCGTTCTCAAACTCCTGCAGATTAGCAGGATGCAGTCCGGAGAACTGAATGTGTTGTGTCATGGTTTACAGCATTGCTGCGATATCTGCGCCTTTCGGCCTGACACATCCGACTTCAGCATGGCTTTGGGTCACTGACTCTATATGGGATGGGACAGCCAACTCCATTCCATAACCTCCTTAGTCGCCTTTTACGACATGCGTGGAAGGTAAACAGTATTGTTATTCTTTGCTCCCCTTCCGGGCCCCGGCAACACACAGGTCAAGTGCATTCAACTCACTTTCAAATATTTGAAGATAAAAAAAAACTCAGCATTAATACAAAGCTACGGCTGCTCAACAAGTGTGTTATTTCGGTTTTAACATAGGCCTACTGATGTGAAAGCTGGAAATCAACTACATCTTTAGAAAATAAACTACTTCGAAAACAAATGTCTCAGGAAATCACAAACACAAACTGGAAAGACTTACGCTAAGTCAAACGAGACACCAAGAGAAGAGACAAAACATGAAAACATCACAGACTTTATTAGAAAACGTCGTTGGGCATATATCGGTCACGTACTCTGAATGAATGAAGACAAAATACCACGTCAAGTCTTTAAATGGTCACCGAGTGGCAAAAGAAAAAGGGGCAGACCAAAAACAACACTGAAAATAACTATCGAAAAAGAAATCACAACAGCTGGTATAAAAATGAACGATCTGGAACAACTGGCTGTTGATCAACAAGCATGGAGAGCTATAACATCTGCCCCAGTTCCAGTCTGAGATCCTATTGTCCTGTGATTGTGTCACATTTAAATTGTCATGTTCTTGCTCTTTCCATATTTTTCTCCCTCTTACCTTTTAGTACTATTACATAATCCCTCATTGTTACCTTATTAAATACACCCACATTGTTATCTTAAGTACTCTCTCTTACCTCTGTGTTCATATAAGGCTCTGTAGCCAGATGCAGATGTATCTTCTATATCTACCATTGGATCTGCTGAAATAACATGAGAGAACCTACTTAGTTGAACCTTGGCATTTTGCTTAAATATTTGAAGCCTGGAAAATGATTAATTAATCCATGTTAAATGTTTCTTATTTTACATCCCTACAGCTTCACAGATTTATTTATATTTGGGAAAGGGGGGGAGTGAAGCCTCTGTTGTGTTGTTGTTCCTGTTTTCAAGCAGTTATTTTATTTCGTTCTCATTCTCCATCTATATAATTTTAAATGAGCGTCTATGAGAATATTTATGTGCTAATACGACCTTGTTACCTTGGATGTCTCTACTGTTAAATGTCTGCCCTGTAATGCGTTTGTGATAGTGTCATTAATTTTACTGTTTGTCTTGTATATTCTTGAAAAAGACTTTAATTTTGAAACTGTGTTGTACAGTTATTTGTATTTTTTTCACACCCATACTCTATAGTCTGAGATAGTTTTTGTGTTTAATGTGAAGTTGATCAACCTTGTATTTAACTCAAGTACTATTGTTCTACAGTATTACAGCAGTCTCACTTGTTATTGATTGTTTTAAAACAAAACAAGTGTTTACCAAGTATATCAAAGTTTCAGGGAAGAAATGTCTCTGCTAAAACAATCTAAGTAAATTCAGTGGAGAGAGCCATGGAAACTATAGACCTGAGCAAAACAATATCAAAAAATTGAACAAAGAGGAACAGGTTTCAACAGAGAATGGTACATTGTTATCTAAAGGCAAACATACATCAAATCTGGGGCTTGCATCTGTGGTGCAACAATTGACACCAGAGAACACATTGCAGGACTGTTCATAGAACGACGTCTGTCAGACAAGAATGTCTCTGCGGATCAAATTTTAAGAAACCTAAAACAAACAGCTCTATGCAATACCAAAAGCTGACTGGATGTATAATAACTGATTGCAGAAGTAGACATTTGTAAGATTTCTCTAATGTGACAGAATACAACCACCATCCATTACACCAATATCTAGATGAGTCAAAAAGAAAACGAATCAAGCGTGGCAGATCATAGATGGCACAGGCTGAAGACACACCACATAGAGTATGTGAATTGGAAGAAATAGGAAAGGGCAGTGAATGGGTGGAGGTAGACACTGAAATGAAATCAGTACCTAAAGTAATAATACAACTAGATAAAGTGTGTCGAAAATGGACGGATGTCAGGGTTCATATTACAGTGCATAGCTCGCCCAGCTACACTCGAAACCACAAGACATAATTATATACACAAATAGCTCTGTTAACAGAAACACACATAAAAGTGGTTTGGGTTTTGTTGCCTACAGAAATGGCGTGAAGTAGGTTGAGAAATATTCAGCATATTCTACTGTCACATCGAGCATGAGGATGGAGATAGAGGGAGTTACAGCGCAGTGGAGCGCATGGCCGTGTGGTTAGAACTCCATTCTCAGACCCTTGAGGTGTGGGTTCAATCCATGGTTCAGACAGGATTTTATCTGTCAGAGGTCCAATCAAAATCCTTCCTGCACATGTCACGGCTTCTGCTATGGCAAAGTGGCATTTATTTCCACAGCCCATAGAAAGCCTCCCTGCACTGTACAGCAGCACTTTATTGGTTGATAACTAATACATCAACACACTCAGTAATACTAACAGACTCTTAAAGCATGCTGCTTAAGATAGAAAAGTTTATGCTGAGAAAAGAATGGTGGGACTTATTGAACAACTCAATTGTCCAGAGCATTACATGGATATACTACCCTGGTCATTCTGGGGTCAGAGGAAACAGGAGAGCCGACTTATTGGCAGGCAATGCAGCGATAGACAAAACAATGCTGAGAAGAGATAAATCAGACTTAATGAAGACAGTAACAAATTCATATGAAGATGATGTCAATGAGGCTGAGAATGATATGATAATCTTATCAGTTCTTTGCAAATTGACATGCTTTTACCGTCTCATATTTATAATAATAATAATACTATTGCTTCTTCTTCTTCTTCTTTCGTTCACTTGAAACATGTCTATATCTGTAATTCTGTCTCCTTAATAAAACTCACTGTCTTTTGTAGTTCATACAGTGTCCCATAGAGTTTTGATTCCAGTGTTGTTTCCTCTGGCCAATATGTCTGCCTCAGCATTTCATGCTCAGAACACTCTTGAAGTATATGTTTGGCACTCTGCGCTGCCTGTACACATGGCCGTGTTGCCAATCTTGAACTTTGTATACATGTGACTGCGGAGTCGGTTGTGTCCTGTTCTGAGACGTAGAATTATAACTTGTTCTGGTCTGTTCATAATATGATAGTCATCTTGTGTTGGTGTTTGTGGCTTTCTTATTGACTTGATCATCTGTTTTTTCTGATGGTAGGTGATTGGTATATCTGGTTGGTCTTCGGCAGCACCTTCCTTAGCCAGTTGGTCTGCTTTTTCATTTCCTGGTATTCCACAGTGAGAGGGTATCCACTGCATGGTTACCCTATACTGGTAAGACAATTCGCTAAGTAGTTTTTTCAAGTCTGTTAGTTTTTCAGACTGGAGAGCTAGAAGCACTGACCTTGCATCTGTCAGGAATACCACAGGCTGTAGGTCAGAGTTGGAGTTCAGCAGTTTTTTAGCTGCCACACTAATTGCCTGGATTTCTGCATCATAATTATTGCAGAATTTTCCTGTCAGTGTTCTGATTGTATCTCTAGGCTTGTGTGGATATTCTATATATACACCTGCACCTCCATTCCTCACGGCATTCTGTGCTGACCCATCTGTGTATACTCTGACCCATATATCTTGTGGATATTCCTCATCCAGGAAACTGAGGGTGACTGTCCTTCGCTGCACACTGTTCTGTTCGTCCTCGCTTAGTATTCCTTTCACATGGGTCTGAATGTATATTGGCATTCCATGTCTTTCACTCCACAGGGTTTGTTCTGGTACAGGCCTTAAGGGGCTGTCACTTCAGGTAGGTCTGTAAGTTGTCTGCGGAGTCATTTAGCTTGATGGATAAAGCTACTTCTTTTCAGTCCTCCCATTGCGAGATTTTGGAATCTTTCCTTCATTGGATGACTTGGCATACACTGAAACTTTTCTGCTTGAATTAGTACTTTTGTGTCTCTGCGTTCGCCAAGTGTTTGCATTCTTACCATTTTCTGCATCTCTGCTATGGGTGTTGATTTCATTGCTCCCAACATTATTCTAAGTGCCTGGTTTTGCACTTTATCTAGATCTTGTAATGTGGTGTTTGATGCAGGACACCACGCAGCTGAACCATATTCCAGGTGTGGTCTTATGCCTTGCTGGCAAACTTTACTGAGTATATTTCCACTGGCTCCCCATGTGGTTCCACTTAGTTTTCTCAGGATAGCTAACTTCCTCCTGGCTTTTGTTGTTGCTTTGTTTATGTGCTGCTTCCATGTCAGTTTATCATAAGTAACTACGAGGTATGTGGGTTGTTTGTCTTCTTTCAAGAGCTCTCCGTCTATTTTGATATGACCAGATTTTTGTTTTGGTGAGAGGGTAAAGAGTGTAGTGCTGCACTTATCTGTGTTAATGCTGACGCACCATCTATTAGCCCATAAGGTTAGGGCATCGATAGCTCTTTGTATTTGTTTAGTGGCCACTGTCGCATGTTCTTCCATGCACCAGATCACCAGGTCGTCAGCATACATTGCCACTTTGATCCCATGTGGTAGTTCAGCAACTAGGTCATTGATGTAAACCAAGAAAAGTGTGGGTGACAGGACTCCTCCCTGGGGGACTCCATGACGCAGTAGAACTTTCTTGCTCTTGCGACCATCTAATTGTACCCTGGCTCTTCTATTATGCAGGTATGCTTTTACCCATTTGTACATTCTTGAACTAACCGTGCAATTTCCTAATTTCTTTAGGAGCCCTTCTTTCCAGACCTTATCAAATGCTTTTCTGAGGTCTATCCATGCTGCTAGTACCAGTTTCTTATCTTGGAAGGCATCCTTAATCTCTTGGGAGAGGTAGGTTGCCTGATCTTCAGTAGAGTAGCACTGTCTGAAACCTGCTTGCTGTGATACCAGAAGGTTTTCACTTTCAAGGTACCACTGCATCCTAAGATTGATAATGCGTTCCATTGTTTTGCATAGACAGCTTGTGAGGCTGATGGGCCTGTAGTTGGAGACTGTGTTGCCATCTTTTCCTGATTTGAGGAGTGGTATCATTATTGCTTCTCTCCGCGCCTGTGGTACATTACCCGTGGACCAGCTTGTGTTAAATATCTGCAGTAGCTTTGCTCTTGCTGCAATTCCCAGGTTTCTAATCATTTCTAGATTCAGCGACTCTGTTTTTTCTTTCCAGCTACTCCATCTGGCTTGTAACTTGGCTCTTTGAAATTTAGCCTTTGTTTGCTGATATTTGATGTGGAGCACTTATGAGAATGCCCCCTGTGCCGTACTGTGAAGCCAGTTTCTAATCCAGAATCAAGAAGATTTCTCTAATGTTCCTCTGTTCCTTTAGACTACATCTATTGATAAATGCAATATTAAAAACATTACACTCCTAAGGTAAATAAGGGTTTATTTATTGTATGTTTTATTCTGTGACTTTTGTAATATCAAAAGCAATACAATAAAAATCCTACTTCACAAACATTACATTTCTAAGTTTTTATCTCCAGCATCTGTTTCTACAGGCATTCATTTAAAGCAACTTCTACATCACAAACATCATATTTGTAAGTCGTATCTTGAATATGTTGATCTAAGTGTCTCATCAGTTTAATAAACTGAACAAATCTTCTGTTACAAAAATCACATTTATATGTTTCATTTCCTATATGTATTCTTTTATGACTTTTAAGGCTACCTATTTGAGTAAATCCTACCCCACAAACTTCACATTTATAAGGTTTTTCTCCAGTATGTGTTCTAATATGTTTCTGCAGGCCGCTATTGACAGCAAATCCTACACCACAAACATTACATTTGTGAGGTTTTTCTCCTGTATGTGTTCTTTTATGGTAATTTAGGTGACCTCTTTCAGTAAATCCTACAGAACAAACATCACATTTATAAGGTTTTTCTCCTGTATGTGTTCTAATATGTATCTGAAGACTGCTGTTGACAGGAAATCCTGCACCACAAATATCACATTTATAAGGTTTTTCTCCTGTATGTGTTCTTTTATGGCCCTTTAGGTTACCTATTTGAGTAAATCCTACACCACAAACATCACATTTATAAGGTCTCTCTCCTGTATGTGTTCTTTTATGGCTCTTTAAGTTGCCTATTTGAGTAAATCCTACACCACAAACATCACATTTATAAGGTCTCTCTCCTGTATGTGTTCTAATATGTATTTGTAGACTACTATTGACAGCAAATCCTACACCACAAATATCACATTTATACGGTTTTTCCCCTGTATGTGTTCTATTATGCTTTTGCAGGCTGCTATTGACAGCAAATCCTACGCCACAAATATCACATTTATAAGGTCTCTCTCCTGTATGTGTTCTTTTATGGTACTTTAGGTGACCGCTTTCAGTAAATCCTACCCCACAAACATCACATTTATAAGGTTTTTCTCCTGTATGTGTTCTAATATGTTTCTGCAGACTGTTATTTGCTGTAAATCCTACATTACAAAAATCACATTTATAAGGTCTCTCTCCTGTATGTGTTCTTTTATGGCTCTTTAGGCTACCTATTTGAGTAAATCCTACACCACAAACATCACATTTATAAGGTTTTTCTCCTGTATGTGTTCTTTTATGGTTCTTTAGGTGATCCTTTTGAGTAAATCCTACATCACAAACATCACATTTATAAGGTTTTTCTCCTGTATGTGTTCTACTATGCTTCTGCAGGCTACTATTTACAGGAAATCCTAGACCACAAACATCACACTTGTAAGGTCTCTCTCCTGTATGTATTCTACTATGTTTCTTCAGATCACTATTGGCAGCAAATCCTACATCACAAACATCACATTTGTAAGGTTTTTCTCCTGTATGTGTTCTTTTGTGGTTCTTTAGGTGACTTTTTTTAGTAAATCCTACAGTACAAATATCACATTTGTAGGGTTTAACTACAGTATGTTGATTTATATGTCTCTTCAGTGACCTATATTCAAGGAAACCTCTGTTACAAATATCACATGTGTAAGGTTTATCTCCTGTATTTATACTTGTGTGTGTCCTCGTGTTATCAGAATAAGGAAATCCCAAGTTAGAAACATGAGACTTGTCAGACTTCTCTCCTCCATATTTCTTTCTGTGTATGTTCAAGCTAGAAATTTTAGTTAAACTTACCCCAGAACTATCACATTTCTCCAGATTCTCACAACTTATACCACACACAGTATGTCTACTATCTTTCATTGAAACACAGAATTCATTTTCTGACAGATTGCAACATACCCCATTATTGACAGCCATCTTTCCCTCATTCTTGGAACACTCACTAAAAATATCTTCAACTTTGACCTGATGTTCCCTAACTGTAACAGACTCTTTTAAAAAGAAATCTACAATTGTATTTTCTGTTTTCATTACTGTGTTTCCTTTGTGTTCATGAATAATCTCAAAATCCCCTGTCTCATCTGATGAGATCCCTGTCTTCACAACATTTCTTATATTATCTGATAGTCTCTCCAAACCTTCAGTCACATCTCTTGTGCTCTTCTCAATGTTTCTAACATGTCCTGGAAGATTCTCTGAGAAAACATCAGCTCTTACAAGTTGTGAATGTTGAACACTGTATACACTTTTTATTTGTATTTTCTGAACATCATCCTGAGAGTTGGTGAAGTGTTCCAATATGCAATCACTGATCTCTGAAATATACACATAATGAACAGTGACAAGTCAATGAAATGTATATAACAAATATTATAAGTGAATTACACAATTCATTGAAACTATTGGTGTTTTAAACTGGTTTATAACTGAATTAAGAGCAAAGAAGAAGAAGTAGATCAAGTAATAGGGTAGTAAAGTTTTGCTAATAACTGGGGACACACATAATAACACACACAAGTTGACGTTTTGACCAAAAGGCCTTTATTAAGACAACAATTGAGACAAAATTAAAACATAACAGAAAACAAACAGTAATTACATCGAGTCAAACTGGTATGTGTAGTATAGATTGATAGGAAGAGGTGAAATGACACAGGACAAGGAAAATACAAAAACGACCACAAACATTTGACACAAAACAAACAGAATCTATGGAACGACTAGAGTCATACATGAGGCAGGCGCTCATCAATGCAGTCAGGTTTAAGAGTGTCATATTGGTAAATGTAGCAGTTCTCAAGCACCAGATGGGTCCGGTCGTCATAGAAGCATGACTTAATGGCCGTAACCTTAATGTCTTCGACGCCCCGATGACCCTTGTAATTGAAGTGGATGTCCACAGGCAAACCCGAAATGGTCTGTGGGCCTTCTATAAGTTTCACCTATATATGTCATGGCGCAACGCTCGCATATGATGGCATAGATGACGTTGTGGGACACACATATGAAGCTCTCCTCAATGGTGAAGGTGGCTTTATAGAATGTGACATACCGGATCTGGGTGATATAGTCAGAAGTGTAGCATTTGCTGCGTTTGCATCTGATGGTGCAAAAATGAATAGGAATATCAGGCTGGAGGTGACTGGACCAGTAGATCCCTGAGGTTCTTGTCACATCTGTCAGCAACAAGAGGGGGGGGGGCACAGAAAACTTCCCATGTCTCAAGGTAAGACTGGAGAAAGGCTGACCTGGCACACTTCATGCAATTCATTGACAATTTTCACCCGGCCATCAAGTTCAAATCAGAGATCTCCACCTCCTGTGTGAACTTTCTTGAAATCCATCACTATTCAACCATTGTCTTAGCGCATTGATACACTACAAACCGACTGATGCCCATAGCTTTCTTCTATACACCTCTTCTCATCCCTCTGTCTGTCGTGATTCCCTTCCATTCTCCCAACTTCTTCACCTTCAGCGATTGAGCAGTTGTGAGGATGACTTCCTTGGGAAATGATAGCTTTCTTCCGCTGTTGCCTGTACCCTGAGAGTATCCTCAGGTCTGCCCTTCTTCTTCTGCGTTCGTTCTCAAACTCTTGCAGATTAGCAGGATGTAGTCCGGAGAACGGAATGCATTGTGTCATGGTTTACAGCATTGCTGCGATATCTGCACCTTTCGGCCTGACACATCCGACTTCAGCATGGCTTTGGGTCACTGACCCTATATGGGATGGGACAGCTAACTCCATCCCATAACCTCCTTAGTCGCCTTTTACGACATGCGTAGAAGGTAAACAGTGTTGCTAAACAGACTTCCTTGGGATATGATAGCTTTCTTTCACTGTTGCCCTTCAGGGACAAAACATGTATCCATAAGCCTCCCTTACACAATCATACCTTTGGAACAACTTTATATGAGTCCAGGTGTCACCTCAGTTACAGAACTGAGAAGTACCTGTGCTTTTATCAGAAAACTTATGGGCTGTCAAGATCTACCTGCTCACAGATAAAGGGATTATTTCATCATCATCATGTGTCAAGATCTACCTGCTCACAGATAAAGGGATTATTTCATCATCATCATGATACAGTTTTACATGTTGAATGTCCAGTTGGACATCTGATCTGACAACAATACACTCAGGCACGGATTCACAGGGCTGAATTTGTCCCATATACTCTTTAATATTATATGTACCCGGTACTAAGAAGGTAATGGGTGAACAGCTGATTGGAAATGGCAGAATTCTATCATATGTAGATGACATTTAGCTGTACTGTCAGCATATTAGAAAGAAGATAAATTGAGAGCATGAAAACTTTTTGTATAAAATAATGATGTCTCCCCTACTTTACTTCTTATTTCAGCTGAAGATGTCTCCACTACTTAACTTCTTATATCAACTGATGATGTCTCCACTACTTAACTTCTTGTATCAACTGATGATGTCTCCACTACTTAATTTCTTATATCAACTGATGATGTTTCCACTACTTAACTTCTTATATTAACTGATGATGTTTCCACTACTTGATTAGGAACAAGCGTCACAGCACTGGGGGCATTCTCATATATGTTCTGCTTGCCGTTCTGTCAGCCATCTAAAAGTGTATTGTAAGCTCAGTGTCCCAGTCAGTTGCTGATTACGCGTTCTTCTGATCTTTCTGGAGAGGGAGCATTTTCTCCCATCACCTCTAGTCACTCCTATTTCTACCATTCTCTGAATATGTACATTGTCACATTCGACTTCCTCCTCATCTTCTCGTAGGGTATCCATGACTGCTCTAATAAATTCAATCCTGGCTCTTCTTATCTCCACTACTGAACATCTTATATCAACTGTTGATATCTATTGATATGTTGATCAACTGTTGATATATATAACTGTTGATTATAATTCAATCCTGTCTCTTCTTATCTCCACTACTCAACATCTTATATCAACTGTTGATATCTGCTTTACCCAACTTCTTTTATCAACTTATGATGTCTCCACTACCCAACTTTGCTTAGAGAGTGAAGTAATTGAGTGTTGATTATAGGAAATGTATAACTTAGAAACAGAGTAGTGAAGTTTTGCTAATCACTGGAAATAAGCAGGATAACCTTACTCATTGTGTGTTGTGTTCTTGATAAAGACTATTTGGTCACAACTTCAATTTGTGTGTTCCTTGTGTTTAAAACTTCATTACCAAGCTTCAACTTTCAGATTACATTTATGCTGCAGTTGTAAACTATTATTGATTCTGAATAGATTATCTGCTCTTTTATTACTTCATAGTTCTTGTCATCTGGTCATTGCTTTTTTTCAGCATTCAGGTTAATTAGAACATTTGTAATTTGTGATATAGCTCTAATTGAACTTCATAAAGTGGATGTAACAAATGGTCATTATTACTTGTGATGGATGAACAAGAACCTGTGTACCAATGTAGGATATTCCTGTGTCTTTGATAATGATTACAGAATCATCACATAATATGTCAGAATAAGATTATACTACACATCACAAATGTCACAGATAACATCACACTAATCACATACTTACCATCTTTCACAAGTCTACATAGACCAGTATGCTTGACCTCCTGGTATCCTTTCATTTTCCCATTAAAACATTCATTCTGACTGAGCTCCACTTTTACAGCTTCATTATTGAACATCTCTTCAGAGATCTGAAATAATAACAAACATATCTACTAGTTTCCTTATGTAGAAACCAACAATACTATTCTTTCAGTTTAATAAATTACTGTTTACACTTGCTTTGCTGGGATCTTAGAGTGACTACATTGGGGGGGGTGTCTTTAAATGAGTAGCAACCACCAAAGGTAAACAATATGTGACTACATGGGATGGTCAAGCAAGTAGAGACCATTGAGAGAAAGAAAGAGGGTTGGGGGAATATAGAAACGCATTCCTTAATTTATCTGCTTTTTTTTCGCTGCAGTTATTTTCTTGGTCGGCACTAATATTTTACGATCAGCACTTAGTCATTGCTTTCAGAGTTTATATGCACAGATGCCTGTGGCGAGATTTAAACATGACACCTTCGTCACTATAGTTTGCGCTCTATACCTCCCCAACTTCATATCACGGTTGCATGTACCATACTGGACAAAAACATTCCAAAAAATACAGGAAGAACTGACTGAAACATATAATATTGCAGAGAGGCAACTATCCAAATAGTCACATAACACTAGAAGATCAAAGCAAAGTTCACTAAAGAAATGATAGAAACACATCAAAGAAGCTGGGGGGGGGGGGGGGAACAAAAATTAAACTTTGAAAAGGAAGGAAGAAAACTGGAAACTAACCAAACAAATAAATAATGATATCAACTCTCAGTGATAAATAATTACACTGAAAGATACAGGTAAACTCTACGCTGGTAAACAAGCAGCAGAAATGCTTACAGAATCATATAGAAAATAAATTACGACTACCATCAATGTATGCAGATGATGAAATAATCACCACAAAATAAACAATGGTAGGAACAATGCAAACTGTTTTTCCTACTGATGAAGATGTCATCACAAACTGTCAAGATGTCATCTCAAACGCATTCACTGTAGACGAAGTAAAAGTATCTATTAGAAAACTAACAGATAGAAGATCACCAGTACCAGATGGCATCACCAATGAAATGCTTAACAACCTAGGACATGCAGCAATGTATACTTACTGCAGATATACAACTTCAGTTGGAGTACACTGTGACACTGTACAGTACAGAGTGTACTACTGTACAAGCATTGTGCCTCAGTGATGGAGAGAAGTGCTCATGTGCCCTATCATAAAGATAGGCACGGACAAACAAAAACCTGACAGCTACATACCAATAAACCTAACTAGTGTCTGCTAGATGATGTAGCCAACAGAAGATTGAAATGGTACCTAGAATCAGAGAAGCTGTTGGTGCCAGAACAAGCTGGTTTTACAAAGAGAAAAAAAAACAATAGACCAAATAACATTTCTATCTCAGACCATTGAAGGTATGTTTCAAGAGAAAATAAAGTTTTCAACCTATATATAGCAGTAGCATCAATAGATGACAAAATGATTGGTGTCCCCTTTAAACAATGTAAATAGTCCACATACATTACTATTTATTTGCTATGAACATTACAAAAAGATAAATGCTGGCTTATTCGTAATGTGACAGCTATCTGCCCTTGAGGAACACACTAAGTATCTGCCCTTGAGGAACACACTAAGTATCAGTCCTTGAGGAACACACTAAGTATCTGCCTTTGATGAACACACTAAGTATCAGTCCTTGATGAACACACTAAGTATCAGCCCTTGATGAACACACTAAGTATCAGCCCTTGATGAACACACTAAGTATCAGTCCTTGAGGAACACACTAAGTATCAGCCCTTGATGAACACACTAAGTATCTGTCCTTGATGAACACACTAAGTATCTGCCCTTGAAGTTTGAAACCAAAATCCTTTGGTGCCCATACACAGCTATTTATCTACATTGTAAATTTGAAGCCAAGAATACTTGGCATCCAAGAATACTTGGCATTCAAAAAAAAGTATATGAGAATAGGAAAAAAAGACATCACATAGCGCCTGGTGAAGCACAAGTTGAAAAACCTGTTGGCTGATCCTTAAATATCTACCACACTGGCATACAACAGCTGGCTATAGACCAATCATACATTTAGAAATAATGTATGATGACATGTTTTCTGAGAATGGTAAACTGAAAATCTCTATCTCTAGCATTTGTGCATAGGCCATAAACTATTAATTTTGAGTGTGTGTAGTTAATTATGTTGTTGATAACTATTGAAATATGGAAAACTTTTCTTACCAGACTCAAATATTGTTAACTTTCTTTTGACTACTCCTGTGTGTAATTTATCATATGAACAACTCCTGTGTGTTGAAAGACAAAGACAAATTTTGTATTTATCAATTAAAGAATTTCATAATAATAGAAATCAAAATTTTCAATTGTCTTGGTATGACAGATTTCCATGGATAACTGTCTGCACTGACAAACAAAAAATGCTTTAGTATGAATGTCTATTGTTTTGTGCCAAAGACTATGAATGGTGCAAGGTAGGCGATTAAATTGTGATTTAAGTAACTTCAGTAAAAAAAAGTAGTAAAACACATCTTCAAAACAACATTTATTTCACAATGAGACATTCTATATGCTGGGGCAAGACACAAATTGAACATATGCAATCGGAAGCTGCACGACTACAAGCAATAAAACATAATGAGATCATATCTTCAAAGAGACAATACTTGCAGTGACTCTTTCAGTTGGTAATATTTGTAAGTAAACTGGAGCTAACATTCTGTAGACACAGAATTAAAAATGTCTTTTGGTGTGATCACTGATGGATAGATCTACACAAATGTTTTGAGAAGGTCTGGAAAGATGGACTGATAATAAATCTGCAAAGGAATGGAATCAGGGGTAACATGAGTAAGTGGATACAATCCTCCCTGCAGGTCTTTTATAATGAATCCTTATGACATTTATTTGGCCACTATGAGATCACATGTCCTTCTGTATCTCACCTAGAGGAATATGTTAATGGATAACAATCTGACAAATAAACTAAATTTTCTGTTCAACAAATAGGCTATGTAAGATTGTGATGGAGAATTCGACTCTGGTGACAACAATTTCTTATGGGACAACAATTTCTTATGGGACAACAATTTCTTATGGGACAACAATAACTTAATTTTCAAGATGCCTGCAAATGTGATCTAAATGTGACAAACATGGAGACAACAGACTAGAAGAGATTTTCCAAAGACAGATCTAGCTGGAAGCAAAACTAAATAGAATAAACTGATTAGAATTAGTTTATAGATTTTTGTAGGTGAGGGAGAAGGATTAGAATTAATAATTAATTCTCTAAGAAATCTCGTCTAAGGCGTGAATCAATATGATTGGTTTGTCAAGGGAAATCTGTGACGCTAATATAAGCAGTGCATTATTTAATTTATAGTCCAATGGAGACCTATATTAGAAATTCACCAAAAATACAATAAATCTGACAGTACAGGATTTACATTTTTTTTAAATGGTAAAACTAAGGCTCAACTCTTCACTGTGCTATAAATAGCACACAATGTTTACATTTTTAACCCGTTCCATGCGGAAGCAGCCTATAGGATACGAAGAAAAGTGTCTACCGTGTTGCGGAAATCTCCTTTAATGTGTGCTTGTTTAACCTTCACCGAGCCGATATGATATCCAGCCGCCGAAAAACAAAATGGCCGCGCGCGCTGATGGCGGGCCGTCCCACCCAGCGAGATTATCGTGAGATTTACACGTATCACAGTCCTTGCACATAGCTGGGGACATGCGCAATCGAAGCCGGTACATCCCCCACTTCCGACATGATCGTTTTTGAGAATGGCTGGCTATTCGTAAAAGTTTAAGAGCAATTAATCTGACCACATCTGTACACCGGTACGATGCCATGATGATGGATCGGTTTTACAGACCTTTATTTCATCGTATTTCGAATAAAATAACATTGAATCGTGGATTGAATCATGGATTATTAGGTTATTTAGTTTCACAGCAGTGAATATACAGAATGCCGTGCTGGTTTGGGGACTTGTACGTTTGATATCGAATATTTTGAAGTGGCAGAAAAAATAACTCTAGGCCTAAGCTCAAAGAACGATTTTACTGCAAATCTACATGTTTTATACAGTTCCCCCGGCTATATTTTGATAATTTCGCAGTGAAAGAACATAAATACAACAGATTTACGTGATTTAGTTGACAGTGTTGCCAAGGAATTCGATATGTAAGGTAAGTTATTTTTTTTTCTTATTTTTTCCCTCTTTATTTGTTATAAAATATATGTTTTTTGTGAAAAACGTCTTTACCACTTTCTCATACGTCTGGTATCACACACACACGTACATAAATTACACCAATATATGCATAATTCAATTCTTTATTTATATGTGCAAATATTATTTAAATATCTCTAACAACCAAAAAATTATCACATTTTCAAAACAGTCACCATCAATAATGAAAATTTTCAAAAAAGAATCCGGTGGCAGGGAGACGTTTCGTATTTTTTAATCTGGCTTGCTAAAGGTTAAGTATGTGTATATTTTTTCCCTGAAAGCACCTTAATGTTATAAAATACTCTGATTGGTTAGTCCAAGCTATCTACAAGTCAATTCCAAATTGAGGCTTTGAAATTGAGCATGCGTGTAAGTTTCATTTCAAATTTTGTTAGTGGACAGAGCAGTAAATTATTTCTCTAACCACAATATCTAGGCCTACAAATATGTTGAAGCGAAAATCAATGAATCAGAGATTATGTGCTTTTGAAAGAAAGTTTTTCTGATAGTTCTAGCATTAGTTTATCTGATGTAGAAAGTGATTTAGAAAGTGTTAATTTGATTTGTGATAGTATTAGTATTCGTCATTCGGAGGATATAGAATTAGATTCAGTTATCTGTAGACCACATGTTTCAAATCCGTGATACAGGTAAGGTAAACATTTTTGTCTTCTGTCGATAATAGTTTAAGATTCAAAACATTGATCATGCAAACGTTTTAAGAATCTTTGAATGTGTATGACATGATACTATTATACAAGATATTTGTGATGTGACAAATAAATATGCTGAGATGCATATTACTGGTAGGAAAAACTTTGCGCCTGAAATAAACAGATTATTATGATTAGGTCTATTTGTTTTACATAATGTTTATTTGCGAGATGAATGTATATTAAGGTTTTCACATCTCCTACATAATATAAAGAAACATTATTCAAAAAATCATAAATTAGAGTATACGCCTAATGTATATTCCTACAATAATAATAGGCCCACATTCCAATTCTTTAACGTGAGAATGTAGTGGGCAAATTAGTTAGTGGTAAAATATTTAACAGCCCTTGAAATTTCCCTGCACTGTAGATACGACTTATGCTTTTTACTCAGCGCAGCTGAGGGGTTAACTAAAAGACGTCATGGATTTCCGTGTAACACCAATGAAATTAATGGCTGCTGTGCCATCACATCTCCCGATGCAACCACATTTATAATTATAACTTTTATAACTAATTATTTTTTTTAATTTATAACTGATCCTAACACTTACCCCCCCCCCCCCCCCCAATCTAAATGCTAATGTCAAATTACCGGGTAATGTTCAATTTCAAACAACATACTTTAATTTTAATTATAACTTCTGCAATCACACTGCAAAGGTTAGGTCATACCTCGAAACTAGAACAAAGGTCACAGTGAAGAGTTGATCCTTAGTTACGCCAAAAAAAATATATCGCTACTACAGATAGATCATAGATACACCCTCTAAATTTGTCTCGTTTTTAATGGTACGGTCAAAGGAAAAATGGCTTTAAAATCAAGAGCTGTTCCTACTGCTACTGCTACTGTTTCAAACTTCCTGATGAATCAGACAGTGACAACAATGAATTGATTGATACTTCTTAGTTTTAATACCTTGCCGCGCCTTGCGCGTTAAATGTAACTTACAATAATAGGCCTAATGACGATATGAAATATATATATCGGATGATATACCGATATTCAGTGGAAAGAAATCGAAACTCGAACAGAATGCGTCTATCAGGTCATCTATATTTAGATTGACTGCGTATGATGTCCAAGCACCGTTGAATGAAAATTTATCAGCACTGGACTTTTTGTTTACACTTGAAAACTGAAATTATTGACAGTCTGGATCTTAGAACAAATATAAACCCTCTAAATTTGTTTCGTTTCTATTATAATTAATTTGCATTTACTTTTTTAGCTGTTTAAAATTGATACATTTTGTTAACGAAACGAAAACATCGTGATATCGTGTGATTATAAATAACCAAATGGTCAGAGGGTGTCCGACAAAGTGGATGGCGCCGCAGTAACCTAATGAACAAATAGTAACGCAAAATGAGGTAAACAGGTTACTAAAACACTTACCTGGCCTATTAATAAAAATATATTTAAAAAAGTATATATAAAAAAACATACAATAAAACTAAACAGGACAATTCTCCACGTATCGGCTCAAATTGAACCTTTTTCAAGAGACAAACAACAGAAAACGACAAAATAAAAAACAAAATAGATGTCTATATTTCATCAAGCCCCGTCTCCATAGTGCAGGGATGGCAACGAAAATGGTATAAATTAACCTCAATTAACCCCCCCCCCCCCTTTCCCCACCTTTTTTTCCTTTGTTTTATATTATAATAATGGCATTGCCCGCTGGACTACTCTACTGGTCACGTGATCCATGGAACATTTACAAGGAAAATGTACATTGCCTCAAACACGCGAACCGTGACATCATAATCTCTCGCAAGCTGCGCGAACAGCGGTTAAGCTTTGAGGAATACCTCAAAACTAGGTCAAATTTCACAGTACCGTAGTTACGACGAATGCGCGAAACTAGATTTATTAAGTTATGTAACCATTTTTATTTTTATATATGTAACTTTTAAGAGGGTAAAACAATGCCCAAACCAGCAGTTAATTATTTAAAACATTTAACATTTGTTTAAATTATGCAAATTAGCCAACATTTTGAATATTAATTAGTTGTACGTGCATCTGAGAACCACAGTAATGTGATCAACAGATGCGGTATGTCTTTGCGAATACAAAAATATATAGTTTCTGTGGTATTTTATTATGTTTAATAGATACATAATTTATTTTAATTATGCAAATTAGCAGCTATTTTGAATATTAATTAGTTCTATGTCCATCAGAAAATTCCAGAAATGTGATCAACATAAGCGTCTTGTCTCCGCAAACACAAAAATGTATAATTTGTGTATTGTATTGAGAATAACAAAGATAATTCAGAAATTATCAGCTTGGCTACAATTTGTAGTCACAGGTTTTATTTATATTTTTCTATATGTTCCATGTAAATTATTTTGATGTCAAATTCATTAGAAAAAAATTCATAACATTTTTCATGACTGACGTACAGACTTGTTTGAGGTATCGTTGAATTGCAATTTTTAAGGGCTATCTAACTATATTATTTGTAATTATGTAGCACTATTTTGAAAATTTTGTCCAAATACCTATTGAAAGCTAAACTAAAACAGTGAGTTCACAACTGATGCTGACTACAAGCAAAAATACATGCTTTGTTTCTTGTTAATGACAGTATATGTGTGACTTGACTTTCTGGCTTCATAAACAATTCAGACTTACTGAAAGTTGACTGGAATCAAATTGTGAGCATTGATGTACTAAAGTGTCATGGAGAACATTCATTCAGTCAGAACAGAAATAAAACAAGAAACAACAGAGTTTAATCAGGTAATGTAATATTTCAATTTATTTCATAAATAAAATAGTTTTCTATTTGGCTTGTCATGTCACAATAAAATAACTTTTATTGGCTAATTAATACCATTATCACACAGAGTGCATAGGCCATCAACTCTACTCCCATCGCTGAAGTTATGTCAACTTGTTCTCTATTCTTTCTCTACCTAGTTTTGATTGACATCCATCAGTCTTGAAAGGAAGGCTGAAATGTTTCATTTCAGAACGTTATCAGAATTTGCTTCAGCTTTTCTGTTTCTCCCATCTTATGTCAACCATCTTTTGCAATGTTTTTGTTTTGTTTTCAAATTTGCTTCCATTTAGATCTGTCTTTGGCAAATGTCTTCTAGCCTGTTGTCTCCATGTTTGTCACATTTGCAGGCATCTTGAAAATTAATAAATGGTTGTCCCATGGTTCTTTCACCAGAGTCTAATTCTCCATCAGAATCTTACACATTTGTTGAACAGAAAATTTAGTTTATTTGTCAGATTGTTATCCATTAACATATTCCTGTAGGTGAGATACAGAAGGACATGTGATCTCATGGTGGCCAAATAAATGTCATAAGGATTCTTTATAAAAGACTTGCAGGAAGGATGGTATCACTTACTCATGTTATCCCTGATTTCATTTCTTTGTAGCTTTACTATCAGTCTATCTTTCCAGACCTCAAAACATTTTTGTAGATTCACCCATCAGTGGCGTAGCATGACGTTTTAGAGTGGAGATGCTGTGAAACCTTTTATTTTAATAGGCAGGTAACTTAACCTCCGTCACCAATCACACCATATTTTTCCATATTTCAACAGTTATATGCAACACAATTAGCTACACACACACGCAAAAATAATACCATAGTTTATGGCCTATGCACAGATGTTACAGATAGAGGTTCAGTTTGCAATTCTCAAAAAAACATGGCATACATTATTTTTAAATGTATGACTGGTCTGAAGCCTGCTTTTGTACACCAGTGCAGTAGATATCTAAAGATCAACCAATGGGTTTTCCATTTTGTGCTTCACCAGGCACTATGTTATGTCTTTTTTACCTATTGTCATATACTTTTTTGGGATGCCAAATATTCTTAGCTTGATTCTTGATTAGAAACTGGCTTCACAGCACGTGGGACTTTCCCAGGACATAAGTGCTCCACCCTCCGCTCCAGCAGCCATCCCAGTGTATATACTCATAGTTCCGGTCAGGTGTTGATTGTGTGATCTTCGGGACTTTCCAAAAATTTACTTTTCCTCCCCTCACCTCTGAATACTCCCATTTCTAACATTCTCTGTATGTGTACTTTCTCAACCTCATTGACATCATCTGCATCTTAAAATGAATTTATTACTGCCTTTATTAAATCTGCTTTATCTCTTCTCAGCAAGGTGCCGTCTATCGCCGCATTGCCTGCCAGTAAGTCGGCTCTCTCATTTCCTCTGACCCCAGCATGACCAGGGCAGAATATCCATGTAATGCTTTGGACAACAAATCATACTCTGAGTTGTTCAATAAGTCCCACCATTCTTTTCTTAGCATGAACTTTTCTATCTTGCGCAACATGCTTTGAGAGTCTGTGAGTATTACCGCGTGTGTTGATGTATCAGTTATCAACCAATTAAGAGCTGCTGTAACTCCCTCTATCTCCATCCTCATGCTCGATGTGACAGTAGAATATGCTGAAGATTTCTCAACCAACTTCATGCCATTTCTGTAGGCAACAAAACCCCAACCGCTTTTATTTGTGTTTCTGCTAACAGATCCATCTGTGTATATAATTATGTCTTGTGGTTTTGAGTGTAGTTGGGTGAGTTCTTGCACTGTATCCTGAGCCCTGACTGCCGTCCATTTTCTTAGCTTCAAATTTACAGTGTGGATAGATAATTTTGTATGGGCACCAAAGACTTTTAGCTTCAAACTTCTAGGGCGAATTCTTAGTGTATTCCTCAAGGGCAGATACTGTGTTCCTCAGGGAAGGTTACTTAGTGTAGTGGGGTAGGATTTACGCAAAAGGGTGTTTCTCAAGGGCAGATACTTAATGTGTTCCTCAAGAGCAGATACTTAATGTGTTCCTCAGGGTGGATACGTAGCGTATTCCTCAAGGGGGAATACTTAGTGTATTCCTCAAAGGCAGATACTTAGTGTGTTCTTCAAGGGCAGATAGTTGTCAAACAACAAATAAACCAGCATTAATTTTTTTGTAATGTTTATAGCAAATAAATAATAATGTGTGTTTCATGTGACATATTCTCTCCAGAACATTGTCTTTCCACTGAACTCCCTGAACCCTTCTCTATCTTGCGCGATGAGGCTTGCATTTTCCAATGATGTATTCATATTATCTTTAATGTCGTCAGTCCATCATCTTTTTGGTCTGATATTCCTCCTCCCACCAGTGCTCTGTCCTCCATTATCTGTCTTTCTAAATAGTTGTCTGTCTTTATATGACCAAACAGGTGTAGTTTTCTTTTCGCTATTGTGTTTAGTAACCAACACTCTGGAATCTTCCAAGTGTCTATAATATCTGAGTTTCTGTTTCTTTCCTTCCATAATATTCTATGTATCCGTCTGTAGAATTTCATCTCAAAGGCATTGATCTTCTTTGCTGCTGTTTTAAGAAAGTTTCTGTGAGGGCTATTTATGTTGTTTAAAGGGGATGTTGAGTGTTTTGCCGTCTTTTACTTCTTCTAAGGTGAGTGCTTTTGATATAACATCTAGACAGTTTGTTCTGTTCCTACTGTTTTTTATTTCTTGGTGAATAGTTCATTGCCTGCATGCATTGATGATGGTACTTTCTTTTCTATATGATTCTATAAGCATTTCTGCTGCTTGTTTACCAGTGTAGAGTTTACCTGTATTTTTCAATGTAATTATTTATCACTGAGAGTTGATATCATCATTTATTTGTTTGGTTAGTTTCCAGTTTTCTTCCTTCCTTTTCAAAGTTTAATTATTTTTTTTTTCTCTCTCCAGTTTCTTTGTTGTGTTTCTGTAATTTCTTTAGTGAATTCTGCTTTGGTCTTCATAGTGTGATGTGACTATTGGGATAGTTGCCTCTCTGCAATATTATATGTTTCAGTCAGTTCTTCCTGTAGTTTTTGGAGTGTGTTTGTCCAGTATGGTACATGCAACCTTGATATAAAGTTGGAGAGGTATAGAGTGCAAACTATGATGACAAAGGTGTCATGTTAAAATCTCGCCACAGGCATCTGTGCATATGGACTGTTTAAAAACAATGATTGTGTGCTGAACATAAAATATTATCAAGAAAATAATTGCAGCAAAAAAAACATAAATTAAGGAATGTCTTCTTATATTCCCCCAACACTATTGTTTACTTTCGGTGGTCCCTACTCACTTGACCTACCCATGTAGTAACTCTAATTAAGTTCCCAGCAAAGTAAGCGTGAACAGTAGTTTGCTAAACTGGGGGAATATCATTGTTGGTTTATACAGGAGGAAACTAGTAGATATGTTTGTTATTGTTTCAGATCTCTGAAGAGATGTTCAACAATGAAGATGTCAAAGTGGAGCTCAGACAGGATGAATGTTTTAATGGGAAAATTACAGAATTCCAGGAATTCAAGCAGCCTAGACTTATGAAAGATGGTAACTATTTCATTTTGTGATGTTCTCTGTCCCATATTTGTGAAGTGTAATCTTATTTTTACATGTTCTGTGATGATTCTGTAATCATCATAAAAAACAAAGGAATATCCTACATTGGTACACAGGTTCTTGTTGTTCATCCATCACAAGTAATAATAACAATTTGTTACATCCACTTTATGAAGTTCAGTTCGAGCTACGTCACAGCTTACAAATGTTCTAATAAACTTGACTGTTCACTGAATGTTGAAGAAAGTAAAAGACAGATGAAAAGAACTGTCAAAGTAACACATCAGCTAAAAATTCTTTCCAGAATAAATAATAGTTCACAACTGCGGCAAAAATGTAATCTGAAAGTTGAATCTTGGTAAGGAAGTTTTTAACACAAGGAACACAAAAATTGAAGTTGTGACCAAAAGGTCTTTATCAAGAATATCACACAGAACGAGTAAGGTTATCCTGAATGTTTCCAGTGATTATCAAAACTTCGTTACCATATTTCCAAGTTTCAATTTCCTATAATTAACAGACTCAATTACCTCACTCTCTAAAACAAAGCTGGGTAGTGCAGATATCAACAGTTGGTATAAGAAATTGGGTAGTGCAGATATCAACAGTTGGTATAAGAAATTGGGTAGTGCAGATATCAACAGTTGGTATAAGAAATTGGGTAGTGCAGATATCAACAGTTGGTATAAGAAATTGGGTAGTGCAGATATCAACAGTTGGTATAAGAAATTGGGTAGTGCAGATATCAACAGTTGGTATAAGAAATTGGGTAGTGCAGATATCAACAGTTGGTATAAGAAATTGGGTAGTGCAGATATCAACAGTTAGTATAAGAAATTGGGTAGTGCAGATATCAACAGTTAGTATAAGAAATTGGGTAGTGCAGATATCAACAGTTAGTATAAGAAATTGGGTAGTGCAGATATCAACAGTTGGTATAAGAAATTGGGTAGTGCAGATATCAACAGTTGGTATAAGAAATTGGGTACTGCAGATATCAACATTTGGTATAAGAAATTGGGTAGTGCAGATATCAACAGTTGACATAAGAAGTTGAGTAGTGGAAACATTATTTTATACAAAATGTTTTCATTTTCTATCTTCTTTCTAAATGCTGACAGTACATCAGCATGTCATCTATATATGATAGGTTTCTGCTATTTCCAATCAGCTGTTCACCCATTACCTTCTTATTACATATATTTAAGAGTATAGCAAACACATTCAGCCCTGTGAATCCCTGCCTGAGTGTATTGTTGTAAGATCAGATGTCAACTGTACATGCAACACTTAAAACTGAATCATGATGATGATGAAATAATCCCTTTATCTGTGAGCAGGTAGATCTTGACAGCCCATAACCTTTCTGACAAAAGCACAGGTACTTCTCAGTTCTGTAACTAAGGTGACACCCAGACTCATCTAATGTTGTCCCAAAGGTATGGTTGTGTAACGGAGACTTATGGATACAAGTTTTGTCCCTGAAGGGAGTCATTCTGGTGTGCTAATATTCCCAGACTACTGTGTCCTGTGAGGAGCATAGCACACACTTCTTTGTCAACTATATCATATTTCTTCTGTCACATTGCTGACTCATCTGTAGTGACATCTAACATTTCTCGTCTGCCACAAGAGAACAAAGATGAAATGTCAGCTAGCCAGCATCTTTTCTTTATCCATGGAGGATTATTTGATAGAAGATACAAGTAAGAAATTGTGACCATGATTTTTATTATAGGTGAAAGGTTGTCAATCTATCCATTGGGGATTATTTGATAAAATATACAAGTAAGAAATTGTGACAAGAATAGACTGCCATCAACATTTGGAGGCTATCGTTCAGGTAAGCAGGCTTGGCACAATGCCGCCGTGCTCGCGCAGGACGTTTTCAAAGGTTTTGACGAACGAATGCAGACGTGCGCTGCTGCAATAGACCTGGAGGATGCTTATAACAGAGTGCCCTTGGATTTCTTGATGACCATAATGCTGCAACTCCAATTAAGTCCATTTGTTGTCAGGTGGATTGTCTCTGCACTTTATCAGAGACAGGTTGTTCTTAAGTGTGGGAGTTGGTCTTCGTCACCAACAGTCATAAACCTAGAACTACCACAAGGGTCACCTCTGTCCCCAGCACTATTCAATGTGTATACAGTTCAAATTACAAGCTGTCAGATTGCAGGATCAGGGAGAACCATGTCTTATAAGGTGATGATATCTTGGTATATAGGCAGGGCAAAGATAGAAAAGCGATCGCCAGGAATTTGCAGAGGGAGCTTGATCATATAGGAGAATGGTGCAGTAATTCTGGAGCTTTTGTTAATCCATCAAAAGCATCGATAACGTGGTTTTCCCTAAATAATCACATAGTGAACAAGTACATGCCATCGGTTACCTTGAGAGGGAATGTCCTCGAGAGAACCAGCACAATGAAGTACTTGGGTTCATGTTAGACCAAAGTCTGAGTTTCAAAGATCATGTTAACCACATCATTGTGGTCTTGCAGCGATGAAAGTTATGGCTGCTGCTCAATGTGAACAGAGACTGCTATTTCTGCTCTATCAGGGATTGGTGGTGGTGGTAGAGTATGCACTGGCAATTCTGACACTGAATCAGACTCAAATAGAAAGATTGCATAGAATCCAGAATGAGGCAATGCAAATCATTTTGGGGTGTACGAGAGATAAGTCGGCTCGGACTATGCGATACCTACTTGATTGCCCAGCTGCGGAGCAAAGAACACAAATGTGCAGGGCGCGGACTACCTAAAAATCACCGCTGATAAAGAGCACCCAGAAATTATCAAATTGAAAGGCGGTCGACTAAAGAGTGGAAAATCGTGGAAGGGACCGCAGAGGACGTTATACAGAGCGTGTGCAGATTGGAGGATGTACTACCTGGTGCCGAATGGAGTCTGACGCCCTCGGATTATCCAACAGCCTTCGAATGATTAATAACACTCAATAGAGAGTGCAGGGAATGGTGTCCGATAGTGGTCGAGTCGGAGGTGCTCGCTCTGATCAGTGAGAATTCCAGGGAAGGCGATATAATTATATATTCAGATGGGTCAGTTGAGAGACACATCAGGAGTTCCAGGACTTTCACGGCTCAAAGGTGGGGGGAGACTATCAGAGAGGAAAGTGGTGCATTCGCTCAGACGACGAGCAGCATGACAATGGAGATTCTGGCAGTAACCAAAGCTTTGCAATGGGTCAGCTCACAGACTGTCTGCGAGCATGCCTGTATACTCAGTGACTCCATGAACATGATTGTTAAAGTTCAGGCTGGGTACATTCAAGAACAGTGGATAGATGCAGTGAATAATTCATGTGCACACATGAATACAGTGAAGTACGGTGACTTATTTTTGTGCCGGGACAGGCGAGAGCCCGGGGTAATGAGAGAGCGGATAGGTTGGCCACCCATGTTGCTACTACGTCCATGTTGCTGTTGGTGGAGTGATGGATAGGGCAGACCTTTTAGAATTCCCTATGGGAAAACGCATGAACAAATGACTGTACAAGTGACTATGACTCTTGTTCCATGATTAGAATAAAGGTGCTTAGTTTAAAATGTGGTGTCGCTAGAAAGGAGAGTTTTCGTGGGTGAGAAAGAATGATGGTTAATCAATGACGTACTGGGACCGTCAGTCAATGTGTAATAGAGGATACACTCAAGGAAAGATCTGAGCACCGATGGACTTGTCCAGAGTGCAATGATGATGATCCAACGACTAACTAACTAACTAACTGTGACAAGAAACTCAAGAACCCAAAGTGGTTGTAAAGAATAGAAAATTTGTGATTTGCCAAGCATGTTATAAGGAATGTTTGGAATGTACTGGCTGTCCCATCCCATAGTTTAGGTAACCAAGAAGTCATACTGAATTCAGATGTGTCAAGCCAAGAGATACAAATCTTGCAACCAAGCTGTAAACCATGAAACAACACATTCTATTCTATGTACTATATTCAACTAATCTGCAGAAGTTTGAGGATGAATACAGAAAAAGAAAACTAACATTGACTGTTACTTTCTTTATGTCATAGATTATTACAATATAAATTATTTATGTTATATATAATTAATAATATTTGTCTTCTTCTTTGTTCTTCAGTCAGTTATAAACCAGTTTAAAACACCAATTGGTTCAATGAATTGTGTCATTTGCTTATAATATTTGTTATATACATTTCATTGACTTGTCACTGCTCATTGTTTGTATATTTCAGAGATCAGCGATGACACATTGAAACACTTCACCAACTCTCAGGATGATGTTCAGAAAATAAAAATAGAAAGTGTATACAGTGTTCAACATTCACAACTTGTAAGATCTGATGTTTTCTCAGAGAATCTTCCAGAACATGATCGAAACATTGAGGAGAGCACCAGAAATGTGACTGTAAGTTTGAGGAGTCTATCAGATAATATAAGAAATGTTGTGAAGAATAGATCAGATGAAACAGGGGATTTTGAGATTATTCATGAACACAAAGGAAACACAGTAATGAAAGCAGAAAATAAAATTGTAGATTTGTTTTTAAAAGAGCCTGTCACAGCCAGGGAACATCAGGTCAAGGTTGAAGATACTATTAGTGAGTGTTCCAAGAATAAGGGCAAGATGGCTGTCAATAATGTGGTATGTAGCAATCTGTCAGAAAATGAATTCTGTGTTTTAAAGAAAGATAGTAGACATACTGTGTGTAATGGAAGTTGTGAGAGTCTGGAGAAATGTGATGTTTCTGGAGTAAGTTTGATTAAACTTGCTAGCTTGAACACACACAAAAAGAAATATGGAGGAGAGAAGTCTGACAAGTCTCATGTTTCTAACTTGGGATTTCCTTATTCTGATAACATGAGGACACACACAAGTACAAATACAGGAGATAAACCTTATAACTGTGATATTTGTGGTGTAGAATTTACTACAACTCACCTAAAGAACCATAAAAGAACACATTCTGGAGAAAAACCTTATAAATGTGATGTTTGTGGGGTGGGATTTACTACCAATAGCAATCTACAAATACATATTAGAATACATACAGGAGAAAAGCCTTATAAATGTGATGATTGTGGGGTAGGATTTGCTACAACAAGTTACCTAAAGAAACATAAAAGAATACATACAGGAGAAAAGCCTTATAAATGTGATGTTTGTGGGGTAGGATTTGCTACAACAAGTTACCTAAAGAAACATAAAAGAACACACACAGGAGAAAAACCTTATAAATGTGATGTTTGTGGGGTAGAATTTATTCAAATAAGCAACCTAAAGACACATAAAAGAACACATACAGGAGAAAAACCATATACATGTGATGTTTGTGGGGTAGGATGTACTCAAATAGGCAACCTAAACAGCCATAAAAGAACACATACAGGAGAGAGACCTTATAAATGTGATATTTGTGGTGTAGGACTTGCTACAAGTGGTAACATAAAGAGACATAAAAGAACACATACAGGAGAGAGACCTTATAAATGTGATATTTGTGGTGTAGGATTTGCTGACAAAACCAGTCTGCAAATACATATTAGAACACATACAGGAGAGAGTTTATAAATGTGATTTTTGTGCTGTAGAATTTACTCAAAAGGATTCCCTAAAGAGACATAAAGAACACTGAAAGTGGTCACATAAAAAGCCATAAAAGAACAGATACAGGAGAGAAACCATATGAATGTTTTTGTGTGAGAGTTTCTCAAAGGAGTAGCTTTAAGAGTCATAAATGAAACATATAAATGTGATATTTGCAACAGAAGATTTGTTCAGATTATTAAACTGATGAGACACTTAGATCAACATATTCAAGGTACGACTTACAAATATGATGTTTGTGAAGTAGAAGTTGCTTTAAATGAACACCTGCAGGCACAGAGTAGAAACACATGCTGGAGATAAAAACTTACAAATATGATGTTTGTGAAGTAGAAGTTGCTTTAAATGAACACCTGCAGGCACATAGAAACACATGCTGGAGATAAAAACTTACAAATATGATGTTTGTGAAGTAGAAGTTGCTTTAAATGAACACCTGCAGGCACATAGAAACACATGCTGGAGATAAAAACTTACAAATATGATGTTTGTGAAGTAGAAGTTGCTTTAAATGAACACCTGCAGGCACATAGTAGAAACACATGCTGGAGATAAAAACTTACAAATATGATGTTTGTGAAGTAGAAGTTGCTTTAAATGAACACCTGCAGGCACATAGTAGAAACACATGCTGGAGATAAAAACTTACAAATATGATGTTTGTGATGTATGATTTGCTATTGTTGCTTTTAATATTGTAAAAGGCACAGAAGAAAACATACAATAAAAAAAAACCTTATGAATGTTATATTTGTGTTATTGCATTCATTGATAGATGTAGTCTGAAGAAATACAAGAACATTAGAGAAATCTTACAAATGTCTTCTTCTGCAATCAATTATTATATAATCAGTCAGCTATTGGTATTGCATATAGCTGTTTGTTTTAGGTTTCTCAAAATTTATTCAGCAGAGACATTCTTGTAGGGCAGACATCATTCTGTGAACAGTCCCTCAGTGTGTTTTCTGGTGTCTATTGTTGCAACACAGATGCAAGCCCCAGATTTGATGTATGTTTGCCTTTAGATAACAATGTTCCATTCTGTGTCAAAACCTGTTCCTCTTTGTTCAATTTGTTGATATTGTTTTGCTCAGATCTATATAGTTTCCATTTAGCTCTCTCCACTGAATTTACTTAGATTGTTTTAGCAGAGACATTGCTTCCCTGAAACTTTGATATACTTTGTTAACACTTGTTTTGTTTTAAAACAATCAATAATATGAGAGATTGCTGTAAAACTGTTGAACAATAGTACTTATGTAAAATACAAGGTCGATCAGTTTTACAATAAATGCACAAACTATCTCAGACTATAGAGTATGGGTGTGAAAAAAATACAAATAACAGTGTACAACACAGTTTCAAACTAAAGGTCTTTTTCAAGAAAATACAAGACAAACAGTAAAATTAATGGGTAATGGATAATAAACAGTAAAAAGCATAAGAGGGCAGACATTTAACAGTAGAGACATACAAGGTAACAATGATGTATGTGTACACAAGTATTCTCATAGACGCTAATTTATATATATATATATATATATATATATATATATATATATATATATATATATATGGGATATGATAACGAAATAAAACAACTGTGCTTGAAAACATGAACACAACAAATGAATGATCAGTATTAAAACCAAATGGCCTAAGGGTACCATACTGCAATATTTTCAAGTGATTTTCTTTGGTGCATCTAGCTCTATTGTCTGTGGTGCAAAATCTTAATAGAGTTTCCTGAATATCATGGCACCATGATTACCAGCAACATTGAAATGTTTAGTGACAGAAGTTTCATTTTACAAATAACAACAAGTGAAACTCACTTGATTTTACTGTTGAGTGGGTGCTATATCAGGGATGCTCTCTCAGTCGATCATGGGTTAAATTTCATATGGGACAGTGGTTGATATAATTACAAAAGACAAGTTCCCTGGCTGCTGAACACCTCATATGAGATAGACAATTTCCCTTGCTGCTGAACACCTCATATGAGATAGACAAGTTCCCTGGCTGCTGATACCTCATATGAGATAGACACGTTCCCTGGCTGCTGAACACCTCATATGAGATAGACAAGTTCCCTGGCTGCTGATACCTCATATGAGATAGACACGTTCCCTGGCTGCTGAACACCTCATATGAGATAGACAAGTTCCCTGGCTGCTGATACCTCATATGAGATAGACAAGTTCCCTGGCTGCTGATACCTCATATGAGATAGACATGTTCCCTGGCTGCTGAACACCTCATATGAGATAGACAAGTTCCCTGGCTGTTGAACACCTCATATGAGATAGATGTAATAGACTAAAGTTTAACTCTAATGACTAAGATTTAGATCCGCAAACCTTCTCTGAGGGACATATTAACCTTTGAAGTACAATAGCAAAGTTCATGATGAACTCAAAGCAGTAAAGACAGAGGAGCTTGGATATTAATACTCATACTAAACATCCAAAAAATAGAACTCAATTATCAACAAACTACAGGGCAGAGTACAAGCAATCTTAGAAGCATCAAAGACTAGAGGAACAGACAGCTAAAGTAGCTAACATAGTCTTCTTGTGCGACTGCCTGTCAGTACTCCATACCATCGAAAATGAACCTAAAGATCTATCGAAAACAACTGTAGAACTTTTAAATCAACTGTCTGCTAACAATAATGTTGTGCTGAAGTAGATCTCTGCACACTGTGGAATTGCAGGAAATGAGGCAGCTGACAAAAGCAGATGCAATAAAGGAACAATTCCATCACAGAATATCACTGACTGAAGCTAATAACTGTCATCAAGTAAAATACAAACGTACATAGTGTCACAGAACAAGCAGCAACATGACTCCATTCTTAAAGTTGAGCAGACACAGTGATCACAATTTTTAGGCTCCGCACAGGACTTTGTAGTCTACAAGCACGTCTCCACAAAATAAAGTCTGTCCAATGTCCAACGGGTCCCCACTCTACAATGACCTGAGAACTAAAATATGGCCTAAAAAGACACATCTGAAGGTGAAGCTTAGCAGTGATGTTTCGACTCTTCATTTTGTCACTCTTCAGAGTATGGAGCCTTTGCAGATGATTATTAAGTCTTTAATGTTTGATGTTGTTGTATTGAACAGCAGTGGGAAGCACTACAAAGCACAATAAAAGAAGCCGCGGTAAATACAGTAGGCTATGAAATAAGCCACAGAAAAAAATGGTTACGTGAAGATACATGGAAAAAAATACAGGAGAGAAAACAAGCAAAGCTAACTATATTATCTTCAAAAGATCAACTCTCGAAAGAACATAACAAACAGAATACTGGATAAAGAAGTTAAAAACAGCGCAAGAAAAGACAAATGAAACTTTATTAACAAACTAGCTAATGAAGCAGAAACAGCAGCTAAAACTGGAAAAAGCAAAACACTATTTCATATAATGAAACAACTCTGCAACCATGCACCAACAACAAATAATGCAATTAAAGACAAACATGGACAGTTATTAACATCCGAAGAAGACAAAAACACAGATGGGCTGAATTCTTTAAAGAGATACTAAATAGACCACAACCTCTACAAGTAAAACCGAGAAAATGCCTTCCTTAGACGCCACCTGTGATTTATTCACCATAAATGAAAACTGCAATACCGCAGAAGACTGATGTGTCGGGCCATTGGCGCAAATAAAACGACGACACCACGCATTTTCATTCTCTGGACTACATCCTTCTGGAAATCTTATAGGACCATGGTCCTGTTACAAGAGATATCCAGTGGGAGTTTGAGAATGAACGCTGAAGAAGAAGAAAGAACTGCAATTGGCCATACAAAAGCTTAAAAACAACAAAGTAGCTGGAAACAATGAGATCTCTGCAAAAATGTTAAAAGCAGCAGATGAAAATACCCTGCAATACTTATTACGACTGTTTAATGAAATATGGCTGAAAGAAGCACCACCAGCACAATGGAAGGATGGGATTATTTTCAAACTCCCCAAAAAAGGTAACCTAACCGATTGCAACAACTGGAGGGGCATCACGTTACTCTCAATATCAGGAAAAGTGTTCTGTAGTATGGTACTGGAAAGAATTAAAACATCAATAGACAAAAGATAAAGAGAAGAACAAACAGGTCATGTGTTGACCAAATATTTACACTCAGGACAATAATAGAATAATCAGTAGAACACCAATCACAGCTGATTATAAACTTTGTTGACTTTAAGAAAGCCTTTGATAGTATACATAGACCTTCACTCTGGAACATTCTTGAAATATATGGATTCCAACAGAAATATGTGAACATAATAAAAGTATTTTATGACAACTCACGATGCTGTGTAAGAACAGAAGCAGGAAGTTCTGAATGGTTCCTAGTAAATACAGGAGTGAAGCAAGGATGTGTCATGTGACCAATGTTATTTAGTATTGCAATGGATTGGGTTATGCGAATTGCACAGTCGATAAAGATCGTGGTATCGAGTGGCTCGGAAATAAAAGTCTGGAAGATCTCGACTTTGCAAACGACCTAGCGTTACTTAGCTCAACTCACGAATGTGACCAAGAAAAAACAAACAGCCTGCAATTATTCTCTGCACAACTTGGGCTTGAAATCAACACACCCAACACAAAAATATTTGACCTTACCAACAAACCAACGGACATCAAACTAAACGGCAACACTCTTGAAAAAGTCAACAACTTCACATACCTTGGCAGAAAGCTATCAACAACAGGAGATTCATCAACAGAAATATCACACCGTATTGCACTGGCTGCTAACTCATTTATAAACTATCAAATATCTGGCATTCAAAAACACTAAGAAATAAAACAAAACTCAAGATCTTCAACTCCTGCATATTTCCAACATTAACATATGGATGCAAAAGTTGGAAAACAACACCAAACTTAGAGCAAAGACTAAACACCTTTGGAAATAAATGTTTTAGAAGGCTACTGAAAATACTTTGGTCAGATTTCAAATAAAACACAGTTGTCAGACAAGAATCACAACAATAATATGTATCCACCTATATTATAATATATATCCACTTCAGTAAATCTCTCAGGATATAATCACTGATGGTTCCGGTTCTATGTTAGTTCACTACTCTTTTTGAAATCTTTGTCAGATGTTCTCTACAGGCCACGCCCACCCTTACTCCCAATTTGCGCATTCTCGATATTGACTCATGCTCATTCATCTAAAAATCTTCTGATCATGAGGACTCACGAAGAGCAAAGAATATGTCTGCTCGGCCCATAGGCTGACCATCTAATGTGGTGGCGAGGCTAGCTAATTGTCCGGCCCGCTCATTTCCCTTCACGCCCGTGTGTCCGGGGACAAAGATAAACGTTATTTTTTGTAGTGATTCCCGCATTTTAGCTCTCTCTAGTGGCTCCACCCATTCCCTACGTATATCACCTGTTTTGACTTTCTAAATCATATTCATTTAGTCACTTAGTATGCACGTATGAGATATGGTCAGCGGCGCATTTGATTATGCTAAAAATGTTTGTGAAGATCTAGACATCGATATAGACTCACGGATGACCGACCCGTCCGTGTAAATCACACATCTGTGTCATCGGCACTCATCATGAGATGAAGATAGGATTCATTATCATCAAGTGCCGTCTCCGCAAATAAGGTTGACCCCAACAGACCCCCAATATTCCCCGTCTTTTGTTTTTGGTGATGCACTCTGCTAGACTAACTTTCAGTATCCACACCCACGAGGCTGTGTTCTCTGCACTCTCTATTGAATGTAATGGCGGTCTTGACTAACTTTTGAAAGACCATATGAGTTGGTACTCATTACTCGCAAGGAGTTATGCTTTCTGTGGCGCATATCTGTTTAACGGTATTCTCGGCACGACCCATCCCCAATATACTTCTCTTGAACCTGCTTCACACGAGGGAGCTCACTGTGTAGTGGGTGGTCTATGTCAGAACTCACTCTGAGGTATGCACAGAAAAGCCACATATCCATTCTATGAGATATGCTCGGAAAATCAAGGAGAAATCTCATAGCCACAAAATGTGTATCTCTTGTGTAACCAAGAATGATCAGTATAGCTTTCTCTTTGAATTCTCTCAATCTGTGTGTTACTGGCGGTGATAGTGGCGCCTGCACATTCAATGACAGTGAGGACAAGAGCCTCATATAATAGTACAAGCTGTGACTGTTTATTGTCGGCCGCTGCCATCACTATCAGAGCTGAAAGTGCTTTGCTGGCCTTTGCGATAACATTATCAACGTGTTCCCGAAAACACAGACTAAGATCAAATCGCACGCCCAGTCATTGAAAGGATGATGTCCTGATTACATAGTACCCTCTCACTCCACCGTCGGTACTCTCCTACTTGTATAGCTGCATACCTCTTGCTCGCCCCCCCCCCCCTTCGACTTTACTATCAAGTACAGACTTCAACAAGGTGTCATATTTTATTTGCTTGATCTTTATTTCCTTTAATAATTCTTTCTTCATAGTAAATGTCGTTAGAACCTCTTTTCTCTTCTCTTTCCGTGACGTTCTCGGTTTTCTTCTATAGGGACCTATATCCACATCTCAGATATGATTACAGGGAGACAAATCTTTCGAAAGAAGAATTTTTCAAGATGGCAGCTCCATTGAGGAGATCGTTAGTAGTAGGTCTAAATATTGTTGTTGGTCTGCTTTCTCTTTCACATTGTAATAAATGGTGTTGCCATATTTATATTATGACATATTTAACCGGCCGAGAGTCGTAGGAATGATGCATTCATTAATTTAAATGCATCTTCCAGTCTACAATAGCCAAACTAGGCTCATTAATTCGCAACCGTCTCTCTCATCATATAATTAATAAAATATAATTTTCATATAATATTTAAAGATATATATATATATATACTATTATATAGTATATAATATATACTGTTTGCTATTATAATTCTTAAATATTCTATCTTTTAATTGTTTTAGTTCATTTCTTCAGCGTTCATTCTCAAACTCCCGCTGGATCTCCCTTGTAGCAGGACTATGATGATCCTACTAGATTTCCAGCAGGATGTAGTCCAGAGAATGGAAATCAAATGTGTTGTTGTGTCGCTGTTTTATTTGCGCCAATTGCCCAACACATTCATAACTTCTCTGATTCTAGGTACCATTTCAATCTTCTGTTAATTATCCTTTCCATCATGTAATAGACACAAGTTTAGTTTGGTTTATTGGTCTGTAGCTGTCAGACTTCTGTTTGTTCATGCCTTTCTTTATGATAGAGCTCATGATCATTTCTCTCCATGACTGAGGCACAATGCTTGTACAGTAGTACACTCTGTACTGTACAGTGTACTCCAACTGAAGTTGTATATACATTGCTGCATGTCCTCGGTTTTTAAGCATTTCACTGGTGATGCCATCTGGTATTGGTGATTTTCTATAGGCCTATGTAAAATGTTAGTTTTCTAATAGATACTTTAACTTCTTCTAAGGTGAATGCTTTTGACATGACATCTTGACCGTTTGTGATGTTTCTACTGTTGTTTATTTCTTGATGATTATTTCATTGTCTGCATGCATTGATGGCAATGGTGCTTTCTTTTCTGTATGATTCTGTAAGCATTTCTGCTGCTTGTTTACCATTGTAGAGTTTACCTGTATATTTCAGTGAAACAATTTATCACTGAGGGTTGATATCATTTATTTGTTTGGTTAGTTTCCAGTTTTCTTCCTTCCTTTCAAAGTTTAATTTTTGAGGTTTTTTTTTCAACCTCCAGCTTCTTTGTTGTGTTTCTATAATTTCTTTAGTGAATTCTGCTTTGGGTCTTCATAGTGTGATGTCACTATTGGGATAGTTGCCTCTCTGCCATATTATGTGCTTCAGCCGGTTCTTCCTGTAGTTTTTGGAGTGTGTTTGTCCAGTATGGTATATTAAATCCTGATATAAAGTTGAAGAGGTGCAAACTATGGTCATGAAGGTGTCAGGTTCAAATCTCGCCTCAGGTATCTGTGCATATAAAATCTGAAAACAATGACTAAGTGCTGAACATAAAATATTGCTAGAGAATAACTACAGAAAAACAAAGCAATTAAATGAAAGAATGTCTTCCTATATTTCAACAGGTAGATCCAGGAAAAGGGTAACAAAGTTTTGCTAACACTAGATAACACACACAATGACACACACAAATCAACATTTCGACCAAAAGGCCTTTATCAAGACAGAGAATTGAAACAAAATTAAAACATATTCTTCTTTTTCTGCTGCGTTCGTTCTCAGTCAAACTCCTGCAGATTAGTAGGATGTAGTCCGGAGAACGAAATGCGTTGTATCATGGTTTACAGCATTGCTGCGATATCTGCGCCTTTCGGCCTGACACATCCGACTTCAGCATGGCTTTGGGCCACTGGCCCTATATGGGATGGGACAGCCATCTCCATCCCATAACCTCCTTAGTCGCCTTTTACGACATGCGTGGAAGGTAAACAGTGTTGCTATTCTTTGCTCCCATTTTGGGCCCGGCAACATATAATAAAAAGCATATAAAACCTTGTTTTAAAATTGTTTTAAAAAGCAATTAAAACATATAATAGAAAGCAAACAGTAATAACATCAACGGTCACATAGGTATGGGTAGTCTGGATTGACCGGAAGAAGTGAAATGACACCGGACAAGGAAAATACATAAATGACAACAAATATGTGACACGAAACAAACAAAAACTATGGATAGACTAAATTTATCAACAAACATGTGGCACGAAACAAACCGAAACTATGGAAAGACTAAAGTCATACAAGAGACAGGCGCTCATTAATTCCATCGGGTTTCAGAGTGCCATATTGATAAATGTAGTGGTTCTCTAGCGCCAGACGGGCCCGGTCATCAGAGAAGCACGATTTAATGGCAGTAACCTGAATGTCCTCGCCGCCCTGATGGCCCATGCCATTAAAGTGGACGTCAAGAGGCAAACCTGAATGGTTTTTTATGCTGTACAGATGTTCGCAGAATCTGTCTGTAAGCCTCCTTCCAGTTTCACCTATATATGTCATGGCGCAACGCTTGCATATGATGGCGTAGATGACGTTGCAGGACACACATGTGAAGCTCTCCTCAATGGTGAAGGTGGCTTTAGGGAATGTGACAGACCGGATCCAGGTGACATAGGCACAAGTGTAGCATTTGCTGCGTTTACATCTGATGGTGCCAAAATGATTAGGAACGTCAGGCTGGAGGTGACTCTGGTCCAGTAGATCCCTGAGGTTCTTGTCACGTCTGTAAGCAACAAGAGGGGGGGTTACAGAACACTTCCTGCATCTCGGGGTCGGAGTGGAGAAGGGGAAGGTGACGAAGTAGGGCATGGCGAACAGCAGCGCTATGGGGGTGGAAAGTGAGAACAAGCTTAGTCCAGTTAGACGAGGAAGACTTATGAGTGGTCGAGAGGGTGTCCTGATGGGAGAGACTGTACACACGAAGAAGGGCAGACCTGAGGACAGCCTCAGGGTACAGGCGGCGACGGAAGAAAGCTATCATCATGTAGGCCTTCTCGATAAAGTCATCCTCGCGACTGCACAGGCGACGAAGAAGTGAAGGGAACCACGACAGGCAGAGGGATGAGAAGAAGTGTATAGAAGAAAGCTATGAGCATCAGTTGGTTTGTAGTAGTGTACCGATGTGCTAAGACAGAGGGGTTGAACAGTGATAGATATGTCAAGAAAGTTCACATGGGAGGTGGAGATCTCAGATGTGAACTTGATGGCTGGATGAAAATTGTCGATGAATTGTATGAAGCATGCCAGGTCAGCCTCAGACATGTCAGTGATGCCAGGTCAGCCTCAGACATGTCAGTGATGCAGATCCCATCATCGATGTACCTATGGAACACCAATGGGAAGGGCTCTCCATAGCATTCCCATACCTGATGCTCAAGGTGGCCCATGAACAAGCAGGCATAGCTGGGCCCAATCTTGGTGCCCATGGTGACCCCACTGATTTGGTCAAAGAAGTGCCCATAAAACTCAAAGGAATTGAGAGTAAGCACGAGTTCAGCAAGACAGACGAGGGTAGAAGTAGACACAGAGGGGTGAGGATGCTGATCGAGAAAGAACTGCACAGCCTTGAGGCCCTCTGAGTGTGGTATGGAGGTGTAAAGGGAGCAGATGTCCAGCAGAAAGAGACGATACGTATGGGCAGTGAAGTTCTCAAGGCTGTTCAGGTTACTGCCGTTAAGTCGTGCTTCTCTGATGACCGGGCCCATCTGGCGCTTGAGAACCGCTACATTTATCAATTTGGCACTCTGAAACCCGATGGAATTAATGAGCGCCTGTCTCTTGTATGACTTTATTCTTTCCATAGTTTCTGTTTTTTTCGTGCCACATGTTTGTTGATAAATTTAGTCTATCCATAGTTTTTGTTTGTTTCGTGTCACATATTTGTTGTCATTTATGTATTTTCCTTGTCCGGTGTCATTTCACTTCTTCCGGTCAATCCAGACTACCCATACCTATGTGACCGTTGATGTTATTACTGTTCGCTTTCTATTATATGTTTTAATTTTGTTTCAATTCTCTGTCTTGATAAAGGCCTTTTGGCCGAAACATTGATTTGTGTGTGTCATTGTGTGTGTTATCTAGTGTTAGCAAAACTTTGTTACCCTTTTCCTGGATCTACCTGTTGGATTTTAGTTTTGCGCAGTAAGTAAAATTGTTCGATCTTCCTATATTTCCCCAACCCTCTTGCTTTCTCTCAATGGTCTCTGCTTGCTTGACCATCCCATGTAGTCATTCTATCTAACCTTATTGTTTACATTTTGTGGTCCCTACTCACTTGACCTCCCCATGTAGTCACTCTAAGATCCCAACAAACTAAGTGTGAACAGTAATTTGTTAAACTGGAAGATTAGCATTGTTGGTTTATACAGGAGGAAACTAGTAGATATGTTTGTTATTGTTTCAGATCTCTGAAGAGATGTTCAACAATGAAGATGTCAAAGTGGAGCTCAGTCAGGATGAATGTTTTAATGAGAAAATGATAGAATGCAGTGAGATCAAGCAGACTGGTCTATGCAGACTTATGAAAGATGGTTAGTATGTCATTTGTGTGATGTTATCTGTCAAATATTTGTGTAGTGTGATCTTATTCTGACATGTTCTGTGATGACTCTGCAATCATCATCAAAGACAAAGGAATATCCTACATTAGTACACAGGTTCTTGTTGTTCATCCATCACAAGTAATAATGACAATTTGTTACATCCACTTTATGAAGTTCAGTTCGAGCTATGTCACAGGTTACAAATGTTCTAATAAACTTGAATGTTAAAGAAAGTAAAAGACAGATAAAAAGAACTGTCAAAGTAACACATCAGCTAAAAATTCTTTCAAGAATCAATAATATATAACAACTGCAGCAAAACTAATCTAAAAGTTGAAGCTTGGTATTCCTGGTAATGAAGTTTTGAAGACAATGAACACAAAAATTGAAGTTGTGACCAGAAGGTCTTTATCAAGAAGACAACACACAATTAGTAAGGTTATCCTGCATGTTTCCAGTGATTTTCAAAACTTCACTACCCTATTTCTATGTTTCACATTTCCCATAATCAACAGACTCAATTACTTCACTCTCTAAACAAAGTTGGGTAGTTGAGACATCATCAGTTGATATAAGAAGTTATGTAGTGGAGACATCATCAGTTGATATAAGAAGTTATGTAGTGGAGACATCATCAGTTGATATAAGAAGTTATGTAGTGGAGACATCATCAGTTGATATAAGAAGTTATGTAGTGGAGACATCATCAGTTGATATAAGAAGTTATGTAGTGGAGACATCATTATTTTATACAAAAAAAAGTTTTTGTTTTCTCAATTTATCTTCTTTCGAAATGCTGATAGTACAGCAGAATGTCATCTACATATGATAGGTTTCTGCCATTTCCAATTGGCTGTTCACCCATTACCTTTTTAGTACATATATTAAAGAGTATAGGGTACAAAGTCAACTCTACAAATCCCTGCCTGTGTGTATTGTTGTCAGATCAGATGTCCAACTGAACTGCAACACTTTAAACTGTATGATGATGATGAAATAATCCCTTTACCTGTGAGCAGGTAGATCTTGACAGCCCATAACTTTTCTGACAAACGCACAAGAACTTCTCAGTTCTGTAACTGAGGTGACACCTGGACTCCTATAAGATTGTCTCAAAGGTATGGTTGTGTAACAGAGGCTTATGGATACATGTTTTGTCCTTGAAGGGGGGCATTCTGGTGTGTAACATTGACTGTTATTTTCTTTATGTTATAGATTATTACAATGTAAACAATTAATGTTATATATAATTACCGTCAAATTGAATGTACAAGCAGAGAATTTTTGGAAAAAAAATCAGAACTTGATTTAGGGGTCTCTGTCTATAAATGAGTACAGCCAAAATATAAAAAAATTACATGAAATCACGGTAATAGAGAAAAAAACTTATCGGTTAAATAAACCCCAAAAAACCTGTGACTTGCATGTTTTTGTCGATATGTTCAAGCCATAATAAAATGCCTAGGGCTATAATGTACCAGCATATGATGTTTTTTATTAACCGAAATAAGGTAATGGTCTAGGGGGGTGCCAAATGAAATAGCCAACACTAATTTACCAGTAACAACTCACATTTATCATCTAGACCTAGTGTACTAGTGTAGTGTTTACCATAAATGCTATATCTATAGGAACAGACCAAATTAAAGTGAGCTTGACATGGTACAACAAAATTAGCTGTAGAGACCTGATGGTGCCCATTTTAGTAGTTCTTTAAGCATAGTTTCCCCCTTAGAGTTACTGTCTGCTGTATTTTTGTCAGAACCATGTGGCAAAATAGTTACGTAGTAATTACTATTCACTAGCCCAGTTTCACGTCATAACACCAGGAAATCCAACACACATAATTTATTCAGGAAAGTATGGTCTGTTGTTCCAAAGACTCCCCACGTGTCATAAGTTCTCTATAGAAGTGGTTAGGGTAGGGAAGGCAGCTCAGTATTATTTTTGGATGTATTGTTCAGGGAATATACAGTGACCTATTCATTACTTTATTCTTTCATTATAGTAATGTGTGTGAGGCAAATGAAAGGAATGCCCTTATCTTACAGTTGCAAAAGTTTATGTTCCCCAGTACTTTCCATTTAACATGTCTGTTCATTCGTGTGATGACGAAGTTCAGGAATACGGAACAATGTTACCATGTCGGTCTATAAACAGACTTTAGACTGTGGAAACTTTAAGAGTTCTGAAAGTGATACCGTGACCTATTATCGGATGGGTTTATACATGCAACAATACAGTAATGATTTTTGTATTCTTCTTCTTTGTTCTTCAGTCTGTTATAAACCAGTTTAAAACACCAATAGGTTCAATGAATTGTGTCATTTGCTTATAATATTTGTTATATACATTTCATTGACTTGTCACTAGTTCATTGTTTGTATATTTCAGAGATCAGTGATGACACATTGGAACACTTCACCAACTCTCAGGATGATGTTCATAAAATAAAAATAGAAAGTGTATACAGTGTTCAACATTCACAACTTGTAAAAACTGATGTTTTCTCAGAGAATCTTCCAGAGCATGTTAGAAACATTGAGGAGAGCACCAGAAATGTGACTGATAGTTTGAGGAGTCTATCAGATAATATAAGAAATGTTGTGAAGAATAGATCAGATGAAACAGGGGATTTTGAGATTATTCATGAACACAAAGGAAACACAGTAATGAAAACAGAAAATACAATTGTAGATTTGTTTTTAAAAGAGTCTGTTACAGTTAGGGAACATCAGGTCAAGATTGAAGATATTATTAGTGAGTGTTCCAAGAATAAGGGCAAGATGACTGTCAATAATGGAGTATGTAGCAATCTGTCAGAAAATGAATTCTGTGTTTTAAAGAAAGATAGTAGACATACTGTGTGTAGTGTAAGTTGTGAGGGTCTGGAGAAATGTGATAGTTCTGGGGTAAGTTTGACTAAAATTTCTAGCTTGAACACACACAAAAAGAAATATGGAGAAGAGAAGTCTGACAAGTCTCATGTTTCTAACTTGGGATTTCCTTATTCTGATAATACGAGGACACACGCAAGTATAAATACAGGAGATAAACCTTACACATGTGATATTTGTAACAAATATTTTCTTGAATTTATGTCACTGAAGAGACATATATATCAACATACTGTAGTTAAATCTTACATATGTGATGTTTGTGGTGTAGGATTTACTGCCAATAATAATCTACAAATACATATTAGAACACATACAGGAGAAAAACCTTATAAATGTGATGTTTGTGGGGTAGGATTTGCTGCCAATAACAATCTACAAATACATATTAGAACACATACAGGAGAAAAACCTTATAAATGTGATGTTTGTGGGGTAGGATTTGCTGCCACTAACAGTCTAAAAATACATATTAGAACACATACAGGAGAAAAACCTTATAAGTGTGATGTTTGTGGTGTACGATTTACTGAAAGTGGTCACCTAAAATACCATAAAAGAACACATACAGGAGAGAGACCTTATAAATGTGATTTTTGTGGGGTAAGATTTGCTGCCAATAACAGTCTTCAAATACATATTAGAACACATACAGGAGAAAAACCTTATAAATGTGATGTTTGTGGGGTAGGATTTAGTACAACAAGTCACCTAAAGAACCATAAAAGAACACATACTGGAGAAAAACCTTATAAATGTGATGTTTGTGGGGTAGGATTTACTACAACAAGTCACCTAAAGAACCATAAAAGAAAACATACAGGAGAGAGACCTTACAAATGTGATGTTTGTGGTGTAGGATTTACTGGCACAAATAGCCTAATTAGACATAACAGAACACATACAGGAGAAAAACCTTATAAATGTGATGTTTGTGGGGCAGAATTTATTCAAATAGGCAACCTAAACAGCCATAAAAGAACACATACAGGAGAGAGACCGTATAAATGTGATGTTTGTGGGGTAAGATTTACTGCCAATGGAAGTCTGCAGAAACATATTAGAATACATACAGGAGAAAAACCTTATAAATGTGATGTTTGTGGTGTAGGATTTACTACAACAAGTAACCTAAATAGTCATAAGAGAAAACATACAGGAGAAAAACCTTATAAATGTGATGTTTGTGGTGTAGGATTTATTCAAATAAGCATCCTAAAGAGACATAAAAGAACACATACAGGAGAGAGACCTTATAAATGTGATATTTGTGGTGTAGGATTTTCTGCAAGTGGTAACATAAAGAAACATAAAACAACACATACAGGAGAAAGACCTTATAAATGTGATATTTGTGGTGTAGGATTTGCTGATAAAACCAGTCTGCAAATACATATTAGAACACATACAGGAGAGAGACCTTATAAATGTAATGTTTGTGGGTTAGGATTTCCCTCCAATAACAGTCTTCAAATACATATTAGAACACATAAAGGAGAAAAACCTTATAAATGTGATGTTTGTGGTGTAGGATTTACTACAACAAGTAACCTAAATAGTCATAAGAGAACACATACAGGAGAAAAACCTTATAAATGTGATGTTTGTGGTGTAGGATTTATTCAAATAAGCAACCTAAGAAGACATAAAAGAAGACATACAGGAGAGAGACCTTATAAATGTGATGTTTGTGGGGTAGGATTTGCTGACAAAACCAGTCTGCAAATACATATTAGAACACATACTGGAGAGAGACCTTATAAATGTGATGTTTGTGGGGTAGGATTTACTGTCAATGGAAGTCTGCAGAAACATATTAGAATACATACAGGAGTAAAACCTTATACATGTGATGTTTGTGGTGTAGGATTTACTACAACAAGTAACCTAAAGAGACATAAAAGAACACATACCCGAGAGAAACCTTACGAATGTGATGTTTTTGTGTGAGATTTTCTCAAAGGAGTAGCTTTAAGAATCATAAAAGAATACATAGGAAATATATAAAAAATAAAACATATAAATGTGATATTTGCAACAGAAGATTTGTTCAGTTTATTAAACTGGTGAGACACTTAGATCAACATATTCAAGGTACGACTTACAAATATGATGTTTGTGAAGTAGAAGTTGCTTTAAGTGAACACCTGCAGGAACATAGAAACACATGCTGGAGATAAAAACTTAGAAATGTGATGTTTGTGAAGTAGAAGTTGCTTTAAATGAACACCTGCAGGAACATAGAAACACATGCTGGAGATAAAAACTTACAAATATGATGTTTGTGAAGTAGAAGTTGCTTTAAATGAACACCTGCAGGAACATAGAAACACATGCCTGAGATAAAAACTTAGAAATGTGATGTTTGTGATGTAGAAGTTGCTATTGTTGCTTCTGATATTGTAAAAGGCACAGAAGAAAACATACAGTAAAGAAACCTTATGAATATGATGTTTTCGTTATTGCATTAGCAGCAGCAGGGTCCATCGGACTATGTGTTCCATTGTTCTAAACAACCCTTGATAGATTCCCGCCATCCGCAGGCTACAACATGTATGACCACATATGCAAGCTCACACTCTAGCCAGGACCATCAGATGTAAAATAGGGGTCCAGCGCCACTAGTGTTTTTATTAGGGGCTGGGGCCTTCGATTCCCGCTGGAAATGGTCCTGGTAATATAAGGACAGACACTAGTAACCTCTGGGGGCACATTCTTTGAGAATACATTCTTGCTAAAAGGGCTGGGGCTGGTGAATCCCATCCCCCCCCCAGTGCAGGCCCTATGTCGGGTCTGGAACCTATGGCTCATGAGTCAGATGTGGCTCTATTGATATCTGGATCGCAGGCAAAAGTTCGATTATAAAAAATGTTTCTTTGGGCTCCTTTGATCTACATATTAATTACATATCAATATTTCATTCCACAAATTAGCTAAAGTCTACTGCAGCTCAGGAGCTAAAGTCTACTGCAGCTCAGGAGCTAAAGTCTGCTGCAGCTCAGGAGCTAAAGTCTACTGCAGCTCAGGAGCTAAAGTCTGCTGCAGCTCAGCATCAGAAGTGGTAAAGGAGATAAACTCCACTGACCTAAAGGACATAAAAATAGCAACCCTGCATTCATTGTAAGCAGTTTTAAACATAATGTATGGCTCTCTCAGAATTACTTTTTCAAAATATGTGGTATCCATGGCTCTCTCAGATAAAAAGGTTCCTGACCCCTGTCCTAGGTAGTATATAATGAAACCTAAGTGAGGTACGTTATTTCAGGAATATCACTTTAGCCAGCACTATTTATAGTAACGAAAAGTGTCAGTTTCCTTTTTCAAAGACCAACTTTGTTCGAGTTGACAAGAAAATATTTAACTAAAAAAAAATTCAAAATATTTGAACGGACGAACCTTGCGTGTGCAGCTAAAATCTCTAATGCGTTGCAATAACTTTGCTAGCCACATTTTTTTGCTCTCATTTAACCGTGATTTAAATAAATACACTATTGCAGTAGGTAAGCATTGTGAATGCGGTAGTAAAAAAAAGGGAGCCCAGGCTCTAGCTAACCACCTGAAGTGAGGAATATCACTATAATTAGACATACCAGTGTAAAGGGGAGCTAAAAGTGCTACGCAAATACGATGTCTGTTCGGTGGGTATATGACGTACTAGAGATAAAACAGGCTCAGCTATTGTTTTTAGATGCTGTGCACCCTTTAACCGGCTGCCTGTGCATTGGTGTAGGAACCTACCTATATGATTTCCTTCTAGAGACGGGGCTGTTTTAAGCATAACTTGGCCACACATATTATTATCACTTTGTGGCAGTCCCACCGGAAATATTTTTGGCAAATTCTGCTCTTATCTCAGACCTTTCCTGCTCCAACCATTCAGTTTTTGTTGCATTATCAACCTTTTATGCTGCAGACCTAATCTCGGTCTTCATACTCTGGTAGCGATCATACTTGTCCGATATAGTCTTAAATTCCGAATCTTTGATTTTTGAGTCAGTCAAAGTCATACGCATAAGCTTGTGTATCGAATTGAGATTCGTTCTCGCAGTCTGGCAAATAGTTGCGTGCTTTATTTGCCTTGGCAGCGCATTTCCACTGAATCCTATCACACACAAGGCCCGCCCCTGCTCTTGACAGTACAATACCGGCCGGGTTCCCCATCCCAGTCACAATCAATGGAATCCCGGTGGTATCCATGCCTAGAGCGAGAACTCCATCTGCAGTGCTTATGCTTTGGCATTCCTTACCCAGCGCTATTTTTTCGGAACATTGTGTCACTCTTCCACTTCCTGGTACAGGAGAGAATCAAGCTCACTGATGTGTTTGAATGCGTCACTCTTCCACTTCCTGGCACAGGAGAGAATCATGCTCACTGATGTGTTTGAGGCGGAAGCTTTGGTCAGGTTCATCAGGATAAAGGTAAGTGTGCTTATTTGTCATGTTTAAGTTGGAGTTCTCTGTGTATATTTTACTTTAACCCAATGTTTCAACATAGCCTCAATACGTGAATCTCTCGACAATAGTAGGCCTATGGAGGTAAGAGACTACTAGTCTCACATATGGACTGATGTATCCACACATCAGAAATGATGAAGACCATACATAAATGTTCGTAGATGGCTAATGAGCCCTATTCGAGCTGTAAATGTTCTTGTACAGTTCGGACATGGAACGACCACTGCAGGAGGATTTTGGTCTATCCGTGACTTTCTAGCTACTTTCCGCTGTTGCTGAGCATTTCTCCTCTTTTCACAAGACGATGCGCTCTTTTGACTGTAGAGCGCCATGTAGATATTTTGTGCACTTTCTTCGCATGTGACTTGGTCTATTTCAAATGCTTTCAGTGAGCATTTAACGAGTCATTGTAGCACTTCTTTTTGCCACCTTGTGATCGTTTACACTTCTCCAGCTCACCATAGAGAAGTATCTTTAGCAGGCGATTGTCTGGCACACGTACTAAATGGCCTGTCCAACGAATCTGTGTCTGCATCAGGGTAGTGTCAATGCTGGAGATACCAGATCTGTCAAGGACAGTGGTATCTGAAATCTTGTCTTGCCATCTGATGTTTATGACATTTCTGCCGTGTACCGTCGGGCTCGGAACCCTTTCTCTTCGCGAGCATATTTCCGGTATAGGAAGACTCGGCACTAGAGTTGGTTTAGGTCTTCTTGCTTTTTCCGCGCGGCCACAATTGGGTCTGGGTCTCTGCTTATAAGGATCACAGGTAACTAGAAGCTCGTCTCGAGCTAACAGAGCTTATAGTTCCCCTTTTCTAAGAACTTTTCATTTGCAGTTCGCGCTGCCCTCTGGCGCTGTTCTGCCCTTTCATTGTGTCATTGTACTCATTATGACATATATTTGTTTCTCTCCATGCAACCCCCTTTACGTGTCTTTTACATTGGCCGCCCCTCCAATGTTCTGACTGGACTAACAGGCGTCACTGTATGTCGACAGTGTCGCTGTATGTGGTGATGCAAATGGTGTCGGAGATTTGCAGATTTGCAGACGGTTGTCTGTCTCTTTTGCAGTCAAATCTCTTTCCATCTGCTTTCTCCACATTCTCGGACACAATCCCCAAATGATTTGGCCAGAATCAGCTCGAGCTGCTGTTTTCTGTTACCAGGGTGCACCGCGAGGAGGTACATTTGGGATCTTGGTTATCTGCTAACCCTGGGTCCGCCTAGAGCATTGCGTTCCATTTGCACCCCACTCCCTCTCTACTAACTGTGTTAAATGATTTTGTTAAGTCTATTAATGCTGTGTACAGGTCACAGTGTTCTTGACATTTTTCTTGAAGTTGTCTTTCAGCAAAGACCATATCAGTTGTTCCGCGTTCTTTTCTGAAACCACACTGACTTTTGGATAGTAATCCTTCATTACGATGAGATGTAAGACAGTTCAAAAGGATTATAGCATATATCTTTCCAGTGAAGGACAGTAGAGAGATACTTCGATGGTTATTACAGGACTGGCTGTTCCCTTTGCGTTTATACAGGTGTATAATTGTTGCATCCGTGAAATTTTGTGTAACAGTTTTGTATCTCCGTGACTGTTGGAAAATGGTTTTCCAACTAATATGTATTCTAGCAAGGGAAGCATTTTTTCCCTTGTTAATTTAAACTTGCACTTCCAGGTTCGGCGATTTAACAGTATAATCCCATGTAGTTGGTCTGGTGATAATGTTATTAACGAGTTTGCTGTCAGCGCACTTTATGCTAGTATTTAGAATCACATAAGTCCAATCATTAACGGGGCAAACGATGAGTTCTAGACAAATAGTGGACCCAGGTGGGTGATTTCTTATAGTTTCCATATCATCTTCAAACTCGGTAATGGCATCTAAGTTAACCTTATTCTTACCTACGGCGTTAATATGATACAATTGTGTAAAACCGCTGACCCGAATTTCGTCAGGAGGCTCTGCAGCATATGAAACAAGCATCTCACCTCGGTTTAAGATACTGGTTACCACTAGACATAAAAGAATAAATTACGTTAATAAACACCTGAACAGAATAAACCCATTACACGAACCAAATTGCAGACACTGCAACGCACAAGAAGAGACTGTTGAACACCTACTACTGCAGTGCCCAAAACTAACAGACATGTGACAAGAATTATTACCACCACTTCCAGCTATACACAACACACTCTACACAACTGCACCACAACTGAGGAAAACCTGTACATTCGCCAGAAGGGCTATGGACTGTCAAGAGCTTCCTGCTCACAGCGAAAGGGATTAAATCATCATCATCACCACTAGTTCAGGCTCTGTGTACACGGTTGATCGTGATATTTCAAGCTCGACTTCCCAACACGGTTCCTCGTGTTGGTATGTCTTTGTCTGGTATCCACTTTCCTTTATACTTGGCAAGTTGAACAGGAACACTACCTATAAGGTCTTTAAAACCTTGCCTCTCGTCTTCAAGATCAATTAGGCGAGCGACGAGGTAGCTCAGAACGGCTAAACACTCCATCGGGCGTGAATTCTAATCCATAAAGTACATCCTTCTTTCCCAGCTCTCTGTTGCCAATAGTTTTTCCAAGGCCTGCAAAACTGACCCGTGCATGGCCGGGGTTTGTGTGTCCCTGGCCCCCGGCTTCTACCATTTCTAGTGATTTAGCCTCCAGCACGCAACTCAGGTAAATAAAATCCACGAGCTTGTTATCCTTATCATAAACTGAGAGTCTAATATTAGACAAGGTCCCCGCCACCAAACGTTTGAACATCGGGGTAGAGAATATTTCAACACAAATTATTTTCCTCAAATCTTTACAGATACGGCTGGTAGAAGCGTCGAGGTGTACTGGTTAACACGGTTCAATTTTGTAGAAAGTCCATCTAGATGGATGAAAAGCTCCTTGTGAAAGACCAAGTTGGGGTAGGAATCTCCAATAGCAACCACCCAAGAACTGTTGGAACTAGGTTTTAAAATCCCAGTGTTGGTCCAAGCGACAAGAGATCATGTCTTAATATTAGAGATTATCACATGCCCCATGGCCGGATTCATTGATATGTTCAGCTTGAGTGTAGCAAACACTCTCTCCTCTAACGTGCATATGTCATAATAACCATCTGGGATAATTATTTTATTCTTCTAAATGTGGATATAGTTGTTATTTTTTGACGTGGCGATATTCACCCAGGAAAGTAGTAGAGCATTTCGTGAATAGCTACTTCATTGTCTCCATCTCTGTTGTCAATTGTAGAATCAAATGGAATCCCTTCCCCATTATGAATATTTGACAAATTAATACACATATCTGTAGATTGGGAGCGCCGTAGGCTATGTCATGAATTCTCAAGTATTTACCTCTAATACGGATGCCGTATACCAAGCCGTCCCATTTTATAATGCTAATAAAACGTTATATATTGAAGGCCCACATTACATTGTAGTAAGCAACCTCCCGACTCGTAGGTTTACGGCACAGGTCCCGGACTTCATCGACAAGTACAAACTGCCATATGTGTACAGTTCTGATGTCGTCGACTTATGGAACAGCCAACTAATGCAATTCTGACAGAACCAAGTGAACATGGCCACTTGGGGCGCAACCGGCGGCTGTGTGGTCACATTCGATCACCTGGCTACCCAAGGTCTACTAGGAAGGCTTTACTGCTTCCATGTCTATTATACAGTCCGGCATATCTTAAAAGAGCCTAGCGCGGTTCTACCTACAGAACAGACATGGACCGCTTTTAAGAAGTCTTACGATTGTGCAGTGTATGAGCGCCTTTGTAGGTAATTCCAGGTGTCACCTTGTTGTTGCGGCAAAGACACCACTGGTTTCGTGTACTGTTCTTCCTTTTGATCTGACAGAAAAGACCAATGCTCATTGGTGGTGATGGATGACCGACCCGTCCGTGTAAATCACAACATCTGTATCATCGGCATATTCGTAGATGATTGTTTAGTGTCAGCAGCTGCCATCATTATCAGAGCTGAAAGTTCTTTGCTGACCTTTTCGATAACACGATCAACGTGTTCCAGGAACCACGGACTATGATCAAATCGCACGTCCAGGTATTGTAAAGATGATGTCCTGATTACATCGTACCCTCTCATCTCCACCGTCGGTACTCTCCCTCTTGTAACTCTGCATATCTCTTGCTCGCCTCCCGTCGACTTTACCCTCAAGTAAGATCTTCAAGTAAGGTCCGTTGATGGAGGGTGTTTCTCTAATCAAGTCTGGGTCATTCCGTCGATCGTTAGATCAATCAACTAACATCGTACAGTCCAGACCGATTTGTGTAACAGAAGTCAGTTCATTTCAATACTTTTTTCATTCAAACGAATTATTTTGTGTCAAACTATGTTACAACATCGGATATTCAAGATAGCACGTGTGATTTCTCTTCGTCATCATTGCGAGATTGTCGTACAACGCTTCATTTTGTAACATCATCGGATATTTAGGAAGCATATGTGATTCTCTTCATCATCATCGTGAGACTGTCGTACAGTCAGACCTAGATCCAATTATTTTTTCATTCAAATCAATTATTTTTGTGACACTGTATTACAACATTAGATATTCATGATATCACATGTGATTTCTCTTCATCATCATTGTGGGATTGTCGTACAGTCAGATCTAGTTAACAACAACACATTATAAACAACCTTACTTCTAAAGAAATCCCTTATAATGTTAAGCTGACAACAACTTGAAAACGTACACAAATTCTCCTATCTAGGAAGCAAATTAACACTCGACGGTGATGTCATGCCAAAAATTACAACTCGCATTTTGCCATAGCATCAAGTACATTTAACAGACTGTCTAATATCTGGAGTCAAAGTCAATCAGCACACGCACGAAAATACGCTTATTTAATTCCTGCGTTATTCCGGTGCTATCATATGGATGCGAGAGCTGGAAAAGCTATTTTTACTGAGTTTCGAGAATACATGTCTTCGTAGGATAACTAGCACCCATTGGAATTCAAATCGAATGATAAAATCAGAGAAGAGACACATCAAAATTTCATCACAGATGTTATCAGAAAACGCCGTTGGTCCTACATCGGGCATGTCCTACGCGCAGACACCAACAGAATACACCACCAAACTCTTGAATGGATACCTACAGGCAAAAGAGCAAGGGGTAGACCAAAAGAAACACTCAGAAGAACAATACTAAGAGAAAGCAAAACAACCAATATTCATACTATCCAAGAACTGCACAGAATAGCGTTGAACATACAGAATTGGAGAGTTCTGACCTCTGCCCTATGGCTAACTTCAGCGCAAAAGGAAAATGAATGAAAGATCTTCAACAAGGTGTCATGTCTTTAATGTATCCAAAATATTTTATTTGCTTGATCTTTATTTATTTTAATCTTTCTTTCTTCATAGTAAATGTCGTTAGAACCTCTTTGTTTTCTTCTCTTCCCGTGACGTTCTCCATATTCTTCTATAGGGACCTATCGGGAGCCTATCCACATCCCAGATAGGATTACGGGGAGACAAATCATTTTGATTAAAAAAAATTTTCAAGATGGCAGCTCCCTTGGCGAGATCGTTAGTAGTAGGTCTAAATGTTGTTGGTCTGCTTTCTCTTTCACATTGTAATAAATGGTAGTGCCAAATTCATACTAATAATATAGGTACTTGGACAAAATTTTCAAAATAATGCTACATAATTACAAATAATATAGTAGTTGGATAGCCCTTAAAAATTGCAATTCAGCGATACCGATATGATATATATAGTATATAATATACCTCAATCAAGTATGTATTTTATTTTTATGTAGTAGTCACAAAATTTTCAAAATGGGTGTACAGAATTTTAAATACCACAGTTAGATAGCCCTTGAAAATTTCAATCCAACGATACCTCAACCAAGTCTCTACGTCAATTCTGAAAAAAGTTACGAATTTTTTTCGAATTAATTTTCGCATCAAGATAATTACATGGAACATATACGGAAATATGAAATGACAGTAGTCAAAAAGTTGCGGCATTGCCTTAAAACCGAGCCACTAATTTATGAATATCAAAGTTATTTGCATTAAAAAATCTAACAAATTATACATTTTCTTGTTTGGAAAGACAAGACGCGCACCTGTTGATTACATTCTGCTAATTTTCCGACGCAGCCAGTGTTAATAAATAAATAATTAACATTTGGAAGATTTGGAGAACATTTGGAAGATGCTGAAGTTGACGTTGTCTGCATTTATTTGATTTATTAGGTCTATTGAAAGGAGAAAGCCACTCTCACATAAAAGTGAATTTTACGAAATATTCATGAGAGAATTATAAGCAATTGGACTTCATAAACAATATAAATAATATATATTTAATTTGAAATGTATTTCTTGTAAAATTATCAACATGAAACAGACCGATGTGACTAAGAAAACACTTGAGTCGTCATGGCGACAGACCATGATAGTACATAAGTACGCGCACTCGGCATGTCTTGTACCAATAATTTCAATTATTTTACATATAAATCTTAGATTTTTTACTAGTATCATTTAAAAATGAATTAAAGAAATTAAAAGAGGCAGGAATTGTAGTTTTTAAACGTCAATTTCTTTAAATAAGAGACATTTCAGAATTATCAACGCGCGGCAGTAAAGAATAGAGGTAGACAAGACATCCATATCTTGCCATAATCGTCCACAGTCCCTCTCTACTTCTTCTTCTTTCCTTCCTCTTTTATCCTTTACGGGTGTCGAGGGAGATTATTTGGTGTTTGTATAATGTCTCTTTGATGTTGTCGATCCAGCGTACTCTAGGTCTACCATTGGCTCTTCTTTCTGCTTCTCCTCTCTTCGTATATGCTTTATAAACTAATGAATTACACAGCATTCTTTCCAGATGACCAAACGATTGTATCTGTTGGTTTTGTATGTATTGTAGAATTGATATGACACCCACTCTTTCTCTTATGATCTCATTTCTAATTCTATGTCTTCTGGTCACTCCTGTGGCTTTTTTCAGACAACTCATCTCTGTTGTATCCAGTTGTCTCTTATGTTTTGTTGTTAAGGACCATGTTTGACATTGGTAGCACAGGGTTGGAATGAAGATACTTTGGATAAGATGTTTTTTTGTTGACATTGGTAGCATTTTGTGTTGCAATAAAGGGGATAATTGACCCAGTATTTGATTCGACTGCCTGTCTGCACTATCATAATCAATTAAATGCACAGCGCCAACACATTTTTCATTCTGTGAGAGTACTAGCTTTCATCCTTATTTCTTAACAACAGCTGAAAAATGTCTGTGGGAATTTCCTGGCCGGACAGAGAAATGAGTTGGTTGATAAGTGCATCTTTATACTGTGTAAGAGTCATACGCCTGGATGCAGTAGTTTGGGATAGGACATACAGAATGTGTGCATTGACCCGTGTCATTTCTATAATCCAAGTAAAAATCTGTTTTCCATCATTTCACTGTTTTTCTTGTATGAATGCCGTAGTATAATATCATTTGGTCCATGTGATCACAGCCATTCATATGTAGTAGGAATGAATAGGCTGGGCTTCTGAACAGTTCCCTTCCTTCCTTGCACTCCTAAAGTGTGGAATGATCATTTCTTGTCATTACAAAGCAAGGTTTTTTTAATATTTTGTTTTTCTAGGAAACCCACAGACTATTTTTCTATTTGTTTGTGAACCATCTCTGAATTCCTAGGATGGTTTGTTCCTGCTTCAGCTGTGGTTTGAATTTATAGTGCTATTGTAATTAATCTTCTTTAATATAAGAAATTCAATGAGGGAATTGAAGAATAATACCTATCTGCATATATATGATCATTGAAACTTTCACGGCATGAGTGGCAGTTGTGTCAAGATCAGGGTTGTATGCAGTATTCACTCTAAAATAAATGAGAAAATTCAGAACATACCTAGAGGCAGAATCACAAAGACCAAATGTGTTTATGTGATATATATCTGGCTTACCGGTACTTGCATTATATTGTTTTCCATGAAAATGACACTTGTAGCCAATCACCATCTCATCCAAGGAAAGGTTTTCATATGGGTAGTATACAGAATTGTACTGTGGGACGAGGTCATTCACAAATGGCTCAATATGCCTGTGTGTTGCTGGACCCAAGAGGGGAGTAAAGAATAGCAATACTGTTTACGTTCCATGCATGTCATAAGAGGTGACTAAGGTGTTTAGGGGTAGAGTTAGTTGTCCCATCCCATATATGGGATGTATCATTGGGGGCAGCGTAGTGCAGTGGTCAGCGCACTGGCTTCGCATATGAGTGCTCCTGGGTTCATTCCCCAGTTGAGGCGGAAATGTTTTTCAGATCGCAATGGCTGCCTGGTTGACCCAGCCTTAAATTGAGTACTGGATTTATCCGGGAAGTAAAGACTGCAAGGGAGAGGAGATGGCTACCGGTCTGATTTGCAGAGCAACTGAAATGTGATATCGTTAACATCTCATACCTAAGGCAGGGGTGGGCAAACTACAGCCCGCCATTGGGTATTTTGCAGCCCTCAAACACATTTTTAAATACACGAACATTGTAAAATATTTGCAAAACCTTTTATCCATATTAGAAAATATACTGTTATAGTGTAAGTCTGTTAGAAATGTAATTTATTTCAGAAGTTATCTACATTATGTAAAACTACCTTTCTTTACAATGAAAATATTTAATTGATTACTTACCGAGAATTTTAAACAAAAACATACATACTATTATATGCGACCCTCCAATAGCTTTACAATTTTCAATGCGGCCCTCTGCACAAAAAGTTTTCCCACCCCTGCCCTAAGGCATTAATAAATGCTTTGGGTAACTTTATTTACTTATGGTCACGTGACCCCAAAGTCATGCTGAAGTTGAATGTGCCACGCTAAAAGGTGCAGATATCACAGCCATGCTGTAAACTATGACACAGCACATGTTGTTCTTTGGACTACATCCTGCTAATCTGCAGGAGTTTGAAAATGAACGCAGAAGAAGAATAAGAAGATGGGGGCTCAATTTTATGCATTGTCTTGTGCATCTGGTTCTGATGCATGCAACATTGTATGGTATAACAGTTGGAACTTTGTCTGAGAGAACATAATCTTGAAACATCGCAACAATTGATAGTGAACTGTGTTCCAATAATCCTTTAGTTCATGTATTTTGCTGAATTCCATTGCAATTATCACAGCAAGAAAGTTCACAAACTCTGCTTGGTCAGCGTTTGCCATTCAGAAAATGTAAATCTCTTTGTCAATGGTGTGTTATTTTTTGTTCTCCTCTGCATAAGCATTTCATATTTATTATAAGACTCAATAATTTCAGTTGTCAGCAGTGTCAACAAAAAGTCTAGTGCTGATAAATTTTCATTCAATGGTACTTGGACACCAGACAAGGCGATCTAATTAGAGATGACCTGATAGACACATTCTGTTCGAGTTCTTTCCACTGAATATCATCATTAGACCTATTGTAAGTGCAAAAGTATTATTGCTGTCCCTGTCTTCTTCCGTCTTTGGCTGGTGTCCTTATCTGATTCATCAGAAACAGCAGCAGTAGGAACAGTTCTTGATTATTTAGCAAATGTTTCTTTGCTTTTACCATTATTTGGTATATTTAATTTCTGACTTGCAACAGGTTCATGATGGTATTCTATGTCAACCAATCAACCAATTCATCACTTGAGTTATGCCTAGTAGGTTCAGCTATCATACTCTCCAAAAATATTAATGCTGATCTTTGCTCATACTTACAGCCCTTTTACTAATGGCTGATGAAGCCATTGTGCCAATTTTAGAAAAACTGAACCCACCTTGTTCGAATTTTAATTTAAAATGAATATGTCACTCACATTTAATCACACGGTACCATAATGTTTTCATTACGTTAACCAAAATAAATTTTAAACAGCTAAATAAGTTCATACAAATTAATTTATGATAGAAACGAGACAAATTTTTGAAAGTATCTGTAGTAAAAAATATATTGTTTTTACGTAAATCCTGTACCATGTTTATAAAGATTTATTGTATTTATTTATGAAATGAGTTACCGTAATTATTATAGCGAAATTCTGACATACACATTTGATCAATTTATTATATTGTGTCCCCTACACTTGTACTAACTAAAAAACTACTGTACAAAAATATATTAAATGAAAATTAAACAGTGAGTGAATACCTGATATTCACTGCAACATGTAGAAACACATAATGAATTATTGTTTCTTATTAATGACTAGATTTGTGGCTTGACTTTCTGGCTTCATAAACAATTCAGACTTACTGAAAGTTGATTTCAATCAAATTGTGAGCATTGATATACTGAAGTGCCATGGAGAACATTCATTCAGTCAGAATAGAAATAAAACAAGAAACAACAGAGTTTAATCAGGTAATATACTATTTTAATTGATTTAATAAATAAAATCATTTTCTATTTGGCTTGTCATGTCACAATAAAATAACTTTGATTGGCTAATACTATTATCACACAGAAGTGCATAGGCCATCAACTCTACTCTCATCTTTGTAGTCTGTTATTTCCATATTTGTCATATTTAGATCACATTTGCAGGCATCTTGAAAATTAAGAAATGGTTGTCCCATGGTTCTTTCACCAGCGTCCAATTCCCCATCAGAATCTTACACATTTGTTGAACAAAAATTTAGTTTGTATTTCAGATTGTTATCCATTGTTATCCACCTAGTGCTCTAGGTGAGATACAGAAGGACATGTGATCTCAAGGTGGCTAAATAAATGTCATAAGGATTCATTATAAAAGACTTGCAGGAAAGATTGTATCCAAATACTCATGTTATCCTTGATTTAATTTCTTTGCAGCTTTACTATCAGTCCATCTTTTCAGACCTTCTCAAAACATTTTGAAGATCCAACCATCAGTAGCATAGCGTGACTTTTTAGAGTGGGGAGGTTGTGAGACCTTTTCTTTAGTAGGTAGGTAGCTTAACCACCCCCCCCCCCTTAATTCTGTGCCCACGAAATGCTAGCTTCTGTTTATTTAAAAATATTACCCACTGAATGAATGAGTCACTGCAAGTATTGTCTGTTTGAAGATACGATCTCATGTTTTATTGCTTGTAGTCGTGCAGATTCCGATAGCACATGTTCGATTTGTGTCTTGCCCCAGCATATAGAATGCTTCATTGTGACATAAATTTTGTTTTTAAGACTGGTGTTTTACTGCTTTTTTTTTACTGAAGTTGCTTAAATCATGAACTTGTAGGATGTAGTCCAGAAAATGGAAATGCATTGTGTTGCCATTTAATTTGTGCCAATGGCCCTACACATCCGTCTTCGGCGGAGTTTTTGTTTGTCTGTGTCTTTCTTTATGATAGGGCACATTTCTCCATGACTAAGGCATATTGCCTCTACTCCAACTGAAGTTGAATATCTGCAGTAATTTATACATTGCTGCATGTCCTAGGTTGTTAAATTGGTAATGCCATCTAGTACTGGTGATTTTCAATCTGTAAGTTTTCTAATAGATGTTTGTTTGTTTGGTGTTCGTTCCATTGTAATCAGCACAGATATTCGTGTGATTTTTGCCAGAAGCGTAGTTATGTTGTGCCACCGTTATGTGCCTTGTAGTCCCAGCGCATCTGATTTCAGCATATTCTAATATATAATCTTACTTCTTCTACGGTAAATGTTTTTGAGATGACATCATGACAGTTTGTGTTATTTCTACTGTTGTTTATTTCTTGACAATTATTTCATTGTCTGCATGCATTGATGGCAATGGTGCTTTTCTATATGATTCTGTAAGCATTTCTGCTGCTTGTTTACTAGTGTAGAGTTTACCTGTATCTATCAGTGTAACTATTTATCACTGAGAGTTGATATCATTTATTTGTTTGGTTAGTTTCCATTCTTCCTTCCTTTTCAAAGTTTAATTTTTGGATTTTTTTTCCCTCTCCAGTTTCTTTGCTGTGTTTCTATCATTTCTTTAGTGAATTCTGTTTTGGTCTTCATTGTGTGATGTGACTATTGGGATAGTATGATCTCTGCCATATTATGTGCTTTCATTCAGTTTTTCCTGTAGTTTTTGAAGTGTGTTTGTCCAGTATGGTACATGCAACCTTGATATGAAGTTGGAGAGATATAGAGTGCAAACTATGGTGACAAAGGTGTCAGGTTCAAATCTCGCCATAGGCAACTTTGCATACAGACTTTGAAAGCAATGGCTAAGTTCTGAACGTAAAATATTGCCCACAAAATAAGCAGATAAATTAAGGAATGTCTTCCCCCAACCCTATTGTTTTCTTTCAATGGTCCCTACTTGCTTGACCATCCCATGTGGTCATTCTATCTATCCCTATTGTTTAATTTTGGTGGTCCCTATTCACTTGATCTCCCCATGTCACTCTAAGATCCCAGCAAAGTGTGAACAGTAATTTGTTAAACTGGAAGATTAGCAATTTTGGTTTATACAGGAGGAAACTAGTACCGGATATGTTTGTTATTGTTTCAGATCTCTGAAGAGATGTTCAACAATGAAGATGTCAAAATGGAGCTCAGTCAGAATGAATGTTTTAATGAGAAAATGACAGAATGTCAGGTCAAGCAGACTGGTCTATGCAGACTTATGAAAGATGGTTAGTATGTCATTTGTGTGATGTTATCTGTCAAATATTTGTGTAGTGTGATCTTATTCTGACATGTTCTGTGATGACTCTGCAATCATCATCAAAGACAAAGGAATATCCTACATTAGTACAAAGGTTCTTGTTGTTCCTCCATCACAAGTAATAATGACAATTTGTTACATCCACTTTATGAAGTTCAGTTCGAGCTATGTCACAGGTTATAAATGTTGTAATAAACTTGAATGTTGAAGAAAGTAAAAGACAGATGAAAAGAACTGTCAAAGTAACACATCAGCTAAAAATTCTTTCCAGAATAAATAATAGTTCACAACTGCGGCAAAAATGTAATCTGAAAGTTGAAGCTTGGTATTCCTGGTAATGAAGTTTTGAAGTCAATGAACACAAAATTTGAAGTTGTGACCAGAAGGTCTTTATCAAGAACACAACACACAATGAGTAAGCTTGTTTCCAGTGATTATCAGAACTTAATTACCATGTTTCCAAGTTTCACATTTCCTATAATCAACAGACTCAATTACTTCACTCTCTAAAACAAAGTTGGGTAGTGGAGACTCTTCAGTTGATATAGGAAGTTAGCTAGTGCAGATATCAACAGTTGATATAAGAAATTAAGTAGTGGAGATATCAGGAGTTTGATGTTTTATCTGCAGGAGTTTGAAGACGATTACAGAAAAATAAAGCTAACATTGACTGTTATTTTCTTTATGTTCTAGATTGTTTCAATGTAAATCATTTATGTTATATATAATTAATCATATTTGTCTTCTTCTTTATTTTTCAGTCGGTTATAAACCAGGTTACCAACTACCGACTCCTACTAGGAGAATCCACGGGTGGTAGATAGTGGAAAAGCCTCTATAGAGGCCATCTACGAATAAGCCTCTGGGCAAATAAGCAGCCGCTGACCTAACCGGTGTTTCTGCCTACGAGGACGGGGCGGGATATCAGGCGGTGCTAATAACCCTATTGAAATAGTAACTGGCAGCATCAAGCAAGTATGAGCTGCTGTAAGCTAAGGTTGCTGGTGTGGGGGTCATTGACACCACACCAGGAATGTGCTGGGAGGGGGAGTAGGGATATGGATCAGGTAGGGTTAGAGGGTTGGATAGGGCAAGGGGGAATTATGGATATTGGAACAAGAGAGAGGAATACTCTTAAATCACCATCCCTGAGTAAGAGGTGCCTTAGATCACAAGAAATAAACCACAGAGAAAGGATAATTAATCCATGGCAATAAAAAAAATTATCCTAGGAGAGGGGAACCCTGACTTCAAACCCTGGGTAGATGGTACTCATTAACCCTGGTAAGCGGCAAGCTGTCTAGGAGAAGGAAAACTCCAAAATGAAACCTCCACTGCCCTGTCGATAATCCTTGGATGAGTAAGGGCTAGGGAAACATATCCTGACTCAAAATTAAGATGGAAGATGGAGACACTGGACCGAAAGGTACAAAATAGTCCAAGGCTGAAACCACAGTGTCACGCAATGACTTCACATGTCAAATAAAAGGTTGCAGACAATTCATTTAGGTGCTTCATCTGTGGAATCCCATCAGTCGGAAGAATCAATCAGAGAAGTAAGAAAAGAACTATGGAAGATAGAGAAAGATATCTGCAAAGATAAACAAGATGTCATGAATATTCAATTCACGATCAATGAACTAAATGAAGAACTAGCAGTATTAAAACTTAGGAAATCACCTGACCCAGACGACATACCTAATGAACTGCTAATTCACATCAGACAATCAACAAAAGAGAAACTAATACAATTTTTCAACAACTGTTTGGATAGAGGCCTAGTGCCACAGGTGTGGAAAATCAAAACTGAAGACCAGATCACACTAATTGCCCAGGAAGTAGAGGATGTTTTCCAGGGGGAAAAAGTAGACATCAGTGGTGTGGGTAGACATGGAAAAAGCCATTGATTGTGTGTGGAAAGATGTGCTCCACCTTAAATTACAACAAATAAAATGTGACATGGCGTGTATTGCTGGATAAAACTCTACCTGCACAACCAAAATGCAGTAGTGAAGATAAAAAAACGCAATCTCAGAATTATAACAGGAGGTATGAATACTACTCCAATCACAGAAATGGAAACATGCATGGGTTTGTCATCAGTGGAAGAAAGAAGAAATGGAAAAATCCTCACACAGTATATGCAAAGTTCAAATGTTTGGAATCAAATGAACCAAAAACTAAGCAGACCTGCAAAAAAGTGGCTCAAACGAGGTAGCTTCCTGCACTCCATTAAACAGCTCCAGAAATCACTCACAGATACAGACCTACAAAACCTAAAACTACTAAACGCCTTTAACACATATCCAACCTGGGACAGGGAAAATCTTCCCAAAAATTATGGACAATATACCAAGCATTATTTCAAATACAGAAACTACTATACAAGTACTAAATGGGACAGATAAGAATCGCATACAGAAAGCATATCCAAAGTATATATGGACACATGTATATACAAATGGATCAGCAAAAAAAGCACTATTAGATGAAGTAGCGGGAATATATAGTTGCACCAGATGGAAAAGAAATAGAAAAATCCATACCCACAGGCAGACATTCCACAAATTTCAAAGCAGAAATGGAAGCCATAATAGAGGCAGCCAAAATGTTCATAAATTTCTTGCTGAGTCACAACAGACATGTAGTCTGATGCAAAGTCAGTATTACAGGCAGTGAAAGATCCAAAGAACATGAGCATGAATGAACTTATGGTCTGCTTACTACACTTCAGCGGCATTACCAAAGAAACAGTACTGCAGTGGATCCCTGGTCACTGTGGCATACCTGGAAATGAAAAAGCTGATCTCCTGGCAAGGAAAAGGGGATCACTAGAACAAATAGAAAGTGATAATACATATTATCAATATAAGACCATATTAAAAGCAGAATATAAGAAAAAGTGGAAGCAGATGCACCAAACTCCAGAATCAAATGACCCCTACCATCAAATGTCACACAAAAAACAAACCATCATCTTCTGACTACGAATTGGTCACAACAAACTGAGAAGTCACATATTCTGAATGCTAAAGATTGGCGAGACAGACCTGTGCAACTGTGGACTGAGCCCAGAGACTGCAGAACACATTCTTCATGCCTGTCAACTCTACCAAGAAGGAAGGGAGAAAATATGGTCTACTGAGATGGCAGTACTTCCAGACTTGAGGGGTTCCATAGATGACCTGAAGCGAATCACACTTTTCATTGATGCTATTGGCACTGTAACCTGATATCTGACTGAAGAACGATGAAGAAGAAGAACCAGATTACAGCACTAGTAGCTTCAATGAATTGTGTAATTTGCTTATAATATTTGTTATATTGACTTGTCACTGTTCATTGTTTGTATATTTCAGAGAACAGTGATTACACATTGAAACACTTTACCAACTCTCAGGATGATGTTCAGAAAATACAAATAGAAAGTGTATACAGTGTTCAACATTCACAACTTGTAAGATCTGATGTTTTCTCAGAGAATCTTCCAGAACATGTTACAAACATTGAGAAGAGCACAAGAGACGTGACTGAAGGTTTGGAGAGACTATCAGATAATATAAGAAATGTTGTGAAGACAGGGATCTCATCAGATGAGACAGGGGATTTTGAGATTATTCATGAACACAAAGGAAACACAGTAATGAAAGCAGAAAATACAATTGTAGATTTGTTTTTAAAAGAGTCTGTCACAGTTAGGGAACATCAGGTCAAGGTTAAGGATCTTATTAGTGAGTTTTCCAAGAATGAGGGAAAGATGGCTGTCAATAATGGGGTATGTAGCACTCTGTCAGAAAATGAATTCTGTGTTTTAAAGAAAGATAGTAGACATACTGTGTGTAATGTAAATTGTGAGAGTCTGGAGAAATGTGATAGTTCTGGGGTAAGTTTAACTAATATTTCTTGCTTGAACACACAGAGAAAGAAATATGGAGAAGAGAAGTCTGACAAGTCTCATGTTTCTAACTTGGGATTTCCTTATTCTGATAACACGAGGACACACACAAGTATAAATACAGGAGATAAACCTTACACATGTGATATTTGTAACAAATATTTTCTTGAATTTACGTCACTGGAGAGACATATAGATCAACATTCTTTAGATAAACCTTACAAATGTGATGTTTGTGGTGTAGGATTTGCTGACAATAGCAGCCTGCAGAAACATAGTAGAACACATACACGAGAAAGACCTTACAAATGTGATGTTTGTGGTCTAGGATTTACTCAAAAGGATCACCTAAAAATCCATAAAAGAACACATACAGGAGAAAAACCTTATAAATGTGATGTTTGTGGTGTAGGGTTTGCTCAAATAGGCAACCTAAAGAGACATAAAAGAATACATACGGGTGAGAGACCTTATAAATGTGATGTTTGTGGTGTAGGATTTGCTCAAATAAGCAACCTAATGAGCCATAAAAGAACACATACAGGAGAAAAACCTCTTAAATGTGATATTTGTGGTGTAGGATTTGCTGCCAATAGTGAGCTGCAGAAACATAGAAGAACACATATGAGAGAAAGACCTTACAAATGTGATATTTGTGGTCTAGGATTTACTGTCAATAGCAGCTTGCAGAAACATAATAGAACACATACAGGAGAACGACCTTTTAAATGTGATGTTTGTGGTGTAGGATTCTCTGCCAATAACAGCCTGCAGAAACATATTAGAACACATACAGGAGAGAGACCTTATAAATGTAATGTATGTGGTCTAGGATTTATTGGCAATAGTAGCTTGCAGAAACATAATAGAACACATACAGGAGAACAACCTTTCAAATGTGATGTTTGTGGTGTAGGATTTACTCGAAAGGATCACCTACAGAACCATAAAAGAACACATACTGGAGAAAAACCTTATAAATGTGATGTTTGTGGGGTAGGATTTACTCAAATAGGCAGCCTAAAGAACCATAAAAGAACACATACTGGAGAGAGACCTTATAAATGTGATGTTTGTGGTGTTGGATTCACTCAATTAGGTAACCTAAAGGCCCATAAAAGAACACATACAGGAGAGAGACCTTATAAATGTGATGTTTGTGGTGTAGGATTTGCTATCAGTAGCAGTCTGCAGACACATAATAGAACACATACAGGAGAAAAACCTTATAAATGTGATGTTTGTTGCATAGGATTTACTGAAAGAGGTAACCTAAATTACCATAAAAGAACACATACAGGAGAAAAACCTCATAAATGTTATGTTTGTGGTGTAGGATTTGCTGTCAATAGCAGTCTGCAGAAACATATTAGAACACATACTGGAGAAAAACCTTATAAATGTGAAGTTTGTAGGGTCAGATTTACTCAAATAGGTAGCCTAAAGCACCATAAAAGAACACATACAAGAGAAAAACCTAACAAATGTGATGCAGTATGCACTAATAGTAGTGATCTTCGGATACATATAAGAAAACATACAGGAGAGAAACCGTTCGAATGTGATGTTTGTAGTATGAGATTTGCTCAAAGTAGTAGCTTTAAAAATCATAAAAGAACGCATGAAAGGAATAAAACATATAAATGTGATGTGTGTAACAGAAGATTTGTTCAGATTATTAAACTGGTGAAACACTTAGATCAACATATTCAAGGTACGACTTACAAATATGATGTTTGTGAAGTAGATGTTGCTTTAAATGGACACCTGCAAACTCATAATAGAAACGCATGCTGGAGATAAAAACTTAGAAATGTGATGTTTGTGATGTAGGATTTGCTATTGTTGCTTTTGATATTGTAGAAGTCACAGAAAAAAACATACAGTAAATAAATCTTATGAATACGATGTTTTTTATATTGCATATATCAATATATGTAGTCTGAACACAGGAACATTAGAGAAATCTTACAAATGTCTTCTTCTGCAATTTATTATACAATCAGTCAGCTATCGGTATTGCTTAGAGCTGTTTGTTTTAGGTTTCTAATAACAAATTTTGCAGAATTTCCGTTACAGAACCTTGCTGACCAATTTCTACGAGCGTCGAAAGCGTTATGATATATAAGAAAATGGGAATACCCATTGCAATAATGTTATTAAAAATAGCGTTTGCGGGAAATTATGTTGTGCAAAAATGGTGCCACTTCTGGAATACAGATATAGACATCGTAGATGCATTTTTATCAAGAAATATTGGTGATTTTGGAGGCAATATCGTATGATATATAGAAATTAATGTAAATCTAGGATTAGCATTATGATAAGTAGCATTTGGTACTTAAAATAACTCTGGAGCTTTCAAATTCATTCAGAAAGTGCAAACAGTCGTTACAACACATAGAAAGTTTCAAGGCTTTCTTGCGCTAGATCGATTTTATACAGATTTTTAAAGACGGCAGTGCTGATGTTTAAAATATTTCGTGCATCCTCGGTAATGGAAGATAAGTACGCTCTGGTTTGCTGGTGAGCAAAGTGTTAACGAAACGAACTTTCACTGAAGGCGCATACAATGCAGCATCCATCGGTCTGTACGCAACGCACTGAGAGTCCCTCTCCTGGAAAACCCTTGGGGGTGGCAGGTGCTCTCAGTGAATTGCACAAAGATCGAATTATCGGTAGAAGACGCTCATTATTTGTATCTTCGTGACATGGAAGCTGTATGCAATCAAACCTAATGTTAAAAAGTTGGAATATGCAAGGGTCCACATTACTGTAATGAACCAAATTCTCTATTCATGTACAGTGAATTTTACTTGAATTTACTTGTATTCATGTACAGTGAATTTTACTTGTATTCATGTACAGTGAATTTTACGTGAATTTACTTGTATTCATGTACAGTGAATTTTACTTGAATTTACTTGTATTCATGTACAGTGAAGTCAGTAAAAGAGCTATCATGATCAACGAAGACACAAGTTAAAGGCACAAATATTTATAATGAAATTCCCTATTACTAATATTTTTTTTCAAAATCTCTGATTAGTTGTATTCTGTTTATATTGTTTACAGTAACATTTGGTTATGATATAGTTGGTGTACGTCAGTTTCAGTTTACAGTAAAATTTGGTTATGATATAGTTGGTGTAAGTCAGTTTCAGTTCTGGCCCACATCTAGGTCCTACCTTGCACTTCCTGTTCAGTTTTTAAGAAACCTACAGTGATCATAATTGTTTAGTATTTTGTGACTTCAGAATGCCTAGTTACAAAATTTCTATTGGATGATAAAATGCAATATGCGTTATAGATCTGCACTGGAGCCCACTCCCGTGGATGATCCTGTGAGGGGGTGGTGCGCAGACCTAAACATCCGGGAGCAGACTTAACAACTTTTTAATCTCCAATTACATTAATCATTGACGCCACGAAACATGAATCTGTGCATAATATTAAAAAGTTAGATCAATATTTCTATCATATTTCACTTATTAGGTAACCCCTAGATATGGGCCAGAACCTCAATTTCTTATAAATGGCATTTGACTTTTGTCAAAAATCTCATTTGGGAAATAAAAATTGTTTCAAGGAAGCATCACATTGTTTGTCTTTAATGTTGTCTCTGTACTATGAATTATGTTTATTTTTGTCTCTGTACTATGCATTATGTTTATTGATGTCTCTATACTATGCATTATGTTTATTGATGATAAAAAAAGTAGACAAAGAAAATCTTGGCCCGATAACTCCACACTGAGACATTTTCCTATATAAACATTGTTTTGACCTCGCCCATTCAACAATACTATCTTTCCCTGATTTGATGTAAATTTGGTAAGTAAGGATGCGATTAATTTTGAAACAATAGAAGTTTATGGGGAAACCTTAGGGCGTTTTGATAAAACTCAATGTGTAATGATGAAAGACACAATAAAAATGTATAGAATTTTGCACACAAATAGCAGAGGCAATGCTTATAGTAATTTCAATTGTTAGAACAAAATAGAAAAAAATTATATATGCACACTCGCCATGTGCCAGCAGTCATTTACATTACATAACTATAGAGCAGCAGGAAGAAAAAGGGAGAGAGAAATACTGGGAATGAAAAAATAGAGATAATGACAACATACTTTAATAACAATTTTATAATGAAGCTATTACAGATTACAAATTGGTGCCTTTGAGATGTGGGTATATAGAAGAATAGGGAGAACGTCATGGAAAGAGAGAAAAAAACAAATAAAGAGATACTAAAAACACTTAATATGAAGAAAGAGCTACTAAGAGAAATAAAGATCAGGCAAATAAAATACTTTGGACACATTAAAAGACATGACACCTTACTTGAGGGTAAAGTCAAAGGGAAGCGAACAAGAAGTAGGCAGAGATACAAGTGGGAGAGTAACATCACGCGATAGACAGGTTACAGTCTAGCAGAGTGCACCACCAAGACAGGAGATGTTGGAGATACGTTGCAGCCAACCTTCGTTGCGGAGACGGCACTTAATGATGATGATGATTACAGATTTGATTTTATCTTGAGTATATATTTATATGTGATAAAATTATTCTATACCAACTCAAAATGCTGTGTTAGAACAGAAAAAAGGCAATTCAGAATGGTTCCCTGTGATTACTGGTGTTAAACAAGGCTGCCCTATGTCAGGCCGAAAGGCGCAGATATCACAACACCGCTGTAAACTATGACACGGCGCATTCAGTTCTACAGACTACATCCTGCAAATCTGCAGGAATTTGAGAACGAACGCAGAATAAGAAAAGAAGAACTCACTCTGAGGTATGCACGGGCACGCCACATATCAAGTTTATGCTCGGAAAATGAGGAGAAGTCTCATAGCCACACAGCGTGTGTCCCTTGTGCAACCAAGGATGATCCGCATCTCTTCGTTTTAGATTCTCTCCAGCCTCTCAATCTGTGTTTGACTGGCGGTGATAGTAGCGCCTTCATATTCAATGACAGGGAGGACAAGAGACTCATATAAAATTACGAGCTGTGATTGTTTAGTGTGAGCCGCTGCCATTCCTCTTAGAGCTGAAAGTATTTTGCGGGCCTTAGCGATAACATGAGAAAAGTGTTCCCGGAAACACAGACTACGATCAAATCGCACGCCCAGGTTTTGTAAGACTAGGGTCCTGATTATATTGTACCCTCTTATCTCCACTGTCGGTGTCGTAGACTTTACATTGTGATTGTTAAGAAAGAACCATGTCACCTCAGCCTTCTCTCGGTTGATCAGTGTCCCGAATCATCACACCAGGAAGCGATACGGTCGAGCTCATTCTGTAGTGATTCGACAGTTTATTTTCTATTCATTCCGTCTGTATACCAGGATATCATCAAAAGACAGTGTTCTACCTCTTCCATCGAGCTGCTGATGTGTGATTGCCACAGTGTAAACATTAAATAATACGGGAGATCCATGTGGAAGGTCTGTGCGTATTTAAGAACAAAGAAAATCACGTACCTGATTTTCAATCCACCGATCTGACATGGCAGAAATAAGACGAAGATAAGGGAAAGACCTTCCTTGATCCCAAGTGTACCTCCTTGCTGTGCAACCTGGAAACAGAAATACAGCAGCTCGAGCTGATTCTGGCCAAATCATTTGGGGATCGTATCCGATAATGTGGAGGTAGCAGATGGAAAGAGATTTGAATGCATAAAAGACAGACAATATCTCGGACACCACCAGCAGCACCACATACAGCGACACTGTACACAAACAGTGAAGCTAATTAGTCCAATCCAAACATTGGAGGGGCGGCCAATGAAAAAAGCACGTAAAGGTAGATGCATGGCGAGAGACAAATATATTTCATACCGAGTACAATGAAACAATGAAAGGGCAGAACAGCGCTAGGGCAAAACTTGGTGTAATGCATAATATTCATATATAGTCGTACTAAAGTAGTCACGTGGGTTGTTTCCCGTAGGTTTGCTGGAAACAATTATTACTTCCCCTGCCATTATTTTATTTGTTGTGGTGACTGTCTACCAGAACTTCAATTTTTTATAATTGTAAAGATGTAATATAACCATATTGAACTAACGTCCTCCTCAGAAGACGGGTGTATTGGACCATTTACGCAAATATAAGACGGCGATGCAACACATTTTCATTCTCTGGACGAAATTATGCTTGAAATTTAGCACGACCGATGTCCTGCTACGATTGAGATCCAAAGAGGATAGATCTAAATTTTAAAGCCCCTGCACGATTGTATTTCGCTGAAAGTCCAGTATTTTCTGAGTTAGCCTCGTCTAGGCCTATCAGTTATCAGTCGACCCTACCTGAATTCTAGGTTACAAGATATTTGGACACAATGTGTAAAATAGTGCTATAGCATTAAACATATTATAGCTAGACAGTCCTTAAATACTACAATTCAGTGATACTTCATTCAAGTCTGTACGTCTATCCTTAAAAAAACTGATGATTTGACTTTGTTTTTCGAATTATTTTTTCATCAAAATAATTTAGGCTACATGAAACATATAGGCTAAATTAAACTCGTGCCCACAAAATAGAGCCGAGTTAATAATTTCTTAATTATATTAGTTATTTTAATAATACAGCACACAAGCTAAACATTTTATGTTCATGAAGGCAAGGCGCATCTATTTATCCCATTTATGTAATTTTCTAATGCTCTCAAAACTTATTAGGACTAATATTCAAAATTGCGCCCAATTTGAATAAGCTAATCCAGCATAAGATATATTACGTTTCAATGTAATAAAATACCACAAAAACTATATATTTTTATGTCCGTGAAAACCAGATGCATTTGTTTATCACGTTGCTGTAATTTTCAGATGCATGCAGAACTAATTAATATTCAAACTAGTGGCTTCTTCCGTACATTAAATATATAATAGTTAATATATAATAATATAATAGTCATTTTGTGCACATGCCAGACCAACGTCTGCCAAAGATACTTCTCTATGTTGACCTGGAGAAGGACATACGATCTCAAGGTAGCCAAAAGAAGCGCTAGAAGGACTCGTTAAAGAACTCACCGAAAGCCTTTGAAATAGACCACGATACATGGGAAGAACTTGCACAAAATAGATCTACATGGCGTTCTAAAATTTAAAAAAAGAGCGCATCATCTTGTGAAAAGAGGAGAAATGCAGCAGCTTCATAGCGGAGAGCAGTTAGAAAGTCACGGATAGGATAAGATCCGTCTACAGTCGTCATTTCTTGTCCGAACTGTCCAAGGACATTAACAGCTCGAATATGGCTCATTAGCCATCTACGAACTCATAATCAAGGACATAACTCTAATTGAATTTTCAAAAGTGGATGTAACAAATGATCATCATCACCTGTGATGGACGAACAACAATAGTAATAACTACCGGTAACTTAAACTATTTTCAATTAATTTAGCACTGATATAAAATGTTATGAGTTTTTCACATGTTAGTTAGATCGTGAAGGACTGTGGAAGGTGCTTACAAAGTTCGGATGCCCCCCAAAACTTGTCACTGTGATACGACAATTTCATGACGGTATGATGGCTAGTGTTATCTGCGACGGAGGAGTATCTCCTGCATTCCCTGTCACAAATGGTGTAAAGCAGGGATGTGTGCTGGCCCCTACTCTTTTCAGCCTGTTATTTACAGCCATGTTAACGGAAACACACCATAGTAATGAAACAGCAGGCATAATGATCAATTACAGAACGGATGGTGGTCTTTTCAATTTACGTCGTCTAAAAGCAAACACGAAAACTAAATCTAGTACTGTTAGAGAATTACTTTATGCTTACGACTGTGCATTGTATGCTGACTCTGTCGTAAACATGCAGAGCACCATAGACCGCTTCTCAGAGGCCTGCAACAACTTTGATCTCACTATTAACACCAAAAAAAACAGAAGTCATGCACCAAGCAACATCAAATAGCCAACATACTGCTACTTCCATCATCGTCAATCAGGAAAAACTGCAGGTAGTCGACAATTTTACTTACCTTGGAAGCACTCTCTCTCGCGATGTCAACATTGATGTGGAAATTAACAATAGACTGGCAAAAGCTAGTGCTGTATTTGGCAGATTACGCAAAAATGTATGGGACAGAAGAGGTATTAGAACAACCACCAAACTACAAGTATATCATGCTGCTGTTATACCAACCTTACTATACGCCTGCGAAACGTGGACAGTGTATGCTAGACATGCAAGAAAGTTAAATCTTACCTGCCTACGTAAATTACTAAACATCCATTGGTGGGACAAAGTACCAGACTACGAGGTCTTGGAAAAATCAACCTCAATAAGCATCCACACAATACTTATGAAGGCGCAGGCACGCTGGGCAGGCCATCTTGTGCGTATGGAGAACTCGCGTTTGCCAAAACAAATATATTATGGAGAACTCAAGGCAGGATTTCGAAAAGCTGGTGGACAGAAAAAGCGTTTCAAAGACACGCTCAAGTCATCCTTGAGACATCTTAACATTGACGTAGGCGCTTGGGAGAGCCTCGCTCAGGATAGAACAGCATGGCGTTACAGCATTAGAACGGGAGCACTAGCGGCAGAAGAATTCAGACAAGAAACTGCAAGACAGAAGCGGACACGTAGAAAAGAAAAAACATCTCAACCTCACACAGATACCTTCTATTGTTGTCAATTCTGTAAAAGAACATTTTGTGCGCGCATTGGACTTGCTAGTCATTTAAAAACGCACTATTAACTTTATTATTTTATTATTTATTGTTATTATTATGGTTGAGTTTTTGGTCATCGTCGATCACGACGGACGAACATCATCATCATCATCAGATCGTGGCAGTCAAGTGTATCTCACAGGTTAGTTAGATCGTGGCAGTCAGGTGTGTCTCAAATGTTAGTTAGATCGTGGCAGTCAGGTGTATCTCACAGGTTAGTTAGATCGTGGCAGTCAGGTGTATCTCACAGGTTAGTTAGATCGTGGCAGTCAGGCGTATCTCACAGGTTAGTTAGATCGTGGCAGTCAGGCGTATCTCACATGTTAGTTAGATCGTGGCAGTCAGGTGTAAGAGAATATTTAGTCTGTCTTCTGCGTCATATTTCTATCTCCTGCACATGCTCTCAAATAATCAGCATGTGTCGATATTCTTTACTCCCATTTCGGGCCAAAGGAACCCACAATCGTTAAAGTAATTTGTTTCCAGGATGCAGAGCGAAGAGATGCTTTCAAGACCTAGATTGTCTGCCAACCCTGAGATTGTAAGAGAATAATGTGTATCACTTTGTCCCCCCCCCTTCTCTAATATGTACCTACCTGAAATGATAAAGTTAGAATATTAGTATTAAGGACATTGTTTCAATCCTAAGAATTAAAACCAATTAGTTCTGACTGTCTATGTAAAAAGAGGTGGTTTCTCGAAAGCTTTCTTTCATAACGACGACGATTTTTCTTCTTTCGTTCTCAAACTCCTGCAGATTAGCAGGATGTAGTCTAGAGAACGGAATGAGCTGTGCCATGGTTTATAGCATTGCTGCGATATCTGCGCCTTTAGGCCTGACAAATCCAAATTCAGCATGGCTTTGGGTCACTGACCCTACATGGGATGGGACAGCCAACTCCATCCCAAAACCTCCTTAGTCGCCTTTGACGACATGCGTGGAAGGTAAACAGTGTTGCTATTCTTTGCTCCCCTTTCGGGCCCCGACAACACACGGGTATGCCAGACGACTCTTAGAGGTATGCAATGCTTGGAGACGTCCCCTACATAATATGCTAAACATAATTGTACAGATGAAATCCTGGCTGTCTGAAAGTCTCACTATACAGACATGTCATCAACAGAGAATTTGCTGTGGTTGCATAATAGTTGATTTCATAGATCAATAATGACATATTCCACATGGGATAATATTGATTTTTTAATATGAGATTGCTTACACTGGACTGTATCATTATCCTACATGTAATTATATATCCTGTTGAATATCATCGTACGTCCGTCCCTCCATCCATCCATCCATCCATCCCTCCATCCATCCATCCATCCGTCTGTCTATCTATATATATATATATATATATATATATATATATATATATATATATATATATATATATATATATATATATATATATATATATATATATATATATATATATATATATATATGTGTGTGTGTGTGTGTGTTATCCATGTTTACAAGAAGGCCTATCGACCCTGGTAGAACTAATACGGACATTATATGTTATATGTTTGTTGTTACTGAGGATACTTAAATACCTGTACGGGATGTTCGTTGTTGTTATAATAGTCATTGTCTTGATTGGTCCGTTCTCAGTGACTTGAGTGCACAATTTGAATGTCTTGACAAAAACACATTTTTTTGGCGATGCGGTTAGTCAAGTACGGAAAATCTCGTGTACGAGAGTTGCTAGGCGATTTGGTGCCGTTGAACGGACTGGTTCGATTCCCGTTAGACTCAATTATCTATCTATATATACGCTGTATCCATTGTTTGCTTTGCAGCGTTAGGGGTAGAAGAGTTCTCTGGAGATGGCCTTCCTCTCTACTGCTTGTAAATTTGTTCCTGTAACTTAATTGATGTCTGTGATCCATCTTTTACATGGTCTACCTCTGGCTTTATAGCCGTTATGTCTATGTATCATGGCCATCTGTGGCATGCTGTCTGTTGGTAATCTGGAAACGGCCTTCTGTAACATCAGCAACTAGAGTTTTTGGTGGCGTCCACGAGTGACACTCACAATTATTTCTTGTAATGGCTTGCTTAGCCAATAACTGGTTTGTTACTGTAACAGAACAGCATGCAATCTATTAGTGTAATTAGTATCAAAGCTATATGGGCCACTGTATGAACTACAAAATACAGTGAGTTTTATGCAGAAGATATAATTACAGATATAGGCATGTTTCAAGTGAACGAAAAAAGAAGAAGAAGAATTAGTTAGTGTTGTTTTCACCATATTTACTTGTGAAAATATTCTTTCCACGCATGCTGGTGAATGTGGAAGTGCCATTAACCAACACATGATCAGATTGTATCAACTACTTTAGCTCTTCGTCTTTGTGTCATTCACTGTAGAATGGTTGCTTATACCATGCCTTTGTTGTTTTACGCCTCTTATACGACTCAGTGAGGATGATGATGTCGGAATACTTGACCTACGACATTCAGTAGGCCTATTCATTATTTCCTTCCATAGATTATATCCTTAATAATTATACAAGATACATACATTCAGTAAATAAGCAGCACAGTCATAAAATTTGATTATTTGAAAGCACGACTCATAAAAATTTCAGTGATAAGTGAGAATTGATACTATTTTTTTTTACTTATGTCTCTATTATCTAGCTTTCAGAACGACACCAATTATTGAAATTCAGAAGGGTCGATGAAATAAATTAAAAATAAACGTGGGAAAGTAACTCAAAATTAAACACAACACACAAAAATATTCAACGGGACTTATTGCGGAACAATAAGAGATAATTTAATAAAGATTTCTCTAAAAAAATAACCTAAGGTCTGATCGAAAAAGCCAAGAACTTGGGAAAAAAGCCAAGCGGTGGTAACTCTGTTATACTGTAGTCTTCCAGTCATCAATTTACTTCTTATCAATTTACGGGGAGAGAAATCGTCCGGTGAAGAATTTTTCAAGATGGCAGCTCCCTAGACGAGATTATTAACTGATTCAGCACGTAATTATTTTAGAGTTTGAACGAATTAATTTTTTTAGCTCAAAAAATATTACATATATTAATATACGCCAGCAAAAAACATTTTCCTTGTCTAAAAATTGTTGAACTATATCATATTATATGTCAAATTACAGGGAATTGGATGAATTATAATTATAAAGATATTGATGACTGGCATATAAAAAGCTATGTATTGGCAAAGTTGTATAAAATAATATAGACAGACATGCATATAATTAAAATGTAAAATTAGATGACACAAAAATTTCACCTATGTGGAACCACAGACCACAATACTTTTGACAGAGCATTCCAAATAACCATAATTTGTTGGTAATCCACTTCTGGATACATAACATTTTACAAAATTGATATTTGTTTATCGGTTTGTGAATTGTTCCCAAACTCGTATCATGGCCTTCGGCTAAGAAATTTTATAATATTGCAGATATAGGTTAGTCAAACTGAAATTATGAAATTTAAACATGATTAAAGTAAGATATGTTATATGTCTATTCAAAGAAAAGTGGAAGGACTTTATAGATATGTAGACTGTTATAGCAAATGTCTGTTAAATTTAAAGAAAGAAATATCCGCACGCACAAAATAAAAATATGAAAATGCGAGAAAATAAATTTCACTTACCAAGGATCCGCTTCAGCAATAATTGTCCTAGAACTTTCCTCTTCCTTTCATCATATATGTAATCCAATTTCGAAAACACAATAACTTATAAATGCTAACTGGATTTATAGATTTTTAGTTATTCACAAATTAGCAATGTGACCCCCCAGTTTAAATAATATGAATAGAAAATATAAATAGTTAAAATAGTGTTCACATGCTACACATCCATAATGTTTATGCAAATATATACAAGATCCCAGATAGCAAAAATAGAAATGTTATATTAGTAAAAGTAAAAAAAACTGTGTTAGGAAAATAATTACAAACACACAAGTACCCAGGTACATGATGCTTCTATTATATGCTGTGATACAGCTTGAAACAGTACTTAGGACAGAGAGCAGGATTTGAAGAGCAACCTTCACAAATAAATTGGCTTCTAGACTTTTTACACTGAACACAATATTTTTGATGTCCAGTATATGTAATAATATGGTTGGCTCCTTGTAGCCTTTCTACTTGATGTGAGATTCTTGGTCTTCCACGTACAACAAGAGAGGATCCAAGTCGTACATTGTCTGGTGTTAAAATAGCCGCTGCTCTGTTCAAGTCATCAATAAGGGATATTTTAAAATCAAGCATGTTGGTTTTCGTTTTATCTTGCCTTGTAAGGCTATATAAAATTAAAGCATTTGCCTGGCAAATCTCAAGCATCCAGTGAAAGATTTTTTTCCACCATTTATACGTCTTGCGATTGAAATTGCCATAGTATGTCAACATTTGGTCGACTCTGTCACACCCATTCATAGACTGGTTGTAGTCATGGATAACTTTTGGCTTTGTTTTCTGTGTGTTTCTTCTTCCAACAACAGTAATACTTTCAATTGAAGCCTTAGAAGATATTATAACAACAGGATTTTTTGCCTTTTTGTCCTTCCATGCTGTGACTAGAATGGAGTTGTTGTCGTCCAAATAGCTCTTTGTTTGCAAAAGATTTAATTTTAATGCTTTTATTTCCAGGGGGAAATTTTTCCTATTTTTGTTTAAGGTTCCTGTATAATAGGTTTTCTTGGAAAGCAAATAAGTTATTAGCTTGTGGGTTGTATAGTATCGGTCAGCAAATATATGGTGACCGATACCTAGCGGAGACAGGAGCGTTTGAAAAACTTTGACCGCCATTCCTCCATCAAGATCTGCCTCTGGATCGTAAGATGTTTTACTACCAAAATATGGTAGCAAATTAACCACATAACCAGTTGTGGAATCACAAAGTCCAAATACTTTTATATGATATTTGTGGGGTTTGGTGCCATTATATTGCTTATATTGCCACCGGCCGGTGAAACCAACAACCATTTCATCTAGTGACAAATTTTCATACGGATAAAATGCTTTTTGAAAATTGGACAATAGTACATTCATAAAAGGCTCTATCTTTGCTTTATTTTCTGAAAGAGGTTTAGAACAGTGCAACATTGTATGATAGATGCTCAGAAATCTGTCACGAGTAAACATTGAAGGAAAATATTTTGTGTCAAATACTGGAATTGTTGACCAATAGTGCCTGACACTTGGACGACGATTGATGCCCATTCCAATCAGAACTGACAGAAATTTTGTCATTTCATACATTGTTATTGGTGTCCATTGGGAAAAAAACAGATCTCTTTTTAGATGGATTGTTGATCATGCATTTGTGTTCAGCAAATGAGTTTATAGAGTTAATGAGTAACTCTAAAACATCATTTGTAAGAAGAGTCTTCAGGCAGTCAAGTGGTGTTGATCTTTCATTAAGATCAGCATTGACACCGGGTGTATGCCGTGGCAAAAATCTAAAATTATTATTAGTGAAACCTTCACTGACTTCTCTCCACGTACATTTAGGAGGTTCTGCCTCAATTCTTCTTCTTTTCACAGAGGAACTACGTGGACCTGGTTGAGGAGACGCCCCCTTTTGAGCAGGATCTGAAACGGTATCTACTTCATCAGAATTGTTATCTAATCTATCAAAATCAAAACTTGCATCTTCTATGAATTCTTCATCAGAAGTACTATCATTATCACTTTCATTGTCCCAATCAACTGCACTTTCTAGCCATTCTCGGGCTTGTACAGCACTCATACGTACAGAACGTGCTGATGACAAACCTTGGCCATTTTCTATGTTGCTTGCCATTATGAGAATTATAAACACGATAAATAAACTAATTTATAACAAATAACTTCGATGTACAAATATGCCACGCTCGTCTTATTTGATAAAAGGAAGTGTTTACTTCCTGTAGGAAGTAGTTCTAGTTAGTTTAGGTTAGTCTAAATTTCTAAACAAGACAAAATATTTCATTACTTGTATAAGTGATTTCGGCTGGAAGACATAACGGTTTCTTACTTCTATAAGTTGCCCCGGCCGGTATCAGTTAATTTTGTAGCAATTAATGTTTGTCAGTTTTTCCTCATCAAAAGGGTGGAGATATAAACATATTTAAAATAAACCGATCATAACATCCACTGCAAGTTGTAGTAGTACTACATTGAATTCATCTTCCACGGTGAGTCGGTAGCCTTTTTTTAAAAAAAATATTAGTAGTAAGAGTAAGGTAAGTATGACTTATAATAAGTCATAAGTAATTAACTAATTTTACTAGGTACTTGGACAAAAATTTCTGGCAGAATTTCCGTTCCAGTGTACATGTGACCTTTGCTGAAGTCTCTTGTAGTGGACCATGGTCCTACTAGATTTCCAGCAGGATGTAGTCCAGAGAATGGAAATGCGTTGTGTCGCCGTTTTATTTGCGCCAATGGCCCGACACATCCGTCTTCGGCAGGTTTTTCGAATTAATTTGACAACAAAATAATTTGGTATATTTTTCTTATCTACGGTCACAGCGCTATAAATAGCACACTGTTTTCATTTTAAATCAAGCGACGTCATGGAGTTCCGCTAGAAAATCCGGCAACCAATCAAATCCCCAATCTTACCATTAGATGCACATGAATAGTATTCCCTCACAAAAGCTGCTCACAAAACTAACTAAACACATCACTATGCACATAATCCCTCACACATCATCAACTATGCACATAATCCATGAAAGTTTTGTCATGTTTGAACTGAACATGGATTAGGGAACCCTGGTCACAGGATAATTATAGCCTTATGCAATATTTACTTTAAATTCACAGATCGAATGTCCAGGTACCTAACTATCTAATGATAGTATAGAAATGTGAAAATTACTTAGGCAATGTGTTTTTGTCTTCTGGTGTTTTCATTTATTCATTGAGTCGGTAGTGTTAGTTGGTAAGTAGAGTAAGTCTAACACTAGAGACCAAACCAATTCTAAATTCTGAATATTTGTTTTCAGTATTCGCTGTGGATGGAAAATGCATCTCATCAATATGCAGTGAGGGTACTAATGATCACAGTCCAACCCCCAATTTCGTTTTTATTTCACATTAGTGCCGACCTACATATTTTGTGGTTAACTCTTTCCGGAATCGCCAGTATACTGGCTTTATACTATGGGTCTACAGGACCAATCGCCAGTATACTGGCTTTGATTTGATATTTTATTACTTCACAAGGCTAACTCTAACCTTGTGAAGTAATCACATATCATCAATGTACTTATATATTCATATTCTGTATCCATTCCCCTTTCCAATGATGTATTACACATACACTATTTATCAATATTAGTATGTCAAGTGATACAATAAAAAACACATATAAGGAAATTTTATAAAATTAATTTGGTCCAAACCTAAACATAATCAAGATCTGAAAGAGTTAATAGATCTAAATATTATATCAATAAATAATCAATAATTAATTAAAATATTCATTTTTAGGGATGACTGATGGGTTGTTAATTTCATGGATGCTTTAAGTCACCATTATGTTACTCTATTAGGCCTAGTTATGTAAATAACATTTAAGTTAGATGTAAATTTCTGATTTTGAAGATATTGTAGTCTTATACAGTGGAATCCCGTTATAACGAATTGGTCCGGTCTGAAAGAATATGTGCGTTATAACCGAAATTCGATATATATGGTTATGACCATTAACATACTTTATGCCCGTTTCAGTTATTGTTTCCCATGCGCATTGTTTTTCCATGACGTAATCATTGCCTGGCAGCTAAGAGAATGGTATATCACTGTTCTGTTGCTCACTTCTCCTCCAAGTATCAGTTGTTTCTTGTGAAACAGATATACAGAACTAGTCTGGCTGCTAATTACTTGTACTTTCACCATAATTGCATGTTTCTCTTTCAAACAGCAAAGACTTAATTTAAGATCAGTATTTTTAAAAATTTGCATCTGGTTCTTCCAGCAGGACAATATCAGTTGTGGTGATTGACGTTTGGTTCTTCCAGCAGGACAATTTTAGTTGTGGTGATTGACGTTTGGTTCTTCCAGCAGGACAATTTCAGTTGTGGTGATTGACATTTGGCTCTTCCAGCAGGACAATTTCAGTTGTGATTGAAAGACATTTGGAATAATATGCCTTAGGATTTAAGGTTAGTATGGCCTAGGTTTTCAGCAAACCCTCTCCCTTTTTTCAATAAGAATAGATCAGGTTTCCCTGACACTGGAGTTTTAACAAGCCAAGCTAGCATGGTGTGTTTATTTCAGGTGAATGAAATGCAAGGTCAGCTGCCTACACCCTCCCCCATTTGGTGGGTTTGGTTGTGCAAGACCAAAGGACAATATCCAGTCTAGCAATATTACAACCTGGCTTCATTTGAAAACACCAAGTAAGGCCTGTGTGGGCTAAATTAGAAATCATTCTAGTTTGATACATTTCACTTTTCCTGTGACTTTCATTGGCTGTTGGCACACAGTGACCAATTAAATTGCAGGAAAAGACAAATGCCTCACTTTTAAAGGATGGCTTGATAGAACAATGAGACTACTTTACAAAACAGAAGTATTTGTTACCTCTGATATTCTTTGGTAGTGGGTCCTGATATAGTCTACTTGGACTTTGTCCTCTGGTTGAAAGGGGTCTCCTCTCCAGGGAAGAGGTAAACATATCACCTACCTACAGCCAGACTATATTGGACACATGACCCTGGAACACCTGTAACAAAAAATTGGTAGTGTATCCTACTCTGGATAAAGCCATCAACCCAGGAATTCATTGGCTGTTGTGATTTTATTTCATGACACACCTGTACAAAACAGAATAGGACTTTATCTAAAGGCACTGTCAGTGTCATGCTGTTTCTGGATGAATACCTAACCAGCACATGGTGTTGGAATCTTTTGTCCACCTTTTCAAACACACAGGCACTGGTCAAAAGTTCAGAGACTACCTTTTTCCCAATGACAAATTGTAAATAGTTCCTTATACAGGATATTTGTGAAAATGCATCCTTTATAAAAAAAATTTTAAACTAAAAGAGTGAAAATAATGGAGGATTTTGAAGTGCCGTTAAAGATGGAAATTTGTTAAAGCCAGATTTTTTGTAATGATGTTCCACTGTAGTAGCCTATATGACAGGTACTTGGACAAAAGTTTCTAAATGTAGTGGAACCCCTAGATATAGACATGTTTCAAGTGAATGAAAGTAGAAGTGAAACCCCATTACAACGAATGTGTTTAAAAAAATTTCTCACTTTAACAACACTTTTCTAAATCCCTGATTTAACTCTTCATCAAAATTTAAAGAAAAAATATTTTTATGACACATGTATATATTTATATAATCACATATCCTTGTATACAATTTGTTGCTGGAAAAAAAATGACTCTCAGAACTTTTGACCTGTGTGTGTGTTTAAAATGTTACACAAAAAAACTCCAAACACTATGTGCCTGTTAGAAATTCAACAAGAAACAGCATGACACATTGCTTACTCACAGTAGGTCTGGACAAAGAACTATTCAGTATTGGTGTGTACAAGGTCATGGTTTTGCACACCTGTGATTTTCATGGGTTATACAGTCTGGTTGTCTTATCCATCCTTTTCAAGTAAGACATTTGATTTTTCCAATGATTTAATTGGTCACTTTGTACTTACTCGTGTCATCAGACAATGAAACTCACAGGAAAAGTCGAATGTGTCAAGTTAAGTTACGATTTCCAAAATTTAGCTAACTGGTCTTATTTTTTTTCTGTGTTTCTCTTCATGTTAAAAAGGTAGTGTTCCTTTCTGTTTTTGCTATAGACATTACCTATTTTTTTTCTGTGTTTGTCTTCATGTTAAAGTCCCTATATGTAGGGTGGCGTCTATTGATATGTTGTTGTTCTTCTGATGTTGATATTATTGCTTGATATACTGCAAAAAGAAGTTCGCTCAGGAGGTTTTTTATGTTGTCCTTTTAATTGGTGTTGGCAACTTTCCTTATACAATCGATATACCGGTATGTAATGAATAAAAAAAAAGCCGCCCGTAACAAAGATTTCAAAAAGAGTAGCGTACCAACATAGAACCGGAACCATCAGCCGTTATACCTTTAGAGATTTACTGAAGTGGAGGGGTGCAAAGGGAACGCATTGCTCTTGGTGGACCCAGGGTTAGCAGATAACCAAGATCCCAAAAGTGCCTCCTCGTGGTGGCGTACCCTGGTAACAGAAATACAGCGGCTAATGCTGATTCTGGCTAAACCTTTTGGGATCGTGTCCGTGAATGTGGAGGTAACAGATGGAATGAGATTTGACTGCAAAAAGACAGTTAATAACTCCGACACTACTGACATGCAGCAACACTGTCGACACACAGTGAAGCTAGAAAGTCTGGTAGAAGCATTGGAGGGCGGCCAATGTAGTCGGTACGAAGCAGGCAGATGTTCCAATAAAAATAAAAACACAATGAGTACACAGAGAAAGATGCACAGCGCTAGAGGGCAGCGTCATGTGTAAAAAGCATGGAAGACGGTTTGATGAAATTGGAACTAAAGCATTGTTTGCTCGAGACAAGCTTCTAGTTACCAGTGATCCCAGCCTGGGCCCAACTCTACTGTCGAGTCTTTCCTATACCGGAAGCGTGCTCGCGGAGAGAAAAGGTTCAGTACCCAATGGGTACAGGCATAGCAGTCCGAGGTGACAAGCACTGTTCAGCTCTAGAACAAAGCACAAGTTCCTAAATATGTGTACAGATTCAGACCTGGACGAGGGGCTCACGAAGTTGGTGAATAACGCTTCGGCTAAGAAGACGAACGAGCCCAACTCTTCTGTCAAGTTCTTCCTAAACCGGAACCAGGCTTGAGGACGAGAAAAAGTTTAGTACCCGATGAGCACAGGCACAATACGTCTAATTACACGAGGCATTTTCACTAACTGCGGAACGCCTCGTGCAGGACAGACGTGAAAGACAAACCGTCTCGGCATAGAGTCAGTACACATTCACCGTCTGGCGACAGATAGGAAGGCTGTCACAGGCTAGGGTAGCCCACCCGAATTGTCAAGTCATGCCGAAATCGGATGTGCTAGGCCTACAAGGCGCATAATGGTGGCACAACGTAATCACGCTCCCTGCGGAAATCGCACGGATATCCGTGCTGGTTACAATGGAGCGAACGCCAAACAAACAAACTGAAGTGGAGATCGGAGCACCTATGGACGTATCAACATAGCTAATACCTAATGAGTAAAACGGAGTTAGGGACCCATCCTTGTCCAACTCCAGAGTGTATGTATATTGCATCTCCCTGAAAGACCAGTACTCGTTCTAACTACACATTGACTTCCTGTGTAACTACTGCACAGGTTGATTACGTGTTTGGGACTCTGTATTTTGATAGTATTTTCCATAGTTGTCGGTCTGCTGTTATGAAGTATACGGTAATAAACGTGAGAGAAGATTTTGAAATTAACCTACCTGTATCGATTACGGCGAAATGATATGTCGGATTTAGAACCACTTTTCACAAGCAGCGGAGCAGAGAAGACGCCTTTCACTATTGATTTTGGTTGTTTAACACCCCCCCCCCCATACGTGTTAAAAACACAAAGACTGCTTTAAGCAGGTGAAATTCCAGAAGTGGCGGGTTTGTGCTAAACCGTCGTGTGTAGTACATAATTAATTATAACTTCATTCTTTACACTTTTCATTATTGTCGTTGGTCAATATTTTATACTTTGATCGCATGCCAAGAATAGCGACGACCTACCAATGAAATTCATGGGAAAATCGGCATTTGAGGTCAAGTTTACATTCCCCGTACACAGGTCTTATAGCAGATGGTCACGATCTGTGCATACTGTGACCTTCGTGAAGTATAATGCTTCCTGTTTATGTTTGCCGGTACATTGCAACGTTGATAGTGACAAGCTCCTTTGAGTTGCCTAGGTATAGCACTTTTTATAGTGTTTCCGACAACGAGCAGGAAATTCATGTTAGGCCTAATTGTGACAAACATTTTGTTGTTCGCAAGCCAAACCCACTTTAAGTTTGTCGGTAACTATCATAGTTTCTAACAACCAAAGGACTGTCCGGTAGAAGTAGGCCCAGACGATAACGTGAGTTACCTGCTGATTTGCCTATTTCATTTGTTTTCACACACGATATTATATAGGCCCCTATACAATACACCTTTCACGTTACCATAATTTGGTTAATAATTATATCAATTCATCATCAGGTGACATATTCTTTCCAGAACGTAGTCTTCCCTATGGATTTCTTGAATTCTCCGCGGTCTTGAGCAAGTTGTCCTGCCTCTTTTATTGACACGCGAAGGGATTCATGATTATCGTTTGTTCTACGGCTTTTTTGGATGACCTTTGCCCCTGTTGCCTTTTTATCATCCCATCTAGAAACACTCCATGCCGTCGTGTCTTAACCAAGCGGTGGTTTAGTGCATTCGACAACTTTTTAAAACATAATATTTAAAAACACATTTGTTTGTACTCGTTTATATTTCTTTCACAATTGTACCTTTTTCAAATAATAAATATTTTAGGCGCGTCCATACTCGTTTATAAGTCGAGACCCCGTAAATGAGTTTACATAAATGTACAACAATTCTCAGCTTATACATGGATAGGCATATGCCTATATATTTATATATATATATATGTATATATATATATATGTGTGTGTGTTCTCTTTAGTTGCTTCCTATAATAGTTATGAAAATCTCTATAGCTTGGAATCATATTTTTTTAACAAAATTGCATACTTACCAATTCTTTTCAAATTGATTATTGTTATTCTCTATTGTCTATAACAAAGTGTATTCAGCCATACATATTTTGATCCATCTATTAGGCCTTTGCTCTCTATATTTTCACTAACTTAATAATTCATTCATTTTCCTTTTGCGCTGAAGTTAGCGCAGAGGTCAGATCTCTCCAATTCTGTCTGTTTAAAGCTATTCTGTGCAGTTCTTGAATAGTATGAATATTGGTTGTTTTACTTTCTCTAAGTATTGTTCTTCTGAGTGTTTCTTTTGATCTACCTCTTGCTCTTTTGCCTGTAGGTATCCATTCAAGAGATTTGTGGTTTATTCTGTTGGTGTCTGCGCGTAGGACATGCCCAATGTAGGACCAACGGCGTTTTCTGATAACATCTGTGATAAAATTTTGATGTGTCTCTTCTCTGATTTTATCATTCGATTTGAATTCACTCCAATGGGTATTAGTTATCATACGAAGACATTTGTTCTCGAAACTCAGTAATTTCTTTTCTGAAGATAAATAGCTTTTCCAGCTCTCACATCCATATGATAGCACCAGAATAACGCAGGAATTAAATAAGCGCATTTTTGGGCGTGTGCTGATTGACTTTGACTTCCAGATATTAGACAGTCTGTTAAATGCACTTGATGCTAGGGCAATGCAGTTTGTAATTTCTGGCATGACATCACCGTTGAGTGTTAATTTGCTTCCTAGATAGGAAAATTTATGTACTTTTTCAAGTTGTCCATTTACAGTAAATGAAATGTTGTACATTTCACCTAACGAAATTACTTTAAATGGACAACTTAATAATAACTACGTAAATATATTCAATGAAAGTTAATCAGTGAGTTAACAGCCGATATTCACCGCAACATACAAAAACACATGATTTTTTTCTTGTTAATGGCAGTAGGTCTGTGACTTGACTGTTTTATAAACAATTCCAAAGGTACTGAAAGTTAACCGAAATCAAATTGTGAGCATTGCTATAGTGAAGTGCCATGGAGAACATTTCAGCCAGAACAGAAATAAAACAAGAAACAACAGAGTTTATTCAGGTAATGCAATATTTTAATTTATTTCATATTTCTGTATTTGGTTTGTGATGTCACAATAAAATAACTTTGATCTGATTCTACTATTATCACACATGAGTGCATACGCCATCAGCGAACCCCATCAATATAGCTGTCAACTTGTTCCCTACTGCATCTTTTGTCTTTTATCAGATAGATGCTAGTCAGAATATCAACACTTGCTGTTAAGTATAGAGGTGGTGTCTGGCAGCTTTAGTTTTCTATCCAAGGTCAAATATGTCATCTTGGCTTCACTGGATCTGTATTTATTCAGGATTGTCTTGATATTATCCATCCATCTTTTAGCGATTGGCACATTCGTCTTTTAAGACTACACACTGTGATGTTTATCATAGTTTCGAGGTATTTCCCAATCGTTACTGTCTGTTTCTCCCCCCCCCCCCTAAAATCCTGAAATAATTGCAAATCATATTACTCAGCTTTGAGAGTTGATCCTGTCTTTTGTACATGTGCAAATGACAAGCAGGAAAGCAGTTTTAGGCGTGTGAAACACAGGACAGGCTGTGATATACGATTTGATTTATTTCATAAGTACTAGTCACCCGTGTGTTGCCGGGGCCCGAAAGGCAAGCAAACAATAGCAACACTGTTTACCTTCCACGCATGTCATAAAAGGCGACTAAGGAGGTTATGGGATGGAGTTGGCTGTCTCATCCCATATAGGGTCAGTGACCCAAAGCCATGCTGAAGTAGGATGTGTCAGGCCGAAAGGTGCAGATATTGCAGCAATGCTGTAAACCATGACTCAACTTGAGTAATGACTTGAGAATGAACGAAGAAGAAGAAGATAAGTACTAGTGGAAATAAATGTGTTCTGGACTGGTGCACGAGCGAAGGTTTAATATGTAACTATTATGTGTGTCCGTCTTGCGGCAAATATATGAAATTGATAGAACAGGCCTGAAAATTTGATGGATAAAGGTGGAATTGTAGACGTATTAATAATGATCACCATAATGTTAGAAGTGTTACATATAATTCATGGTTTCATGCTGAAGTCGGATGTGTCAGGCCAAAAGGCGCAGATATTGTAGCAATGCTGTAAAAAATGACACAATACATTCCGTTCTCCGGACGAGATCCTGCTAATCTGCAGGAGTTTGAGAATGAACGCAGAAGAAGAGAATTCATTGTTTGCTGAGAGTCACATGGAATAAGGTACTTGTATCATTTAAAATAACACTGATTTTGGAGTAAAACTAATAAAATTGACCCACCTAAACACTGATTTTGGAGTAAAACTAATAAAATTGATCCACCTAAACACTGATTTTGGAGTAAAACTAATAAAATTGATCCACCTAAACACTGATTTTGGAGTAAAACTAATAAAATTGATCCACCTAAACACTGATTTTGGAGTAAAACTAATAAAATTGATCCACCTAAACACTGATTTTGGAGTAAAACTAATAAAATTGATCCACCTAAACACTGATTTTGGAGTAAAACTAATAAAATTGATCCACCTAAACACTGATTTTGGAGTAAAACTAATAAAATTGATCCACCTAAACACTGATTTTGGGGTAAAACTAATAAAATTGATCCACCTAAACACTGATTTTGGAGTAAAACTAATAAAATTGATCCACCTAAACACTGATTTTGGAGTAAAACTAATAAAATTGATCCACCTAAACACTAATTTTGGAGTAAAACTAATAAAATTGATCCACCTAAACACTGATTTTGGAGTAAAACTAATAAAATTGATCCACCTAAACACTGATTTTGGAGTAAAACTAATAAAATTGACCCACCTAAACACTGATTTTGGAGTAAAACGAATAAAATTGATCCACCTAAACACTGATTTTGGAGTAAAACTAATAAAATTGACCCACCTAAACACTGATTGTGGAGTAAAACTAATAAAATTGATCCACCTAAACACTGATTTTGGAGTAAAACTAATAAAATTGATCCACCTAAACACTGATTTTGAAGTAAAACTAATAAAATTGATCCACCTAAACACTGATTTTGGAGTAAAACTAATAAAATTGATCCACCTAAACACTGATTTTGGAGTAAAACTAATAAATTGATCCACCTAAACACTGATTTTGGAGTAAAACTAATAAAATTGATCCACCTAAACACTGATTTTGAAGTAAAACTAATAAAATTGATCCGCCTAAACACTGATTTTAGAGTAAAACTAATAAAATTGATCCACCTAAACACTGATTTTGGAGTAAAGCTAATAAAATTGATCCACTTAAAACACTGATTTTGGAGTAAAGCTAATAAAATTGATCCACCTAAAACACTGATTTTGGAGTAAAGCTAATAAAATTGATCCACCTAAACACTGATTTTGGAGTAAAACTAATAAAATTGATCCACCTAAACACTGATTTTGGAGTAAAACTAATAAAATTGATCCACCTAAACACTGATTTTGGATTAAAACTAATAAAATTGATCCACCTAAACACTGATTTTGGAGTAAAACTAATAAAATTGATCCACCTAAACACTGATTTTGGAGTAAAACTAATAAAATTGATCCACCTAAACACTGATTTTGGAGTAAAACTAATAAAATTGATCCACCTAAACACTGATTTTGGAGTAAAACTAATAAAATTGACCCACCTAAACACTGATTTTGGAGTAAAACTAATAAAATTGATCCACCTAAACACTGATTTTGGAGTAAAACTAATAAAATTGACCCACCTAAACACTGATTTTGGAGTAAAACTAATAAAATTGACCCACCTAAACACTGATTTTGGAGTAAAACTAATAAAATTGATCCACCTAAACACTGATTTTGAAGTAAAACTAATAAAATTGATCCACCTAAACACTGATTTTGGAGTAAAACTAATAAAATTGATCCACCTAAACACTGATTTTGGAGTAAAACTAATAAATTGATCCACCTAAACACTGATTTTGGAGTAAAACTAATAAAATTGATCCACCTAAACACTGATTTTGAAGTAAAACTAATAAAATTGATCCACCTAAACACTGATTTTAGAGTAAAACTAATAAAATTGATCCACCTAAACACTGATTTTGGAGTAAAGCTAATAAAATTGATCCACCTAAACACTGATTTTGGAGTAAAACTAATAAAATTGATCCACCTAACAAAATTTATTCAGCTCATAAACTTGTTTATGTGGGGGAGGGGGGGGGTGTGACGTCAGGGCATCCTTTATTTTGATTGGTTTTGCGCGGAAATCAGTGGTGTCAGCTAGTTAAAATTGTAAACAGTGCGCTATTTATAGCGCAGTGTAGTCCTACACGAAAAATTTACTTATCTTTTTCTACGTCTTTCTGCATCTTCTCACATGTATGTTCTTGTTGGTAGAAATTGATGATGCAGTAGGGACAAACAAAATCAGAGTTGGACATCTGGAAGTTTACTTTTCTGTTCCTTCAGGCAGCATGTTTTTCTATATGCTTCTTCAATTCGATGTTTCCTTAGTATTTCATGTGCGGGTAAACACTATAGACACTTCTATAGGAACAGACAAAATTAAAGTGGGTTTGACTTGAGTACAACAAAATGTTTAAACAAAATTAGCTTTAGAAATGTTACAGAGCAAAAAACTTACGTGCACCAGTAGGACTACAGTCATTCAAAACCTTTAACAACAGTCATTCAAAGTCGGAATTCTACTGGGAAAACGTCATAAGTTAGGCACAATCAAACGTGATGTCACAATTAGTAGGCATACCACAAATTTCCTCTTCATTCTCGTAAAAGTGGGGTAAAGTCAAGCAAAGTGATAGACAGAGATACAGGTAGGAGAGTAACATAATGAATTGGACAGGTTACAGTCTAGCAGAGTGCACCACCGAGACAAGGGATGTTGGATGTCTCTTGCAGTCAATCTTCATTGTGGAGACAGCACTTGATGATGATGTCCGAAACACTACCTGGGCTAAACAAAGGAATTTGAAAGTGTGTCACACACATTCCACGTTGTAATGTACCAGTAAACGGACAAATGTTACAATATGCACATAGTGTGACCATCTACTATGTTATAAGACCTTTGTACAGAAAATTTAAATATCGCCTAAAAGGCCAATTTTGATTATTTCCGTGCATGTTGCTGGTTGGCATTGTCTATTTTTGACATGTGACTCCAATTATATAAATAGGGACCAACGATAATAATCAAAAATTATGTAACGAATGAAATCCTAATTAATTCTGTATAGAGGTCTTCTAGACTCGATGGTCTTACACAATCATGCCACTTCTGGAATTTTGCCTGCTTAGACAATCTTTTTCTTCTTCAAAAACCATGTTAGAGAAAGGGGGTTGGGGGAGGGAAATCAATAGTAAAAGGAGTTTTTTCTGTGCATCTCACTTTTGAAAACTGGTTGGAAAGGTCATTCCTCGATAATTGGTACCCCTGTAGGTTAATTTCACAATACTTTCTCATGTTCCCTAAAAGGTAAACATACTGTAATGAAGCTTAAAGTCTTCTGTATCCAATAAAAACAAATGGTGCCCATTTTGCATCATTTTTTTCATCATATCATTTTCTGCTTAAATGTTATTGTCATCTGAACCCTGTGGCAAGATCATTAGTAATTACTATTCACTACCCTGTGGGACACCAAACACAAACAATTCATCTGGGGGAAGTAGGGTATGTTGTTCCACTGTCTATAGACACACCCCAGCAGTAACACTGTAGTGGCCAACATGTATTATCTCTGATGTATTTTCCCAGAATACAGTGACCCTATTTATTCATTCAGGTAATGTGATTGGGACAAATGAAAGGAATGCTCTTATATCTTACAGTTGCTTAAGTTTGTATTAATTTCCATTTAGCATGTCCCTTCAATCTTATGATGAAGTTCATTATTACAGATCTTACACCCCCCCCCCCCCCCCCCCGCCGAAGCCAGATGTGTCTGGCCATTGGCACAAATAAAATGGCGACACAACACATTTCCATTCTCTGGACTACATCCTTCTGGAAATCTAATAGGACCATGGTCTTGATACAAGAGATATCCAGTGGGAATTTGAGAATGAATGCTGAAGAAGAAGAAGACAGATCTTAGACTTTGACACTTTCAGGAAGTCAATGTCACCCCCTAGGCATATTATCAGATGTGTTTATACACAGATTCCTATGGTATTTTTTAGGAGAGAAGGGTTTTTGATAGATCAGAGGCAGCATATCCTAAACTCTGTCGATGTAATGTTATAGTTAGCAATATCTAATGGGGAAAAATAAAACACAAGATAAAAAAGTACAAAGGGAATGTAATGTGGTAATGTATCCTATACAGAAGACAGTTACTAACTTCAAACGTCTGGTTCTGTAATATATTGAGGTAAAGAGCTCATCTATGATGGCCACTGTACCAGGTTCAAATCCTGCTATAGATAGTTGAGGACCGTTCTGACTGATTAGAAAGCAATGGCAAACTGCTGAACATAATATATTGCCAAGGTTAAGCTAAGTAGCTAAAGCTTACAAAAACTGGAGTGGTAGCTATATCCTGAATAGAATATCCTTCTATTATGTAGTTGCTACAAACACATTAAGGAATGTTCTACAAACACATTAAGGAATTTCTACAAACACATTAAGGAATTTCTACAAACACATTAAGGAATGTATATTTCATATACCGGTAGTCTTCTAACCCTATTGCTTTTCTTCAATGGTTCTTACTCACTTGACCACACCATGTGGTCACTATATCTAACCCTATTGTTTCCTTTCAATATTCTCTACTCACTTGACCACATCATGTGATCACTCTCATAGTTCCCAGCAAAGAATTGTTAAAATGAAAGATTAGCATTGTTGGTTTATATTAAAAAATACCTAGTAGATATGTTTGTTATTGTTTCAGATCTCTGAAGAGATGTTCAACAATGAAGTTGTCAAAATGGAGCTCAGTGATGATGAATGTTTTAATGAGAAAATGACAGAATGTCAGGAGGTCAAACAGACTAGTCTATGTAGACTTATGAAAGATGGTAAGTGTGTCATTTGTTTGATGTTCTCTATCACATGTTTGTGATGTGTGATCTTATTCTGGCATGTTCTGTGCTGATTCTGTAATCATCATCAAAGACAAGGGAATATCCTACATTGGTACACAGGTTCTTGTTGTACACAAACATCTCTAAAAGACTAAACCCAGGTATTATGAAGTTGATGATCTCTGTACTATCTTTCCACTGGATCAGACGTGGTCGCAGTTTGACATTTAAGTCGGATGTCTACCGTGCATTGGTTCTACTAACACTGTTTTATGCTGCGTCATCCTGTACTGTCTATGCAAGACACGATCAACTTTTCTCACCTTCGGTGCCTAAGAAATCTCATGGAAGTACGTTTTCAGGATTGAGTAGCTGTCATGAAAATCCTTCAAAATTTCTGTATGCACAACATGCTGACTAGGTCCCAACTCTTCTAGACTGGCAACATCGTAAATATGCCAGATAATCACCTTCCAAAGAAATTATTCTATTGGGAGCTGTGCAGTGGTAAATGTTCAAACAACAGAGGACAGAAAAAGTGCTTGCAGGATCACCTAAAGAACTCTCTCAAGCACTGCAGCATCGATCCTAGCTCCTGGTAGATTACAGCCCTTCTCAGTTCTATAACTGAAGTGACACCCAAACTGAGTGTCTCAAAAGTATGGTTGCATAAGGGAGGTTTCTGGATACATGTTTAGTCCTTAAAGGGAGGCATTCTGGCACGCAGGTATCCATGGATTGCCACATCCTGCCAGGGTTACAGCACACACACACATATGGTTACAGCACAGACATCTGGTTACAGCACACACTACTGGTTACAGCCACATGTCTGGGCCAACTATATCATCATTCTTACAGCATATACCAATCTTCAGAAGTTGGACAAAATTCAAAATGCAGGTCTCTGAATTATAACAGGAGTACTAAGGAGCACGCCTATAATGTAAATGGAAGCAACAGCAGGATTACAAAACCTAACAGACCGCAGGGATAAGAAAATTGCAATAGTGACAGAAAAATTTAGACACCTGAAACATCACCGCATGAGAAAACATGAACTAACAAAAACCGACTAAAAAGACCAAGCTTAAATCACCTATCAAAAAAAGCTTATGAAAGTCAATGAAGTAACCAGCAACAATCCGGATGAATGGAGAAAAGCTAAAAGCATATTACATCGCAAACAACTCTTCCATATATACTGCAAAACTTACAATCCCAGGCATTGAGAGAAAAACTATGGAAATTCCTACTGCCCTCAAGTAAAAAACACTTGATCACCCAGGGGGATTATTTGATAGAAAGACAACCAGTGCTACCGGTCTGAAAGAAAGGACAGGCGAAAGGGTGGAATTCTGACACTTGTTAAAAACAATATCAGCGCATGTCAGCTGGAAGTATATATGGAAGGGGCAGAATACCAGATGCTCCACCTAAAAACAGACAGTGCAGAATTCCTTCTCCTGAACTACTACTGCCCAAATGATAAACCATTGGCACTAGACACAATTCCAGACAAAGAGAGACTATGGTGTGTGGTGACTTCAACAACCACTCTCAGAGCTGGGGCTACGATCATATCGACAAGAGAGGTGAGGAACTTGAGAGCTGGCAGGATGAAAATAATATCATCGTTATTAACCAGCCAGCAGACTCACCAACCTTCTACTCGAGAGTATGGCACACCACCTCTACACCAGACCTGGCATTCCACTCACCAGGCTTGGAATGGAACATCACACGTGTCGTTGGAAAGCAGCTTGGAGGTAGTGACCACAGACCAGTATTTCTGGAAATCCACAATGAATTTACCACGGACAGCAGCACGCTCACTAGGTGGAACTATAAAAGGGCAGACTGGAAAATGTACCAGCATTTAACCAGTGTTCTAGCTAAGGACATGAACTTGGACAAAGACATCAATAGAGCAGTGAGTGAATTTAATAGATGTATACTACATGCTGCTAGTAAAACCATACCCAGGGGGGCACGCAAAAACTACAAACCCTACTGGAATGATGAACTGGAAAAGCTGCAAAATGAGATGGAAACATCTAGACAGCAGACTGAGAACAGACCTAGCCAAGAACATCACAACAAATATCAGCAAACAAAGGCTAAATTTCAAAGAGCAAAGTTACAAGCCAGACGGAGCAGCTGGAAAGAAAAAACAGAGTCGCTGAACCTAGAAAGAGATACTAGGAAATTATGAAAACTTGTAAAACAACTAAATGATGAAGGTACAGGGAGAAATGCCAGGATCACACTTTATAAAGATAGAAACATTTTAACAGATAAACATGCAGCTGATTACTTTGCAGAAGACAATAACGTCAAAGTCAGCCCAGACAAACAACAGGAGGTTCGAGAGAACCAGAAAAACATTGGACAAGGCAAACCTATACCTGAAGTCATGGAGGCACCAATCACAATGAGAGAACTGGAGCATGCAATATCCAAATTGAAAATGAAAAAGTCCCCTGGAGCTAATGGAGTGTCCAATGAAATGATTAGAAACCTGGGAATTGCAGCAATAGCAAAGCTACTGCAGATCTTCAACGCAAGCTGGTCCACAGGTAATGTACCACAGGCGTGGAGAGAAGCAATAATGATACCACTCCTCAAATCAGGAAAAAATGGCAACACAGTCTCCAACTACAGGCCCATCAGCCTCACAAGCTGTCTATGTAAAACAATGGAACGCATTATCAATCTTAGGATGCAGTGGTACCTTAAAAGTGAAAACCTTCTGGTATCACAGCAAGCAGGTTTCAGACAGTGCTACTCTACTGAAGATCAGGCAACCTACCTCTCCCAAGAGATTGAGGATGCCTTCCAAGAAAAGAAACTGGTACTAGCAGCATAGATAGACCTCAGAAAAACATTTGATAAGGTCTGGAAAGAAGGGCTCCTAAAGAAATTGCGAAATTGCAGGGTTAGCTCAAGAATGTACAAATGGGTAAAAGCATACCTGCATAATAGAAGAGCCAGGGTACAATTAGATGGTCGCAAGAACAAGAAAGTTCTACTGCGTCATGGAATCCCCCATGGAGGAGTCCTGTCACCCACACTTTTCTTGGTTTACATCAATGACCTAGTTGCTGAACTACCACACTGGATCAAAGTGGCAATGTATGCTGACGACCTGGTGATCTGGTGCACCGAAGAACATGCAACAGTGGCCACTAAACAAATACAAAGAGCTATTGATGCCCTAACCTTATGGGCAAATAGATGGTGCGTCAGCATTAACACATAAGTGCAGCACTACACTCTTTACTCTCTCACTAAAACAAAAAGCTGGTCATATCAAGATAGACGGAGAGCTCTTGAAAGAAGACAAACAACCCACATACCTCGGAGTTACTTTTGATGATAAGCTGACATGGAATCAGCACATAAACAAAGCAACAAAAAAAAGCCAGGAGGAAGTTAGCTATCCTGAGAAAACTACGAGGGGGAGTCAATAAGTAAGTCACAAATGGCTCTTTAGAAAAAAACTGAAGACGATAAAAACCTGAAAACTGTTTATTTTTACACATACATTATCCCTTTACTTCTCAACATAATTTCCACCAACATTGATGCATTTATCCCATCGTTTTATGAGTCCTCCCAAACCTGCTGCGTAGAACTGCGTGCTCTGCTTTTTAAGCCACATTTTCACTTCACATTCAACTTCTGCGTCAGTCGCGAAATGCTTCCCGCCAAGGTGGGTTTTTAGTGGACCAAAAAGGTAAAAATCACTAGGGGCTAAATCGGGGCTGTAAGGAGGATGTTCCAGAATTTTCCAACCAAGATTTTTTATTTTCTCCTGAGTTAATCGAGCCGTATGTGGTCTAGCATTGTCATGAAGGAGTAGCACTCCTCTAGTCAGCAGCCCTGGACGTTTTCTTCGAATTGCATCCCGAAGCACTGATAGAACTTCACAGTATGATTCAGAATTCACATTGTCACCTTTCTTTTTGAAATTGGTTAAAAGCACTCCTTGACAATCCCAGAACACTGTCAGCATAACCTTCCCTGCTGATGGTGTAACCTTGAATTTTTGGACACAAGGCGAAGAAGGATGTTTCCATTGCATTGAAGCACGCTTTGATTCAGGCTGGTAGTGATGCACCCATGATTCGTCCCCAGTAATAATCCTGTTCATCATGTCTTCTCCTTCATTTGCGTATTGACAGAGATGCTCCAATGACAAGCCTAATCGGTTCATTTTGTGTTCGTCCGTCAATTGTCTGGGCACCCACCTTGAACACACTTTCTTAAATTTCAATCGGTCATGCATGATGCTGTATGCTGAACCATGTGAGCACCCTATTGCAGCTGCTACAGCATCTATCGTTACTCGTCTGTCACCTCGAATCATCTCCTCAACCCGCTGCACAGATGCGTCTGTTGCAATTTCAACAGCACGACCAGATCGGATTTCGTCAACAATTTTAGAGCGTCCTTGCGAAAATTTTTTTACCCAGCTGTGCACCGCTTTACGGGACAAACAATTGTCAGCATAAACAGGAAGCATTTCTTTATGAATGTCTTTTGCAGGCAGTCCTTTTGCCCATAAAAAACGCACAACAGCACGTTGTTCATTGATTGTACACTCTGTAAGTACAGTAGCCATTTTGTTTTTTGTGCTGCGCATGCGCAAGGTACAGCTAGCACCATCTAGCGAACATAAACATAAAGTTCTATGATGATATCAACTATAAACAGCTTTAGAAACCACCTACTGCATTTTCCTGCCATCCAACATCAATTTGTGACTTACTTATTGACTCCCCCTCGTAAGTGGAACCACATGGGGAGCCAGTGGAAATATACTTAGTATAGTTTACCAGCAAGGCATAAGACCACACCTGGAATATGGTTCAGCTGCGTGGTGTCCTGCATCAAACACCACATTACAAGATCTAGATACAGTGCAAAACCAGGCACTTAGAATAATGTTGGGAGCAATGAAATCAACACCCATAGCAGAAAATGGGGAAAATGCAAACACTTGGCGAACGCAGAGACACAAAAGTACTAATTCAAGCAGAAAAGTTCCAGTGTATGCCAAGTCATCCAATGAAGGAAAGATTCCAAAATCTAGCAATGGGGCGACTGAAAAGGAGCAGCTTTATCCATCAAGCTAAACGACTCCATAGACAACTTACAGACCTACCTGAAGTTGATAGCCCCTTAAGGTCTGTACCAGAACAAACCCCGTGTAGTGAAAGCCATGGAATGCCAATATACATTCAGACCCATGTGAAAGGAATACTAAGCGAGGACGAACAGAAAAGTGTGCAGCGAATAACATAACAGTCACCCTCAGTTTCCTGGATGTGGAATATCCACAAGATATATGGGTCAGGCAATTAGTGTGGCAGCTAAAAAACTGCTGAACTCCAACTCTGGCCTACAGCCTGTGGTATTCCTGACAGATGCAAGGTCAGTGCTTCAAGCTCTCCAGTCTGGAAAACTAACAGACTAAAAAAATACTTAGCGAATTGTCTTACCAGTATAGGGTAACCATGCAGTGGTTACCCTCTCACTGTGGAATACCAGGAAATGAAAAAGCAGACCAACTGGCTAAGGAAGGTGCTGCCAAAGACCAACCAGATATACCAATAACCTACCATGAGAAAAAACAGATGATCAAGTCAATAAGAAAGCTACAAACACCAACACAAGATGACTATCACATTATGAACAGATCAGAACAAGTTATAATTCTACGTCTCAGAACAGGACACAACCGACTCCGCAGTCACATGTATACAAAGTTCAAAATTGGCTAGATTGAAGAATTGCTCACGTACATAAACATTTCAAGCGTGAAAACAAATCAGGTTTTTTATGCGTTTTAATGGTTGCTAGTAAAAATAAATAATATTTACTATTATCTACATTTCATTGACTTGTCACTGTTGTTTCTATATTTATTATTATATATATTTCATGATTTGTCACTAGTTCATTGTTTGTATATTTCAGAGATCAGTGATGACACATTGGAACACTTCACCCACTCTCAGGATGATGTTCAGAAAATACAAATAGGAAGTGTATACAGTGTTAAACATTCACAACTTGTAAGAGCTGATGTTTTCTCAGAGAATCCCCCAGGAAATGTCAGAAACATTGAGGAGAACACCAGAGATGATATTGCAGATTTGAAGAAGCTAATTAAACATATTAAAGACATTGTGAAGAATACATCAGATGAGACTTGGGATTTTGAGATGTTTCATGAACACAAAGGAACTACAGTAATGAAAGTAAAAAGCAAGAATGGAGATTTGTCTTTGACATCAAGAGAGCATTTGAATGAAAGAGAGCCACTAGCATCCACGGAACATCAGGTCAAATTTGAAGATGACGAGGTGGCTGTCCATAATGGAGTATGTAGCAATCTGTCAGAATATGAATTCTCTGTTTCTAAGAAAGATAGTAGACATACAGTGTGTAGTGCAAGTTGTGAGAATCTGGACAAATCTGATGTTTCTGGAGTGGGTTTGAATAAACTTGCTAAACTAAACACATACAGTAAGAAATATGGAGGAGAGAAGTCTGACAAGTGTCATGTTCCCAACTTAGGATTTACTTGTTCTGATAACGTGAAGACACAGACAATTGTAAATACAGGAGAGAAACTTCACATGTGTGATATGTGTAACAGAGGTTTTTCTATTTAGGTCACTGAAGAGGCATATAGATCAACATGCTATCAACAAACCTTACAATAGCAACTTGCAGACACATAATAAAATACATTTAAGTAAAAAACCTTATAAATGTGATGTTTGTGGTCTAGGATTTAATGCCAAAAGCAAACTGCTGATACATTGTAGAACACATACAGGAGAAAAACCGTATAAATGTGATGTTTGTGGTGTAGGATTTGCTCAAAAAGGATCCATAAAGAGCCATAAAAGAACACATACAGGAGAGAGACCTTACAAATGTGATGTTTGTGGTGCAGAATTTACTACAAATAAGAATCTTCAGAGGCACAAAAGAAAACATACAGGAGAGAGACCTTACATATGTGATATTTGTGGTGTAGGATTTATTGACAGGTTTACCCTAAAGTGCCACAGAAGAATACATACAGGAGAGAAGCCCTACAAATGTGATGTTTGTGGTGAAGGATTTACTATACGCAGTGCACTTCATATACACATAAGAAAACATACAGGAGAGAAACCCTACAAATGTGATGTTTGTGGTGCAGGATTTACTACAAGTATTGCACTTCATATCCACATAAGAAAACATACAGGAGAGAGACCTTACAAATGTGATGTTTGTGGTGCAGGATTTACTACAAGAAAAGCTTGTCATATACACATAAGAAAACATACAGGAGAGAGACCTTACAAATGTGATGTTTGTGGGAGAGTGTTTATTCAAAGTTGTACCCTAAATCAACATAAAAGAAAACATACAGGAGCGAAGCCTTACAAATGTGATGTTTGTGGTGCAGAATTTACTGCAATTAGTGATATTCGAGCACACAGAGTAATACATACAGGTCCCATGGCATACGAGATAACTTGTTTATGTGATGTTTGTGGTGCAGGATTTACTACAAGTAGTGATCTTCAGACACACATAAGGATACATACAGGTCACATTGCAGAAGAGATAACATACACATGTGATGTTTGTGGAGCAGGATTTAGTACAAGTAGTGATCTTCAGACACATGAAAGAATACATACAGTTCCCATTACAAAAGAGATAACTTACAAATGTGATATTTGTGGTGCAGCATTTACTACAAGTAGTAACCTTCAGGCACACAGAAGAAAACATGCATATCCCAAATCAGGAGAGATAACTTGCATGTGTGAAGTTTGTGGTGCAGGATTTTCTACAATTAGTGGTCTACATTCACACAGAAGAATACATACTGGTCTCGTGGCATATGAGAAACCTTACATATGTGATGTATGTGGTGCAGGATTTACTTCAAATTCTGGTCTTCAGTTACACATAAGAAAACATACAGGAGAGAGACCTTACGTATGTGATGTTTGTGGTGTAGGATTTATTGAAAGTGCTGCCCTAAAGTGCCATAAGAGAAAACATACAGGAGAAAAACCTTATAAATGTGATGTTTGTGGTGCAGGATTTGCTATAAGTAGTGGTCTTCATGTACACAGAAGGATACATACAGGAGAGAGACCTTACAAATGTAATGTTTGTGGTGTAGGATTTTCTGCATCTGGTAGTCTTACTGCACACAAAATAACACATACAGGAGAGAAACCTTACAAATGTGATTTTTGTGGTGCAGGATTTACTCGAAATTGGGATCTTCAGAAACACAGAAGAAAACATACAGGAGAGAAGCTTCACATGTGTGGTATTTGTAACAGACGTTTTGTTGAATTTAGGTCACTGAAAAAACATATCAATCAACATACTGTAGATAAACCTTAAAAATGTGAAGTTTGTGCTTTCAAGAGCTTGTCAATTATGTCATTGTAAATGTCAGAAAAGACTCTCAGCCTTGAGAGTGATGGCAGAAGCTGACACTAAATAATCAAAGTTTGTAATCCTGTATGAAGCTCTTGTTCTTCCAGTAATTTAGTATATCACTGCCAGTCAACTGCAGATTGAAATACTGAGAGGGGTTTCAGAAATGAAGTGATGTGATAATGTGTATCATACTGCACTGGACACATCCTGTGTGACAGAAATTTCTTCTCAAATTTCCAAGAATATTTAATTGGAATGATGCCTCTCATGCACAAATCTGTCTGATAGTATCATCAGTACACCCTATCTATGATTTACCTATATTAACACTTTACAGATATGACATTTTGCCCATGTAAAGCAAAATTATATATGCAATTTTGTTAAAAATTTGTAAAACAAAAAAATGATACAGCAAAGCATCATATGTCATTTTGTTCAGAATACAATGCACTATGTATTCTGAGCAAAAATCTGAACTTATATGAAGTAAATGGTTTAGAATTTAATAAAATTGGATAAAATATTATTTTACAAATTTAGTCAAAATTTGTAAATGACAACTCACAAAGAACCCCAAAAAATTGGAACGACAAGAAAAACATGCAAAATTTAGTTTTACTTACATCTGATCCACAGCACACATTAAAGATGTATCCACAGCACACATTAAAGATGTATCCACAGCACACATTAAAGATGTATCCACAGCACACATTTAAAAAATGTTATAATTTTTTGTCAATTTTTGCAGAATAATTTGGAGAGAAAAAATATTTTCAACTATATATAGTTTCAATTATGCAAACAGTTATAAGATAAGTATATGATTAGTTTAATCATTGCTGAGTATGTCACTGCAAGATGTTACTGGAAGATGTTATTGTGTTTGTGTATTGTTTTAACTCAATAAAACATTTGAAGATAAATGAATGCAGTTTTGCATTTTTGTGCCATGTGATATTCTGTTAGGCACTTTCTGCCAACATAGAAACATAAATATGTATCACAGACATCTGACTTTACAATTTCTATCAAGTTTTTGATTTACTATAGCAGTTTACAATTTTGCTTTAATTTTGTAAACTCTGGGTCCCCCATTGCCTGCTGTGAGAAAGTAGCTGCTTTTCCGTCAGCTGGGACATCATCATATTCTCCTATATTTCCTAACTAATTCCTCTGTAAAATTTAACTAGCTATATCTATCTGGTATCTTTAAAGCCTCTATATCTGAACACAGCCTGTCAGTTGGTATCTTGGTTGCTGGATCAGACACTTCCAGAAAGTGATCGCCTAGAACCTACCCCTAAACATAAATGATTGAGCACATAATAGATGTTTTCAACTAGAAAAGATTTTAATTAGGGGATTTATGAACACAGCATACATTAGCAGCCAACACAATCTGTAAAATTCTTCGTTCGTAAGATCACACCAGCCGCAGTATACTGTGGTCGGTTTGGCCCGTGCTTACGGCATTAACATTTTGGAAATTACATGCAAAAAAACAAAACTTCTAGAAAATAATACATTACAAACAAATAATGGTCTGGTAAATTACCTGGCATTCTCCCTAGTTGGAACATCACTTAGATGTAATCCAAGCACTCTCTCAGAAAGAAAAGGCAGTGACTTTGATGGTTATCCCACATCCATCCTTGTCTTCATGTCCATAACACCTGTGGAAAATAATATCCAGAAAATCATTAGTTTATGAAGGAAAATAATAATTGACTAGACCACTTATAAAATAATAGGATCACAGTCAAACATTAGGCCTACAGAAAATATAATTACATGCAAAGCAAGGTTATAATAATAAGCAGCATAGTATCACGAAGTTATGCCTTACACAAAATGTACCGGTAAACAAAAACAGCTGATTGCTGAAGTTTGTGGTAGGCTGTATTATCAAGATTCAATATTTCTATGCATGGTTATATGACTGTTTATGGAACACACTATTAATACTGTAAGAATATGTCTAGCCTAATCAATAATTATTCTAATAAAAAATTAGTAGTATTAACAACAATATACATGGGATGGAGTTGGCTGTCCCATCCCATATAGGGTCAGTGACCCAAAGCCATGCTGAAGTCGGATGTGTCAGGACGAAAGGCGCAGATATCGCAGCAGTGCTGTAAACCATGGCACAACGCATTCCGTTCTCCGGACTACATCCTGATAATCTGCAGGAGTTTTAGAACGAACGCAGAAAAAGAAGAACAACAACAATATACATATATTTCTAGCTCTGTTATGGTATGATCTTGAAGTCAGTGAATGCCAATTCGGTTTTAGGAAAAACAAAAGTACCAGAGAAGTTATACTTAGCATCCAATAATTGATAGATAATTACGATTGAATCTCATTATAACAACTTGGTATGGACAGACAAAAATATGTATGTAATAACAGAAATTTGATATATACAGTACAAACAATATATAATAAATATAATTGGGAATTTTGAAAGTGTTGTGATATAGAGAAATTTGTTCTAAGAAATGTGCTATAGAAGGATTAAACTGTATATAGAAGTTCAAAAGAATATGTCTAGAAATAGGCATAGATGAAATAGACATCAGGTGGATTAGAAAAATATATTGGGAACAAACTGCATCAATACGGTGAGAAGCAGCTACTCACTAACATCTAGAGAATATTTGTAAATATATAGAAGGAAAGCCAGGACTCAAGATCAGTGGGAAAATTATAAACAACCTGAGATATGCAGATAATACTGTCCTTTTGGCAGAAAGTGAACAGGAACTTCAAAGACTAATAGATCAAGTGAAGAAAGTGAACAGGAACTTCAAAGACTAATAGATCAAGTGAAGAAAGTGAACAGGAACTTCAAAGACTAATAGATCAAGTGAAGAAAGTGAACAGGAACTTCAAAGACTAATAGATTAAGTGAAGAAAAGTAAAGAATATGGAATAGATATAAACATTCAAAACCCATGATAATCAGCAAAGTCAGAAGAACATGTGTTAAAAATGATACATGTACATGGAGAGACAACAAGTAGAACATTATCAATACCTTGGACACAATCACAAATGATGTTAGATGTTCTTCATCTGCATTCGTTCTCAAACTCCAGCAGATTAGCAGGATGTAGTCCGGAGAACGGAATGCGTTGTGTCATGGTTTACAGCATTGCTGCGATATCTGCGCATTTCGGCCTGACACATCCGACTTCAGCATGGCTTTGGGTCACTGGCCCTATATGGGATGGGACAGCCAACTCCATCCCATATCCTCCTTAGCTGCCTTTTACGACATGCATGGAAGGTAAGCGGTGTTGCTATGCTTTGCTCCCCTTTCGGGCCCGGCAACACAGGGGCGATGTTAGATGTGAAACAGAAGTTAAAAGGAGAATAGGAATTGCTAAAATTACTTTCAATGACATGAAAATATTAACATCTAAAAAAATTACAAATAAGCTAAAAATGAGAATTATAAATACTACATCTATTTTATATTACCAGTAATTTATTGCTCAGAAACATGGACAATAGACAAACAATTACATGGCAGAATTGATGCCTTTGAGATGTAGATACATAGAAGAATAGGGAGAACATCATGGAAAGAGAAGTAAATCAACAAAGAGGTTCTAACAACACTTAATGTGATGAAAGAATTATTAAGGGAAATAATTACAGAAAAACTGGTACAATATTTTGGACATTAAAAGACATGACACCTTGTTGGAGACCTTTCTTAAGAGTATAGTCAAGGAGAGATGAGTATGAGGTAGGCAGAGATACAAGTGGAAGAGTAACATTGTGATATGGACAGGTTACAGTCTAGCAGAGTGCACCACCACAACAAGAGATGAAGTTGGAGGTCTCTTGCAACCAACCTTCATTGCTGAGACACTTAATAATGATGATGTGATTGTGGAATGTGCCGGTCCTCGCTCGTCTTTTATGTTATATTCTTGATGAAGGTTTTTTGGTTGAAACATCAATTATTGTGTTATCTTATTAGTTTGTAGAGTTAAGCAAAATTTCATGAGACTGTTTCCCAGAATGGTTTTTTTTTTTTTTAAAGTGTTCCAAAATCCCAACATATTTGCAGGCTGCAATGAATTTAGACACTTTCATTTTATCATTTGTTTTCTGTGATGTTAAGTGATTGAAATGATGAAATCAATCAGAAAGCCACCAACACAAGATGACTATCACATTATGAACATTTCAGAACAGGTAACCATTCCACACTTCGGAACAGGAAACAACAGTCCAATACACAAAAAGTGAAAAAAGGCCTCTAAACAAGAAGAAAACAGAAGTAATGATTGTTTCCAAGACGTACACACCGCCACAATGCAGTATTAATATCAATGATGAAAAATTAAATCAAGTGGATAAAATAAAGTATCTTTACACTATTAACATCAGATTGCAGGTGCTCCATTGAGATCAAGAGCAGGATGGCACAAGCCAATTCAACTTTCCAAAAAGTGAGAAACATTCTATGAGTAATATCAATGCATACACGCAAGAGTTGAGTGATAGTATGTTATATTGAGCCAATCCTTCTTCATGTTAGAACTACTTCTAACCCTATCCCCTCCTAAACTCTATATGTCTGTGTCTCAAGCATATTGCATCTATATCAGTGTTTCCCAACCCTTTTTTAAAACCATGCCCCCACCCACCCCCTAAGTCTTTCTAAAATTCTGATGCCCTCTATGTAACATGTGACGTATTCTTCCAGAACAATGATTTCCCAAGGAACTCTCTGAACCCTTCTCTGTCTTGGGCGATGCGGCTTGCATTTTCCAACAATGTATTCATGTTATCTTCAATGTCGTCAGCCTATCGTCTTCTTGGTCTGCCTTTCCTCTTCCGGCCCAATGCTCTGCCTTCCATTATTTGTTTTTCTAAACAGTTGTGTCTCCTTATATAACCAAACAGGTATAGTCCTCTATTTATATCGCATATTACTGCTCGTATGAACTTGGCAGCAGTGAGGGTACTATGACTGCAGTCCAACCCACATCGTCGTTCTTGTTTCCCCATTAGTGCCTACCTACGTATTTTGTGGCTAATTGATCTAAGTATTATTTGCGATCATAGTACCCTCACTGCATATTGATAAAATGCATCTTCCACCTACAGAGAATACAGATATGTAGAATCAGATTGGCTTCTAGTGTTAGGCTCACTCTACTTACCAACTAACACTACCGACTTAATGAATACGTGAACACACCAGAAGGCACAAACACATTGTCAATCCTAGATTACATCAGAAGCCAACAGATTAAGTTTCGCCCGTGTTGCCGGGACCCGAAAGGGGAGCAAAGAATAGCAACACTGTTTACCTTCCACGCATGTCGTAAAAGACGACTAGTGAGTTATGGGATGGCGTTGGCTATCCCATCCCATATAGGGTCAGTGACCCAAAGCCATGCTGAAGTCGGATGTGTCAGGCCGAAATGCGCAGATATCGCAGCAATGCTGTAAACCATGACATGCTGTAAAGAGATGGAAGTCACAGTTGAATGTTAGATCACTCTTATACGTATATCTACTGTAATATTTTACAACATTCAGCTGTTGTCTCGAAAGGGATCTGCCAAATTAGTAAACAATATTTCATATACACTAATTTGGTTACTGTTTGATCAACTTTTGCAAAGTAGATCCACTGGGTTGAGCTACTATTGGGTGTCCACTCCGCGGAGTGGCACATGTTTGCAGAATACAAAGCTAGCTCTAGTGGATGTTATCCGCTTTGTTTATTATTCGGCTATGGAAACCAGCTCAATGAAGTGGTGTGTCCGAGAGATGCACATTCATAAAAACACTGTTGTGTACTGTAAAGCTTTTCTACGCGAGGTGTGTGTGTCAGCCCTTTTAAAAGTACAGGACGGTCGCATCGGAGGAGAGAACATAATTGTCGAAATAACGAAAGCTTGCTTTCCAAACGGAATAACAGCGTTGGAAGAGTCACAAAACAACAAAGGATTTTTGGCGGGGTGTGCCGTGAAACGGGCCAAGTATTTTTGGTGCCAGTGAAGAACAGAAATGTTACAACGCTCTTACAAGCCATTGTTGCTAATGTGGGATCTACGATAAACTATAACTCGTGAAAAGGCTACATGAGTGCAGATATCGAAGTAGCAGGCTTTGAGCATTATCGAGTAAACCACAGATACAATTTCGTAGATCCAGAAACAGGGGTACAAACACAAACGGTTAAGAGAATGTAGGGTAGCGCCAAATGGAGAAATTAAAAAAAAATATAGTGAAACAGCCACACAACATCACAAAACATACTTTGCCAAATTTATGTGGCGTACACGATTACCTGCTGGAAAGGATCCATTTGAAACAATCCTTGAGGATATAAAGAGCTACTGACCCCCTGTATAACGAAACATTTACTCCTCAAATGCCCGTTCCCTTCCGAAATCTCAAAAGAATGAAACACACCCCCCCCTTTCCCTCCAACTTCCCCCTTCTTCCCAAAAGAACGAAACACCCCCCCCCCCTTTCCCTCCAACTTCCCCAAATAATGAAACACATCCCTCCAATTCCCCCTCTTCCCAAAAGAATGAAACACACCCCCTATACAAATTCACGCAGTTTCGTTAAATTACTGGCTCTCACTTACTAGGAAAGAACCGCATATTTATGTCTTACTGTTACAACGTTTACAGTCCCTTATAACCACAATATTCTATTCTACTCCCTCATTCGGGGTATTATCCACGTTCTCCATAGACAGTTGTACCAGTTTATGTGCAATCATCACCACAATAAACTTAATTCCATTCACTCCACATCTCACGTTGTTTTCCCCCGTTCTAGTCATACTGCGGCAGCGGATTTACCTCTGCCTTGCCTTAATACAACTAATACCCGGGTGGTCTGCATTCCTCCTGATCCGAGTCTCTCTGACAGTGAAATTTCTGTCCTCAACAAGGGCCTCAAGTTCGCCCCTCTCCGTCCTGCATATGATCAATATTCGCTTCTTCAGGATATGCACCGTTACCATCGTCGTCTTCAGCCGCATTATCATTTCTTTGGCAAAGAGTCATCTGCCACTGATGATTTGTTCTCTCGATATGAACAGAAGAAATATTCTTGGACTCCTAAACCTGGTGCATCCGAGGCTCTTGATCTTTACATCAAGAACACCCTCCATGACATCCAATCACTTCATCACAACCGCATCAAACGCTCCAACATCACCCCTGACGAATCTCTCAGCTTGACGAAATTTGCCGCCGGGATGATATTGTCATCAAACCAGCAGATAATGGTGGGGCCGTTGTTATGTAGCGCTAGGACCTTTACCTCCAGGAGGGCCACTAACAACTCTCCAACCCTTCTTTCTACACTACTCGCACATCTCGCATATTTTTTCTTCTGTGCATTTGTCTTCTGATCGCACCTATCGTCTGTTCTTGCTTGAAGTTTGCTCTCTGTACACGTCTATACCACATGCCGATGGTCTCAGAGCCGTTGCAGTTCTTTCTGGACAAGAGTCCACATCCTTCTGTATCTACTCCCACTCTTATCCGCCTTGCTGAACTGGTGCTCACACTCAACTCTTTTGAATTCGATGGTCATTTTTTCGATCAGATCAGTGGTGTTGCCATGGGCACCAAGATGGAACCTAGCTATGCCTGTCTTTTCATTGGACATCTTGAACATCTAGTTTGGTCGTCCTACGATGGCCCATTCCCATCTCTTTTCCACAGATACATTGATGATGGGATAGGTATTACTGACATGACAGAAACAGAAATGACTCGCTTCATCAACAATTTCAACCCAGCTATTAAATTCACATCTAACATTTCCACCACCTCTGTCCATTTCCTGGACATCACTGTCACTATTCATCCCCCTTACCTCAGCACATCCGTCTACTATAAACCTACTGATGCACATGGCTTTCTGCTCTACATTTCTTCTCATCCTCACGCCTGTCACAAATCTCTACCCTACTCACAGCTTCTTCGCCTTCGTCGCTTATGTAGTGATGACGACGACTTTCTCGACAAATCCTCTGAGATGATCGAGTTCTTGCGTAGACGTTCCTTCCCCGACAGCATTCTTTCATCGGCTTGGCTCCGTGTACGCCAGCTATCTCGCCTTGATACCTTGAATTATTCCCAGGGGTGGGGTGCAAAGGGAATGCATTGCTCTAGGCGGACACAGGGTTAGCAGATAACCAAGATCCCAAATGTTCCTCCACGCGGTGCACCCTGGAAACAAAAATACAGCAGCTCGAGCTGATTCTGGCCAAATCATTTGGGGATCGTGTCCGAGAATGTGGAGGTAGCAGATGGAAAGAGATTTGACTGCACAAGAGACAGACATATCTCCGACACCACCAGCATCACCACATATAGCGACACTGTCGACATACAGTGAAGCTAGTCAGTCCAGTCCGAACATTGGAGGGGCGGCCAATGTAAAATGCACGTAAAGGTAGATGCATGGCGAGAGACAAATATATTTCATACCGAGTACAATGAAACAATGAAAGGGCAGAACAGCGCTAGAGGGCAGCGCGAACTGCAAATATAAAATGAAAAGTTCATAGGAAAGGGGAACTACAAGCTCCGTCAGCTCGAGACGAGCTTCTAGTTACCTGTGTTCCTTACAGGCAGGGACCCAGACCCATTCATTGGCGTTTGGTAAAGCAAGAAGACCTAATCCAACTCTAATGTCGAGCCTTCCTAAACCGGAAATATGCTTGCGAAGAGAAATGGTTCCGTACTCGATGCGCTCAGGCACAAAAGGGACAACGATTTAGCCCTGGCCCAACTCTACTGTCAGGTTTTCCTACACCGGAAATACACTTGAAGAGAGAAAGGGTTCAGTACCTGATGGGCTCAGGCGCTATTGGGACAAGGACGCTCAGCTCGAGAACGCCTTGCTCTCAAACGCGTGGTGTGAGACTCGAACTTGGACAAGGGGTACACGATGTCGATGAATGACACCTCGGCTAAGAGGGCGAAAGAGCCAGGGTCCAACTCCTCTGTTGAGTTCTTCCCCTAAGGAACCAGGCTCACGGATGAGAAACGGTTCAGTACCCAATGGACACAGGCACAGCACGCCCAATTACACGAGGCAAGTTCATATACAGTGGAACACCTCGTTCGAGTCAGACGAGAGCAAAAAATCGTCTGGGCGAAGAGTCGCCACTACGCGTGCCTGGAGACAGATATAGAGGCTGTCACAGACTAAGGGTAGCCCACCCGAATTGTCAAGGCATGCCGAAATCGGATGTGCTAGGCCTACAAGGCGCATAACGGTGGCACAACGTAATCACGCTCCCGGCGGAAATCGCACGGATATCCGTGATGGTTACAATGGAGCGAACGAAAAACAAACAAACAATTCCCAGGGTTCTTCCTCCTCCTCTGATAGGATTAAACTATTTCTTACCTTTCATCTCCATAAATCGACTGTCTGTCGCATCCTGCTTAAATATTATTCCCTTCTCCAGTCTGATTCTGACACCCGTGCCGCTTTCCACAACTTACCTCTGGTGGCCTTATATGCGCGACAAAAATCTGAAGGACATCTTAGTCCACAGCCACCTCGGGTCCTCTGCACCTGACCATTTTAGTACCGTTCGTTGCTACACATGTCCTTATGTGGTTCAAATGCGCTCCATCTCATTTCCCAAGGCCAATTTTTCTCCATCGATGATACCTTTACACGTGAATCCCGTAATGTTATTTACGTGATCATATGTAAATGTTGTGGTAAGCAATATATCGGTGAGACTGGCCTTAGACTGAGAGACCGCTTCTGTAACCACATGCATGCCATTAAACACAGAATACCCACTCCTGTGGCTAATCACTTCAACCGCGTTGGCCACCGTGGTGTCCTTGACATTTAGGTCACTGCCATCAGATCCTGCGCCACCGATGATAGATCTAGGTACGCCCTGGAAAATCGTCTCATTTTTTAGTTGGGTACCATCAAGCCATTTGGACTCAATTCTGACCACTCTTTTGCTTAGTTCTCGGTCGGATTGGTCTCTGACTCTATTCATTTTGTGCCGCCATTTACGTCATTGTTTTGTTCCTCTCGTTCCACCTATATTATCGTCTTTGTGTACTTCCTGTTCGTATCCTTCCGGAATATCACTACCATATTTCACTCGGACACGCTTGTTGTAGTGCATTCATTTCTACTTGTGGTATTTTTTATGTTTGTATGTGTTATGTGCGTATCTTGAAAAACGCCTATTGGTCAAAAACGTCGATTATTTGCTTATACACTGAGACCACCGAAATTTTTACATATGCAACAAATAAATACCATTATGTATCAAGGTTCTTCATTAATAATAATTTAAATTATATTCTCAAACATTAAGTAAGTCAGAAACTTAGATATATAATTATTTATCACAAACGAACAAAATAATTGTGACGCAGAGTTATCGCTCATGCAGCGGGAAATCAACATCCGGCCCTAGTGGAACAATTCATATGAAGATGTTTTGAAACATAATCTATGTATTAGTAATACATTACTATTACTAACACACCCTAGATTTCTCTTCCTCATAAAAGGTTAACAAGCGCTTATTTCATATTGAGATATCAATAATTCTTCTTTTTCTATAAGTGAAGTCACAGAAGATGGTTAGTTATTAAATGCTAGAGAGCTAATTTTCGAATTATTGCCTCTCCCCCCCCCCCCCAAACCATCAATTTATATTATCAAATTACTAATTAATTACACGATAAAGTGTGTTACCGGTAGATCCGCATATTTCATTTATTTTCACATACAATATTATATATATAGTATGAGCAGTATATATAATTAAAAGTGTAGTTTGTGGTGGCTGGAAGCTAAAGTTTTCTATCCAAGGCCAGATGTGTCACCTTGGCTGTGCTGAATCCGTATTTATTCAGGGTTGCCTTGATATTATCCATCCATCTTTTTCTAGGTCTTTCTGTGTCAAATCTTCTCTTGTTATATGTTCTTGTTGGTAGTTGGTTATGGTTCATTCTCATAAGGTGTCCAAACCATTTTATTTGTTGTTTTTCAATGTATTTGTGCATGGTCTTATACTGATTCTGATTTCTCATTTGGTCTAGTTTGATCACTCTTGTGGCTTTCCTCAGGCATTTCATCTCACATGTTGTAAGGTTTACTTTACTGGGCTGCTGTGAGCGCTTATGTCTGGCATTGAAAGCAGAATGTTTGCATACAAATACTGTTTATCATCTGTCACTATATTTGCTTTCTGGCATCTTGTCTCAATCTTTCTGTCTAATTTTCCATTGTCTGTGAATATACTTCTCAGGTATTTAAATTCAGAGTTTTGTTTTACTTTAGTATTTTTTATTGTTATGTTCACTGAATGTTTAGACTTGCTGATTTTCATTACTTTGTTTTCTATGAATTTTTTTTTTACATATTATGCTTGGTGTATGTTGTCTTGAGTGCATTAATATGATTGTGTAACTGCTGTTCCTCTTCTTAGAGGAGGCATTGATCATCAGCAAATAGCACTTCATTGATTGTCTATCTAATTCCTCCTCTATTCTCCTCCTCATTCTGTCCATGTATACGTTAAAAAGTATTGGTGAGAGCACACATCCTTGTCGTACCCCTGATTTTGTTTCGAAAGATGAAGTCGTTCCGTTAGTAGTTCCTACTGAGCTTTGGCAGTTCTAGTAAATGGCTTTTATATTTGGTAATAACTGATCTTTGATTACGTAGTTTCCAGTGTTTCCCATAAAGCAATTCTATTGACTATCAAATGCTTTTTCCTGGTCCTTGAATATTGTGTTACGTTTTTGATCATATTCTAGTGCTTTTTCACTTTAAGTATTAGGTATGTTGATTATCTTCTTCGCACACTGGACATGTCCATAGGTGCTCAGATCTCCGCTTCAGTAAATCTCTCAGGGTATAACGGCTGATGGTTCCGGTTCTATGTTGGTTCACTACTCTTTTTGAAATCTTTGTCAGAGGTTCTCTATAGGCCATTCCCATCCTCACTCCCAATTTGCACATTCTCGATATTGACTCATGCTCATTCATCTCAAAATCCTCTGATCGTGAAGATTCACGAAGAGGATCAATGAGTATGTCTGCTTGGTCCATAGGTTGACCATCTGTTGTGGTTTTGAGGCTAGCTAATTGGTCGGATCTTTCTTTTCCCTCCATGCCCGCATGTCCTGGAACAAAAATAAGCATGAGTCTTCATAGTGATGCCCACATGTTTGCTCTCCCTAATGACTCCACCCATTCCCTACGTACATCTCCTGTTTTGACTTTCTGAATCATATTCAGAGTCACTTAGTATGCATGCATGGGAATAGGCTTGTGATTCCAGCCAGTTAAGTGCCTACATTACTGCGAATACTTCTATAGTTAGGATGGTTGTTATTGCGGTAAAGATTCACCCGTGTGTTGCCAGGGTCTGAAAGGGGAGCAAAGAATAGCAACACTGTTTACCTTCCACGCATGTCATAAAAGGCGACTAAGGAGGTTATGGGATGGAGTTGGCTGTCCCATCCCATATAGGGTCAGTGACCCAAAGCCATGCTGAAGTCAGATGTGTTAGACCGAAAGGTGCAGATATCTCAGCAATGCTGTAAACCATGACACAACGCATTCCATTCTCCGGACTACATCCTGCTAATCTGCAGGAGTTTGAGAACGAACGCAGAAGAATTGCGATAAAGGCACTACTAGCTTTGTGTACTGTTCTTCCTTTTTGATCTGGCAGTATAGGCCCATGCGCATCGGTGGTGACGAATGACCGAACCATCCATGTAAATCACAACATCTGTGTCATGGTATTCTAGCAGATTAGTGCCTTGACCTCAGCATCCACGCTCACGGAGCTGAGTTCCCTGCATTCTATATTGAGTGTAATGACGGTCTTGACTGCCTCTTGAAAGCTTGACTGCTTTTTCACTTACTGGTAGTTGTCTCAAGGAAAAAAGTTCATCTGTACAATTTAGTCCTCTTCTGAATCCAAACTAGGAGGAGTTCAGTTGTGGGTCTGTGATGTATCTTAGATGTATTTATAATATTTTGCAGATATTTTTCATGTTTGACTTAGTTGGGAGATGCCTCTGTATGTTTCTATGCCTACATTTAATTGACATTCTGTCAGTCCTGAATGAATGGCTCAAACCTTTCAACTATTTATTTAGGAACTTTGCCTGACTCTGCTTCTGTTTTCTTTTTCTCCCCTCCTGTGTCAACTCATCTTTTACAATATATTTTAGTCAGTTGTTCCATGAAGACATTAATTCATAGGAAAGTTTTGCACAAGAAATATCCAGTTGGCATTGCAGAATCAGGAGTGGTGCCGCTCAACAAGAATGTAAGAAAAAAGAGGCAAGAACTGCTCAGATTCCTCTATATTCAGAATGTGGAAGATAATTTCCTGGTATCCAAGTTATCCGGGTTATCTTTGCAAGGACTGATGATGATGATTGATGAAGACCTGATGATGAGATACAAACTGGACATTCCCATAAGCGCTCATATTTTATCTCAGTAAATCCCATCAGAATCTAACAGTTCCAATTTGGTATTGATTTGTCCTTTCATATAACTAATTTTGTTCTGTTTGTTTGCAGGTCGTTACAACCTGTACTCCAATCTCTCATAGTGTTGAGAGTGACCATGACTTCTAAAATTCCCCTGAGTAGACAGTTCATCAATTGGGGTCTTCTATTTCAGGATACAAAAAAACTTTCCTCTTTCCATGCATGTTGTAAGAAGGTGACTTAGGAAAGTTGGTGGATTAAGAAGACAAGCTGTCACCTGTGAAAACATCACCATTGTCACTGCATGTCTTGTCTGAATTACTTACTTTATCTTCTATTACCCGGTAAATAATCCTAATGTATTACAAAGAGATGCAAGTCAACAGACATTGTACCTTTATCCTTTTGTGACAGACTTCTAGGTGGTTGGGAATGCTAGATGTCTCATTGCAGATGTGTCAACAAATCTGACCAAAGAATGAACTAGTTGACCCAGAAATGTATGATACCTTCCTGACAGGACTTGATGATTCAGGAATACTGAGACACAGGAATGTCTCCCTTCCGGGACTAAATATACATCCATTACAACCCCCTCCTCCAAATACAACGATGTTAATAAGTTCAGTTGGTAACATTTTCACAGGGCCACACTGACAGCCCATTCAACAACTTCTCTCTTTGTCTTGTATATTTGTCTCTTCTCCCTTGGATCTTTACTAAATGTTGTTTTGTTCATATTTTATGTCCTAAAAATATTGAGTTTATGCTTATAATTTTTTTCTTTAATTTGTCCTTATTTTTGGCTTATTTAGGTTTAATTATATATTGTCTATCCCCAGGTGAATGATTGTTGATCGCATTCATACTTGCCGTTAAGCGTAGGGGTGGTATCTTAAGCTGTCGTTTCAAGGACAGATGTCTCACCGAGGTTGCATTTAGTCCATGTTTGTTCAAGGTTATCTTAATGTTTTTTATCCACCTTGGTCTACCTTTGGCTTTATGCCCGGATATTCTTGTATTATATGCTCTTATTGGTATTTGGTTTGGCTTCATTCTCATAAGGTGACCGAACCATTTTACGTGCTGTCTCTAAATATGTTCGATACATGATATTATACAACTCTTTTCCTAATTTCTTCATTTCTTATTTTATCTAGTTTGGTAACCATTGCAGCTTTCCTCAGACACTTCATTTCACATGGGACGATTTTTCTTTGCTGCGAAGCTGTTAAAGACCATGTTTGACATTGGTAGCACAGTGTTGGTATAAAAATTGTAGATATTATTTGTTTTTTAATTTCCATCTTGATCTTTGGGTGAAGAAGTAATGGTGAAAGTTGGTAAGTCACTGTGTTTGCTTTCTGTCACCTTGTTTCTATTTCTCTGTCTAGTCTTCCATCTTCAGAAAAAATGCTGCCTAGATATTTAAATTCTTTGGCTTGTTTCACTTTGGTGTTATCTATTGTTATATTCATTGGTGTTGGATACTTGCTAATTTTCATAACTTCTGTTTTTTGTACATTAATTTTCATGTTGTACTTCTGACATGCTAACAACAATGCATTGACTTTTGCAAAGTTTCCTCATCTTTGTATATTAAACTTTGATCATTGGCAAATAATAGTTCATTGATTTCATTATTAAGTTCCTCATCAGGTTTATTTGAAAATTTTTCCTCTTTGTTGATATGAGCTTCTTTTATTATTCTGTACATGTATATGTTGAAAAGTAGGGGTGAAAGTACACATCCTTGTCTTACTCCAGATCTTGTTTCAAAAGGTTCAGTCATTCCATCTGTTGTTCTTACGGAGCTTTGGCATTTTTGATATATCGCTTTTATATTATCTAACAGTTGTCCTCTGATGTTATACATTTCTAAGGTTTTCCATAGAATGTTTCTATCTACTCTGTCGAATGCCTTTTCCTGGTCTACAAATACTGTGTTTAAATCTTGATTGCATTCGATTGCTTTTTCACTCAGTTGTCTCAGTGTGAAAAGTGCGTCTGTACAGCTTACTCCCCCTCTGAAGACAAGCTGAGAGGGGCTCAACTGTGGTTCTGCAATGTATCGCATTCTTTGTTCTATTATTTTTGCGTAGATTTTACCTGTGTGACTTAACAAGGAGATGCCTCTATATGATTCACACTCTCTCTTATTACCTTTGTTTTTCCATAGTGGTACAATTACTTATATTAATTAATTAATTATATATACCATACAAATATTATTTTCCAAATAAATACCATCCTGAAGTCCCCCAATTTCAATATTTTTCAAGCGGCTCCACATCAAATCTTCCATGTTAAGAGCTGCTGGGTTAGATTATCAAAATTGAGAACTGGTTGTCTGATGCTAGAAATACTGTTGACATAAACAGTAATGCTGCTGCAAATACAGTAATGCTGCAGCAAATGTAATAATATCCATCACAGATGATGATGACAGCAGTCATAGATTTGTGCTAAATCTTTCTGATGTGTACAGAGATGGCTGTAAAGTCAAATTCTTGCAGAGAATCCTATGATGAAGCAAGGACAAACAAAACCAGAGTTGGACAACTGGACATTTGCTTTTCTGTCCTTTCAGACAGCATGTTTTTTATCTGCCTCTTCAGTTGGATGTTTCTTAGTATTTCATGTGATGTCAATAACAAATACAATAGTAACTGGGAAATATATATTTATTGAGAGGGAAAGGTTTTTTGAAAGAGCAGAGGTAGTATATCTTAGACTCTGTCAATGTAATATTATAGTTAGTAACATCTAATGGGGGGGGGGGGGATAAAACACAAGATAAAATGTAATATTATAGTTAGTAACATTTAATGGGGGGATATAAAACACAAGATAAAATGTAATATTATAGTTAGTAACATCTAATGGGGGGAAATAAAACACAAGATAAAATGTAATATTATAGTTAGCAACATCTAATGGGGGGGGGGGAAATAAAACACAAGATAAAATGTAATATTATAGTTAACAACATCTAATGGGGGGTATAAAAACCCACACAAATCACTGTTGCCACTAAAATATATGGAAAAAAATCAGTGTCACCACTAAATTTAGTATTAAAATAACCAAAACGTACAGAACAGCAGAAATTCACATAAAAACCGTAAATGCCAATGTACTCCCATACAGCTGTAAATCTTGGAAAAAACCATTAAAAATACAGCTATTTACGGGAAGTTGACAGCTATGGAATACGCTTTCAATTTGTTGTTTCTACAAACACATTAAGTAATGTTCTACAAACACATTAAGTAATGTTCTACAAACACATTAAGTAATGTTCTACAAACACATTAAGGAATGTTCTACAAACACATTAAGTAATGTTCTACAAACACATTAAGGAATGTATATTTCCTATATTCTTCTAACCCTATTGCTTTACTTCAATAGTTCCTACTCACTTGACCATCCAATGTGGTCACTTTATCTAACCATATTGCTTCCCTTCAATGGTCCACATTTACTTGGCCAATCCATGTGGTCACTCTCTCTCTCACCCTATTACTTCCTTTCTTCTTCTTCAGCGTTTATTCTCAAACTCCCACTGTATCTTTCTTGTAGCAGGACAACGGCGCTACTAGATTTCCAGCAGAATGTAGTCCAGAGAAATGAAATGCATTGTGTCACCGTTTTATTTGCGTCGATGGCCAGACACACCCACCTTCGGCGGACTTCCTTTAAATGGTCCACTCACTTGATCACACCATGTCGTCACTCTCATAGATCCCAGCAAAGGATTTGTTAAACTCAAAGATTATCGCTGTTGCTTTATGCAGAAGAAAACTAGTAGATATGTTTGTTATTATTTCAGATCTCTGAAGAGATGTCAAACAATAAAGATGTCAAAATGGAGCTCAGTCAGGATAAATATTTTAATGGGAATATGACAGAATGCCAGGAGGTGAAGCAGCCTGGTTTATGTAGACTTATGAAAGATGGTAAGTGTGTCATTTGTGTGATGTTGTCTGTGACATATTTGTGATATGTAGTGTGATCTTATTCTGACATGTTTTGTGATGTTTCTGTAATCATCGTCAAAGATAAGGGAAAATCCTACATCGGTATACAAGTTTTTGTTGCTCACTAACATCTGTCAAACAGCACTCCCAGGTATTACGAAGTTGATGATCTCTGTACTATCTTTCCACTGGATTAGACGTGGTCTCAGTTTAATAATTAAGTTGGATGTCTACCGCGCAGTGCAAGATACGCTCAACAGCGTAACTTTTTCCACCTTAAGTGCCCTAGAAATTTCATGGTAGTACATTGGCAGGATTGAGTACCTGACACAGAAATCCTTCAAAATTCCTGTATGCAAAGGATGCATGTGCTGCTGACCAGGTCCCACCACCGCTTGACTGGCAACATCGTCTGTATGCCAGACAATCAGTATGCCAGACACACATCTGGTTAAAGCATACACGTCTGGTTACAGCACACACGTCTGGGCCAACTATATCATCATTCTTACAGCACATACCAAACTTCAGAAGCCAGACAAAATTCAAAATGCGGGTCTCTGAATTATAACAGGTGGGCACCTATAATGTCAATGGAAGCAACAGCAGGATTACAAAATCTAACAGAAGGGATGAAAAAAATCACAATAATGACAAAAAAATTTAGACACCTGAAACATCACCCTATGCATGAGAAAATAAATGAACTAACAAAAACCAACTAAAAAGACCAAGCTTCAATCACCTATCAAAAAAATTTATGAAAGCCAATGAAGAAGTAACTAGCAACAATCTGTATGAATGGGAACAGCTAGAAGCATATTACAACATCGGAAACACCTCACCCATATATACTGCAAAACTTAAATCCCAGGTATTGAGAGAAAAACTATGGAAACCCCTACTGCTCTCACTGCAAAAACACTTGATCACCGAGACACCCAATACCCCAGCTCAAAGTGGATTTACATCTTCACAGATGAATCATTAAAGGATGCTGTAAAGAAAGGAGGAGCTAGGATAATAATACTTAAACCAAACACCCCAAAACTAAAACTTAATCGTTACTGACAAACTATCAACAAACTACAGCAGAGCTACATGCAATCTTAGAAGCATGAAAGGCTCTAGAGGATTAGAGACTCAAATGAGCTAACATAGTCTTCTTGTGTGACTGCATGTCAGCACTCCAGACCATCCAAAATGAACCTAAAGATCTAACAAAAACAACTGTAGAACTTTTAAACCAACTGTCTGCTAACAAAAAAGTTGGGCTGCATTTTATCCCTGCACACTGTCGAATTGCAGGAAATGAAGCAGCTGACAGACTGGCAAAAGCAGGTGCAAAAAAGGAACAATTCCAACACAGAATATCACAGACTATCAAAAACTCTCATCAAAAGAAAATAAAACATATATGGAGTTAGAGAATAGGCAGTAACTTTCCACAAGACCCCATTCTAAAGCTAAGCAGGTCACAGAAAAACCACAATTTTTAGTCTCAGCACAGGACACTGCAGACTATAAGCACATCTCCACAAAATAAAGGCTGTCCAACCTGACCAGTGCCCATGTGAAAAGGGTCCCCAGACTCCAGAACATATTCTGCAGACATGCCCATTCTTTGATGACGTGAGAACTAAAATATGGCCCCAAGAGACAGATCTGAAGGAAAAGCTGTGGGCAACCGTGAGGACCTCCTGCTGATGACTGAATTCGTGGAAGTGGCCCACTATCCTATATAGACTTATGAGCATAGGAAACTGATCGCAGAAGAAGAAGAATTCTGTAAGATTTAGTGAAATCTAGCATTTCCCATCATCTAGGAGTGTGCCACAAAAGGACAAACATGCAATGTCAGCTAGTCAGCATCTTTTCTTTATCCATGGGGGATTATTGGATAGAAAGACAAAAGTAAGAAATTGAGACAAAATTTGATAATGATTGTATGTTTGTATGATTGTATAATGATAATAAATGTTTGTATTTTTTGTGATAATGATGATTTTTTTCATAGATGACAGATTGTCAGATTATCCTCCAACTTTCTTTAGTCACCTCCTACAACATGCCTGTAGAGAATGTAGTGATCCTATTCTTTTCTCCCTGAACTAAAAGTTTAGACTCCGGTTGTCACATAGACAGGAATAAACAATACTTTATCAAGAACAGAACAAGGAACTCAACATTTGCCTGTCTGTTGTCTGGACCCAAAGTGGTTATAAAGAATAACTGTACTTATGTAAAACACAGGTTAATATAATCGCCTCACCCAGACTCGATGGACTAATACTAAATTTAGTGGGTAATGTTTAGCACTAGTATAGTTTAGCTCTAAAACTAGCACACAAGAAAACATACAAATTACAATACACAAATCATATTCAACGTTTCAACCAAAAGGTTTTTAATCAAGTAAAGCACAAAACATCAAAATATGACGATTGGAAATTGTTACGACACACAAATGTATCCAATGGAAATATGGAAATGAGATGCCGGAAGGACAGGAAAAAACATAACTATATGTGGAAATGAAACAAACAAAAAGATAACGTAAATGATGGAACAAAATGAATGAAGACCAAGACCGCACCAACTCAGTACTAGACAAAAGAGTGGTCGGAATTGAGCCCAAAAGGCTTGAGGGTACCCAATTCAAAATTAAGATGATTTTATAGAGCGTACCTAGATCTATCATCTGTGGGGCAGGATCTGATGGAAGTGACCTGAATATCAAGCACACCATGATGACCATCTTCGTTGAAGTGTGAAACACAGAACACCTACTCCTGTGGCCACACACTTCAACGGAGATGGTTTCAAAGGAATTGAAATGTCTGGCATTTTCTCTGGTTACCATTCCACTGACAAGCATGCTAGCAGTTTGCCATCACTCTCATAATGTCAGTCGAGCATGACAAAAAATAGTAACAGACCTTCTTTCGATAAAAGTCAGATGCTTTTTACTCGCCTAAACTGCATGTTCCAAATTACAACCTGTTTTGACTTTTAAATAGAATCAGAATTACTGTTTTTCATGAGAAACATGAAAATGGTGAAAGTAAAATCACATTAACAAAACAACGGGAGTGCACAAACTTCATCAATTACACAAGTTCTGGGTTGAAGAATTGCTCACGTACATAAACATTTGAAGCGTGGAAACAAATCATGTTTTTCATGTGTTTTAATGGTTGCTAGTATATATAAATAATAATATTTACTATTATATACATTTCTTGACTTGTCACTTGTTCATTGTTTGTATATTTATTATTATCTACATTTCTTGACTTGTCACTTTTCATTGTTTGTATTTTTCAGAAATCAGCGGTGACACATTGCAGAACTTCACCAACTCTCAGGATGATGTTCAGAAAATGCATTTAGAAAGTGTATACAGTGTTCAACATTCACAACTTGTAAGATCTGATGTTTTCTTAGAGAATCTTCCAGAACATGTTAGAAACATTGAGGAGAGCACCAGAGATGTGACTGAAGGTTTGGAGAGACAAACAGAACATGTTAGAAACGTTGTGAAGAATACATCAGATAAGACAGGAGATTTTGAGATGGTTCATGAACACAAAGAAAACACAGTAATGAAAGTAGAAAGCAAGAATGGAGATTTGTGTTTGACATCAAGACAGCAGAGATTGAATGAAAGAGAGCCACTAACAGTCATGGAACATCAGGTCAAATTTGAAGATGTCATTTATAATATTTCTCAGAATGAGGGCGAGATGGCTCTCAATAATGCATTATGTAGCAATCTATCAGAAAATGAATTAGGTGTTTCTAAGAAAGATAGTAGACATATTGTGTGTAGTGCAAGTTGTGAGAATCTTGAGAAATGTGATGTTTCTGGAGTGGGTTTGAATAAACTTGCTAGCTTGAACACATACAGAAAGAGATATAGAGGAGAGAAGTCTGACAAGTGTCATATTTCCAACTTTGGATTTACTTGTTCTGATAACCAGAGGGCACACACAAGTGTAAATACAGGAGAGAAAGGTTACACATGTGATATGTGTAACAGAGGTTTTTCTGAATTTAGGTCACTGAGAAGACATATAGATCAACATAAAGTAGATAAATCTTACATACGTGATGTTTATGTTGTAGGATTTCCTTTCAATAGCAACCTGAAGACACATAATAAAATACATTCAAGTGAAAAACCTTATAAATGTGATGTTTGTGGTCTAGGATTTACTGTCAAAAGCAAACTGCTGATACATTGTAGAATACATACTGGAGAAAAACCTTACACATGTGATGTTTGTGGTGTAGGATTTGCTCAAAAAGGATCCATAAAGAGCCATAAAAGAATACATACAGGAGAGAGACCTTGCATGTGTGATGTTTGTGGTGCAGGATTTACTACAAATATGAGTCTTCAGAGACACAGAAGAATACATACAGGAGAGAGACCTTACATATGTAATGTTTGTGGTGCAGAATTTGCTGAAAGTGGTACTCTAAAGTGCCATAGAAGAACACATACTGGAGAGAAGCCATACAAATGTCATGTTTGTGGTGCAGGATTTACTTCAAGTAGTCCTCTTCAAAAACACATAAGAACACATACAGGAGAGAGACCGTACACATGTGATGTTTGTGGTGTAGGATTTGCTCAAAAAGGATCCTTAAAATGCCATAAAAGAACACATACAGGAGAGAGACCTTACATATGTGATGTTTGTGGTGCAAAATTTGCTGAAAGTGGTACTCTAAAGTGCCATAGAAGAACACATACTGGAGAGAAGCCATACAAATGTCATGTTTGTGGTGCAGGATTTACTTCAAGTAGTAATCTTCAAAAACACATAAGAACACATACAGGAGAGAGACCTTGCACGTGTGATGTTTGTGGTGCAGGATTTACTACAAATATGAGTCTTCAGAGGCACAGAAGAAAACATACAGGAGAGAGGTCTTACATATGTGATGTTTGTGGTGCAGAATTTGCTGAAAGTGGTACTCTAAAGTGCCATAAAAGAACACATACTGGAGAGAAGCCATACAAATGTGATTTTTGTGGTGTAGGATTTTCTAGAAGTGATAAGTTTCAAGCACACATAAGAAGACATACAAGAGAGAGACCTTACAAATGTGATGTTTGTGGTGCAGTATTTACTACAAGAAAAGCTTGTCATATACACATAAGAAAACATACAGGAGAGAGACCTTACAAATGTGATGTTTGTGGGAGAGTGTTTATTCAAAGTGGTACCCTAAAGCAACATAAAAGAAAACATACAGGAGTGAAGCCTTACAAATGTGATGTTTGTGGTGCAGAATTTACTACAATTAGTGATATTCGAGCACACAGAGTAATACATACAGGTCCCATGGCATACGAGATAACTTGTTTATGTGATGTTTGTGGTGCAGGATTTACTACAAGTAGTGATCTTCAGACACACATGAGGATACATACAGGTCACATTGCAGAAGAGATAACATACACATGTGATGTTTGTGGAGCAGGATTTAGTACACGTAGTGATCTTCAGACACATGAAAGAATACATACAGTTCCCATTACAAAAGAGATAACTTACAAATGTGATATTTGTGGTGCAGCATTTACTACAAGTAGTAACCTTCAGGCACACAGAAGAAAACATGCATATCCCAAATCAGGAGAGATAACTTGCATGTGTGAAGTTTGTGGTGCAGGATTTTCTACAATTAGTGGTCTACATACACACAGAAGAATACATACTGGTCTCGTGGCATATGAGAAACCTTACACATGTGATGTATGTGGTGCAGGATTTACTTCAAGTTATGGTCTTCAGTTACACATAAGAAAACATACAGGAGAGAGACCTTACATATGTGATGTTTGTGGTGTAGGATTTATTGAAAGTGCTGCCCTAAAGTGCCATAAGAGAAAACATACAGGAGAAAAACCTTATAAATGTGATGTTTGTGGTGCAGCATTTACTACAAGTAGTAACCTTCAGGCACACAGAAGGATACATACAGGAGAGAGACCTTACAAATGTAATGTTTGTGGTGTAGGATTTTCTGCATCTGGTAGTCTTACTGCACACAAAATAACACATACAGGAGAGAAACCTTACAAATGTGATTTTTGTGGTGCAGGATTTACTCGAAATTGGGATCTTCAGAAACACAGAAGAAAACATACAGGAGAGAAGCTTCACATGTGTGGTATTTGTAACAGACGTTTTGTTGAATTTAGGTCACTGAAAAAACATATCAATCAACATACTGTAGATAAACCTTAAAAATGTGAAGTTTGTGCTTTCAAGAACATGTCAATTATGCCGCTTGAATTTGTGCTTTTGAGAACATGCCAATTGCATATCATACTGGACTGGACACATCCTGTGTGACTGACATTTCTTCTCAAATTTCCAAGAATATTTAACAGGACTGACACATGTACCTATGCATACCTCTGAGTACTTCACTTGGATTGATGCCTCTCATGCACAAATCTGTCTGACAGTATCATCAGTAAACCCCATCTATTATTTACCTATATTAACACTTCACTGGCCATGTGTACATGTAAACAGGCAGCACAGAGTGCCAAACATATACTTCAAGATTGTTCTAAGCATGAAACGCTGAGGCAGACATATTGGCCAGAGGAAACAACACTGGAATCAAAGCTTTATAGGACACTGTATGAACTACAAAAGACAATGAGTATTATTCAGGAGACAGAATTACAGATAAAAACATGTTTCAAGTGAACGAAAGAAGAAGTCATTGTAAAAGTCAGAAAAGACTCTCAGCCTTGAGAGTGATGGCAGAAGCTGACACTAAATAATCAAAGTTTGTAATCCTGTATGAAGCTCTAGTTCTTCCAGTAATTTAGTATATCACTGCCAGTCAACTGCAGATTGAAATACTGGAGAGGGGTTTCAGAAATGAAGTGATGTGAGAATGTGTATCATACTGCACTGGATACATCCTGTGTGACAGAAATTTCTTCTCAAATTTCCAAGAATATTTAACTGGATTGATGCCTCTCATGCACAAATCTGTCTGACAGTATCATCAGTACACCCCATTAATTATTTACATGTATTAACACTTTACGGATATGGCATTTTGCCCTTGTAAAACAAAATTATGTATGCAACTTTGTTAAAAATTTGTAAATAAAAATTCACATGAAATGATACCACATTGCATCATAATCATTTTGTTCAGAATACAATGCACTATGTATCCTGGGCAAAAATCTGAACTTACATGAAGTATATGGTTTAGAATTTAATAAAATTGGATAAAATATTATTTTACAAATTTAGTCAAATTATTTTCTGAATAATTAAAAAAATATTTTCAACTATATATAGTTTCAATTATGCAAAAAGCTATAAGATAAGTATATGATTATTTCAAACATTGATGAGTATATGATTAATTCAAACATTGCTGAGTATATGATTAGTTAAAACATTGCTGAGTATATGATTAGTTCAAACATTGCTGAGTATATGATTAGTTCAAACATTGCTGAGTATATGATTATTTCAAACATTGTTGAGTATATGATTAATTCAAACATTGCTGAGTATATGATTATTTCAAACATTGCTGAGTATATGATTAATTCAAACATTGCTGAGTATATGATTAGTTCAAACATTGCTGAGTATATGATTAATTCAAACATTGCTGAGTACGTTACTGCAAGATGTTACTGTGTTTGTGTATTGTTTTAATGTGGATATAGCTGTCTTTCTTGGTTTTGGCAGTCCTGGTTCAGTGTAGGCTTTCAGTGTTTGATAGATTGCAACTGCTTTTGCTCTAAAGTTGGAGGAGTGTTTACTGGTTGAAAAAAACCTTTGATATTGTCTTCCCATCTTTGATTCTTATAAGAGTTCCACCTCCTCCATTCCTGACTGCTCCCTCTGCCGGTCTATCAGACATGTGTCCATTCCTTGGGATCACATTTTCTTTCTACCATCTCTAATGTCAATGTGTTTTGCTGAAGTGGAGTCTGGTATTCTGTTTTAATTATTCAGGAACCTATGTTATTATGGAGATATTTTGGGGACTTGTCTGGCTCTTCAAAATCAGTTAGTGTTTCAATTTCAGTTGGTAGGTTTGTGAGTATATCTTTATGTTGTTTATGGAGATGGTTGGAGATGTGACAGAAGATGGTTCTCTTCAGCCTGCTTGTGGTTGATCTAGAAATTTGCACATGCATTGGATTGTTTGGCATGCAATTAATGTTTTCCCTTTGCACAAGCACTCTTTCTTCTCTCCCATCATTCAGTGAGATGATGATGAGATGAGAAAAATACACTGGCCCAACACTGAAATCATAGATATACTTGTAATAAACAATAACACCCATAAACCTGTCATGGTTGTAGGGGTGCTACAGTGAAGACATCAGCACAAAATGCCCTCAACTATGTACTCAGCCATTCAGAGAAGTGTCAATAAAATCATGTCCAGACCATATCTTGATGGATCAATCCAGGTTTGTCCATGTTTGCCTCTTCTACTTTTACCCATGACTGATCCTTGAAAAATAATTTTAGAAAATGAGTCATGTTATTCCATGTCCAACCCAAAAACAGGTTAGTGCCGTTACATCACTGACAAATTGATTCTTGATAACTTGCAAGCTTGTTTGTTTGCTGCCAGACAAATGTATTCGTCATGTTCTATATAACTAAAGCATGCCAGGAATAGCAGTTGAAGGTTACAATCTGAATATTCTAAATATGCAGACCGTACAGTTCTGATTGAAGAGAGAGAACAAGAACTATAAGCCCTGTTAGACATGGTAGTACAAGAAAGTGAAAACAAAGGCCTTAGTCTAAACAAGAAGAAAACAAGTAATGGTTGTTTCAAAAACATACACACTGTCAAAATGCAGTGTTACTATCAATGATGCAAAATAAAATCAAGTGGATAAAGTCAAGTATCTTGGCACCATTAACATCAGATGGCATGTGCTTCATTGAGATCAAGAGCAGGATAGCACATTTTGGCTAGGTTCCTAATACTAAAAGCTACCGGTATGTTTCAAGTTGCCAAGGAAGGGCTTTCAACACCACAAACTACTTCTTTTATCTACCAACCCACGCCCGTGTGTTACACGGGCCCGAAAGGGGAGCAAAGAATAGCAACACTGTTTACCTTCCATGTATGTCGTAAAAGGCGACTAAGGAGGTTATGGGATGGAGTTGGCTGTTCCATCCCATATAGGGTCAGTGACCCAAAGCCATGCTGAAGTCGGATGTGTCAGGCCCAAAGGCGCAAATATCGCAGCAATGCTGTAAAACATGACACAACTCATTCTGTTCTCCGGACTACATCCTGCTAATCTGCTGGAGTTTGAGAATGAACGCAGAAGAAGAAGTAGATCTACCAGCCTGTGTGTTAATTGGAGCAATATGATAATATCTGGCATTACTGGGTATAATCAGTTTCCATTATTTAATATAGACACGAAACCACAACAGATTTTTTTTCCTGATGTATTTTATTTTTGTATGTAACTTGCTTGTGTAGATCGCTGTTCTATCACTTTGTAAGTAAATCAGTTCTATGTGAACAGTCAATTCTCCGCCATTGTCATATTTCGATATCTAGTAATCTGGCATAGTCTTCCTTGTGTTCTCTTTCCTGGAACCTTACCCTCAACAATTAATCTTCTATGTTCAGGTCTCTAATAGACGTCTGCATTAGTTTGTCTTCCTGTCCATGACAGATTCTTAGGGCATATCTATAGTATTGCATTTCCTCGATCCTAGCTCCTGGGATTGCTCATCTTAGAACACCCAGATCACTGCTGGCATCACTAAATTTGAAAAAGAAAGAACACTGCAGGCAATTTACAAGCAACGAACGTGGAAGGACAAATCTGAAAACTCTTCTACTCCAAACCCTCTGCATGCAGTGCAATAGAACTTTCCTGGCACGAATCAGATTCATCGGCATCTACGAACTCACAAACCAAATTAGACAATTACAAATGTTTTGTTGTTTTTCTACTTGTTCATGACATTTATTGTTTTCCATGCTATGCTCATCTTCGCTTGCGAAGGAGGAAAATCATCATCATTGCTTGTTAAATGAGATTGTCTTTTCCATTGTGGATGTCCTAGTCCAAGAGTCATTGATGTTTCATATGTGATGTGTTTTGTAGGACCATTGCTAATCACTTGCATTGGAACAATTTCCTGTTAATAACTTAGACATAAAGTTGTTATTTTGTAGTTGTTCTATGTCAATGGCTATTGCAGGTATGAGTTCATCTGTTGATATACATTATTTTTTTTGTCGTTGAAAAAAGATTTTGAGCCTTGCTGGTCTTAGACTGACATAATCATGTGTTGTAGATATGTGAGTTTTCATGATATTAGGGCAGTGTTATCTGCTTACCCAATTTCTGGAATTTCATGCCTCCTGATATTAAGGGGGTAGGAACATATTCTATAGATGATGCAAAGATGAAGTTTGCAAGATACAGAGTTGTTTTATAAAATGTGATTGAAAAATGTGCAGACATTGTATTGTTGTTATAATGGGAACAAAATTAAAATGAATATAATTTCATAAGAGAACACGAAGAGTGATACTAGCAAAAAGTTGCCAAGGAAACGAGTAGCACCGGTTTACAGAGACACTGAATAGATAGGTACATAAGAGAGTAACAACAAGTAACACAATCACTAAGTAACTATGGTAGAGAGCTAATGAAACACTGAATAGATAGGTACATAAGAGAGTAACAACAAGTAATAGTAACAATGAAAAATTAAGAAGTTTAAATCAGTTTTATTTTATTTACAATTAACTAGAATCATGCATCTTTTAATTATAAATTACATTTTTTAATTGGTAATTGAAAGTGATCTTGAATAATGGTGACTGCCCAAGGCTCACATCCATAATATTGCATTAGTAAATATGCAGACTCTAAGGAGAGTTAGTTTGTAAAGAATCTCAAAGAACATACATCTGATGTTGAGAGTACAACTTCACTGCCAGATAAAGGAAACATAAATGATACTCTTTCAGGATTTTATTATCAATATAATAATCATTATCCTTCAAAGTGAATGTTGACATAAATATAGAGGACAGTAACATGTCATCAAGAAAGTCTTGGATATCTGTGTATAACAAGACGCATTCTGTTCGTCAGACTACATCCTGCTAATCTGCAGGAATATGAGTACAAAAATTGAAGATACTTGTGCAATGGGTTTATTCTAGGGAATATTACTAACCTTTGTCTCAGTTCTATAATAAAAGTATAGTTTCTCTTGCTAGTGATAATGAGACAATTTTGCCTCAGTCTGTCCAACCATGGTCAATTTAGAAAAACAAAATTGCTAAACTTAATTTGGCTGAAGTCTTTTCATCTCTTTTTACAGATATGCCAAAATTTGATTTAGAAATTGAGTACTTCTTCTTCTGCGTTCGTTCTCAAACTCCTGCAGATTAGCAGGATGTAGTCTGGAGAACAGAATGCGCTGTGTCATGGTTTACAGCATTGCTGCGATATCTGCGCCTTTTGGCCTGGCACATCCGACTTCAGCATGGCTTTGGGTCACTGACCCTATATGGGATGGAACAGCCAACTCCCCAACTCCATCCCATAACCTCCTTAGTCGCCTTTTACGACATGCATGGAAGGTAAACAGTGTTGCTATTCTATGCTCCCCTTTCTGGCCCTGGCAACACACTGGCGGAAATTGAGTACAAATTCAACAGTACAAGGTAATTCCAAATCAACCTAATTTATGGCACAAGAGAAGCAGTGAAATTAGATTTCTATGGAGTTTAGAATGTGTAATTTTTTTTTATGTTCTACATACACTTTTATGTTATTAATTTTGCAGTGCTTCCTTTGTATATTTTTCAGTCAATTAATTTGACATGTATCATCAATCAACCATTGCCTTATACAAAGACAAATGCACATGAAACATTGATAAATCATACACACTAAGTACATCATCGATTTTTTTTACATTAAGAACTTGACGTGGTACAGCCTACAGAGCCAACTTTTAATATGCAATTTTTTTATGTGAATTTATTTTTAATGGAGTAGTTGCATGAATGGTTAGATGAACTTGTAGTAACTGCGTGCTTATTATAAATTTTAATTCCTCCATTTTGTTTTTTATTTTTATTATTGCTTTTAGAATTGTGTTATGTTTTGAATTAGGATTTGCTAGGTTTACAACCTGCTTTGTCATTTTTAAACTTCCTTTGCAATGATCACTCCCAACTTTAACCCAAATCTGATGTTCCGGAATATATCCATTGTGCCAAGTTAACAAACTCTCCCTACTATAATCACTGAGAAGAGCACAAACAAATAGATATTATTTATTAATGTAAAGCCAATGCTGCCTCTTTTGTTAGACTATTATCTCTGTCAAATTCCTTCATTTCAACATTCATCCAGTATCTTGTAATATCTTCTGCACATTGCCTTTGTGATCTTTCATGTGGTATCTCAAAACTATAATGTTTTAGAAAAGATTAAACTTTTTCTTTCATGTCTCCATGAAAGTCATAGTCATTCCTTCAGTGAGAAAGCTGATTCTGTGGGTATATTTACTTTTAAATCGACAGCTTTACTAATGTTAACACATTATATTTTTTGGGTAGCCATTTCAGTTCATGTGCATGTTGAACTTCTAATGAATCAGCGGATGTGCCTCTTCTTCTTCTGTGTTAGTTCTCAAACTCCTGCCTTTCGGCCTGATACATTCAATTTCAGCATAGCTTTGGGTCACTGACTCTATCCGATGACCTCCTTAGTCGGCTTTTACGACATGCGTGGAAGGTAAAAAGTGTTGCTATTCATTGCTCCCCTTTTGGGCACCGGCAACCCAAGGGCGGATTTGTTGCTGATCCATGTGCTCATGCTCTTTGACCCATTCTGTGAAATCTGTAGATTTTCAACCCAGGCCAGAGCCAGGAAATAACTATCACACCACCAGGAAAGTAGGTTTCTAACTATGCACTGCTCCAAGATAAGGTTCACAGTTCTCATTACCTGCCACCAATTGCCTCCTGATTATGCAGAACTTTTCTATGGCTACAGGCAATGCAACAAATGTTCAAGGCAAAAAGCATGTATGTCCCAAGCCACTGTGACTTTATGATGGGCCTCAACATTGGAAAACAGTGCTGTCAACCCCCCCCCCCCCCCCCACCGCCCCCAGTACTTTGCAGTACATCTCTGGCTCTTTCCCAAACACAGAGGGTGCACTCCTATATACTAGTAGCAATGAATTATTTTTAAAAATTCAACAACAAAACCATGAGATGAAAAACTGTACAAAAGTACCCATTTGAAAAAAAATTGGAATTTATGAAATCAATTAAACTATTACCGGTACATTACCTGATTAAACTCTGTTGTTTTTGTTTTATTTTTGTTTTGACTGAATGAATGTTCTCCATGGCACTGTCACTAATGTCATGCAATGCTCACTATTTGAACTTTCAGTAAGTCTGGCTTGTTTATGGTGCCAGAAAGTCATATCTCACACATCTACTGTCATTAAAAAGAATCAAACTCAACGCATGTGGGTTTTTTTGTATGGTATAGTAGTGAACATCAGCTGTTAACTCACAGTTTTAACTTTCATTGAATATATTTATGTAGTTATTCAGTTTTAACTTTCATTGAATATATTTATGTAGTTATTCAGTTACAAGTAAGTAAGGTAAAGGTAGGTCCCATGGCATCTGCCGTCGGGGATGAAGATGACTCTTCATGTACTAAGCCGCAGCAACTATTAGGTGGGGTTGCCAGTTCCCTTCCTTGCTGTTTTTATTTACCTTCCCTAACTCATGCGTCAGGTACTCATTTACAGCTGAGTCGGGGTGCAAAGGGAACGCATTGCTCTAGGCGGGCCCAGAATTAGCAGATAACCAAGATCCCAAATGTACCTCCACGCGGTGCACCCTGGAAACAGAAATACAGCAGCTCGAGCTGATTCTGGCCAAATCATTTTGGATCGTGTCCGAGGATGTGGAGGTAGCAGATGGAAAGAGATTTGACTGCACAAGAGACAGACAATATCTCCGACACCACCAGCATCACCACATATAGCGACACTGTCGACATACAGTGAAGCAAGTCAGTCCAGTCCGAACATTGGAGGAGCGGCCAATGTAAAATGCACGTAAAGGTAGATACATGGTGAGAGACAAATAGATTTCATACCGAGTACAATGAAACTATGAAAGGGCAGAACAGCGCTAGAGGGCAGCGCGAACTGCAAATAGAAAGTGAAAAGTCCCTAGGAAAGGGGAACTACAAGCTCCGTCAGCTCGAGTCGAGCTTCTAGTTACCTGTGTTCCTTACAGGCAGAGACCCATCCATTGGCGTTTGGTAAAGCAAGAAGACCTAACCCAACTCTTATGTCGAGCCTTCCTAAACCGGAAATATGCTCGCGAAGAGAAAGGGTTCTGTACCCGATGGGCTTAGGCAAGAAAGGGACAACGATTTAGCCCTGGCCCAACTCTACTGTCAGGCTTTCCTACACCGGAAATACACTTGAAGAGAGAAAGGGTTCAGTACCTGATGGGCTCAGGCGCTATTGTGACAAGGACGCTCAGCTCGAGAACGCCTTGCTCTCAAACGCGTGGTGTGCGACTCGAACTTGGACAAGGAGTACACAATATCGGTGAATGACACCTCGGCTAAGAGGGCGAAAGAGCCAGGGTCCAACTCCTCTGTTAAGTTCTTCCCCTTAAGAAACCAGGCTCACGGATGAGAAACGGTTCAGTACCCAATGGGCACAGGCACAGCACGTCCAATTACACGAGGCAAGTTCAGACAGTGGAACACCTCGTGCGAGTCAGACGAAAGCAAAAATCGTCTGGGCGAAGAGTCCCCACTACGCGTGCCTGGAGACAGGGCTGTCACAGGTCGCAGGCTAACAGGTAGCCCACCCGAATTGTCAAGGCATGCCTAGCATGTGCTAGGCCTACAATGCGCATAACGGTGGCACAACGTAATCACGCTCCCGGCGGAAATCGCACGGATATCCGTGATGGTTACAATGGAGCGAACGCAAAACAAACAGCTGAGTCGACTGGTCGTGTCAAGTGAGAAATCACAATCCTGATTTTTTTTTTTAAAGTGTCCGGACGTGGTTTCGTACCTGGCACGCTGTAACCAGATGATAGCAAGCAAGCTCACTATCCACTAGGCTGTCGCGCTCCTCTACAAGTAAGTAGATTAATGAATTGTTCTAAATACTTATGTCACAACTTCTTTTTCTTCTGTGTTCATTATTAAACTCCTGCAGATTAATAGGATGTTGACTAGTTTGAAGACATTATTTACTACTATAGCTAGCTAGCCTATGAACTACTAAGTTGCAATATCTTCAATATCAGAAATCTAAATCAAATTAAACATTCACATTTTAGGACCTGTTTTGAGTAACATAAAAATAGTTAAATAAATCGTCCATGAAATGAATGAACACTCTCTGACTCTGTACAAAACTGAAATTCAACAGGACATGCAAAGCTCAGGACAGGGTAATGAAATTATCTAATAACTAGAAAGACACATAATAACATACAATGGGGGTGGGGATACACAAATTGACATTTTGACAAAAAGGACTTTATCAAGACTAAACACTACATGCATATACCGGTACTATACTATTATCATATTAATAAATTATTATAATAACAAAAAATAATGAGTAAGATACTCAGTACTGACCATAGCCCAGCTAAATGTGAGACGAACTGTAGACCTATGTAAAAACATGCATATGTGTACTGTACTGTAACACACCACTGTTTCTAACTAGTAACTAACTAGTAACACACGCACCACGCACACACACACAGAGTTAGGTCACCTTTACGGATTGAGAATCTCGTACACAGATACATCCATGTGGATCCGGAACCAAGACTCATGAACACATGCTTCAAAATCGCCCAACACACAAAGCGCAGAGACAGCAGACATGGCCAAAGGTTAAAGATTTGAGGCAAAAGCTATGTGGCAGTCTCTCTGACCTTGAGAAGACAGTGAATTTCGCCCTGGCGACAAGCTTGACAATATAACATGACCACAGATGCTGAACGCAGAAGACGAAGCAGTAAATTAGGACGCGACTTTTAGTAATAGAAATATTATGAACAACCTCCCTTATCCTCCACCCCCACCCCCCTCACTCCGCTTAACGATTTTCTCAAAATGTAACCAAAAGCCCATAAAAATGAAGAAATTGTAGTACAACACGAAAATGAAAAAAAATTGTTGTACAAAATGTAAATGAAGAAATTGTAGTACTACATGGAAATTAAGAAATTGTAGTACAAAATGGAAATGAAGAAATTGTAGTACTACATGGAAATGCAAATCACTTTTTTGTTAACCGTCTCCCACTTTACTGAAGTCGTATCTACGACTCCTCTGACAACACCACGAAAATATTTTCGACATATTCAAAGACATGCCAATCTGTTGAAGACAGAGTCGTAGATATATTCTCCTCAAAAGGGAGGGGTGGTGCTGGTGGTTACCTAAAGAAAGGCAAGACATCACATTACAAGAACTAGAAATAGTGCATAACCAGGCGCTTAGGATAATGCTGGGGGTATGCATAACCATGCGCTCAGGATAATGCTGGGGGTATGCATAGCCATGCGCTCAGGATAATGCTGGGATTATGCATAACCAGGCGCTCAGGATAATTTTGGGAGTATGCATAACCAGGCGCTCAGGATAATGCTGGGAGTATGCATAACCATACGCTCAGGATGATGCTGGGAGTATGCATAACCAGGCGCTCATGATAATGCTGCGAGCATTTCTCAATTCGTGTGTGTTTGTGTGTCAGATAATGTTTTTTTAAAATTTTTATGAAAGATTTGATGACCAATTTGTTAAATAACGCTATCTAGCGTTTGTCCGATTTCCAATTTCGTAGTATTAATAGTTATGTTCCGAATTGATTGGGGAGGGGGGAGTGAGACCACTGACCCCCTCGTCCTACTACGGGCATGTTGAAGACATTACTTGAAGGTAGATATGAAAAGGGGAGGACAAGAGGTATTAAATGGAAATGGACAGAAAACTTAATGAAATAGCATGGTATATACAGTCCTGCAGAATGCACCACCAAGCAGTGCATGATTTATTTACAAGCTACACAAGCTATATAGACTATAGCTTACCCCCCCCCCCCCCAAATTACCTCAGCAATTGTCATACATGCTAAATCGCAGCATTATTTGTCCCAATGCCGCACGTCCGTAAATCTAAGGGCCCTACCATGTCTAAATCCGGCCTTGCAACTAAGACCCAAAAAAAAGAAAAAAAATAGGTGGCGTTGGAGATCCGTGCAGCAAACTTTCGATGCGGGGACGCCCCTAGATAATGAATGGTACACGGTTATACTGCAGTTATTCATATCTGAATTTGATGGGAACAGCGTTACCACCGCTTGGCTTTTCCCCCAAGTTCTTGGCTTTTTCGATCAGACCTTAGGACCTTGTGTTATTTTCTTTAAAATTTGGCTTTTTTTGTAACGGCCAATTTCTAAAATACAAATCTTTATTAAATTATCTCTAATTTTTCCTCATTAAGTTCTGTTGAATTGTTTTTGTGTGTTATGTTTTAGTTACTTTCCCACGTTTATTTTCAATTTACTTCGTCGACCCTTCTGGATTTAAATTTCCTCTTCTTTCGTTCACTTGGAACATGTTTATATCTGTAATTCAGTGTTGTTTATTCTGACCAACATGTCTGCCTCAGCGTTTCATACTCAGAACAATCTTGAAGTATATGCTTGGTACTCTGCGCTGCCTGCCCACATGTGTACATGACCGCGTTGTAAATCTTGAACTTTGTGTACGTGTGACTGCGGAGTCAGTTATGTCCTGTTCTGAGGCGTAGAATTACAACTTGTTCTGATCTATTCATAATGTGATAGTCATCTTGTGTTGGTGTTTGTGGCTTTCGTATTGACTTGATCATCTGTTTTTTTTCTGATGGTAGGTGATTGGTACATCTGGTTGGTCTTCGGCAGCACCTTCCTTAGCCAGCTGGTCTTCTTTTTCATTTCCTGGTATTCCACAGTGAGGGGTATCCACTGCATACACACAATTGATTTAATTAATCGGTATTGTTCTGAAAGCTAGATAATAGTCCTATATGTAAAAATAGTAGCAATTCTCACTCATCACTGAAATGTGTATATGAATCGTGCTTTAAGTAATAAATTTGTATGACTGTGTTGTTTATTTACTGAATGTATAGCATATATCTCGTATAATTATTAAGGATATGATCTATGGAAGGAAATAAAGAATGTAGTGGTTCCAGTATTGCTTCATCATCATCATCATTGAGTCCGTGTAAGTGACGTAAAACAACAAACATTTTATAAGCAACCATTCTGTAGTGAATGGCTCGAAGACGAAGAGCTAAAGGAATGGATACAATCTGATCCTTTCAAACTTTATGTGTGAGTTAATGGCGCTTCCACATTCATCAGCAAAAGTGGAAAGAATAATTTCACAAGTTAATATGGTGAAAAAAAAACACTAATAGATTGCATGCTGTTATAGTAACAAACCGATTATTGACTAAGCAAGTCATTACAAGAAATAATTATGAGTTTCACTCGTGGACACCACTACAAACTCTAATTGCCGATGTTACGTTGACATCCACGTTATGTAGACAGAGTGAAGAATAGACATAGACAGTGAGCTTCAATAACCCTACTAAATGATGACGATGTGAAGGACTATAATTCAGTTATTGATGTTTATTCTATTGTAATTTTTGTTCTGACGTTATTTCTTAGTCTACAAGCACAGTTTTTATTTTAGCATATCGGTTGTTCATATATTGTACATAATATTGTTCCATTATTAAAAGTCAACAATTTTACATATTTAGGCACCAATCTAGCACTACTCATCAAAATAAATTTTACACCGTATTGCTCTTGCAGCGAGTGCTTTCAATAAACTACGTAACATCTGGACGTCAAACACACTAAGAAACACCACAAAACTCAGGTTGTTTAACTCCAACATCATCCCTATTCTATCATATGGATGCGAAAGTTGGAAAGCCACAGATAAGAGACTAGATTCCTTTAAAAACAAATGCCTACGTACCATTCTGAATGTTAAGTGGAGTGCTTTTAAATTTAACACTACTATAAGAGAGGAAAACAAACAAACCTATATATCTTCCTTCATTAGACAAAGGCGTTGGACTTACATCGGCCATGTTCTCAGAATGAATAGCATAAGAATTCCCCAGTAGTCACTATATTGGGTGCCACCTGGAGTAAGAAGAAGAGGGAGACTTAGAGAAACTCTACGAAGAACCATTAATAGAGAAGGCATGTCAATGAACCTAAACAACACGCAACAATTGAAAGACCTGGCAACACAAAGACAGAAATGGAAAGCTATGGTTTCTGCTCTATGCGCCGCCTATGGCCCTGGAGGAACATAACAAAAGAACTTGGCTTATCTTGGCTTTCTTTTCGTCCTCCGAACTTGGGACTTTTCAAAATGTTGGGTGGTAACAGTGGATGGGAGACAAGTCTTTCAGATAAAGAATTCTTCCAGACGGCGGCTATCTTGACGAGAGCATTAGTTTTGAGTAATAAATATTGGTCTGGTTTCTCTTTCACATTGTAATAAATGATATGATAGTGCTATATTCGTATTTAAAATAAGCCGACCTTAAAATTAAATTCATAGCCCGTCAGAGTTGTAGTGACATGGTACTGCATTTAATTCATATTCCGCGGTCTTTTCGCTTTACAAACGAGGCAGGTCAGGTCCCACGCGACGCACTTGCAGCGTCATGGGCCGAAGAGTTCTCAGGAGACGGCATTTAAAATGCCATTTTTGTGTACTTCATATATGTTTTAATTGTTTTGTATTTGTAGTTTCTTTTATTTCCGTAATCCATCCTTTGCATGGTCTGCCATGGCTTGATATTGGAATTTTGTGTAGGCCCCTATATTAATCGTGACTATATAATTTACAAGAGATGATTCCCTTGAAAAACCAGTCATATCGATTCATGCCTTAGAGTCTAAGGTACTTGGACATCCAGCTGAAATTACGTAATCGATTTTCACATTTTGGTAATTAATATTTGGCTATGCATTTTCATTTATCAAGTACCTATTGATATAATGTGGTTTCTTCAGGAATTTCGATACTAAATTATTGTTTACATTGAAAAGAATGAATGATTCTTGATCGACTAAATCTGGCGCGAAATTGAGACATCGTTTTTTCGGCAGATTTTCCGTTTTAGGGTTCTATCTATCTATACGCTGTAGTACTGTGTCCCTTGTTTGCCTTGCAGCGTCAGGGGTGGAAGAGTTCTCTGGAGATGGCCTTCTTGTGCGCTGTTTGTAAGCTTGTTCCTGTGGCTTCTTTGATTTCTGTGATCCATCTTTTACATGGTCTGCCTCTGGCTTTATAACCGTTATGTCTATGTGACTATGTGTCATGGCCATTTGTGGCATGCTATATGTCGGTAGTCTGGAAGCGTGTGAAAACCACTTGATCTGCTGTCTTTTGATGTGTTCCAATACTGGTATTGTTTTGGTTATCTGTCTGATGTTATCATTTCTAATTCTATCTCTTAATGACACTGAGTATTCTTCGTAGACATGTAATTTCTGTTGTCACTATTTTTCTTTTGTCTTGTGCTGTCATTGTCCAGGTTTGGAACTGGTAGCATAGTGATGGAATAATAATAGTCTTGTATAATGCAACTTTAGTGTCTATGTTTAAATTTTTGTTCTTGAAAATGCGTGTGATCTGTCCTAGGATCTGGTATGTTTTGTTGCATCTATTTTGTATCTCTTTACTTGTTTTCCCTTCACTCGATATAATACTTCCTATGTAAGTGAACTCATTTACTTGTTTACAGTGTTTATCATCTATGGAGATAGTGATATTTCTTTCTTTCTTTGCTATTGCCATTATTTCAGTCTTTTCAATATTAATCTTCATGTTGAATTTTTGACATGTGTGGAGTTTGTTCATATGGTCTTGCAATTGTTCTTCTGATGTCGCTATTAGTACTTGGTCGTCTGCAAAGAGTAGTTCGTTCAATTTGTCTTTTATGTTATCTTCTTCGTTGTTACTTGTTAGTTTACAGATGTGGTCGATATATGTTATAAAAAGAAGAGGGAATAGGACACACCCCTGGCGAACTCCTGATTGAATTAAGTTCTAGGGTTGAAACGTTGATTGTGATTTGTGTATTGTATTTTTTATGATTTCATGTGTGTTCATCATTGCCCATCATTACCCACTAGTTTTAGATATAGTCTGTCGTGTCCCATTGAAACGAAATATAAACCTGTGTTTTACGTAAGTCTAATTTGTGTTGGGACAAGTTTGTTAATACTAATAGTGTTATAAAGTTCTCTGACCATTTTAATTTTTATATAGATATGCTGCATATCTTGCACCGTGCAATTGTTACGAATGTTTGACAGTGCAGGAAGACAAAAAAATAATTTTTGAACACCTCACCATTTTCTGCTTATATCACCCATATTGTTGTTCTGTTTTATAAAATAAATGTGAGTTATAACCATTTCATTAACGTACAATTCCTACGACAACACATTTAGTAGTCTTAATAATTTCTTTGACCATTTTAATGTTGATATTTGGTACTTTTAAGAATGTTTGACATTGCAGGAAGATAAAAAATAATTTTTAAAGTTTTAGACAGTCTGTTAATTGCACTTGATGCTAGGGCAATGCGAGTTGTAATTTCTGGTATGACATCACCGTCGAGTGTTAATTTGCTTCCTATATAGGAGAATTTCTGTACTTTTTCAAGTTGTTGTCCATTTAAAGTAATTTCGTTAGGTGAATTGTTGAAGTCCATAATTTTTGTTTTTGATGAATTGATTTGGAGACCTATTTGTCCTGCAATGAGTTTTAATCTATCAGTTTTTGTTTGTGCATCTTGATGGTTTTCACTCAATAGTGCAAGATCATCAGCAAAATCCAGCTCTTCTAGTGTTGTTTTATTTATCCATTTGATACCTAAATTTGAGTTGGATGTGCTTTTTCTCATAGCCCAGTCAATTGCGATATTGAATAGTAATGGTGACATAGGGCAGCCTTGTTTAACACCAGTAATCACAAGGAACCTTTCTGAAATGCCTTTTTCTGTGTTCTAACACAGCATTTTGAGTTGGTATAGAATTATTTTATCACATTTATATATTTATTTTGGAATCCGTATATTTTTTAAATTTCCCAAAGCATTAGTCGATGGATGCTGTCGAAGGCTTTTTGAAAATCAACGAAGTTTATTATGAGATTAGATCTAAATTCTAGACATTCTTCTATTATTGTTCTAAGAGTGAATATATGGTCGAGGCAGGAACGACCTGGTCTAAAGCCTGACTGCTCTTCTCTAAGTCTTTTGTCTAAGGATGACTTTAGTCTTGCAAGCATAATATTACAAAGAATTTTGCCAGGTATGGATAGCAGTTTGATTTCCCACCAGTTATCACAATTTGTTGAAAAAGCAGACCAACTGGCTAAGGAAGGTGCTGCCAAAGACCAACCAGATGTACCAATCACCTACCATTAGAAAAAACAGATGACAAGTCAATAAGAAAGCCACAAAACCAACACAAGATGACTATCACATTATGAACAGATCAGAACAAGTTATAATTTTATGTCTCAGAACAGGACACAACCGACTCCGCAGTCACATGTATACAAAGTTCAAGATTGGCAACACAGCCATGTGTACAGGCAGCACAGAGTGTCAAACATATACTTCAAGAGTGTTTTGAGCATGAAACGCTGAGGCAGATATATTGGCCAGAGGAAACAACACTGAAATTAAAGCTCTATGCGACACTGTATGAACTACAAAAGACTGAGTTTTATTAAGGAGACAGAATTACAGATATAGACATGTTTCAAGTGAATGAAAGAAGAGAATCACAATTTGTTAGGTCTCCATTTTTTGATAATTTGATAATGATGCAATTTTTCCATTGTTGGGGTGGGCATTCCAAATCATATTGAAAATATCGCCTGTGTGTTGCCGGGGCCTGAAAGGGGAGCAAAGAATAGCAACACTGTTTACCTTCCATGCATGTCGTAAGAGGCGACTAAGGAGGTTATGGGATGGAGTTGGCTGTCCCATCCCATATAGGGTCAGTGACCCAAAGCCATGCTGAAGTCGGATGTGTCAGGCCGAAAGGCGCATATATCGCAGCAATGCTGTAAACCATGACACAACGCATTCTGTTCTCTGGACTACATCCTGCTAATCTGCAGGAGTTTGAGAACGAACGCAGAAGAAGAAGAATATTGAAAATATTCAGTAAAAATTATCATTTGCTGCTTTTAACATTTCACTTGTGATGTCATCTTGACCTGCTGCTTTATTGTTTTTTAATTTCTTAATGGTTTGTTTTAATTCTTCAAGAGGGAAATTTTCTATAGAAGATTCTAGTGGTGGCATTGTCTCCTCTTCTTCTAGATTTGGAGTAGATTGGGGTGGCGGTCTGTTAAGAAGATCTTGGAAATGTTCGGCCCATCTTTGCTTTTGTTGTTCAGTTGTTGTTAGAACGTTGCCATTTTTGTCTTTAATAGATGCGTTTGGGATAAGTGGCTGATTGCACAGTTGTTTGGTTATGTGATGTAGTATCTTGCTGTTGTTGTGTTTTGAGGCTGATTCAGCTTCCAATGATAAGTTGTTTATATAATTGTGCCTGTCCCTTCTAGTGCGTGCTTTAACTTCTTTGTCTAAAAGTGCGTATGTGAGTCTGTTTTGTTCGTCGTCTTGAGTGGTTTTTGCAGCGAGTAATTTTTGCTTCATCTCTTTACGGTTTTTGATGTTTGACCAAGTGTTCTTGCTTATCCATTTCTTATTTTGTATGAGACCAGCTGTATACAAAGCAGCATTTATTGCAGTATTTCTAAAATTCTCCCATTTCGTTTCTATGGATGTTATGGAATTTACTAATTCAGATGGCTTATCTAAGGCGGTGTATTGATTGTCGATTTTGGTGTTGTAGAATACAAATTTACTTAGGCTTGTAATATTGAATAATATATTATATAGCTGGGCTTACTGTACCGACTAAGCATGTTGTGCAATTGCACAGTCATCACTATGGTTACTGTAAATAACTAGTCACTAGGCCTAATTATTGACATTTATCTGCTATCAAATCTGCTTAGTGAACATAAGTTTTTTTCTTTTGTAGTTATTTAGAAATATAATTTCATAAATTTAATGGCTGACCAAAGGTCCATAGATGATCTGAGGTAACCTGCTAACCCGTAGTTGATGGAAAAGGGGGAGGGGATTTATGCAAACATTTTTTCCATGCTTCAGGACATGAAAATTAAGCTCATAATAAAGAAATCTGACTTAGGCCCTACAAGTTACTCTTGTTACAATTTTTTTTCCACAAATCCTTCAACTATTACTCCTAGAACATGACTATGCCCAATAATGCTACCAATAATTATATGAATAAGATTTTTTTGTTTGGGGGGGGGGTAAACAGTAGAAATAAAATCTCTACTTACCAGTTGATGCACATGAATAATATTCCTCCACACAAGCTGCTCACAAAACTAACTGAACACATCACTATGCACATAATCCATGAATGTTTTGTCACTTTTTAAGCACAGAAACATTTTATTATATTTAACAATCCTATATTTAAAAAAAAATAATTATGCAAATTAGCCATTCTGAATATTAATCAGCTTTGGTTGTATCTAAAAATTATGGCAATGCAATCCACAGATTTGTCTAGTTTTACAGAACACAAAAATGTATAGTTTATATAATATTTTATTGTAAACAAAAAAAACTTTAATAACTATATTACTCAATGTAATGTTATTTATGCAAATTAGCCGCCAATTTGGATTTTATTAACCCTAATTTCATATGAAAATTAGCTCAATATACTCAACAGATGCGTCTTGCCTCTGTGAACCCAAAAATATATATTTTATGTGGTATTTTATTATATTTTATATTTATATAGTTTATTTTAATTATGATAATTAGCTGCCATTTTTAATATTAATCATTTTTTTCGTGCATATTAAAATTATAGAAATGTAATCAATAGATGCGTCTAGTCTTTGCGCGCACAAAAATATATAGTTTCTATGGTATTTTGTTATATTCAATAATTATATAAATTATTTTCATCTTAATTACACTAATTATCTGCTATTTTGAATATTAATTAGTTCTTCGTGCATCTGAAAATTACAGAAATTTGATCAACAGATCTGACTTGCCTTTGTGAACACAAAAATATATATATTATGTGGTATTTAAATATATTTAATTGCTATGTAATTAATTTTTATATTTTTAATATGCTAATTAGCTGCCATTTTTGAATATTAATTAGTTGTACGTGCTTCTTAAAATTACAGAAATGGAATCAATAGATGCATCTTGTCTTCGCGAACAAAAATATGTATAGTTTGTGTGTTGTATTATTGAAAATAACAAATATAATTAACAAATTATCAGCGTGACTACATTTTGTGGGGACAAGTTTTATTTATATTTTCCTATATGTTTCATGTAAATTATTGTGATGTCAAATTAATTCGGAAAAAAATCGTAACTTTTTTCAGGATTGACGTACAGACTTGGTTGAGGTATCGTTGAATTGCAATTTTTAAGAGCTATCTAACTATACTATTTGTAATTATGTAGCATTATTTTGTTAATTTTGTCCAAGTTCCTAAGACAACTTTATTAAACAAGAATTCTTAGAGAATTAATTCTAAACACTGATTCTAACCCTTCTCCCCCTCCCAAAAAAATGTATAAACTAATTCTAATCCTTTTAACCCCCCCCCCTACTAAAAGTCACAACGGTGGACGAAACGGCAGATGTTCGGCGCAAATTTGGTTTCGTCCACCGTTGTGACATTTGCAGTTGTAGATAAGTTGCATAAAATTATAGATTTGTGTAAATGGGGGTAAAAAGGATTAGAATTAGTTTATAGATATTTTAGGATGTGGGAGAAGGGTTAGAATCAGTGTTTAGATTTAAAAAATTGTGAATTTAAAAAGGCGTGAATCTATATGATTTATAGCACAACGGTGGACACAATCAAATTTTTACATAGATTTCTTGCTATTGTATGCTATCACCTTCCTGAAAGAAATTGAATATGTAGGCACAGTGAGTTATTAAATAAATTTGAAATTATGAGCATTGAAACAATAACAAACTTTCATAGTCAAAGTATCAAAAGCACCGCACTATATCTAATATTGTGGTCCTGACTATTCTTTATTAAACAGAATTGTAAATGATCACTAACTTACAACAAACTAAATTATTGTTTCCTTTGGCACAAATTTGTAATTGATATTAAGAATCATGTGGGCTAACATTTTCAGAATTTCAATATAGGATACCTGATTTTTTTTTCTTCTTCTTTCGTTCACTTGAAACATGTCTATATCTGCAATTCTGTCTCCTTAATAAAACTCACTGTATTTTGTAGTTCATACAGTGTCCCATAGAGCTTTGATTCCAGTGTTGTTTCCTCTGGCCAATATGTCTGCCTCAGCGTTTCATGCTTAGAACACTCTGTGCTGCCAGTACACATGGCCGTGTTGCCAATCTTGAACTTTGTATACATGTGACTGCGGAGTCGGTTGTGTCCTGTTCTGAGACGTAGAATTATAACTTGTTCTGATCTGTTCATAATTTGGTAGTCATCTTGTGTTGGTGTCTGTGGCTTTCTTATTGACTTGATCATCTGTTTTTTCTGATAGTAGGTGATTGGTATATCTGGTTGGTCTTTGGCAGCACCTTCCTTAGCCAGTTGGTCTGCTTTTTCATTTCCTGGTATTCCACAGTGAGAGGGTATCCACTGCATGGTTACCCTATACTGGTACGACAATTCGCTAAGTAGTTTTTTCAAGTCTGTTAGTTTTCCAGACTGGAGAGCTTGAAGCACTGACCTTGCATCTGTCAGGAATACCACAGGCTGTAGGCCAGAGTTGGAGTTCAGCAGTTTTTTTAGCTGCCACACTAATTGCCTGGATTTCTGCATCATAATTATTGCAGACTTTTCCTGTCGGTGTTCTGATTGTATCTCTAGGCTTGTGTGGATATTCTATATATTATTCTATAGATATTCTATTCACGTTTCCCGGCAGACATCACACGGTATATTCATTGTGGTTATATGAGAGCGAATGCAGAAGACGGAAGAAGATAAAGTCTGAAAATGTATTCATTTCAAGGTTGAAACATTAGTTCCGTAAATAAAAAAATTTGGTGCACGTTTGACATAATGTTGCATTTTTTTTTTTTAACAGCATATATAGTGAGAAATTCTGCTGACATACACATTTTGATGAATTCATTATATTATGCACCCAATTTTTGTGCTAACTCAATAACAACATATAAATATATTCAGTGAGTTAATAGTTTTTCACTTGGACATGCAAAAACACATGGTCTGATTCTTGTTATTGACAGAAGTTGTGTGACTTGATTTTCAGGTGCCATAAACAATTCAGACTTACTGAAAGTTGACTGGAATCAAATTGTGAACATTGATATACTAAAGTGTCATGGAGAACATTTATTCAGTCAGAACAGAAATAAAACAAGAAACACCAGAGTTTAATCAGGTAATATAACAGTTTAATTTATTTCATAAATAAAATAATTGTATATTTTGTTGGTGAGTGATGATGTTATAATAAAATAACTTTGCTCTGATTCTACTATTATTATTTCACAGGAGTTCATTGGTCATCAACGAATCCCATCAGTGCAGCTCTGTCAAAATGTTCCCTATTATTTCCCTACATTTAATTGACATTCTGTTAACCCTGAAAGAAAGACTGAAACCTATCAAATATTCATTTAGAAACTTTGTCAGAATCTGCTTCTGCTTTCGTTTTCTCCCATCTACTTCCAGTCGTTATATTGTTACATTTTTTTAGAAATGTGTTTCTGTAGTGCTGTCAGCACGACTGTAAGTACAAGTTCAGATTGAGGGGAAGTTTCCTTGAACTTTATAGTATCAACCATTTTTTGCAGTTTATTTTATTCAGTTTTCAAACTTGCTTGTATAACTTTGCTTCCAGCTAGATTTCTCTTTGACAAACCACTTCTAGTATGTTATATCCAAATTTGCTTGTATAACCCATTTCCAGCTAAGTTTGTCTTTGACTAGTCTCTCCTAGTGTGTTATATCCATACATCCAGGTTCTTAGATGCAAGTCAACTGTAAACAAATTTGGCGCTGTTAAAACTGCATAAACGGGAGGGGATTGAGATGTTCAATTCCCCCCCCCCCCCAATCCTCCATAGCAAAGTGAGATATGTCATTCTGTAATTAAAATCATTCTAAATCTAGTGTAAACACACCCAACCATATTTCCTAAGAAAATATAAAATTCTCACAAAGGTTTTTTTTTTGGTTACCACCAGAAAAATTTGGCCAACATGGCAGATGCGAAGGAGAAAGCTCAAACCGCAGAGTTCAAGTCAGCTCTTTCAACAGACTTTGCAAGCCGGAACGAGTTAAACATTCCAATTAAATTCCATACTTGGAGCTAAGTACATGTGAAATTCAAGGAATAAGTGTGAAATGAGAAGCAAAACAAAGAAGACCAAAATGGGGAAACTAGACATATGCGAAATAAACAATAAGAAACATGGCATTGTTAACTCCATGAACATTAAAAATTCTTGTACGAGAGGGCATTGATGTGATCGAGATATAGATATGTCTGAATGGGATAATGATGACATTCATTTGCAAGTTTTCAGGGTACAAAACCCACATCACCATTTCATGCTCATCACCCTTTCTTTTCAAGAGAAGTCATTTTCTGCGGGAATTTTAATGCAAAAGGTAGATCTTTCACGGGGCAATACTGCCTCTAATCAACAGGGAAGAGATCTCGAGGAAGCTCTGATTGATATGAATTTAGTATGCATAAACGACGACCGTGCAATTGATTTGGGCTCAGTGACAGCTGATATTGCACCCTGATGTAGATGGGATGTGCTGGGTCATCATGGCGGCGACCATCTATCATGTGTCTTCTTGGTGGACAAAGGGAAAACGTAAACAACAGAAAGCTAAAGTTATGTCCTTCCAGTATGATGGCACAGGATCATCCATCGTAAGCAGAATTAGGAAGAACAAACGTAGGACACATGCCACTAGGGAGTGGCAAAAAGCGAGGAAAAAAGTGACCACACAACCAGATCTTGTTTTGTAATTAAAACAGACCAAAGACCACAGGGCTCAACAGTTTAAAGATATCGCCATATCTGCAAAGGAAAAAAATGGGAAGACTTTTGTCATAAGATTGCAAATGAAAAGTCACTAAAACTGTTCTGGCGCCTGCATAAATCAATGAACGACCCAAGGAAATGTACAATTTTCAAAGCACAGACTTAGTATGGCAGAAAAATAAGGGTGCAGAACTACTGGCTCATTACAAGGCACAAACTGAACTGGTCAGAGGAACTTAGGGAATTACAATAAAATCATGAAAACAGTCACAGACATGTGCAGTAAGCAAGTTATGGCAAGCGATAATGTAATTACTCTTGAAGATATTACAGCCGCACTGAAAAGATCAAGAAACTCAGCTACAGGGCCTGACAGCATTAGGTACAATGATCTCAGATGCAGGTCAGACGAGGATCTTAAGGAGCTGGCAATGTTGTTTAACAAGAGAATGGCACAGTAGCAGAACACTGGTTGCATAGTTATTTAATCCCCTACCCAAGCCTGGCAAGAGTCATGCCGATGATAGAGGGTTTCAGACTCATAATCATACAGAATACGATCAACAAGTTGTTAGAAAAGATTGTTGCATGGAAATTGTCCATACATCTAGAGAGGAATAACAGGCTGCCCTCAACTTTGGGAGGTTATCGTCCAAGTAAGCTGACTTGGCACAGCGTCGCCGTATTAATGCAAGAACTGTTCAAAGGTTTTGACGAACAAATGGAGAACATGCACGGCTGCAATAGACCTGGAAGATGCTTATAACAAAGTTCCCTTGGATTTCTTGATGACCATAATGCTGCAACTCCAAGTTAGTCCTTTCATTCTCAGATGGATTATCTCAGCATTTATTCAGAGACAGGTTGTTCTTAAGTGTGGGAGTTGGTCTTCGTCACCAACAGTCATAAACCCAGGACTACCACAAGGGTCACCTCTGTCCCCAGTACTATTTAATCTGTATACAGTTCAAATTACAAGCTGTCAGATTGCAGGTCAGGGAGAACTATGTCCTATGCTGATGACATCTTGGTATATAGGCAGGGCAGAGATAGAAAAACGATAGCCAGGAATTTACAGAGGGAGCTTGATCGTATAGGGGATTGGTGCAGTAATTCTGGAGCTTTTGTTAATCCATCAAAGGCATCGATAACATGGTTTTTCCCTCAATACTCACATAGTAAACACGCCCACGCCATAGGTTACTTTGAGAGAGGATGTCATCGAGAGAACCACTATAATGAAGTACTTAGGGGTTATGTTAGACCTAAGTTTGAGTTTCAAAGATCATGTTGACCACACCATTGTAAAGGCGTATAAAGGTCTTGTGGCAATGAAAGTTATGGCTGCTGCTCAATGTGAACAGAGGCTGCTATTTCTCCTGTATCAGGGATTGGTGGTGGCGGTGGTAGATTACACACTAGCAATTCTAACACTGAGTCAGACTCAAACAGAAAGATTGGATAGAATCCAGAATGAGGCAATGCAAATAATTTTGGGGTGTACGAGAGATACGTCGGCATGGGCTATACGATACTTACTGGATTGCCCACCTGCAGAGCAAAGAATACAAATATAAAGGAAGCGGGACTACCTACATATCACTGCTGATAAAGAACATCCTCTACACCCTGAAATTCTCAAAGTGAAAGGCAGTCGACTTAAGAGAGGAAAGTCATGGATGGGGAGGGCAGAGGATATTTTACAGAGTGTCGCCCGTGTGTTGCAGGGGCCCGAAAGGGGAGCAAAGAATAACAACACTGTTTACCTTCCACGCATGTCGTAAAAGGCGACTAAGGAGGTTATAGGATGGAGTTGGCTGTCCCATCCCATATAGGGTCAGTGACCCAAAGCCACGCTGAAGTCGGATGTGTTAGGCCGAAAGGTGCAGATATCACAGCAATGCTGTAAACCATGACACAATGCATTCCGTTCTCCGGGCTACATCCTGCTAATCTGCAGGAGTTTGAGAACGAACGCAGAAGAAGAAGATACAGAGTGTGTGCAGATTGGAGGATGTGCTACCTGGGTATCAGGCAAGGTTGTGTAATGTCACCGGATCTCTTCTCCCTGTATACAGAATACATTTTACGAAATATAGAAGATATGCCAGGAATAAAAGTGGGAGGATACAATATAAATAACTTGAGATATGCTGACAACACAGTATTGATTGCAGGAAGTGAACAGGAACTACAAGCCCTGTTAGATACAGTAGTGAAAGAAAGTGAAAACAAAGACCTCAGTTTAAACAAGAAGAAAACAAATAATGGTTGTATCGAAGAGACATACACCACCAAGATGCAACATAATAATTAATCACACAAAATTAACACAACTTGAAAAAGTGAAATATCTTGGCACCCTGTTAACATCAGAAGATAGATGCTGCAGTGAGATAAAGAGCCGAACAGTGACGTAAAGAGCTGAATAGCACAAGCTAAATCAACATTTAAAAAAATGAGAAATGTTTTGGGCAATGAAAGAATCAATGCAGACCAGAATTCAGGTGCTGAGATGTTATAACGAACCAATTCTTTTTTTTGGATGTGAAACATGAACTGCAAACAAAAAATTCAAAGTTAATTAGAGGCCACAGAAATGTGGTTTCTGAGAAGAATTATGAAAATACCATGGACAGGAAAACCAATGCAGGTTCTCATTGATGCTGGCATAAAAAAGAACAAACATTAGGGGCAGACAGTCACGGTTTCTAGGGCATGTGCTGAGAAGAACACATTCTGAACACTTAATAACCACTGGAAAGATCAAGGGGAGAAGAGATAGGGGACGACAAAGAGAAAAGTTGCTAGATGGGCTAGTATTGTGACACAGTAGAAGTTCACTAACCGAGCTTATTGAAAAACAAGAGTCAGTCGTGGAGAAACATGATTACTTACCCCATTTGACACGGCACTTGATTGATTGGTATGCTTCTAATTTTTGTTTTAATTGTGTCTTGTTTTTACTCTAGTATCTCTGAGGACTTTTACATTAGCTTTCTTGGCTGTCCATGGTATTTTCATCATTCTTCTCAAAAACCATATCTCAATAATCCCCCAGTTCACTTTCAGCTTTTTTGTTTACAGTCCCAGCATCACATCGGTAGGAATTGTTCTTCTTCAGTTCATTTTCAAATTCCCGCTGGGTTTCTCTTGTAGCAGGATAATGGCCCTACCAAATTTCCAGCAGGATGTAGTCTAGAGAATGCGTTATGTCCACATTTTTATTTGTGCCAATGGTCCGACACATCCGTTTTCTGGGGTTATTGAAGAATTGATTTGAAGGAACATCCTGCCACTCTAATTTACATATACATTGATAACACTCAATGGTTCTCATATTTTGAAATTATGATTTCTGCTATCCTGCTCTTTATCTCAATGAAGTACCTGCCATCTGTTGTTAAATAATACCAAGATACTGGACTTCAGATACAGTGACCATAAGGTGTAGATGTTTGACCACAGATGTTTTCACCACAAATATGAAACTAAATTCTTCTAAAATATAGTCAAATTTTATAATGACAGTTGTAGCCATATGTTCCACAGAGAACACAAAGGTTTAATAGTAGTGGTAATAGTTGTAGTTATGTTTATTGAGATGTCTCTTGATTATTTATTTCAGAATCAATGTAACATTCGAGGAAAAATACCATTCCTGGCTGACATAATAAAACGAGAACTAAAGTGTGAGGTGAGTTTTTTTATTTAAATGTGGCAATTGTTTGCTGATGAACTGGTACTATAGTCACATTGATTGGTGTGACATCCTGCACAATATGGCACAGCAACAACAACAACAAAGTGCTCACATTGTTAAGAAGCATTAAATCACAGAGAAAATGTGGTGCTTGAAAGGACAAAACAGAAAACACACAGGTGTTCAACTCTGAACATGTTCCCACAATGTAGCAAGGAATTCTATGTCAGATTTGAACTTTTCTGTCATCTCCACCTGGGAGATTAGCATTGTTGATTTATGCAGAAGAAAACTAGTAGATATGTTTGTTATTATTTCAGATCTCTGAAGAGATGTTCAACAATGAAGATGTCAATATGGAGCTCAGTCAGGATGAACATTTTAATGGGAAAATGACAGAATGCTGTAGTCTCAAGCAGCCTGGTTTATCTAGAGTTATGACAGATGGTAACTATTTCATTTTGTGATGTTCTCTGTCCCATATTTGTGATGTGTAATCTTATTCTGACATGTTCTGTGATGATTCTGTAATCATCATCAAAGACAAGGGAATATGCTACATTGGTACACAGGTTCTTGTTGTTCAGAAACATCTGTTAAAGAACACTCCCAGGTATTTTAAAGTTAATGATCTCTACACTATCTCTCCACATAGATTGGTAGGAGACATTATGTCCACCTCTCTTACTTTTTTCCTATACCTCACTAGTTGCCCAGTCAGTGGTTGAAAACCTGTGCTATCAATATTTCTAGGTCACCTTCTACCATCTTGCCATAGACATCTATGGTTAGACTTGAGGTAATAATGTTATCTCCTTATCTGTGGCCTTATGTGGAATATAATGTACAGAGTGGATTAGAATAATTGTCAATATGGTGTAGAACATACAATGCTGTGATCAATCACTCGAAAGCAAAGGTCATCTAGTATGCATTAAATAATAATCTGGTCAGTGACACACTATCAGTTGCATGGGCTCATTCATTGAAAGATGGCCAAAGATGGATGTGTTGGGCCATTGGCTCATATAAAACAGTGACACAATGTATTTTCATTCTCTTGTCTATATCCTGCTGGATATCTAGTAGGATAAATTTCCTGCTACAAGAGATATCCAGTGGGAGTTTGAGAATGTGTCCTGCTACAAGAGAGATCCTGTGGGAGTTTGAGAATGTGTCCTGCTACAAGAGAGATCCAGTGGGAGTTTGAGAATGAATGCTGAAAAAGAAGATTCATTAAAAGAGAGCAGGACCTTAAATATCTTGGGATAATCTTTGATAGGTCTCTCATTCAACAAACACATCACAAATATTATTCAGAAGGCTGAAAGAGGCATCCGTGTTATCAAGGTTATGGCGACCTTCAACATGCAGCCATGGGTATTTTTTCTACTTCTACAAGTGATACTATCTGTCATAGATTATGGCCTCTGCCTGCTAACTTTGTCACAGACACACGTCGATAGATTGGAAAAAAGTCCGCAATGAGAGCAGTACTAGAGATATACTAGAGTGGTATACTAGAGATACACCCATCTCTGCTATGAGATTTCTGCTTCATCTCTCCAGCATTAGAGTGCGACATCAGGTATAACGAGTTGGGTCGTACCTTAAAGTGACAGAATGCAACAACCACAACCTGTTACACCAAGGTCTAGATGAGTCAAAAGGAAATCAAATCAAGTGTGGCAGATCATGGATGGCAGAGGCTGAAGACATACTGCGAAGAGTATGTGAATTTGAAGAAATAGGAAAGGGCAGTGAATGGGTGGAGGTAGACACTGAGAAGAAACCACTGACTAAAGTAATAATTTTTTTCTTCTTTCGTTCGCTCCTTTGTAACCAGCATGGATATCCGTGTGATTTCCGCTGGAAGTGTGATTACATTGTGCCACTGTTATGCGCCTTGTAGGCCTAGCACATCCGATTTCGGCATGCCTTGACAATTCGGGTGGGCTACCCTAGCCTGTGACATCCTCCTTATCTGTCACCAGGCACGCATGTGTGTCGTGACTCTTCACCCAGATGATTTTTGCTCACGTCTGTCTCGAACGAGGTGTTCCACTGTCTATGAACTTGCCTTGTGTAATTGGACGTACTGTGCCTGTGCCTATCGGGTACTGAACCATTTCTCATCTGTAAGCCTGGTTCCTTAAGAGGAAGAACTCAACAGAAGAGTTGTACCCTGGCTCTTTCGCCCTCTTAGCCGAGGTGTCATTCACCGACATCGTGAACCCCTTGCCCATGTTACACCATGCGTTTGAGAGCAAGGCGTTCTCGAGCTGAGCGACCATGTCCCAATAGCGCCTGAGCCCATCAGGTACTGAACCCTTTCTCTCAAGGTTACAGTGCATGAACTCGCCCAGCTACACTTGAAACCACAAGACATAATTATATGCACAGATGGCTCTGTTAACAGAAACACAAATAAAAGTGGTTGGGGGTTTTGTTGCCTACAGAAACGGCGTGTAGTTGGTTGGGAAATATTCAGTATATTCTACTGTCACATCGAGCATGAGGATGGAGATAGAGGGAGTTACAGCAGTTCTTAATTGGTTGATAACTGATACATCAACACACTTGGTAATACTCACAGACTCTCAAAGTATGCTACGTAAGACAGAAAAGTTCATGCTGAGAAAAGAATGGTGGGACTTATTGAACAACTCAATTGTCTAGAGCATTATATACTGCCCTGGTCATGCTGGGGTCAGAGGAAACGAGAGAGCCAACATAGTGGCAGGTTATTGCGACAATAGATGGCACATTGCTGAGAAGAGATAAAGCAGACTTAATGAAGGCAGTAATAAATTAATTTCAACACCTAAAATTGTATCATGATGATGATGAAATAATCCCTTTAGCTGTGAGTAGATACACCTGGACTCGTATAAGATTGTCTCAGACTTGATTTTGTAAGGAAGATTTATTAAATCATGGTTAGTCTCTGGAAAGTGGCATTCTGGTGTGTCAGTATCCCTGGATTACCCTATCCCACATTGAGCACTGCACACACTTCTGGACCAACTATATCACCATTCTTTTGTCAAATTCACGACTCATCCCCAGTGGCATCTAGCATTCCCCATCATCTAGGAGTCTGCTAGAAAAGAACAAAGATGCAATGTCAGCTAGTCTATTTTTTTTTTATCTTCGTGGAATATTTAATAAAAAGGCAATAAGTAAGAAACTGAGGCAAGTCATACAGTGACAATGGTGATAAATTTCTTTTGTCACCTTCAAATGAGGCAAGTCATGCAGTGACAATGGTGATAAATTTCTTTTGTCACCTTCAAATGAGGCAAGTCATGCAGTGACAATGGTGATACATTTCTTTTGTCACCTTCAAATGAGGCAAGTCATGCAGTGACAATGGCGATAAATTTCTTTTGTCACCTTCAAATGAGGCAAGTCATGCAGTGACAATGGTGATAAATTTCTTTTGTCACCTTCAACAATGTGCCTGGAAAGAAGCTAGAAGTCAAGGCCCCACTTGAGGGCATGATTTCTCTTGCCAAAACTTAATAATATTAATGACCAGACAGGATTAAGATTCTCCACACTTAAACAAAGATAACAAATAACAACACTACACGGTGATGGGTTTGATGATGAAAATATTTATTATAGACATTTCATTGACTTGTCACTGTTCATTTATATATTTCAGAGATTAATGCTGACACATTGATCACATACAGACCTCATACAGGAGAGAGGCCTTACAAATCTGATGCTTGTGGTGCAGGATTTGCAACAAGTAGTACTCTTCAGACACTCCGAAGGGTAAATACAGGAGAGAAACTTCACACGTGTGATATTTGTGGTGCAGTATTTTCTCACAGTCGTAGCCTAAATCGCCATAAAAAAAGAAAACATACAGAAGAGAGGCCTTCCAAATCTGATGTTTCTGGTGCAGGATTTGCAACAAGTAGTACTCTTCAGACACTCCGAAGGGTAAATACAGGAGAGAAACTTCACACGTGTGATATTTGTAACAGAGAATTTGTTGAATTTACATCGCTGAAGAGACATATAGAGCAGCATACAGTAGATAATCCTTTTGAAAGTGATATTTGTGGTTCAGGATTTACTATAAGTAAAAACCTTCAGACACACAGAAGAATACATACAGGTCTCATATCAGCAGAGAAATCCCACAAATGTGATGTTTGTGGTGCAGTATTTTCTCACAGTCGTAGCCTAAATCGCCATAAAAAAAGAAAACATACAGAAGAGAGGCCTTCCAAATCTGATGTTTCTGGTGCAGGATTTAATACAAGTAGTACTCTTCGGACACTCCGAAGGGTAAATACAGGAGAGAAACTTCACATTTGTGATATTTGTAACAGAGGATTTGTTGAATTTACATCACTAAAGAGACATATAGAGCAACATACAGTAGATAAACCTTTTGAAAGTGATGTTTGTGATGCAGGATTTACTAGATGTAGTAACTCTCGGGTACATAGAAGAAAACATTCAGGAGAGAAACCTTACAAATGTGATGTTTGTAGTGCAGGATATATTAGAGTTGAAAGTCTTCACAAACACAGAAGAATACATACAGAAAAGAATCCTTACAAATGTGATGTTTGTAATGCAGGATTTACTACACATAGTAAACTTAAGAAACATAAAAGACAACATACAGTTTTCGTGGCAGGAGAGAAACTTTACAAATGTGATACTTGTAGTGCAAGATTTACTAGAAGTCGTAGTCTTCAGATACACAGAAGAATACATACAGGAGAGAAACCTTACAAATGTGATGTTTGTAGTGCAGGATTTACTAGAGTTGATAGTCTTCAGGCACACAGAAGAAAACATACAGGAAAGAAACCTTACAAATGTGATGTTTGTAATGCAGCATTTTCTCATAATCTTAGCCTAAAAGACCATAAAAACAGAATACATACAGGAGAGAGGACTTACAAATGTGGTGTCTGTGGTGCAGCATTTGTTACAAGTGGTAACCTTCAAGTGCATAAGAGAAAACATACAAGTCTCGTGGCAGGAGAGAAACCTTACAAATGTGATGTTTGTTCTGCAGCATTTTCTCACAGTGTTAATCTATACTACCATAAAAACAGAATACATAAAAGAGTGAGGCCTTTCAAATGTAATCTCTGTGGTACAACATTTTCTAAAAGTGATAACCTTCAGATACATAAGAGAAAACATACAGGTCTCGTGGCAGGAGTGAAACCTTTTAAATGTGATGTTTGTAGTGCAGGGTTTACTATGAAAAGTAACCTTAAGTCGCATAAAAGAAAACATACAGATCTCATGGCAGGAGAGAAACTGTACAAATGTGATGTTTGTAGTGCAGAATATACTACAAATGGCGGTCTTCAAGCACACAGAATAAAGCATTCTGGAGAGAAACCTTACATGTGTGATGTTTGTGGTGCAGCCTTTTTTGAAAATAGTAGTCTAAAGCGCCATAAAATGATACATACAGGAGAGAAACCTTACAAATGTGATGATTGTGGTGCAGGATTCATTTCAAGTAGTAATCTTCTGACACACAGAAGAACACATATAAGTCCCATGGCAAGAGAAATAACTTACATATGTGATCTATGTGGTGCAGGATTTACTACAAGTCATATTTTTCAGAAACACATAAGAAAACATAGAGGAGAGAGGTCTTACAAATGTCATATTTGTGGTGTAGGATTTTTTGACAGAGGGACTTTGATGCGCCATACAAAAATACATAAAGGAGAGAGACCTTATACATGTGATGTTTGTGGTGTAGGTTTTATTGAAAAAGAGACTCTAAAGCGCCATACAAAAATACATACAGGAGAGAGACCTTACAAATGTGATATTTGTGGTGTAGGATTTGCTCAACATGGTGGCCTAAATAGCCATAAAAGAACACATATAGGAGAGAGACCTTTCAAATGTGATTTTTGTGGTTTAGAATTTACTCGAAGTAGTATTCTTCAGATGCATACAAGAATACATACAGGAGAAAAACCTCACACGTGTGATATTTGTAACAGAGTTTTTGTTGAATTTAGGTCTCTGAAGAGACATATAGATCAACATACTGTAGATAAACATTAAACATGTGATGTTTGTGGTGTAGGATTTACTTTCAATAGCGACATGAAGTTTGTGCTTTCTGGAACATGTCAATTTTGTCATCGTACAAGTCAGCAAAGACTCATCCTTGAGAATGATGGCAGCAGCTGACACTAAATAATTAAAGTTTGTAATCCTGTATGAGGCTCATATTCGTCAAGTAATTGAGTATGCAGCTGCCATCATACTGCCAAATGCAGATTGAAAAACTGGAGAGATTTCAAAATGAAATGTCAAATGCAGATTGAAATACTGGAGAGATTTCAAAATGAAGTGATGTTGGAATGTGTATCATACTGGATTGGACACATCCTGTGCGACTGAGATTTATTTTCAAATTTCCAAGAATATTTCACATGACTGACCTATGCATACCTCAGAGTGTGTTCTTCATATGGATTGATGCCTCTGGTGCACAAATCTGTCTGACAGTATCCTCAGTTACACCCCATCTATAATTTACCTATATTAAATCACCTTGTTTGACATGATGGGTTTGTGAGACAAGCTCACTATCAACTGTTCTCATTCCCCATATTTTTTAATGCATGTCTCTATGACAATTCTTGTGTACTTGTATGTTATTGTTTCCTTGGTTGGTTCTACTGTTAAATGTCTACCATCTAATGCCTTCATTTTTACTGTTTTTATAGTTTGTTCACTATTCGTCTTGTATTTTCTTGAGAAAGACCTTAAGGTTGAAACTATCTTGTTTATTGTTATCTGTATTTTATCATTATGCCAGTATGTAATAACCTGACAATGATAGTTTGTGTTTTCAATGTAAAGCTGATTGACCTTGTGTTTTACATAAGTACTTTTGTTATACAGTTTTACAGCAGTATCACTTATTATCAATTGTTATATTGACTAAATGGAGATGCCCCATCCTTCCTATGTGAATTATGTTTGATAGAAAATATCTAAGAATGTGAACTATACTATAGACACTCAATAATTCTTCATTTTTGTCACTCTATAGGGTACAAAGATACACACATTTAACTGTTTAACATATTCAGACAATTAGACGTAGCTATTAGAGAACAAATCTGCAGAAGATGGATGTGTCTGGCCATTGGCACAAGTAAAATGGCAACACAGCGCATTTCAATTTTCAGGACTACACCCAACTGGAAATCTAGTAGGACCATGGTCCTACTACAAGGGAGATCCAGCTGGCACAAAATCAATAAAGACAGAGAACTAGCCAAAAAAGTGGTCAGATTGAGTCCAAAAGGCTTGAGGGTGCCCAACTAAAAAACTTTAATTCTTTCATGCATTATCTTGAAGATCATTTTAGTAAAGTCATACATTAGACTTAATTGTTCTATATATATTCTGTACAGTCCACAGCCCTGTGCTTCTTAGTTAGTGGTATGAATATTGACGATGTTTGGTCTTTAACTATGTGGCCATTTTCAGATGTCATTGCAAACTTCTGTGATAATATCCACACCAATTTCATTTAGAATTTTATTATGTCTACTGTTATGTTGTCAGAGTTGCAGCCTTTCCAAATTTTATTGCATTTTCTGCTTTCAGTATTGCTGGTTCATCATTGTTGTGTATAGTTTTTTTGTGTTCTGTTGGTTGTCAAACAGTTGTCACATAATCTGCCCATCTTGTAAGTTTTATCCAAAAAAATTTTTTTTATCTTTAACCTTTAACACTCTGTAAAATAAACAAAAAACTTTCCTCCAGCCACTGGATTATTTTTGGAAAATTTGTGTTATTGTTTGTGGCTGTTTTGAAAACATTTTTGTTGTTAGAGATATTTAAATAATATTTATACATATAAATAAAGATTTGAATACTTCATATATTGGTATAATTTGTGTAAATTTGCGTGTGTGATACCAGACATATGAGAAAGTGGTAAAGACGTTTTTTCACCAAAAAAAACCAACAAATTATAACTAACAAACCGAGAAAAATATACATAAAAATACTTATCTTTGGTTTTTAAAGTGGGAACCCTGTTAAAAAAGCCTATTTCTACAGAATTTATGTGGTTTCATTGTCAAATCATCATAATGTAAATTGTTCTCTGAAGCTCTAGACCTAGTAGAAAAGAGAAACTGGTGCTCATTTTTGTGTGTTCCTCTAGCATGTTGCATGACAAGTAAACTTACATTGCATGACATTCAAAAAGGTATGCACACAGATCAGTACCTCTTCCATTTATCTGTTAATTGGTCTTCGAATTATCAAATTTTATATTAATTTTCTTGCAATTTAAATTGCACAAAAAGTAATTATATTCGCTAATAAATGTAGTAAAATGATAAGCGACCAGAACCGGCTCAGAAAGTAATGGTAAACTACTGAGACGTACGCATTCCAAGAAACTCACGATGACCAAGAGGCAGATCAAGACTACAATGGACACATGACGTCGACGACATTTGAACAGAACGCTAAAAACTGGGCAAATCGCACAGAACTAAGAGTGACAGTGATGATAAGGACACGCACAATCACTTCTGATTTGTGCGGTGTTATTACCCATGCCCTGGCAGTTTTCCGAACGGCTGGGTTTGAAATGTTAAGCTGCAAAATGACACATGAAGGATATAACATCAAGAGCATATAACCACCTAATAAACATCTGGAAAAGAAAAAAAAAAGATAAGTAAATATACCAAACTACGACTGTTCAATTCCAATGTAATATCCGTAATAACATGTTGCGAAAAGTGGAAAACAACAACGTACTTCAAGAAGAAATTACATTCATTTGAAAATAAATGTAGAAAACTCTTAAAATAGTGGTTGTGAATACGTCAAACACGCAAGAGAAGATACCAAATAACATGTTTCTACAATAAGAAGAAAATGATCAGACATGTACTTAGAATTTATGAAAACAGAATGCCACCCCCATCGATGCCAACTTTTTGACGTGGAGATGGGGCTTAATCCAGCCAACAGAGGCAGGAAACTAAGATTGGTCGGGCCAACCCAATATCGAGCAGGGCCACAATTCTGCCCAAGCAAGCACAGGTGCTGAAGTCAGAGATACCCGGCCGAGAGGCGCACCATTAACCATGGTATCATGCAACCCGAATAGTTGACATGTCTGCATGACAAAATTATAAAAATCGTCGTGCTCGCCCTGTGAAGTTCCCCCAGGCAGGATCAGTGCCGAATTCTGAACCTCGACAGAATCAACTCCAGCTACGGGAGGTCCCTCTAGTCTAACTTGTGGGACCAGGAGGCAGAAGAGGAAAGCGACTCCTCTAAACACGCAGAGGGAGTTAAAAACACAGAAACTGAACTAGAAAACACCTTGCACCAGACAGAAATTAGCATTTGCTGCATACATGAAACCCATCTCAATGAAAAAATAACTTTCAAAATGTGAGGGTGCCAATGCTTTAGAGTTGACAGGAAAGACCGGAAGAAAGGTGGCATACTAACGCTGGTCAAGGATAACATCAGCGCCATAAAACACAAGAAGAAGGTGCTGAATACCAGATAATTCACATAAAAGACAACTCCCTTGAACTGAACACACTAAACTTCTACTGCCCTAATGACATCACACTAAACATGACCAGCATTAACATCCCTAACAAACACTTTCTGGCAGAGGGAGACTTTAACAGCCACTCCCAGAGCTGGGGATATAACAATTTAGACAGAAGGGGAGAAGAGATAGAAAGTTGGCACGATAACAACCTAATCCTCCTGCAGAATCCACCAACTTTCTACTCAAGTAGATGTTATAGCACCTCAACCCCAGACATGGAATTCTGCACATCAGAACTGGCTGGAATAATGGAAAGAACAATAGGCGAACAACTTGTTGGTAGTGATCATCCAGTTATCATCCACGTGCACAAATCAATAATTACAAGACCAACTAAGCCAAGATGGAACTACAGGAAAGCACACTGGCACATATATAAACACAGAATATACCTTCTTACAAAAGACGTACAATTAACAGGCAGAGACATCAACACAATTATCATGGAGTTTAATAAAGGAATACTTCAGGCAACTAAAGAGACAGTACCAAGGGGAGCAAGGAAGAATTATGTACCATACTGGACCAGTACACTCCAAAAACTACAGGAAGAAATGGCTGAAGCACGTAATATGACACTCAACCATCTCAACAGAACCACATCGCTCTACAAAAAACCAAAGCAAAGTTCACTAAAGAAAAGATAGAAACAAAGAAAAATCTAGGGAAAAAACTAAAAAATTAAACTTTGAAAAGAAAGGGAGAAAACTGTGGAAACTAACTAAGCAAATAAATGATAGAAATACCCAGCGATAAAAAATTACACTGTAAGATTCAGGTAAATTCCACTCTGGCAAACAAGCAGCTGACAAACTTGTGGAATCTTACAAAAATAAAAGCATAAATTCATGTAGACAACGAAACATTTGTCAAGAAATAAACAATGATAAGAACAACACAAACTGCCCAGTCGTCATGTCCAATCTATTAACACTACAAGAAGTAATTGAGCAAGTGGATGCTACGATCACATCGACAAGAGAGGTGAGGAACTTGAGAGCTGGCAAGATGAAAATAATTTCATCCTTATTAATCAGCCAGTAGACTCACCAACCTTCTACTCGAGAGCATGGCACACCACCTCTACACCAGACCTGGAATGGAACATCACACGTGTCATTGGAAAGCAGCTTGGGGGTAGTGACCACAGACCAGTTTATCTGGAAATCGACAATAAATTTACCAAGGACAGCAGCACGCTCACTAGGTGGAACTATAAGATGGCAGACTGGAAAATGTACCAGCATTTACGCAGTGTTCTAGCTAAGGACATGAACTTGGACAAAGACATCAATAAAGCAGTGATTGAATTTAATAGATTTATACTACATGCTGCTAGTAAAACCATACCCAGGGGGGCATGCAAAAACTACAAACCCTACTGGAATGATGAACTGGAAAAGCTGCAAAATGAGATGGAAACATCTAGACAGCAGGCTGAGAACAGACTATGCCAAGAACATCACAACAAATATCAGCAAATGCTAAATTTCAAAGAGCCAAGTTACAAGCCAGACGGAGTAGCTGGAAAGAAAAAACAGAGTCGCTGAACCTAGATAGAGATACTAAGAAATTATAGAAACTTGGAAAACAACTAAATGACGAAGGAACAGGGAGAAATACCAGGAGCACACTTTATAAAGATAGAAACATTTTAAAAGGTAAACATGCAGCTGATTCCTTTGCAGAAGACAACAACGTCAATGTTAGCTCAGACAAACAACAGGAGGTTAGAAAGAACCAGCAAAACATTGGACGAGGCGAACCTATACATGGAGGCACCAATCACAATGAAAGAACTGGAGCATGCAATATCCAAATTGAAAATGAAAATGTCCCCTGGAGCTGATGGAGTGTCCAATGAAATGATTAGAAACCTGGGAACTGCAGCAAGAGCAAAGCTACTGCAGATCTTTAACACAAGTTGGTCCACAGGTAATGTGCCACAGGCGTGGAGAGAAGCAATAATGATACCACTCCTCAAATCAGGAAAAGATGGCAACACAGTCTCCAATTACAGGCCCATCAGCCTCACAAGCTGTTTATGCAAAATAATGGAACGCATTATCAATCTTAGGATCGGATGTGCTAGACCTACAAGGCGCATAACGGTGGCACAACGTAATCACGCTCCCGGCGGAAATCGCACGGATATCCATGATGGTTACAATGGAGCAATCGCAAAACAAACAATCTTAGGATGCAGTGGTACCTTGAAAGCGAAAACCTTCTGGTATCACAGCAATCAGGCTTCAGACAGTGCTACTCTACTGAAGATCAGGCAACCTACCTCTCTCAAGAGATTGAGGATGCCTTCCAAGATAAGAAACTGGTACTAGCAGCATGGATAGACCTCAGGAAAGCATTTGATAAGGTCTGGAAAGAAGGGCTCTTAAAGAAATTGCAGGGTTAGCTCAAGAATGTACAAATGGGTAAAAGCATACCTGCATAATAGAAGAGCCCGGGTACAATTAGATGGTCGCAAGACCAAGAAAGTCCTACTGCGTCATGGAGTCCCCCATGGAGTAGTCCTGTCACCCACCCTTTTCTTGGTTTACATCAATGACCTAGTTGCTGAACTACCACACGGGATCAAAGTGGCAATGTATGCTGGTGTATGGAAAAACATGCGAGTGGCCACTAAACAAATACAAAGAGCTATTGATGCCTTAACCTTATGGGCACATTGATGGTGCGTCAGCATTAACACAGATAAGTGCAGCACTATACTCTTTACCATCTCACCAAAACAAAAAGCCGGTCATATCAAGATAGATGGAGAGCTCTACCAGAACAAACCCCTTGGAGTGAAAGGCATGGAATGCCAATATACATTCAGACCCATGTGAAAGAAATACTAAGCGTTGATGAACAGAACAGTGTGCAGCGAAGGGCAGTCACCATCAGTTTCCTGGATGAGGAGTATCCACAAGATATATGGGTCAGAGTATACACAGATGGGTCAGCACAGAATGATGTAATAAATGGTGGTGCAGGTGTATATATAGAATATCCACACAAGTCTAGAGATACAATCAGAACACCAACAGGGAAATAAATTCTGCAATAATTGTGATGCAGAAATCCATGCAATTAGTGTGGCAGCTAAAAAACTGCTGAACTCCAACTCTGACCTACAGCCTGTGGTATTCCTGACAGATGCAAGGTCAGTGCTTCAAGCTCTCCAATCTGGAAAACTAACAGACTTGAAAAAACTACTTAGCGAATTGTCTTACCAGCATAGGGTAACCATGCAGTGGATACCCTCTCACTGTGGAATACCAGGAAATGAAAAAGCAGACCAACTGGCTAAGGAAGGTGCTGCTGAAGACCAACCAGATATACCAATCACCTACCATCAGAAAAAACAGATGATCAAGTCAATAAGAAAGCCACAAACACCAACACAAGATGACTATCATATTATGAACAGACCAGAACAAGTTATAATTCTACGTCTCAGAACAGGACACAGCCGACTCCGCAGTCACATGTATACAAAGTTCAAGATTGGCAACACGGCCATGTGGACAGGCAGCACAGAGTGCCAAACATATACTTCAAGAGTGTTCTGAGCATGAAACACTGAGGCAGACATATTGGCCAGAGGAAACAACACTGGAATCAAAACTTTATGGGACACTGTATGAACTACAAAAGACAGTGAGTTTTATTAAGGAGACAGAATTACAGATATAGACATGTTTCAATTGAACGAAAGAAGAAGAAAAAGGTACAAAATGAAGCACTTCGCCGTATCACAGGTGCCATGAAGACCTCTCCCATAAATGAATTGAAAACAATTACAGGCATCAACCCCTCCCCCCCCCCCACTTAACCACAGAGGCAAGACACTAAGACCATGGTCCATGCAGAAAAGTACAAGAGTATGCCAGCACATCCAATGAGGGCCAAATATGGTGACCTAGCCAGTGTAAGACTGAAGAGGAGCAGCTGTATGCACCGATCAAAAAATTAAACAGTAAATATAAGGAAGAACAAAAGAGCTAGAATGACAAAAGACATACGAAAACTATGAAACCTTACAAGAACTCTAAATGAAGGGAAAAAAAAGAATCCACACTACAAGACTGTTATCAAAGAAGAGGGAAAATTCCATATTGGAAAAATGCCAGCAAACATTTAGTTGCCTTCTATAAGGAAGAAAACACAACAACACTCCTCCATACGCGTATTAATTAAGTCAAAATAGAAATTAAAATAAAACTGAAGCATCAAAATACAGAGCCATGCATGACTACACCTTTTACCATCGCAGAACTAAATGGTACCATAGGAAAACTGAAAAACAAAAAAAGCCTTTAAAAAGTATGGAATAACCAATGATAGATCTGAAACCTAGGTCCAATCAGCAGAAACAAGCTCCTTACCATCTTCAATAGAAGGTAGTACTGCTAGTAGAACATAATTGAAAATAATACTCACATGGAAGACAGGTAATGGAGTTCTACTGGATGACGACTGACACACTATCACTGACGGATGTCTACATTAATTATTATGGTATACACAACAAAACACATCATATAATCATATGTACTGCTCTTCAAGCTTCTCCAAAATTAAACTGAAGGCAGAATGTTCAGCTGAATAAAAGATGTCATCTGCTACCGCACAGCAAGAGTCCTTGGGGGGGGGGGGGGATGCCCTACCGACAAAACGCGCCCACAGGTGTGGAATAGTGGAACGGTCTCCAGATATAAAGTGTCAGCTGCAAATAAGCAGCCGGTGACCAAACCGCTGTTGTGACCTACCGGGATGGGATATCATGTCGCCTTGATATATTTACTGAAATACCCAATATGTCCAGTAAAGGGCCGCATCCACCTGATGTGAGCCGCTATAAGTTCATGTTTCTGGCGTGAAGTTACTGACATCACGCTAAGAACGTGCCAAGATGGATGGAAGGGAGGCTTAATTAAGGATAGGGAGATTGAGCAGAGGCAAGGAAAAATCATGGATAGTGGTATGACAGAGAATAAGGAAGGATAATGTATCCAGGACAACAATTATCTCAAGAGTGGGAAACATCAATCCCCGAGCAGATGGTGCTCGTTATCCCTGGTAGGCTAGGTTAAACAGAATCCTTAGCTGGAAAACACAAAAAACGAAAAGAGCCACATAAAAGCTCTTAAAACAGTGAAGGTAACTCTTTTAATTATACCAATCTGCTGCCTTGTAGGAATCACAGGGATGTGAAAATGTTATTGGGGAAAAACAAAGACAGAAAATACACCCTGACTTGTTGAAGATGGAGAGTGGCAACCTACAGCGCAGGTATCAGGGAAAATTAGGACACCACGTACCATCAGGAATATTGTCTTGCGACAAACTAATCTATCACTGTGACGTCACTCCTATTAGCAACAACTGGGGAGGAACGGAGCTCGTCTCCTCAACTTGGCCTCGAAAGGGCCCATCAAAGCAACCAGTGCTTCTGTTAGCCTTACGGTCAGGAAAAAAAACCAAAGTGAGACTGCTCACCAATCAAATGACATCAGAGTGGTCCACTGAAATGCCGATGGAGTGAGGAAGAAGATATTAGAACTCCAAGAATTTCTCAAAACAGACAACACAGACGTAATATTAATACAATAAACTAATCTAACAGATAAAACAGACGTAATATTAATACAACAAACTCATCTAACAGACAAAACAGATGTAATATTAATACAACAAACTCATCTAACAGACAAAACAGATGTAATATTAATACAACTCATCTAACAGACAAGAATGACGTAATATTAATACAACAAACTCATATAACAGACAACACATCATTATCATCATCAGATGCCATGCTGGCTGGCGTAGGCGGTCATGGCTCTCCAAAGCTCTCTGTCCACAGTATTATGTATCAAGGTCGTTGTTGTTTTCGTGCCGTGTCAGGTTGTCAAACTAATATTTTTTCAGGTTGTCGCCCTCTGTCTCTGTTGCCTTCAATTTTGCCTGTTGTGACTATGTTCTCCAAACCTGCCTGTCTCATGAAGTGGCCAAAAAAAAAAGAAGATTGCATTTTTCTTATATTGTTGGTTAAGGTCCGTTTCGCAATTCACTCTTTCAACACCTCTACATTCGATTTTCTCGCAGAGACAACACATACGTAATATTAATACAACAAACTCATCTAACAGACACACAAAGATTCTTCATCCGGGAATTTGAATTCTTCCGCCAAGATATGGGGAAAAAGAGTCATGGGAGGAGTCTTAATACTTGTGAAAACAGAAATACCAACAATAGAGACCAGAAGATCTGGGGAGGCCAATCTACATAAGTTCATAGTGAAACTACTGTTTCCAAGTGGAGACATGACGATTAGCCTACAAACTACTGCAACCCTCCAGCCACCAAACTAGAATTCTACAAAGTGAAAATCAAATGACATGTCATCGTTGGAGACTTTAACAGTCACTCACCAAACTGGGGTAAATGAATCAACCGACCAGAAAGGGAAGGACATAGATCAGCCATTCAAAATCATAGAAAACAAAATCTACGCCAGATCTGGTCATGGCAACAGATGACATTCATCGCCTAACCTTGAGAACAGTAAGTAACTAACATGGAGACAGTGACAATGTCCCACTCACACTACACATCTCAGAGACAGGAAAAACTAAGGCATACAAATGGTTCCCAATTGGAGCTGCACAAAAAGCAAACTGGATACTTTTTAAAGTACACACCATGTCCATAATAATTGAGGCTGTGAGGAGGCAGAAAATGCATACAACAAGATTTTCATCGTGGAAATTGGGAAATTCCATATAGAAAAAAACACCCCAAACATTCTAGCAGTTGTACTCCACTCTGTACCTCAAACTACTCTGAGATTGCCTTCTAACTTCACTGCATCCTTTTGATCTTGGTAAAGTTCTATTAGATGAATGAGATGTCTTGTGAAACCCATGCAGTTCATTATGTCCTATAGTGTTTGGTGCTGGACGCGTGTTTGACCTGTCTCTTTGCGCTGATATCCACGATGTTGAATGCATGACTTACTACTGCTCACCCCAAATTTTCTATGAATATTATAGTAATGCTACACTACAATCCTAGAGAAAAAGTTAGATTACTACATTGGAAATTTATAGGCACAATATTCCCGTATGTTACAATACTTTCGGGAAGGAGCAACCGCTAATCAAATTGTAAAAAGAACACATTTATTATAGTTGGCCATTTTGGCGGAAGTCAAATTATATTACTACACGAAAATGAATAAATTGTAGTAGGCTATAATATGAAATATGCTATAATATGAAATACCACAAAACCCTAATACGGGTATTTTGAAAACTTTCCATGCGGAGACGGCGCGCGGTAATGATTGGTACACAGTTATACTGCAGTCTTGCAGTTATTCATATCTGAATTTGCAGGAAGAAATTTTCAAGATGGCAGCTCCCTTTAAATCATTAGTTTTGTAGTAATAAATACTGGTCTGGTTTCTCTTTCACATTGTAATAAATGATATGAGTATATTCGTATTTAAAATATACAGCTCGTCAGAGTTGTAGTGACATGGTACTGCACTTCACATTCATCTTTTGAATGTTGGTAGTCTTTCTTTTTGCTTAGGTCCCACCACGCCGTCACGGTCATGGATGATGGGCCAGTCCTGTGGAGACGACTTTCTTTTTTGGTTTCTTCTTCAGCGTTCATTCTCAAACTCCCGTTGGATCTCTCTTGTAGCAAGACCATGGTCCTATTAGATTTCCAGCAGGATGTAGTCCAGAGAATGAAAATGCGTTGTGTCGCCGTTTTATTTGCACCAATGGCCCAAAACATCCGTCTTCGGCGGGATTTTTGGTTTGGATTCTTTTATTTCCGTAATCCATCCTTTGCATGGTCTGCCATGTATTTGTGTATGTTTGTTTGTTTTGCGTTCGCTCCATTGTAACCATCACGGATATCCGTGCGATTTCCGCCTGGAGCGTGATTACGTTGTGCCACCGTTATGCGCCTTGTAGGCCTAGCACATCCGATTTCGGCATGCCTTGACAATTCGGGTGGGCTACCCTTAGCCTGTGACAGCCTCTATATCTGTCTCCAGGCACGCGTAGTGGCGACTCTTCGCCCAGATGATTTTTGCTCTTGTCTGACTCGCACGAGGTGTTCCACTGTCTATGAACTCGCCTCATGTAATTGGACATGCTGTGCCTGTGCCCATTGGATACTGAACCGTTTCTCATCCATGAGTCTGGTTCCTTAAGGGGAAGAACTCAACAGAGGAGTTGGACCCTGGCTCTTTCGCCCTCTTAGCCGAGGTGTCATTCACAGACATCGTGTACCCCTTGTCCGAGTTCGAGTCTCACACCACGCGTTTGAGAGCAAGGCGTTCTCGAGCTGAGCGTCCTTGTCCCAATAGCGCCTGAGCCCATCAGGTACTGAACCATTTCTCTCTGCAAGTGTACTTTTGGTATAGGAAACCTTGACAGTAGAGTTGGGCCAGGACTACCATCGTTGCCCCTGTCTTGCCTAAGCCCATCGGGTACAGAACCCTTTATCTTCGCGAGCATATTTCCGGTTTAGGAAGGCTCGACATTAGAGTTGGATTAGGTCTTCTTGCTTTACCAAACGCCAATGAATGGGTCTGGGTTTCTGCCTGTAAGGAACACATGTGACTAGAAGCTCGATTCGAGCTGACGGAGCTTGTAGTTCCCCTTACCTAGGGACTTTTCACTTTCTATTTGCAGTTCGCGCTGCCCTCTAGCGCTGTTCTGCCCTTTCATTGTTTCATTGTACTCGGTATGAAATCTATTTGTCTCTCGCCATGCATCTACCTTTACGTGCATTTTACATTGGCCGCACCTCCAATGTTCGGACTGGACTGACTAGCTTCACTGTGTGTCGACAGTGTCGCTATATGTGGTGAAGCTGGTGGTGTCGGAGATATTGTATGTCTCTTGTGCAGTCAAATCTCTTTCCATCTGCTACCTCCACATTCTCGGACACGATCCCCAAATGATTTGGCCAGAATCAGCTCAAGCTGCTGTATTTCTGTTTCCAGGGTGCACAGCGTGGAGGTACATTTGGGATCTTGGTTATCTGCTAACCCTGGGTCTTATTAGAGCAATGCGTTCCCTTTGCACCCCTCTTTGTGTATAATACATCGTGAGGTACGCCCATCGGGACTGACCTAAGTACTATGATGTCACATGGCCTACCTACATTTACATATTCAATCATATTGATTGTAATAATTGTAGTTCTAGTTTGCCTTGGAATACATCTCCCTGTGTTTGGAACATTATTTGGCCAACCTAATTAGGCTAATCAAAAATTATTAATCAATAGACCTAATTACTTTAACTATTCATTTTAGGGTTCCAATTAGGGTTAGTTAGGCCTATGTTGTACATTTACATAACTAACCGTAATTTAAATTAATAATTTCACTATCTTATGGTAGTATGCCAGGAATAAAAGTGAGGATGCAAATATAACTAACTTGAGATATGCTGATGACACAGTACTGATAGCAGGAAGCGAACAGGAACTACAAGCCCTGTTAGATAAAGGTGTGAAAAAAAGTGAAAACAAAGGCCTCAGTTTAAACAAGAAGAAAACAGAAATAATGGTTGTGAAGAGATATACACCAAAAAGATGCAACATAGTAATGAAAAAGTGAAATATCTTGGGACCCTGTTAATATCAGAAGGTAGATGCATAAGTGAGATAAAGAGCAGAACAGCACAAGCCAAATGAGAATTCCAAAAAATGAGGACCATTTTGTGCAAAGGAAGACTATCAATGCAGACCAGAATTTGAGTGCTGAGATGTTATTTCGAACCAATTCTTTTTTATGGATGCGAAGCATGGACTGTTTAAAAAAAATAAAAAAATTCAAAGCGAATTAGAGGTTACAAAGATGTGGTTTCTGAGAAGAATGATGAAAATACCATGGACAGCTAAGAAATCTAATGCAGAGGTTCTCATTGATGCTGGCGTAAAAAGATCAATCATATCAAATATTAGGGGCAGACAGTCAAGATTTCTGGGACGTGCTGAGAAGAACACAGCGTCAACACTTAATAACCATTGAATAGATCAATGGGAGAAGAGATAGGTGATGGCACAGAGAAAAGTTGCTAGATGGACTTGTATTGTGGCACAGTAGAAATTCACCAACCAAGCTTATTGACAACACAAGAGGCAGATAGTCGTAGAGAAACATGATTGCCTATGCCATTCAGCATGGCACTTGATTGATTGATCTGATGGTAGTCTCAGACTAACTCTGGAAGTGAATAGTATGGGAATGTGTGTTGTTGTCTTCTGAAGTAATCTAGGATTGGCATTCTTATTTATTTGTGGTGTTTGTTATTCTTCTGATGTTTTCATTTATTCATTCATTGAGTCGGTAGTGTTAGTAGGTAAATGAAATAAGTCTACCACCAGAGGCCAAACCAATTCTGAATTCCTAATGAATATTTGTATTCATTGTAGGTGGAAGATGCAACTTTAATCTTATCATGCATTTACCATGCATTCACTGCAGCACTTCTTTAACTGTATTTGTCACTAAGCTATTGTTTCTTTCAGCCTTCTACCGCATGATATTTGTCATACAGTTACTGACCTTGCCCTTGTGATGTGTAATAACACCAAATTCTTTTGTCACTGCCATTTTCTTGTCACCAGTGGCCATCATCATGTTATCCCTCACTTCCATCCATCCGCCGGATTCGTGTACCAGCGAGAGCAGCACTTATTGCAACGTCTTAACGAAAAATGCGCATTTCAACGCATGTGCATTGTATATTCTAATCACACTCATCTTTTATCTGACTTAAACACTTCTGAAGTCCTACTTTTACATTTATGTTCTCTTACTTACAACAGATTACTCTCTACTCCTTCATTCGTGGCATTATCTACATTCTCAATGGGCAGTTATACCAATTTATGTGCACTCATCACAACAATAAACTTGATTTTCTTTATTCCACATTTCATGCTATTCTCCCCCCCCCCCAATTCTAATCCTACTGCTGTAGCTAATCTTCCACTGTCTCATGTCAATACTTTCCATGATATTCCTCCTTCTCAACAGATGACTAATGTGGATGTTCATCTTCCTGGTCACTTCAATGCCCGGGTGGTCTGCATTCCTCCTGACTTCAGTCTCTCTGACAGTGAAGTTTCTGCTCAGCAAAGGCCTCAAGTTTGTTCCTCTCTGTCCTGCATATTATCAATACTATCTTCGTTAGGATATCCACCGCTACCATCATCTCCATTATAATTTCTTTGATAAAAGTAATCTGATACTGACGATTTGTTTTCTGGATATGAACAGAAGAAATATTCTTGAAAACCAAACCTTGTGCATCCCATGCTCTCAATCTTTACATCAAGAACACCCTCCATGACATTCAATCACTTCATCACAACCGCATCAAACTCTCTATCACCAACCCTGACAAATCTTACATCTTGGCAGATCTTTGCCTTGGTGATCATATTGTCATCAAACCAGATGATAAGGGTGGGGCCGTTTTTGTTGGCACAAGGTCCTTTACCTCCAGGAAAGCCACCAACAACTCTCCAACCCGTCTTTGTACACTGCATGCACATCTGACTCGACTGTACCTAACCAGAAGGTGGTCAACAATACTGAAAACTCTTATTCATGACAACCACCATCCTATCAATGCCAAGGCTCTTTGCATTGATCAAAGCTGTTTAGGAAGACATGTTTTCTATATGTTGCCTAAAATCCACAAGGAATCCAATCCGGTAGACCCATTATTTCCACTTGCTCTTGTCCTACTGACAGCATCTCTGATTTCTTTGACAGCATTTTCCAGCCCTTAGTCGAACAACTACTTTCATTCTTGAAAGACACCAAGCATGCCCTGACCATTTATTCTTCTGTCCAACAGGTAGATCCAGGAAAAGGGTAATAAAGTTTTGCTGATACTAGATAACACACATAATGACACACACAAATCAACGTTTCGACCAAAAGGCCTTAATCAAGACAGACAATTGAAACAAAATTAAAACATATAACAGAAAGCGAACAGTAATAACATAGACTGTCACATTGATATGAGTTGTCATTACGTGTGTTATCTAGTATCAGCAAAATTTAATTACCCTTTTCCTGGATCTACCTGTTGGATTTCAGTTTTGCGCAGTAAGTACAATTTTTCTATTCTTCTGTCTATTGTCTTCTGACTACCCATCATCTGTTCTTGCTTGATGTTTGCTCTCTGAATACTTCTATACCCCATGCTGATGGTCTCAGGGCTCTGCGGTTATTTCTAGAGAAGAGTCCCCATCCCTCTGTATTCATCCCTACTCTTATCTGCCTTGTTAAACTGGTGCTCACACTAAACTCTTTTTAATTTGATGGGCACATTTTCGATCAGAATAGTGGGGTTACTATGGGCACCAAGATGGGACTTAGCTATGCATGTCTTTTTATGGGACATCTTGAACATCTAGTATGGTTGACTTATGATGTCCCTTTCCCATCTATTTTCCACAGATACATTGATGATGGGATAGGTATTACTGACATGTCCGAAACAGAATTGTCTCACTTCAACAATTTCAACCCTGCTATTTAATTCACATCTAAAATTTCCACTACCTATGTCAACTTCTTGACATCATTGTCACTTATTCACCCTTCTTACCTCAGCACATCCGTCTACTAAAAACCTACTGATGCACATGGCTTTCTGATGCACATCTCTTGTCGCAACTCTTTGCCACACTCCTAGCTTCTTTGCCTTTGTCGCTTATGTAACGATGACAATGACTTTCTCGACAAATCCTCTGAAATGATTGAGTTCTTCTGTAGATGCTCGTTCCCCGATAGCATCCTTTCATTGGCTTGGCCCTGTGTACACTAGTTATCTCACCTCAATACTGTGACTAATTCCCAGGGTTCTTCCTCCTCCTTTATCTAACTATCTATCTATTCACTAAACCCTTTATTACCTTCCAGTGTCAGGGGTAGAAGAGTTCTCTGGAGATGGCCCTTGTGTGTGCTGGGTATATTGTGGAATTTGTCACATCGTTTATTTTGGTGGTCCATCGTTTTCGTGGTCGGCCTCTAGGTCTGCCTTCACTGTATCTGTGTAGCATAGCTTGCTGTGGTATGCTGTCTGGTGGTAGTCTGCTGATGTGTGCAAACCATTTGATCTGTTGGCTCTTGATATTTTCCAAGATTGTGGCGGTGCCGGTTCTTTGTCTAATGTCCTAAATTGCTCACTCTGTCTCTTAATGATATTCCTAGGATTCTGCTTAAGCATGCCATTTCAGCTGTCACAAGTTTACTTTTGTCTTGTCCTGTTGTTGGCCATGTTTGACATTGGTAGCACAGCATTGGCATAATAATCGTTTTGAATAGTGTTATTTTATATTCACCAATATAAATATATATATATATTTGTGTTTCTTTCTGTTCTTTCTACATTACTTCAGTCTTTTCTATGTTTATCTTCATGTTAAAGGTATGGAATGTTTGATGTAATCTGTCTATTTGTCTTTGTAGTTGCACTTCTGATGATGCTACTAGTACTTGGTCTGCTAATAGTAGTTCGTTTAAGTTATCCTTCAGATTGTTTCCTTCCAATGTCTTTGCTACTTTGCAGATGTGATCTGTGTATGTTATGAACAATAGAGGGGATAGTACACATCCCTATTTAAAGTCTGAGTGAATTTGGAAATTATCTGATGTACATGTGCTTGTTCTTACTGAGCATTGACTATTGGCATTTATACTCTGTTAAGGAGCCAGTCCTTATATATATATATATATGACATCATTGTGCTGATCAGACATTATTCAACTATTGACTGTCCACCTGGTCATTAATTTCCCATGGTTATCATATTGTTAAATGTCTATAAAAGATTGATGGTCCTCAAATAAATTATGTGGAAAATTCAGTGTGCAAGTTTAGCTCATCTCACTACAGAACAATCTTACATCATCATCGGACGCTTACAGATTGAACATTCACATAGTGTAGTGGCCAGGCAGTTTAATGTGGTTAGAAGCACCATTAGTCGCCTTTGGAGGCGATTTCAACAAACTGTCTCAGTGGCAGACCGGCCGAGCAGTGGAAGACCTAGAGTCAAACTCCTGTCAGAGTCCTTCATATGGCTGTGTCACCTTAGGAATTGATTTACATCAGCATCCTCCACAGTCCAGTCACTATCATCAGCTTTTTCAGATCGAATTTCAGATCAAACAATCAAGAACTGGCTGCACTACATTGGTCTTTGGGCTAGAAGACCCTACAGAAGTCCTGTTCTTATGGACTGACATCACCAGAACCAACTGCAGTGGGTGAACCAGTATTGGGAATGACTGGAGATGGGTTTGGTTTAGATAAAGTCAGAAAAGTTCTTCATACTAGGTTAAAACAGTAATTCCGTAAAATAAAATGTTGGTGCACATTTGAAATAATGTTACATTTCTTTTTTTTAACAGTATATATAGGGAGAAATTCTGCTGACATACACATTTTGATAAATTTATTATTTTTTGCCCCCAACTTTTGTACTAACTCAATAACTACATAAATATATTCAGTGAAATGTAAACAATGAATTACCGTAATAGTTTATGTTCACAAGAACATGTAAAAACACATGATTTGTTTTTTTGTTAATGACAGTAGATGTGTGACTTGACTTTCTGATGCCATAAACAATTCAGACTTACTGAAAGTTGACTGGAATCAAATTGTGTACATTGATATACTAAAGTGTCATGGAGAACATTTATTCAGTCAGAACAGAAATAAAACAGGAAACACCAGAGTTTAATCAGGTAATATAACAGTTTAATTTATTTCATAAATAAAATAATTGTATATTTTGTTGGAGAGTGATAATGTTATAATAATCATCATCATCAAGTGCCGTCTCCGCAACGAAGGTTGGCTGCAACGTATCTCCAACATCTCCTGTCTCTTGTCTTGGTGGTGCACTCTGCTAGACTGTAACCTGTCCATCGTGTAATGTTACTCTCCCACTTGTATCTCTGCCTACCTCTTGCTCGCCTCCCTTTGACCTTACCCTCAAGTAAGGTCTTCAAAAGGGTGTCATGTCTTTTAATGTGTCCAAAGTATTTTATTTGCCTGATCTTTATTTCTCTTAGTAGTTCTTTCGTCATATTAAGTGTCTTTAGCACATCTTTATTTGTTTTCTTCTCTTTCCATGATGTTCTCCCTATTCTTCTATATACCCACATTTCAAAGGCATCAATTTTGTCTTCTAATTGTTTATTTAGTGTCCATGTTTCTGAGCCATACATTAATATGGAATAGATGTAGCATTTTATAATTCTCATTTTTAACTTGTTTGTAATTTGTTTAGATATTAATAATTTCCTCATGTCATTGAAGGTACTTTTAGCCATTCCTATTCTCCTTTTAACTTCTGTTTCACATCTGCCATCATTTGTGACTATGTGTCCAAGATATTGATACTGTTTTACTTGTTGTAGTTTCTCTCCCTGTATGTTTATATTTACCTCCTGTTCTTCTGTGTCTTTGCTGATTATCATGGTTTTTGTTTTTTGAATGTTTATATCCAGTCCATATTCATTACTTGATTTATTGACTTGATCTATTAGTCTTTGTAGTTCATGTTCACTTTCTGCTAAAAGAACAGTGTCATCTGCATATCTAATGTTGTTTATTATTTTCCCATTGATCTTGAGTCCTGGTATTTCTTCTATATTTTTAAAGATATTCTCTGTGTAGATATTAAATAGGCTTGGTGATAAAATGCATCCTTGTCTTACCCCTCTTCTTATTTCTATGTATGGAGAGTAGCTGTTTTCACACCTTATTGATGCAGTTTGTTCCCAATATATATTTCTAATCAGCCTGATGTCTTTTCCATCTATGCCTATTTCTTGAAGACATTTGATTAATTTTTCGTGTTGGACTCTGTCAAAGGCCTTGCTGTAGTCTATGAAGCAAATATAGATACTTTTTTGGACTTCTATATATTTATCTATCACTAGCCGGATACTCAGTATAGCTTCTCTGGTTCCTTTGTTTTTCCTAAAACCGAATTGTTCTTCACCGACCTCCATGTCTATCTTGTTCTTAATTCTTTCATGTATTATCTTGAGAAGTATTTTAGTTATATGGCTCATTAGACTTATTGTTCTATATTCTGTACAGTCCACAGCCCTGGGCTTTTTAGGTATTGGTATGAATATTGAATATTATATTATAATAAAATAACTTTGCTCTGATTCTACTATTATTATTTCACAGAAGTTCATTGGCCATCAACGAATCCCATCAGTGCAGTTCTGTAAAAATGTTCCCTATTATTTCTATACCTACTTTTACGGTGGCATTTTGTTATAGTGTACTACCTTGGTATGTGAATCTATTCACAACTTCCAGTGCTGTGTCATTTACCTTCATGCAATGCTTATGATAAATTTTGCCATGTTCTGGTTGCAACATGACTTCTGTTTTCTCCGTGTTAATAGTAAGCCCAAGGTAGTACTGACTGCATCAAAGTCAATGACGACTATTCAGCTCAATTGAAATGATGATATCTGCAGTTTGCCCAACTGAGTGAGTCTTATGAATGCCTGGAATTGTCTACCACATTCTGATAATGTGAAGGATAGTCTGTGAGAGATTGCGCAGCTCTTGACAAACTTCCATCATGTTTTTGAATTAATGACAGCTAGCATTGAGAAGCTTCAAGTCAACTGTAAACAAATTTGCTGCTGTTAAAGCTGCAGAAATAGAAGGGGATTGAGATGTTTAATCTTTCTCCCCACATAACTAAGTGAGATTATTCATTCTGTAATTATAATATTTCTAAATATAGTATAAACCCACCCAACCAGATTTCTTAAGAAAAAAGAATATAATTCCCACAAATACCAGGCCGTTGTTTTTGTTTTGTTTTTGTTTATTAGCACCAGAAAAATTTGGCCATCATGGCAAAGGCAAAAGCTCAAACAGCCTAGTCCAAGTCAGCTCTTTCAACTGGCTTTGCAAGCTGAAACGAGTAAAACATTGCAATTAAATTCCATTCTTGGAGCTAAGTACATGTGAAATTCGAAAAGGGTAATTAGATGTGAAATTCGAGGAATAAGTGAAAATGAGAAGCAAAACAAAGAAGACCAAAATGGTGACACTAAACATAACAAAATAAACAATAAGAAACATGACATTGTTAACTTCATGAAGATTAAAAAGATAAAAATAATGGGAATAGAGGAAAGAAAGGAGTAAACAAAGACTGTAATCATCTGGAGCTGAATGAAAGAAACATGTAGAGCAAAACATAGGGTGGCAATTATGCTTCATCCAGATTTAGCCCTGTCGATTCTATAAAAATAAAACTACCGGTATGTGAGGAAAGTAGGTCATTGACAATTGTACATGCGTATGCACCGTGTAACGACAATACAGACACGAGTGAATCCTCTAACTTCTTCATCCAATTATCAGATGTGGATAACAGTGTTCAAGATAGAGATAAAATAATGATAATGGGGAGACTTCAATGGGATGTAGGAAAAAAGAAAAGCACAGATAAAGTTTGCCTGAGATCATTTAGTGATATGACAACCCAAAAAAACCACAATGGGGAAGTATTGACCAATTTGAAAAATTTCCAGCTAGTAGGCCTATGTTCTAGTGTCCCTGGCAGTATATCCATATAATGCTCTGTACAATTGAGTTGTTCAATAACACAACCCATTACTTTCTCAGCATGTTATTTTCTATCTTATGCAGTATGTTTTGAGAATCTGTGAGTATTGCTGAGTGGGTTGATGTATAACTTAGTGCTGCTGTAACTCCCTCTATCTCCAATCTCATGATTGATGTGATAGTGGAATATGCAGATGATCTCTCAGCCAACTTCCAGCCATTTCTATAGACAACAAAACCCCAACCTCATTTATGTGTATAACTGAATCAATGTATACTTTTCAATGTATACACAGTACATATAATTGGCAATCAAATCACAGGTGCTGGCAGAACGATGTCATACGTCGCTCCTGGTGTATAGACAGGGCAGAAATCAAGAAGAGTGCATCATAGAACTTCAGAAAGAGCTGGACAGACTGACAAATTGGTGTTGAGATACAGGAGCTGTGGTTAATCCTTCTAAGGCATTCATGATGTGGTTTTCCTTGAACAATCACATGATAAAGATACCCATGCCACAAGTTTCATTGTCTGGGAAAAGTTTAGAAAGAACTAACACAATGAGATATCTGGGTGTGTTTTTTGACAGAAGTCTGGGTTTCAGGGAATATGTTACCACGTTATCATAAGGGCAGGCAAAGGCTTAGCAGCAATGAAGGTTATGGCTGTTTGCAGTGTGAAAAGAGGTTGTTATTTCTTTTGTACCAGGGATTGGTTGTGGTGGAATATGCACTGGCAATTCTGACTCTTAGCCAAACTCAGATCGAAAGACTGCATAGAACCCAGAATACAGCAATGCACATCATACTTGGATGCACAAGAGACACATCAACAAGTGCTATGCGATACTTACTTGAATGTCCAACAGCTGAGCACCAATTACAGTATTGCCAAGCACGGGCACACCTTCAAATACATGCAGATAAGGAACACACATTGCATTCCGAAATACAGAAAGTTAAAGGCAGCAGATTCAAGAGAGGAAGGTCGTGGATGAGACGTGCTGAGGATATCATACAAAGCGTGTGCCGATTGCAGGATGTGGCAGCAGGTGCTGAATGGATAAGTCTACCCACAGATTTTGAAATTGTTTGAGAGTAGTAATATCACTTAGCAGGAAATGCAGAGAATGGTGTCCCACAGCTGTGGAGAAAGAAGTGCAGGCTTTGGTCAGTGAGAATACCAAAGAGGGGGATGTGATTATATACATTGATGGATTCGTGATTAGACATGTTTGCAGTGCTTGGGCCTTCACAGCTCAGTGTGCAGGTAAAACGATCAGGGAGGAGAGTGGTGCCTTTGCGGTCACTATGAGTAGTATGACTATGGTGGTGACCAGGGCATTTAAGTGGGTATGCACACCGAAGGTAATGCAGGTCTGCATCTTGAGTGACTATATGAGTATGATTAAGAAGGTACAAGTGGGTCTCGTTCATGAACAGTGGATTGAGGCCCTGAGAAAGGCGAGGCTGAAAGTGGTTACATTAATTTTCGTGCTGGACATGTGGGTGTTCAAGGCAATGAAAGAGCGAATCAATTGACATCATGCGCGATTGTGGCACATGGCGATGGGGCAATGGATTGTGCGGACGTTTTGAACTCCTTAAGAGATATAGGTGCAAAAGTGAGACTAATGTGGATGATGATTCCTATTCAATGGCTAGGATTAAAGATCAGGGATTGAAATGCGGTGTTGCTAGAAGTGAACATTTTGGAGGGTGCAGAAGAATGAAGGTCAACCAGCATAGCACCGGTACTGTCAGCAGAAATGTAATGGCGGATACACTCAAGGAGAGGTCGGAGCAACTGTGCATGTGTCCAGTTTGCAGTGATGATGATCCGACGACTAACTAACGAACTAACCGCATCAATTGGGATCTTCTAGTTCAGTGTGCAAAGAACTGTCTTCTTTCCATGCATGCTGTAAGAAAGTGACTAAGTTGGGGGATAAGAGGACAACCTGTGAAAACATCACCATTGTCACTGCATGTCTTGTCTCAATTTCTTACTTTTATCTCCTATTAAATAATCTTAATGGATGACAAAGAGATGGAAGCTAGCAGACATTGTGGTGAATACACAAGTCTGACAGAAGAATGGTGAACTAGTTGGCCTAGAAATGTATGCTGCTTTCCTGACTGGGCATAATGATCCTGGGATACGGCCACACTGACATGCCTCCCTTCGGGGATTAAACATACATCCATTAACTCCTCACTAACACAACCATTAACTCCTCACGGACACAACCATTAACTCCTCACTAACTTGATTCTTGATTAGAAAACTGGCCTCACAGCACATGGGACATTCCCATAAGTGCTCCGCCCTCTGTTCCAGCAGCCATTAGACTTGATAGTGTTTCTAGTCCTATGCAGCCGAAACAGACGTCGACATCAGGGCACAACTCTGGCCCTTGCGACAGGTTTCTTTGTTGTTCCGCCCACCCACATCGTGCCCGTAACTAGTTCAAGCACAATGTCGGCCTATCGGAACAACATGGTAACTGTGTTATCGAAGGTTACGACTACAGGATTGTATAGATGACGTGCCATGAAGCTTCTGTAAGAAGATAACCTCAATATAAAAGCATGTCATCTACTAAGGTTTTCTGTTGCATGGTTGGTTTGTCTAGTGAGTCATTGGTGAGACCCACAGACACAACCATTAAATCCTCACTAACACAACCATTAACTCCTTACTAACACAACCATTAACTCCTTACTAACACAACCATTAACTCCTCACTAACACAATCATTAACTCCTCACTAACACAACCATTAACTCCTCACTAACACAACCATTAACTCCTCACTAACACAACCATTAACTCCTCACGGACACAACCATTAACTCCTCACGGACACAACCATTAACTCCTCACTAACACAACCATTAACTCCTCACTAACACAACCATTAACTCCTCACTAACACAACCATTAACTCCTCACTAACACAACCATTAACTCCTCACTAACACAACCATTAACTCCTCACTAACACAACCATTAACTCCTCACTAAAACAATCATGTTCATTCTTCTTTTGTTCACCTGGAACTTGCCTATATCTGAACTTTTGTTTCTTCTATAAACTTGACTGTGTTTTGTAACTAATACAGAAATCCGTAGAGTTTTTCTTCCACTGTTGATTCTCTGGGCAAATGTATTTGCCTCTGCTTTTCATATTCTGGGCATTCCTGAAGAAATACGCTCTGCTTTCTGGGGTGCATTTTCATGCAGCTGTGTTGCCAATCTTAAATTTTGTATACATGTGGCTGGGGAGTTGGCTGGTTCTGATGCACATAATGACAGCTTGGTCTTGTCTGTTCTTAATGTTTGTGATCATCTTGAATTGGATTTGACTTTTCAATTGATTGGCACATCTGGTTGATCATCAGCAGCTCCACATAATTACAGATATAGACATGTTTCAGGTGTACGAAAGAAGAAGAAGAAGAAATCATCAGCAGCTCTTTTCTTAACCAGACATTCTGCGTTCTCATTTTCAGGTATTCCACAATACAACAATGTTAATAAGTTCAGTTAGTAACATTCTCTCATGCCACACTGACAAACGATCCAGCAACTTCACTCTTTGTCTTCCTCTGTCTCTTCTCCCTTGGATCTTTCTGGTGGTTAGTAAATGTTGTTTTGTTCATATCATCATAAGCCCTAAAAAATTTTACTGTATGCTTCTAATATTTGCTTTAATTGTGTCTCTTTTTTTATTCTAGTAACTCTGAGGACTTGGATCATTAGCTTTCTTGGCTGTCCATGGTATTTTCATCATTCTTCTGAAAAACCACATCTCAATAATCCCCTAGTTCACTTTCAGCTTTTTTGTTTACAGTCGCAGCATCATATCCATAGAGAAGAATTGATTTGAGTGAACATCCTACCATTCTAATTTACATACGCATTGATAACACTCAATGGTTCTCATATATTGAAATTTTCATTTCTGTTGTCCTGCTCTTTATCTCAATGAAGTACCTGCCATCTGTTGTTAAATAATACCAAGATACTGGACTTCAGATACAGTGACCATAAGGTGTAAATGTTTGACCATTGATGTTTTCACCACAAATACTGCACATGGAATTGTAACAAATAAAATGATAGAAACTAACAAACATCTGGAGATTAAGGTAGAGAAAAATAGCAATCTATTGGACACATCTTCAAGAAACAATAACACAATGTAGTCAATATGTGCTTGACTGGAATCCACAGGATTATGAAAGAAGAGGGAAGTCTAAATAATACTTTATGAGTTACAGTGGAGGAGAGGTATGAGAAATGAAAGACTAATTTATGAAACTAAAGACTTCTAAAATATAGTTAAATTTATGACAGTTGTAGCAATATGTTACACAAGGAACACATAGGTTTAGTAGTAGTAATGGTCATACTGTAGTTATGTTTATTGATATGTCCCTTGATTGTTTATTTTCAGAATCAATGTAACATTCGAGGAACGGTTCCATTCCTGGCTGACATAATAAAACGAGAACTAAAGTGTGAGGTGAGTTTTTTTATTTAAATGTGGCAATTATTTGCTGGTAATATGGTGAACATCCCTTGATTGTGATATCCCGCAAAAAATGTATCCTAATGTGGCACAACAACAACAAAGAAGCTCACATCATTGAGAAACATTAAATCTCAGAGACACAGAGAAAATGTGGTGCTTGAAAGGACAAAACAGAAAACACACAGGTGTTCAACTATGACCATGTGCCCACAATGTGGCAGGGAATTCTATGTCAGATTTGAACTTTTCTGTCATCTCCACACACACCAGAGATGTCACAGCACAAGTCTGAAACTGTTGTTATCATTGCCTGCAATTAATAGCTATTACAATTTTTGTATAGTTATATTAGTTTTTATGCACACCAAAATACTACAGATTAGGACCTTTTTTAAGTCAGTAATATTTTCAATGTTGACCAGTGTAACCTATAATTTTACAAGCAATATATTTTCTGAGGTGTGGCTCTTGCACACAGCAAATGCTGGCCTGTTTCTATAAAAAGGGTGTTTTCTAATTTCCTGCTAATGCTGTCTTTTTTTGCTATTTACACACTCAGCATTCCAGTGCATTATTGTAAGTGGTGTCTCATTGATTTGGTAATATTTGTTGGTCAGTAATATTACTCATGTGCCTCCTGGCTCCATAAGACAATTGAAGAGGACCTCCAGTCACATGGAGTGGGCCCTTTTGAGGTACAGGCTCTGATGTCTACTTCTGGCTGGTGAGTTGTCACATGGTTAGCACCATGATGGGGTAATGCAGATTTAGACATTCAAGTGCGATAATGCATGACATTCTGGTTGCTGCTGTGCACTTCTGGTCAAATGTCACTGACTTCAGCATCTTTACTTGCTTGGCAAAACTGTGGTCCTGCCTGAATGTGGGAGGGCACTGCCAGTCTTATTTTCCAGTCTCTGCTGGCTGGACTAAGGTCCATCTCCTCTCCAAGGAGCTGTCCTCAAATGCTATCCTATAGCAGTTAAATACTATGGGTTAACTTGACCACTCCATAAGATATCCCAGCAAAGAAAGTGTGTATGAACAGTAATTTGTTAAACTGAGAGATTTGCATTGTTGGTTTATACAGGAGGAAACTAGTAGATATGTTTGTTATTATTTCAGATCTCTGAAGAGATGTTCAACAATGAAGTCAAAATGGAGCTCAGTCAGGATGAATGTTTTAATGTGAAAATGACAGAATGCCAGGAGGTCAAGCAGCCTGGTCCATGTAGACTTTTGAAAGATGGTAACTATTTCATTTGTGTGATGTTTTCTGTCCCATATTTGTGAAGTGTAACCTTATTCTGACATGTTCTGTGATGATTCTGTAATCACCATCAAAGACAAGGGAATATCCTAGATTAGTACACAGGTTCTTATTGTTCATAAACATTTGTCAAAGATCACTCCCAGGTATTTTAAAGTTAATGATCTCTGCACTATCTCTCCACCTCAATTTATAGGAGACATTAGATTCATCCTCTCTTACTTTTTTCCTATACCTCACTAGTTGCCCAGTCAGTGGTTGAAAAACCTGTGCTTCTGTCAATCTTTCTAGATCGCCCTCAACCATCTGGCTATAGACACCTTAAAATCATCTGATCTTTCTATGCTACGTTCAGACATGAGATCATAATGTTATCTCCTTATCCATGACCTTATGTGACATATAGTGGTTCTTCCTTATCTGTACTTCAGATGTGAATTTGTCCTTAGTCATGTCAAGTCCCTTGACTCGATCCTCTTCAAATTCTTGCAGGCCTATTCATAATCTAACTTCCCTACCTAATACTCATAGTCACAGACATTCATAAAAGAACCCAGTAACAATTTAAGTGTATAACAAAAATATCAGATTTGATTTTACTATACATAACATCAATAATATATCTAAATATCTGTTCAGCTAATTCTGTTGAGGACAGGGCTTTTATAATCTTTTAAATGTGCTGCATAGTGCAGTGGTTAGCACACTTGTTTTGCATATGAGTGGTTCTAAAATGTAAGATTGCTAACATCTCACACACCTACACCAGTTAAATGCCTTGGGTTAACTTAACTTTACATTTTCATATAGCAAAGTCGTCCCCTGTGAAGGTAATTAAACATTATACATAATAAACTACATAATCATCTTGTGAGTCTAAATCTCATCAGGATCCATCCTAACTCTCTGTAAGGAAATTTTATTGATGATATACGATCAATTACCACACCTATATCTATTAATAAAACCTCCTATAAAATTAGTTGGACTTCGATTTCTTTAAGTACCAGATTCTAACTCAGGTACAAGCCTAAAGTCTAACCCAAAATGCCATGTGGGTGAACCACTAACCAAATATTCAAAGTTCTCTTATCACTTCTGTACAATGTTCCACAGTTAAAATCTTGAATGTATAATTCCTGCTACTACTGAAGTGAAGTAAATGTGGCTAGCTCTATTTAAGTTAACTTGTAGCAACTCAGAGAAAAATAATGCATGCTTCCTCTGGTAACCTACCATTTTTTATGACTTCTGGTTTTTTTGCATGTGTGTGCTTTTTTGGCATAACTTTTTTAATTTTTGAGTTATAGATTTCATATTTGAAGACAATAGAGATAAGTGGATGCTGGATATGATGGTGTTTGTGTGTGTGTCAGTAGGACTACCAACATGGACAGTAACTAAAACACATGCACATAAAAGACTTACAGTTTCCTGAAAGACCTAGACTAGATCTAGTTCACTTGTTCAAGGATGATGATAGTCCTAGTCCAATGATGCAGTGAAATAGAGATGTCCATACAACAGAAGACAAAATTAACGCATAAGGAGATAAAGGCTGATCACAAATAAGAAATAATTAAAGATAAAAATGAAAAAAATATTTGATAAAACAACAAAAGTACAAGATGGGCAGATTAGGCTATGTGACAGAACTGTTTGATGACCAACAGAACAAAAAACCAACAATACACAACAATGATGGACCAGCATTACTGAAAGCAGAAGTAGAAAATGCAATAAAATATGGAAAGGCTGCAGGCTCCAACAACATAACAGCAGATATAATAAAAACTCTAAATGAGTCTGGTGTAGACACTATCACAGAACTTTGCAATGACATATATGAAACAGGCCACATACCTAAAGACCTCATCAATATTCATATCACTACCTAATAAACCCAGGGCTGTGGACTGTACAGAATATAGAACAATAAGTCTAATGAGCCATCTAACTAAAATACTTCTCAAGATAATACATGAAAGAATTAAAAACAAAATAGACATGGTAGTTGGTGAAGAACAATTTGATTTTAGGAAAAACAAAAGAACTAGAGAAACTATACTTCTTATCCGACTAGTTATAGTCTGGAGACTACATCACTTGACCGCTCAGACTGGCATACTCAGATCAATTCTGGCATCATGAAATATGAAAAGGAAAGAACACTGTGGGCAATCCACAAGCACAAGAAGCGAAAGGACAGATCCGAATGTTCTCCTACCCCTAACCTTCAGCACTCCTGGATGCACTGCAATAGAATTTTCCATGCACGAGTCAGACATCTGCGGGCTCACAAGCCAAATTAGACAATTGTCAGTTTATTGTTATTATTATTATTTTTTTCATCACATTCATTAATTTTTCATGCCATGCTCATCTTCGCTTGTAAAGGAGGAACAACATTATCAGTTATAGATAAATATATAGAAGTCGAAAAAAGTATCTACATTTGCTTCATAGACTACAGCAAGGCCTTTGACAGATTCCAACATTAAAAATTAATAAAATGTTTTCAAGAAATAGGCATAGATGGAAAAGACATCAGACTGATTAGAAATATATACTGAGAACAGACTGCAACAATAAGGTGTGAAAACAGCTACTCACCATACATAGAAATAAGAATAGGGGTAAGACAAGGCTGCATTTTATCACCAAGCCTATTTAATATCTACACAGAGAATATCTTTAAAAATATAGAAGAAATACCAGGACTCAAGATCAATGGGAAAATAATAAACAACCTGAGATATGCAGATGACACTGTTCTTTTGGCAGAAAGTGAACAGAAACTACAAAAACTAATAGATCAACTCAATAAGTCAAGTAATGAATATGGACTGGATATAAATATCCAAAAAACAACAACCATGATAATCAGCTGGAGCACAGAAGAACAAGAGTTAAACATAAACATACATGGAGAGAAACAACAAGTAAAACATTATCAATATCTTGGACACATAGTCACAAATGATGGCAGATGTGAAACAGAAGTTAAAGGGAGAATAGGAATGGTCAAAAGTACTTTCAATGACATGAAGAAAATAGTAACATCTAAACAAATTACAAACAAGTTAAAAATGAGAATTATAAAATGCTACATCCATTCTATATTAATGTATAGATCAGAAACATGGACACTAAATAAACAATTAGAAGACAGAATTGATGCCTTTGAGATGTTGGTATATAGGAGAATAGGGAGAACATCATGGAAAGATAGGAAAACAAATAAGAAGGTGCTAACAACACTTAATATGAAGAAATAATTACTAAGAGAAATAAAAATCAGGCAAATAAAATATTTTGGACACATTAAAAGACATGACACCTTAATGAAGACCTTACTTGAGGGTAAAGTCAAAGGGAAGCAAGCAAGAGGTAGACAGAGATACAAGTGGGAGAGTAACATCACATGATGGGCAGGTTACATTCTAGCAGAGTGCACCACCAAGACAGGAGAGCCAAACTTCATTGCGGAGATGGCACTTAATGATGATGATATTTTCTTTATCTTTGGGGATTATTTGATAGAAAGACAATACTAAGAAATTGAGACAAGACATTCAGTGACAATGGTGATTTTTTTCACAGGTGACAGGTTGTCATCCCCCAAATTTCTTCTGTCACCTTCTGCCACATGCCTGGAAAGAAGACAGTGGCCCTGTTCTGTGCACCCTGAACTAGAAGTCAAGGTCCCACTTGAGGGCAGGATTGCTCTTTCCAAAACTATCTTGCAGGGAACATTTAATAGTGGAATAAGAAGGAGATAGGAAGAAAGTATGTATTAATGACCGGACAGGATTAAGATTCTCTACACTTTAAGAAAGATAACAAAGAGACAAGACACAATTTCTGTGTTCATGTTTCCAGAGTAGCATCTCTACAAAACTAAACGGTGATAGGTTTGATGCAAATAATATTTATTATAGACATTTCATTGACTTGTCACTGTTCATTGTTTATATATTTATTATTATATACATTTCATGACTTGTCAATGTTTATTGTATATTTCAGAGATTAATGATGATACATTCATCACACATGCATTCAGAACACATACAGAAGAGAGAATTTACAAATGTGATGTTTGTGGTGCAGGATTTACAACAAGTAGTGCTCTTCAGACACACAGAAGAATACATACAGATCCTATGACTGAAGAGAAACCTCACAAATGTGATATCTGTAGTGCGGGATTTACTAGAGGATATGATCTTAAGAGACACAGAAGAATACATACAGAAGAGAAACCTTACAAATGTGATGTTTGTAGTGTAGCATTTTCCTCCAATCATAGCCTAAAGCGCCATAAAAGAAGAACACATACAGGAGAGAGGCTTTACAAATCTGATGTTTGTGGTGCAGCATTTTCTGACAATCATATCTTAAATCGCCATAAAAAAAGAAAACATGCAGAAGAGAGGCCTTCGAAATCTGATGTTTCTGGTGCAGGATTTAATACAAGTAGTACTCTTCAGACACACAGAAGAATACATACAGGTCTCATAGCAGAAAACCCTCACAAATGTGATGTTTGTAATGCAGGATTTACTAGAGGTTATGATCTTAAAAGACACAGAAGAGTACATACAGGAGAGAAACCTTACAAATGTGATGTTTGTAGTGTAGCATTTTCCTCCAATCATAGCCTAAAGCGCCATAAAAAACAAAAACATACAAGAGAGACATTTTACAAATCTGTTTGTGGTGCAACAAGTAGTACTCTTCATACACACAGAAGGGAAAATACAGGAGAGAAACTTCACACATGTGATATTTGTAACAAAGGTTATGTTGAATTTATGTCAGTGAAGAGACATATACATCAACATACAGTAGATAAACCTTTTGAAAGTGATGTTTGTGGTGCAGGATTTACTAAAAGTACTAACCCTCAGTCACACAGAAGTATACATACAGGTGTCATGGCAGGAGAGAAACCTCACAAATGTGATATTTGCAGTGCAGGATTTACTAGAAGTGATAGTCTTCAGAGACACAGAAGAATACATACAGGAGAGAAACCTTACAAATGTGATGTTTGTAGTGCAGGATTTACTACAAGTTGTTACCTTCAGAAACACAAAAGAATACATACAGGAGAGAAACCTCATAAATGTGATGTTTGTAGTGCAGGATTTGGTAGTAGTGTTAACCTTCGGGTACATAGAAGAAAACATACAGGAGAGAAACCTTACAAATGTGATATTTGTACTGAAGGATTTGCTACAACTAGTAACCTTAAGATACATAGAAGAAAACATACAGGAGAGAAACCTTACAAATGTGATGTTTGTGGTGTAGGATTTACTTCAAGTGGTCGCCTTCAATCACACAGAAAAATACATACAGGAATGAGACCTTATATGTGTGATGTTTGTGGTGCAGCATTTTTTTCAAATAGTAACTTAAAATATCATAAAATGATACATACAGGAGAAAGGCCTTTCAAATGTGATGTTTGTGGTGCAGGATGCATTACACGTAGTACTCTTCGGAAACACAGAAGAATACATATAAGTCTCATGGCAAGAGAAATAACTTACATATGTGATCTATGTGGTGCAGGATTTACTACAAGTCATATTTTTCAGAAACACATAAGAAAACATAGAGGAGAGAGGTCTTACAAATGTCATATTTGTGGTGTAGGATTTTTTGACAGAGGGACTTTGATGCGCCATACAAAAATACATAAAGGAGAGAGACCTTATACATGTGATGTTTGTGGTGTAGGTTTTATTGAAAAAGAGACTCTAAAGCGCCATACAAGAATACATACAGGAGAGAAACCTTACAAATGTCATATTTGTGGTGTAGGATTTGCTCAACATGGTGGCCTAAAGAGCCATAAAAGAACACATTTAGGAGAGAGACCTTTCAAATGTGATTTTTGTGGTTTAGAATTTACTCGAAGTAGTATTCTTCAGATGCACACAAGAATACATACAGGAGGAAAACCTCACACGTGTGATATTTGTAACAGAGTTTTTGTTGAATTTAGGGCTCTGAAGAGACATATAGATCAACATACTGTAGATAAACATTAAAAATGTGATGTTTGTGGTGTAGGATTTCAAATCAATAGCAGCGTGAAGTTTGTGCTTTTGGGAACATGTCAATTGTGTCATCATAAAAGTCAGCAAAGACTCTCAGCCTTGAGAGTGATAGCAGCTGACACTAAATAATCAAATCCCATAATCCTGTATAAGGTTCGTATTCGTCCAGTAATTGAGTATGCAGCTGCCATTATCACTGCCAGACAAATGCAGATTGAAATACTGGAGAGATTTCAAAATGAAGTGATGTGGGAATGTGTATCATACTGGATTGGACATATCCTGTGTGACTGAGATTTATTCTCAAATTTCCATAAATATTTTACATGACTGACCTATGCATACCTCCGAGTGAGTTCTTCACATGAATTGATGCCTCTGGTGCACAAATCTGTCAGACAGTATCCTCAGTTACACCCCATCTATGATTTACCTATATTAAATCACCTTGTTTGACATGATGGGTTTGTGAGACAAGCTCACTCTCAACTGTTCTCATTCCCCATATTTTTTAATGCATGTCTCTATGACAATTCTTGTGTACTTGTATGTCATTGTTTCCTTGGTTGGTTCTACTGTTAAATATCTGACATCTAATGCATTTGTGATAGTGCTTTCTTTGTTACTTTTTTTTATAGTTGATATGCTTTAAAATGTGCACTACTATAATTTTGACTTTTGTGCATCTATGACCGTAACAACTGCGTTTTTAATTCCTAACAAGAAGCATAACATGACAATAAAATATTGGTTCAAATATTATGCATCGTGAAGGAGCAAATATGGACAAACAACTTTTATAAAATATCATGAAAAGGTAACATGTTTAATCACTTAACAAAACAATATATGTTTCAGTTTAAACAAGTAAAATAACATGACAGTAATGATAACTGCAGACAAAGAGTGAGAGTTGAAAAAAAAAGTTAGATCGAAATTAGTGAAAAATAACTTTGCCTCATTGTTAAAAAATTACCCGCCCTTGGCTGATGAAACTGTTGTGTGTGGAAGAATCAGATGTTAGCATTTGATGTAGTCCTGAGTTGTGCATCTTTGCCCCCAGTTACCCTATATCAAGCAATAATTAAATCATATGTGAGACTTCATTATCATCATCAGGTGCCATGTCAGCTGGCATAGTCGATCATGGCTCTCTGTGAGACTTGCACATCATAAAATCTAGTCCATAAGTGGTAGTAGATAACACCATTTTCTTGTATGTGTTTGTTTTTATTAAATTTACCAGCATAATATTGATATACTATGTCCAAACGTGTGTGCATTAACCTTTAGCATGCTAGTTTACAAATTATGTCATGTCTCTCCTGCAACAGGAGTATGTTTTGAAAATTTTGCATAATAGTAGGTGGTTGTTTTGAAAATGTGATAACTTTTTTATTGTTATAGATATTTATATAATATTTGTATATATAAATAAATAATTAAATTATGCATATATTAGTGTACGTTTTGTTTGTGTGTGTGTGATACAAGATGTGGGAGAGAATAGTAAAGACCTTTTTCTTCACAAAAAAGCAAATTATATTCAAAATAAAATAAAATATAAAATTACTGACCTTGTTTTCGTAAATATTCTGATCAGCAAAAGTTTGATACATAGCAAATTTTTACAGTATGTATGGCCAAATCTTCATAATTTCACTGGCGAAAATTAATAAACTTTATAGATTTGTCATTTAATCATTCTCTAAAGCTAGATCTAGTCCACAACTGAATTGCTCCAAAACAGTTGATGTTTTTGCCTCAAACTATTGAAACCAGTGTGGTCATATATTTTCGAGTGTGAAAACAAACTACCTCTGAAAATATTAAACAAAAGTCTATAAAACCCAATTCACTTTCATGGTACCATACCAATGTTGAGATGTGGACAGATTGCAAAAATTTCGATATTTTATCGACATTCGGTTGATGGATGCCATTATAATTGCAAAAATGAATGCTAGATTGAATAACTTGCCAGAATTTTTTAATCTGGTAACTAAATTATAAACAAATTGGGATTTCTTTATTGATTCCCATGTGCCTAGTAACGGAGACTTTTATGGGGTGGTTACACTTAGCCACTGCTATCTTGTACAGTGTAAACTGTTGGTGAATGCAGATGACTCCATCATTCCTAACATTAAACTTGACCTTCAGGAAGTTACTGCATACTGGGTTAGAAAAGGTGGATTGGATTAACCTACATTGCCTTTTTTATATGGACTATATCAAATGGGAGGCAAATTCCCACTATGAATTTTGGAGACAACCAAATGGTCCAGTGAATTTACCTTCTGCTTTCTATGCTTGTGTTTTGTGTAAGTTCCATTTTGGATCATGTGTTTTTAACAATTCTCTATTCATGTACAGTGGAGTCAGATAAAGTGCATAAACTTGTAACACAATTCTCTATTCATGTACAGTGGAGTCAGATAAAGTGCATAAACTTGTAACACAATTCTCTATTCATGTACAATGGAGTCATTTGAAAAGCATACATTTGTAATAAAATTCCCTATTCACATAAATTTGTAACATAATTTTGCTTATTTAATATTATTTTTTCAACATCCCTGATTAATTTGATTCTTTATTGCTTATATTGTTTATAGTACAATTTAGTTATCACATAAATATTTTGTTAGTCAGTTTGCTATATGTTTGTTTGTTTTGCGTTTGCTCCATTGTAACCATCACAGATATCCGTGCTATTTCCGCTGGGAGCGTGATTACGTTGTGCCACCGTTATGCGCCTTGTAGGCCTAGCACATCCGATTTCGGCATGCCTTGACAATTCGGGTGGGCTACCCTTAGCCTGTGACAGCCTCTATATCTGTCTCCAGGCACGCATAGTGGCGACTCTTCGCCCAGACGATTTTTGCTCTCGTCTGACTCGCACGAGGTGTTCCACTGTCTATGAACTTGCCTCGTGTAATTGGACGTGCTGTGCCTGTGCCCATTGGGTACTGAACCATTTCTCATCCGTGAGCCTGGTTCCTTAAGGGGAAGAACTCAACAGAGGAGTTGGACCTGGCTCTTAGCCGAGGTGTCGTTCACCGACATCGTGTACCCCTTGTCCAAGTTCGCGTCTCACACCACGCGTTTGAGAGCAAGGCGTTCTAGAGCTGAGCATCGTTGTCCCAATAGCGCCTGAGCCCATCAGGTACTGAACCCTTTCTCTCTTCAAGTGTATTTCCGGTGTAGAAAAACCTGACAGTAGAGTTGGGCCAGGGCTAAATCGTTGTCCCTTTTGTGCCTGAGCCCATTGGGTACAGAACCCTTTCTCTCTGCAAGTGTACTTCCATTATAGGAAACCTTGACAGTAGAGTTGGGCCAGGACTACTATCGTTGACCCTTTCTTGCCCAAGCCCATCGGGTACAGAACCCTTTCTCTTCGCGAGCATATTTCCGGTTTAGGAAGGCTCGACATTAGAGTTGGGTTAGGTCTTCTTGCTTTACCAAACGTCAATGGATGGGTCTGGGTCTCTGCCAGTAAGGAACACAGGTAACTAGAAGCTCATCTCGAGCTGACGGAGCTTGTAGTTCCCCTTTCCTAGTGACTTTTCACTTTCTATTTGCAGTTCGCGCTGCCCTCTAGCGCTGTTCTGCCCTTTCATTGTTTCATTGTACTCAGTATGGAATCTATTTGTCTCTCGCCATGCATCTACCTTTACGTGCATTTTACATTGGCCACCCCTCCAATGTTCGGACTGGACTGACTAGCTTCACTGTATGTCGACAGTGTCGCTATATGTGGTGATGCTGGTGGTGTCAGAGATATTGTCTGTCTCTTGTGCAGTCAAATCTCTTTCCATCTGCTACCTCCACATTCTCGGACACGATCCCCAAATGATTTGGCCAGAATCAGCTTGAGCTGCTGTATTTCTGTTTCCAGGGTGCACCGCGTGGAGGTACATTTGGGATCTTGGTTATCTGCTAACCCTGGGTCCACCTAGAGCAATGCGTTCCGTTTGCACCCCAGTTTGCTATAAATAGTAGTTTACCGTATGGTTGCTGATCCAGCGGTCCATGGGCTCATTCCCTTTGACCAAATGCCATTGTGTGATATATTGTGTTTGTGAGTTGTTGTTTTTTTTCCATATAATGTGTTCCATTTATCTGGCCCTGGAGGGAGAAGCATTTTCCTGATGTCATCCAGCGCTGGACATTCAAAAAGGTTGTGGTCAACAGTTTGTTTGTTTGTTTTTCGTTCGCTCCATTGTAACCATCACGGATATCCGTGCGATTTCCGCCGCGAGCGTGATTACGTTGTGCCACCGTTATGCGCCTTGTAGGCCTAGCACATCCGATTTCGGCATGCCTTGACAATTCCGTTGGGCTAACCTTAGCCTGTGACAGCCTCTATATCTGTCTCCAGGCACGCGTAGTGGAGACTCTTCGCCCAGACGATTTTCTTGCTCTTAGTCTGACTCAAACGAGGTGTTCCACTGTCTATGAACTTGCCTCGTGTAATTGGACGTGCTGTGCCTGTGCCCATTGGGTACCGAACCGTTTCTCATCCGTGAGCCTGGTTCCTTAAGGGGAAGAACTCAACAGAGGAGTTGGACACTGGCTCTTTCGCCCTCTTAGCCGAGGTGTCATTCACCGACGTGTACCCCTTGTCCAAGTTCGAGTCTCACACCACGCGTTTGAGAGCAAGGCGTTCTCGAGCTGAGCGTCCCTGTCCCAATAGCGCCTGAGCCCATCAGGTACTGAACCCTTTCTCTCTTCAAGTGTATTTCCGGTGTAGGAAAACCTGACAGTAGAGTTGGGCCAGGGCTAAATCGTTGTCCCTTTTGTGCCTGAGCGAATCGAGTACGGAACCCTTTCTCTCTGCAAGTGTACTTCCGGTACAGGAAACCTTGACAGTAGAGTTGGGCCAGGACTACCATCGTTGTCCCTTTCTTGCCTAAGCCCATCGGGTACAGAACCCTTTCTCTTTGCAAGCATATTTCCGGTTTAGGAAGGCTCGACATTAGAGTTGGGTTAGGTCTTCTTGCTTTACCAAACGCTAATGGATGGGTCTGGGTCTCTGCCTGTAAGGAACTCTGGTAACTAGAAGCCCCTCTCGAGCTGACGGAGCTTGTAGTTCCCCTTTCCTAGGGACTTTTCATTTTCTATCTGCAGTTCACGCTGCCCTCTAGCGCTGTTCTGCCCTTTCATTGTTTCATTGTACTCTGTATGAAATATATTTGTCTCTCGCCATGCATTTACCTTTACGTGCATTTTACATTGGCCGCCCCTCCAATGTTCGGACTCTACTGACTAGCTTCACTGTATGTCGACAGTGTCGCTATATGTGGTGCTGCTGGTGGTGTCTGTCTCTTGTGCAGTCAAATCTCTTTCCATCTGCTACCTCCACATTCTCGGACACGATCCCCAAATGATTTGGCGAGAATCAGCACGAGCTGCTGTATTTCTGTTTCCAGGGTGCACCGCGTGGAGGTACATTTGGGATCTTGGTTATCTGCTAACCCTGGGTCCGCCTAGAGCAATGCGTTCCCTTTGCACCCCAGATCCACTTTATAAACAGCTTCTGTGCAGTTCAATGGATACAAAAATTGCACCATTGACAGTCTACTCATTAGGCTTTCGGAAAAAGCTGGGAAAACCTCCGTGACACAATTTACAATACTAAAAAAGAAGTGGTGTGCGCTGCTGTTCGCAGGCATCAAGACTGGTTTCAAGAAAACGATGTACAGATCAAAGCTCTCCTGGACAACAAGCACAAACAGCACAAAGCTTATCTAAACGACCCCACATCAACCAGAAAATAGACGATGTACGAAAATTCAAAGAAAACGTGCAAAAAGAACTAAGGAGGATGCATGACTCATGGTTTAGTAGCAACGCCAAAGAGATACAGCATTACGCTGATAGCAATAATATGCAGAAATTTTATGAAATGTATGATCCTCAGTCTTCAGGAACTTCTCCTCTTCTAAGCGTAGATGGAAATCATACCATCATTGATAGAGAAGAAAATTCTCAAACGCTGGGCTGAACAATTTTGAAAATGTACTAAACTGCCCCTCCAACATCAACGACGAAGCGATTGCGCGCATCACGCAAATACCAATCAATCATTCGTTGTCGGAGCCCCTTGCATTGAAGGGGTGATGAAAGCAATCTCAAATTTGTCCGTAGGATAAGCGCCAGGTCCAAATTCCATTCCAGCTGAAGTTTACGTCGTCAGTGGCTCTGTTATGACTGCTAATCTCACAGAGCTCTTCCAGACAATGTAGTACTTGGAAGCGATACCACAAGACTTTAAGGATACATACAAGAGAAAAGGAAATCGCATAGTTTGTTACAACAACCGAGGCATATACTTGCTCTTCTTCTTCTTCTGCGTTCAGCATGTGGTCATGCTATACCGTCAGAACTGTCGTCAAGACGAAGTCCACTGTCTTCTCCAGGTCAGAGCAGCTGCCCCATAGCTTTTGCCTCAAGTCTGTATCATCTGGCCAGGTCTGCTGTCTCTGCTCTTTGTATGTTGGGCAGTCCTGAAGTATGTGTTCTGGACTCTGGGTTCCGGATCCGCATGGACATTCATCTGTGTATGAGATCCTTAATCGATAAATGTGACCCAACAGTCTGCAGTGGCCTGTTCTAAGGCGAAATATTGTGGTCTGTTGATCTCTCTGGAGGAGATGTATTGCATCATGTTCGTATTCCCCTTCCATTTCTTTCTTCCACTTTGCTGTGCATGTGTTGCGGATTATTGTTTTTACTTCTCCGTAAGACAGTGTGTGTCTGTGTTGCTCTATTTCACTTCCTGCCTTTGACAGAGCATCCGCTTTCTCATTTCCCATGATTCCACAGTGTGATGGTATCCACTGAAGGGCAACAGCTGATGATTTTTGGATCTGTCTTAGCTCATGTTTGATGTTGTACAGAAGCCTTTCGTTTCTGTTGCTCTGGATTGATTCCAGTAGGGATCTGCAATCTGTGAATATGGCTAACTTCTTTGGTCTTGGCAGTCCTGGTTCAGTGAAGGCTTTCAGTGCTTAATGGAGTGCAACTGCTTCTGCTCTAAAATTAGAGGAGTATTTCCCGGTTGGAAAAGATTTTGATATTGTCTTCCCATCTTTGAGTCTTATAAAAATTCCACCTCCTCCATTCCTTACTGCTCCTTCTGCCGACCCATCTGTGTAGACATGTGTCCATTCCTTGGGATTGTATTTTCCCAAGCTGGTTCTCTTCAACCTGCTTGTGGTTGATCTAGAAATTTGCGCATACATCAGATGGTTTGGCAAGCGCTTAATTTTTAATTCCCTTTGAACAAGCACTCTTTCTTCTCTTCTGTCATCCAGTGGGCGGATGTTTACATGTTTTTCCATTGCATGGATTGGAGTGATTTTCATCCCTCCTGAGATCAATCGAAGTCCTGCATTTTGTACTTTAGATAGGCGATCAGTATTTGTTTTTGATGCTGATGCCCAGGCTGTCATTCCATATTCTACTACAGGTCTGACTGTACCCATGTAGACTTTTCAGAAAATTCTTCCATTTGCTCCCCAGCTTGTTCCTGCAAGTTTCTTCATCAAGGATAGCCTCCTGGTTGCTTTTTGCTCGGTGGTTATTAGGTGTGGTTTCCAGGTGAGTCGCTTGTCTAGTGTGACCCCTAGATATGTAGGGTTCTCCACATGTGCTAGCTCACTTCCATTTATTTTAAGATTTGCTTTTTCTTGGTGGTTTGAAAGTGAGAAGATGCTTGTCACCGTTTTGGAGAGGTTGATCTGGACTCCCCAGTCAGATGCCCATTCACTTAAGGTGTCAAGTGCTGTCTGCATTTTATTTTTTGCAGTGGATAGGTTTCCTGCCGCACTCCAGGCAGCAAAGTCATCTGCATGAAGAGCCTTTGAAATATGATGTGACAGTTTCTCTCCCATATCATTGATGAATACTAGGAAGAGGGTAGGAGAGATCACTCCTCCTTGAGGTATTCCTTGTTGGACAGTAACACGTTTGCTTAGTTTACCATCTACTTTTACTCTTGCAGTGCGGTAGCAGAGGAAATTTTTTATCCAGCTAAACATTCTGCCTTCAATTTTGTTTTGGAGAAGCTTGAACAGGACTCCCTCTTTCCACACCTTATCGACGGCCTTACTTAAGTCCATAAAAGTAGTCAGCAATTTTTCCTTCTTTTGGAAAGCATTTTCTATTTCCTGTGCTAGGTATGTAAGCTGTTCTTCAGTGCTTCGATTTTTCCTATAGGCTGACTGTATCTTGGTGAGCTTTTGGTTTTCTTCTAGGTATTTTATCAGTCTAGAGTTGACCATTCTCTCCATTGTTTTCCCTATGCAACTCAAGAGGCTGATTGGTCGGTAGCTTGACTTGCTTGTTTTTCCTTTTTGTTTTTTCCCAATTGGGATGATGACAGCTTCACGCCACAAGTCTGGAATTTTACCAGTTTTCCATGATTGGTTGAAGATGGTAAGGAGCTTGTTTCTGCTGATTGGCCATAGGTTCCTGATCATATCATTGGTAATGCCGTCTTTTCCTGGGGCCTTTTTGGTTTTTAGTTTTCCTATGCACCATTTAGTTCTGCCATGGTGAAGGGTGTCTTCATGCAGGGCTCTGGATTTTGATTCTTCAGTTTTCTTTTAATTTCTTTTTTGACTTCTTTGATACGTGTATGCGAGAGTGTTGTTGTGCTATCTTCCTTGCAGAAGTCAGCTAAAATGTTTGCTGCCATTTTCAGTGTGTGAATTTTCCCTCTTCTTCAATGACAGTCTTGTAGTGTGAATTCTTTGTTTCTTCATTTAGAGTTCTTGTAAGGTTCCATAGTTTACTTGTGTCTTTTGTCATGTTTAGACTGCTGGTCTTTTCATGCCAGCTCTTTTGTATCTCTGTTCTTTTCTGCTCATTTAACGTGTGTTTGATTTCATTGTGTTTTCTGCCGTAGGGTTTTGCTCCATTGTAGGCCTATGTCTTGCATCATTCAGCTCGTTATGCAATTTTTCTAGAGTCTCACTCCAATAAGACTTGTATTCTCTTCGTCTGCCCCTTGGGATTGCCTTCTGTGCGGATTGTAGTATCACTATGTTTATTTGTGAGATGTTGTGGTTTATGTTGTTAGTGAGGGTGATATTCTGGCAAAGCTGTTTGTTCACTGAAGAGGGTCCAATTTGCTTTTTTGAAGTTCCAGCTTGGGGACATGCTGTAATGTCCTGTACTTCCTGACGTGGTGATTTGCAGGATGACTGGTACATGGTCACTTCCTCAAAGCATCCATAACCTGCTGATTAGGTCCCAACTCCGCTGGACTGGCCACATCGTCCGTATGCCAGACAAGCGTCTTCCAAAGAGATTATTCTATGAGGAACTGTGTGATGGTAAACGTTCAAGTGGAGGGCAGAAAAAGCGCTTCAATGATCACCTAAAAAACTCTCACAATCCACTACAGCATCGATGCTAGCTCATGGGAGACTACAGCCCTTGATCGCTCACCATGGTACACCCAGATCACTGCTGGCATCATTAAATTTGAAAAAGAAAGAACACTGCAGACAAATTTATAAGCGAGAAGGACAAATCCGGAAACTTTCATACCCCAAACCCTCTACACTCCTGCATGGACTGCAGTATACATTTCCTGGCACGAATCGGACATCTTCTTCTTCTGCGTTCGTTCTCAAACTCCTGCAGATTAGGATAAGTCCTAATTCAGATTAGGACGTTCTCAAACTCCTGCAGATTAGGATAAGTCCTATCTAGATTAGGATAGTCCGGAGAACGGAATGCGTTGTCATGGTTTACATCATTGCTGCGATGTCTGCGCCTTTCGTCCTAACACATCTGATTTCAGCATGGATTTGAGTCACTGACCCTATATGGGATAGCCAACTCCATCCCATAACCTCCTTAGTCACCTTTTACGACATGCGTGGAAGGTAAACAGTGTTGCTATTCTTTGCTCCCCTTTGCTCACAGGCGGTATCGGACATCTACAAACTCACAAACCAAATTAGACAATCACAAATTTTTTGTTGTTTTTTCTACTTGTTCATCACATTTATTGCTTTTCATGCCATGCTCATCTTCGCTTACGAAGGAGGAACCACATCATCATCCGATGATGCACTATAATACTGGGGAGATCAAGCAAAAATCTCATAGAGATATGTGTATCCCTAGTACACCCCAGTACTGCTCTCATTGACTCATTTTGGACCTTTCCCCACTCTATCGACTTGTGTCTGTGACAGTGTTAGTAGGCTAAGGTCATAGACACATGATAGAGATCCGTGCTGAAAACCTTTGATGCGGATACGACACTAGATAATGAATGGTACACAGTTATACTGCAGTCTTGCAGTTATTCATATCTGAATTTGTGGGGAGACAAGTCTTTCTGATGAAGAATTTTTCAAGATGGCAGCTCCCTAGACGAGAGCATTAGTTTTGTAGTAATAAATACCGGCCTGGTTTCTCTTTCACGCTGTAATAAATGCTATATATGTATTTAAAATTAGCAAACATAAAATCCACAGCCCGTAGTTGTAGTGACGTGGTACTGCTTTTCATTCATTTTTCACAGTAATTATAATATATTCATTAGGACAAAATTTTCAAAATGGGTTTACAGCATTATAAATACCACAGTTAGATAGCCCTTGAAAATTGCAATTCAATGATACCTCAATCAAGTCTGTACGTCAATTCTGAAAAAAGTTATGAATTTTTTTGAATTAATTTTGCATCAAAAAAATTTACATGGAACATATAAGGAAATATAAGCTGATTAGTGCACAAAGTTGTGACCAAGAATTGTAGTTTAGCCAATAATTCATGATAATTCATGACATATCAGAGTTACTAATGATAAAAAATAGAACAAACTATACATTTTTGTGTTCGTGAAGAAAAGACGAATCTGGGGAGTACATTATGCTAATTTTCAAATTCAATCAAAGCTAATTAATATTCAAAAATGGCGGTTAATTTACATAATTAAAATTGAATTGAATAGCCTAATTATTAAACATTTCTATTATTTATGATAAAATATGTAGCAAACTATACATTTCTGTGTTCGGGAAGACAAGACGAATCTGCGGATCACATTGACATAATTTTCATTTGCAGCCAAAGATTAATATTCAAAATGGCAGCTAATTTGCATAATTAAAATAATTATTCACTATATTTGTGAATTATGATAAAATATCCTACAGGGTTTTTGTGCTACAAATGTGATAAAACTTTCATGGATTATTCATGTACATAGTGATGTGATTTGTGTTTAGTTTTGTGAACTGCTTGTTTAGGGAAATGTTCTTAGAATGGTAAGAATAAAGTAGACATTTTTTTATATTTTTCTTTCTCATGTCATACATGTCTTCCACCATCTAAATCCCATTGTATATATAATTTGTATTATTATGCATAGATCATGTTCTAGCAAAGCTGCTACTTGCAGGCAATGCAATACCAATAGTCCAAAGAGTACACATTGCAGCACATCAGTAGTGTAGTCACAAACCAAGTCGGACAGTTGTCATGACAACACACAACCTTTTGTAAGGCTTGTAAGCAGGCAAACAAACTAACTAACTCCCATTCATATCTTTGGCTTAGTTTTTTTAAAGAAATTAACAATTTTGTAAATACATAAACACACAGAGCATTTAATATTTTAAATAGATGGCAATTGTATTTCTTGTTAACCAATATGTCTGTAAAAAACAAGATGGCGGAATGCAGCATGGACTTGGTGAACCTTTTTAAAACATTGGATGAGACAGAGCGCATCTCATGTCTTTCATACTTGGTATACAACTGTATAAATGGCTAATATAACATTTAGACAGTAAATAAAGTTGTTTGCAATAGTAGATTAAAAATGGATAATGAAAATACACAATAAGTGACAATACCTAGTGTTAAAATACAAGTTACTCAAACAATATCCGCTGTTTTTGTCAGATAGATGCCCAACTGTGTACAGAAAAGACTTGATGTCACAAAAATGTCCACTTCTATATGCAAAATAGTATCAGGGACACTGGAAATCTAATTAAAATGTGGTCACTGCCTACTTGCATGGTCAGGAAATAGACTAGTGGCCATTTTCTTCAAGGGACATAATTTGATAAATTTTTTTGGACACAGAAGAGCTCCTTTGTGCTAATGCTTATGTACAGCATTTTAAATATCACAGTTAGATAGCCCTTGAAAATTGCAATCCAACGATACCTCAACCAAGTCTCTACGTCAATTCTGAAAAAAGTTACGAATTTTTTTCGTATTAATTTTTGCCTCAAGATAATTACATGGAACATATAAGGAAATATAAAATGACAGTTGTCAAAAAGTTGCGGCCCTGCCTTAGAAACGAGCCACTAATTTATGAATATCATAGTTATTTGCATAAAAAAATATGACAAATTATACATTTTCTTGTTCGGGAAGACAAGACGCACCTCTTGATTACATTATGCTAATTTTCCGACGCAGCAGAGTTAATAAATAATTAACAATTGCGTCTAATTAGCATAATTGCAATTGAATATATCATATACATTTTTCACATTTTTTAATTATTTAGGATAAAATATATAGCAAACTGTATGTTTTTGTGTTTGTGAAGACAAGACGCACCTGTTGATTACATTCTGCTAAGTTTCTGATGCAGCCAGAGTTAATAAATAATTAATAATGGCGTCTAATTTGCATAATCACATTGTCATATTTAATATATATTTATTAAATTTTTTAATTATTTAGGATAAAAATTATTGCAAACTGTACATTTTTGTGTTTGTGAAGACAAGACGCACCTGTTGTATACATTATGCTAATTTTATGACGCTGCCAGAATTAATTAATAATTAAAAATGACGTCTAATTAGCATAATTGAAATTGAATGTATCATATACATTTTTCACATTTATTAATTATTTAGGATAAAAAAATATAACATTATACATTTTCTTGTTCGGTAAGACAAGACGCACCTGTTTATTACATTGTGTTAATTTTCCGATGCAACCAGAGCCAATTAATAATTAATAATAGTGTCTAATTAGCATAATTAAAATCTCTTCTATGCTTCCCTTTATGGCAACATGCATGTGGCTGGCAATCTGTAACCTCAGTCCTCTTTTTATCTGAAATATAATATTTGATTATTATTATTATTGGCATTTGGTACACATGTACATAAACAATTCTATGTCAAAGGTATGAATAAATTACCAGGTAGGTATGTGCACCAAATTTTCAAAATTTGCTTTTTGTTTTTCCTATTTTAGTGATACCTAATTAGCCCTATATAATTAAATACTTTATTACATTATTCTGTAGATAGGCTTATGTAGAAAATTGAGCAAATTTGATAATAAACAACAAGAGACAAAGATACCAAAAAAGAGTGAGAATGTTTGGAAGATGCTGAAGTTGACGTTGTCTGCATTGATTTGATTTATTAGGTCTATTGAAAGGAGAAAGCATCTCTCACATAAAAGTGAATTTTACTAAATATTCATGAGAGAATTATAAGCAATTGGACTTCATAAACAATATAAATAATATATATTTAATTTGAAATGTGTTTCTTGTAAAATTATCAACATGAAACATACCGATGTGAAGAAAACACTTCAGTCGTCATGGCGACGGACGCATGATAGTACATAAGTACGCGCACTCGGCATGGTCTTGTACCAATAATTTCAATTATTTTACATATAAATCTTAGATTTTTTACTAGTATCATTTAAAAATGAATTAAAGAAATTAAAAGAGGCAGGAATTGTAGTTGTTAAACGTCAATTTCTTTAAATAAGAGACATTTCAGAATTATCGACGCGCAGTAAAGATTAGCGGTAGACATGATGGCGACTGAGGAACGCGTGACCGATCTGCAGTGCGTTTGTTTAAAATTCGATAATAATTACAGGCAACTTCCAAAATTAATGAAATTTTGTATATAAAGAGAAAAATGGTTGTTTCATTTGTTAGACATGGTTACAACATCCTATTTTATTCAAATTAATACATATACTTGTGCAAAGAGAAAAAACACTTACCTAGGCTTATTTAATTGCTTGGTGAAAAATGTACACAGCGTATTTCCAACTTCTAGTTACGTAATTGAATGAGATGAATGAATGAGAAAAATTAAACAGTTGTCTTTTATAAACAATAAAGTTGCGTCGCGTTGTCTAAAGACAATTGCTGTGGTCAGTGTTTCACGTGATGCAAAAAATGGATTCTTGGACGCTACCAAAACAAGGGAAGTAATTTAAGCCACATTGACTTTCACGTCCCCTTACGATTTCCTAATGCCTATATATAGTAATATAGTAACAGTATAGTATAGTATAATAAGTATTATTATTAGTGAAGTCTAGTCTTTCTTTTCGCGGCTTAGATCACACTCCTTGCTGTGTGTGTGTGTGTACTTGGACATCTGGGATTAGCGTGTTTGGTAGGTACTTGGATATCTGGGATTAGCGTGTTTGGAAAATTATTGCCTAGGCTATACAATTATATAAATTTCTTGTGACTTTAGTGATGTCGTCGCGTGTCATGTTTGAAACTAGATTTATTAAGTTCTTGGCGCATCTGCTGTTTCGTCCACCACTGTGACCTTTGCTCTGCTATTGAGGTGTTTTCCAACCCTTCCCATGGTCACGTGATCAGAAGGTTCTCCAAGGTGGCGCATGATTGACATGAATGGCGGTCTCTGGTCGTAATGGTCACTTAAAAAGACATTTATAGAAAAAAGGGGGGGGGGTGGGAATAAAAAATAAAAAGGAAAATATTTAATATTTAAGGGAGACTTGAGTAGTCTTTCTAAAACGAGGAAAAAAAAGAGAAAATGGGGGTTGAGGGGGGCTTGCCCCCCTCATATGTGCTAAGTGAAAGAAAAACACAAGGCGGGGGGGGGGTGTAATAAATAAAGAAAAATGGTGGTTGATCTAGCCCTCATGGGGGGCTAGCCCCCCCTCATTTATGCTAAGAGAACGAAAGATTGGTATAAGGGGGATTATTGCAAAAATTTCTTTTTTTGTGGCAATATAATAAAGGGTTGCCATTACGGTGATTTTCAAGCCATCTGATCTGGTGTTTATTCATATCATCTGGAGCCTAAATGTTTGGAATAGCGTGGCCGCACTAGTTTAGCGCATTCCTAAAATTTTCTGATGCGTTTTAGTGCATTTTATCATTATTTTGTGTTTTTTTTAGCTTATAAAAGACGTTCTTGGGGCTTTTATGAGGGAATGACTTGGCAACACTGGACAATAATTTTTGGCGCACTTTGAAACAGGAGAAAAAATTACCGGAATGCTGTGAGATTTATGTTAGAAATAATTCAGGGAGCTTATCCGCCACGAAAAAATGTATAAGGTAAGGAGCCTTTTCCCCCATTTCACACTGTTTACATATTTAGGCAGATGGCTACAGATTTCCGCTAGAAACTAGCAGTTAATTATAATTATTTAAAACATCAACATTTGTTTAAATTATGCAAATTAGCCAACATTTTGAATATTAATTAGATGTATTTGCATCTCAGAATCACAGCAATGTGATCAACACATGCGGTATGTCTTTGCGAATACAAAAATATATAGTTTCTGTCATTTTTATTATGTTTAATTATAGATATATAATTTGTTTTCATTTTAATTATGCAAATTATCAGCCATTTTGAATATCAATTAATTCTGTGTCCATCAGAAAATTCCAGAAATGTGATCAACATAAGCGTTTTGTCTCCGCAAATACAAAAATGAATAGTTTGTTTATTGTATTATTGAAAATAACAAAGATAATTCAGAAATTATCAGCGTGGCTACATTTTGTAGTCACAAGTTTTATTTATATCTTCCTATATGTTCCATGTAAATTATTTTGATGTCAAATTCATTAGAAAAAATTATAACATTTTTTCAAGATTGACGTACAGACTTGGTTGAGGTATCGTTGAATTGCAATTTTTAAGGGCTATATAACTATATTATTTGTAATTATGTAGCACTATTTGGAAAATTTTGTCCAAGTACCTACAAGCATCATGGGCAGAATTCTATGAAGATGGCTTTTTTGTGTACTTCATATACTTGATATACCAATATATGTTCTGTATTCGTGGATTATTTTATTTCTATAATCCATCTTCTGCATGGCCTGCCATGGCTATGTCAACTTTGTGTATACACAGTATAAATAATTATGTGTTTATATTATATTATTATTAAATAATATTATAGTTATAGTACTGTATGTATAATTTATGACCATAAAATGATACATATACATTGTATATACATAATTATAATACTGTATAATACATCGTGACTGTTAACTATATAGTAGTAGTAATAATTCTAGTTTGGAACTCGTGTCTCCCTGCTTATTTTAGGATTGATCGAAATATAAATATAAATGAGTAGAGAGTAGAGAATACCTACTTAATCAATAATTACTTACTTTGGCGTAATTTTCTTTTGTACGAGCAGTGTGAAATTTGACCTAGTTTTGAGGTTAGGGTTAGTTAGAACCCTAAATAATTTTAAACGAATAACATTGCTATCTGATGGTAATCTCAGACTTAAGTCTGGAAGTCAATATATATTGTCTTCTGATGTAAACTCAGGATTGGCATTCTTTCTCAAGGCTTTGTGTTTGTTAGTTGTTCTGATGTTTTCATTTATTCATTGTTTGAGTCGGTAGTGTTAGTAAATAAATGGGATAAGTCTACCACCAGAGGCCAAACCGATTCAGAATTTGGAATGAACATAAATAATATTCATATTCACTGTGGGTGAAAGATGCAACTTTCATCTAACTAAACAATATGCAGTGAGTACTCATAGGACTGAGGGTTGTTAATGTCATGGATGCTTTATTACACTATTTTAATGTTTTTTCTAAATACCCGTGGCGATTTCAACAAACTAGCTCAGTGGAAGACCGGCCGAGCACTGGAAGACCCAGAGTCACAACTCCTACTAAAGATCACTTTATCTTACTGCGTCACCTCAAGAATTGATTTGCATCAGTGTCCTCCACAGTCCAGTCAATGCCAGCAGCTCGCCGAATTTTAGATCAAGTGGTCAGAAACTGGCTGCACTACGCTGGTCTTTAGGCTAGAAGACTCTACAAAGGTCCTCTTATGGACTGGCATCGCCAGAACCGACTGCAGTGTGGAAACCAGCATTGTCAATGTACAGTTGGAATGCCTGGAGATGGGTTTGGTTTAGTTGAAGTCTAAACATTTCTTCATGTTAAGGTTGAAAAATTAATTCTGTATAATTAAATTTTAGTAGACGTTTGAAATAATGTTGCATTTATTTTTTATATAACGAGAGATTTTGCTGACACACATTTTGATAAATTTATTATATTTTGCCCCCAACATTTGTACTAATTCAATAACTACATAAATATATTATATATTCAGTGAAAGGTAAACAATAAGTTAACAGTTTATGTTCACTAGAACATGCACAAACACATGCTTTGTTTCTTGTTAATGACAGTATAAGCGTGACTTGACTTTCTGGTGTCATTAACAATCCAGACTTACTGGAAGTTGACTGAAATCAAATTGTGAACATTGATATACTGAAGTGACATGGAGAACATTCATTCAGTCAGAACAGAAATAAAACAAGAAACACCAGATTTTAATCAGGTAATATAACAGTTTAATTGATTTCATAAATAAAATAATTGTATATTTTGTTGGTGAGTGATGATGTTATAATAAAATAACTTTGCTCTAATTCTACTATTATTATTTCACAGAAGTTCATTGGTCATCAACGAATCTCATCAGTGCAGTTCTGTCAAAATGTTCCCTATTATTTCCCTACATTTAATTGATATTCTGTTAACCCTGAAAGAAAGACTGAAACCTATCAAATATTCATTTAGAAACTTTGTCAGAATCTGCTTCTGTTTTTGTTTTCTCCCATCTAGTGTCAATCGTTATATTGTTAAATTTTGTTAGAAATGTATTTCCGTAGTGTTGTCAGCAAATTTTCCTTCTTCTGCATTCTGTATCTGTAGTCATGTTATATTTTCAGGGCTAAGTCCACTGTCTTCTCCAGGTCAGAGTGGCTGCCCCATAGCTTTTTGCCTCATCTGTATCCTCTGGCCAGGTCTGCTGTCTCTGCTCTTTGTATGTTGGCAGTCCTGAAGTATGTGTTCCGGAGTCCGGATCCACATGGACATTTATCTGTGTATGAGATCCTCAATCGGTAAGGGTGACCCAACAGTCTGCAGTGGCCTGTTCCAAGGCAAAATATTGTGGTCTGTTGACATCTTTGGAGGAGATGTATTGCATCATGTTTGTATTCCACTTCCAATTTTTTCTTCCACTTTGCTGTGTATGTATTCTGGATTATTGTTTTTGCTTCTCTGTAGTAAAGTGGGATGGCTGTGTTGTTCCATTTCGATTTCTGTGTTTGACAATGCATCTGCTTTTCCATTTCCCATGATTCCACAGTGTGATGGTATCCCATTGAAGGGCAATAGCTGATGACTTTCAGATATGTCTTAACTCATGTCTGATGTTATGCAGAAGGCTGGCATTTCTGTTCCTCTAGATTGATTCCAGTAGGGATCTGCAATCTCTGAATATAGCTATATACTTTGGTCTTGACAGTCCTGTTTCGATGAAGTTTTTCAGTGCTTGATAGAGTGCAAATGCTTCTGCTCTAAAATTGGATGAGTATTTCCTGGTTGGAAAAGCTTTAGATATTTTTCTTCCCATCTATGAGTCTTATAAGAATTCCACCTTCTCCATTCATTACAGCTCATTCTGCTGATCAATCAGTGTAGACGTTTGTCCATTCCTTGGGATTGTATTTTCATTCTATCATTTCTAGTTTCAATTCTTTTAATTGCGTTGGAGTCTGGTATTCCTTATTAATTATTCCAGGAACCTGTGTTATTATGGAGATGTTTTGGAGACTATTTTCTGGGTCTTCAAAATCCGTTAGTGTTTCAATTTCATTTGGGAGGTTTGTGAGGATATAGGCCTATTTGTGATGTTGATGGATATGGTTGGAGATGTGACAGAAGCTGGTTCTCTTCAGCCTGCTTGTGGTTGATCCAGAAATTTGCGCATGCATCATATAGTTTGGCATGAACTTAATTTTTTCTCTTTGAACAAGCACTTTTTCTTCTCTTCTGTCATCCAGTGGGCGGATGTTTACATGTATTTCTATTGTATGGATTAGAATGGTTTTCATCACTCCTGAGATAAATCGAAGTCCTGAATTTTGTACTTTAGATAGGCGATCAGTATTTGTTTTTGATGCTGATGCCCAGGCTGTCTCTCCATATTCTACTACAGGTCTGACTGTACCCATGTAGGCATTTCTGAGAATTCTGCCATTTGCTCCACCAGCTTGTGCCTGCATGTTTCTTCATCAAGAATAGCTTCCTGGTTGCTTTTTGCTCAGTGGTTATTAGGTGTGGTTTATAGGTGAGTCGCTTGTCTAGTGTGACCCCTAGATATGTAGGGTTCTCCACATGTGCTAGCTCACTTCCATTTATTTTAAGATTTGCTTTTTCTTGGTGGTTTGAAAGTGAGAAAATGGTTGTCACAGTTAAGGATAGGTTGATCTGGACTCCCCAGTCAGATGCCCATTTACTTAAAGTGCAATCTGCATTCTGTTTTTTGCAGTGGATAGGTTACCTGCCACAATCCAAGCAGCAAAGTCATCTGCATGAAGGGCCTTTGAAATATGCTGTGACAGTTTCTCTCCCACATCATTGATAAATACTAGGAAAAGGGTAGGATGCTGATTTGATTTCTGTTGTCCTGCTGTTTATCTCAATGAAGTACCTGCCATCTGTTGTTAAATAATGCCAAGATACTGGACTTCAGATACAGTGATTATAATGGTGTAGATGTTTGACCACATATGTTTTCACCACAAATACTGTATATGGAATTGTAATGAAGAAAATGATAGAAACTAATAAACATCTGGAAATTAAGGTAGAGAAAATTACAATTGACAGGACACATCTTCAAGAAACAATAACACAGCATAATGTGCTTCATTGGAATCTACAGGATATGTTCCACAGGGAGCACAGATTTAGTAGTAGTAATGGTTGTACTGTAGTTATGTTTATTGATATGTCCCTTGATTGTTTATTTTCAGAATCAATGTAACATTCGAGGAAAGATTCCATTCCTGGCTGACATTACAAAACGAGAACTAAAGTGTCAGGTGGGTTTTTTATTTAAAGGTAGCAATTATTTGCTGATGAACTGGTAATATAGTCACATTGATCGTTGTGACATCCTGCAAATATGTCACCCAATGTGGCACAACAACAACAACAAAAGCACTCACATCACTGAGAAACATTAAATCTCAGAGGCACAGGAAAAGTGTGCTTGAAAGGACAAAACAGAAAACACACAGGTGTTCAACTCTGACCATGTGCCCACAATGTGGCAGGGAATTCTATGTCAGATTTGAACTTTTCTGTCATCTTCACTCACACACCAGAGAAATAACAGCGCAAGTCTGAAACTGTTGTTATCATTGCCTGTGATTAATAGCTATTGCAATTTTTGTATAGTTATGTTAGTTTTTAGCACACCAAGATACTACAGATTAGGGCCTTTTTAACCCTTTCACCCCTATTAGATTTCCCAATTGTCAATCCCTGATCCCTAAGACAAGAGGCACAACTCCTCCAAATTATGAATATGATGATGATAAAATTGCATTTTCTTTCAAACTATTCATCATATCACACTCAGACTTGGCAGATCAACAGAAAAATGAATGGTCTTGCATAAACCTATATCAATGTTTGTTTGTTTTGCGTTTGCTCCATTGTAACCATCACGGATATCCGTGCGATTTCCGCCGGGAGCGTGATTACGTTGTGCCACCGTTATGCGCCTTGTAGGCCTAGCTCATCCGATTTCGGCATGCCTTGACAATTCGGGTGGGCTACCCTTAGCCTGTGACAGCCTCTATATCTGTCTCCAGGCACGCGTAGTAGCGACTCTTCGCCCAGACGATTTTTGCTCTCGTCTGACTCGCACGAGGTGTTCCACTGTCTATGAACTTGCCTCGTGTAATTGGACGTGCTGTGCCTGTGCCCATTGGGTACTGAACCGTTTCTCATCCGTGAGCCTGGTTCCTTAAGGGGAAGAACTCAACAGAGGAGTTGGACCCTGGTTCTTTCGCTCCTTAGCTCTTAGCCGAGGTGTCGTTCACCGACATCGTGTACCCCTTGTCCAAGTTCGAGTCTCACACCACGCGTTTGAGAGCAAGGCGTTCTTGAGCTGAGTGTCCTTGTCCCAATAGCGCCTGAGCCCATCAGGTACTGAACCCTTTCTCTCTTCAAGTGTACATCCGTTATAGGAAACCTTGATAGTAGAGTTAGGCCAGGACTACCATCGTTGTCCCTTTCTTGCCTAAGCCCATCGGGTACAGAACTCTTTCTCTTCACGAGCATATTTCCGGTTTAGGAAGGCTCGAAATAAGAGTTGGGTAAGGTCTTCTTGCTTTACCAAACGCCAATGGATGGGTCTGGGTCTCTGCCTGTAAGGAACACAGGTAACTAGAAGCTCGTTTTGAGCTGACGGAGCTTGTAGTTCCCCTTTCCTAGGAACTTTTCATTTTCTATTTGCAGTTCGCGCTGCCCTCTAGCGCTGTTCTGCCCTTTCATTGTTTCATTGTACTCTGTATGAAATCTATTTTTCTCTCGCCATGCATCTACCTTTACGTGCATTTTACATTGGCCGCCCCTCCAATGTTCGGACTGGACTGACTTGCTTCACTGTATGCCGGGGGGTGCAAAGGGAACGCATTGCTCTAGGCGGACCCAGGGTTAGCAGATAACCAAGATCCCAAATGTATCTCCACGCGGTGCACCCTGGAAACAGAAATACAGCAGCTCGTGCTGATTCTGGCCAAATCATTTGGGGATCGTGTCCGAGAATGTGGAGGTAGCAGATGGAAAGAGATTTGACTGCACAAAAGACAGACAATATCTCCGACACCACCAGCAGCACCACATATAGCGACACTATCGACATACAGTGAAGCTAGTCAGTCCAGTCCGAACATTGGAGGGGCGGCCAATGTAAAATGCATGTAAAGGTAGATGCATGGCGAGAGACAAATATATTTCATACAGAGTACAATGAAAGGGCAGAACAGCGCTAGAGGGCAGCGCGAACTGCAAATAGAAAGTGAAAAGTCCCTAGGAAAGGGGGAGCTACAAGCTCCGTCAGCTCGAGACGGGCTTCTAGTTACCTGAGTTCCTTACAGGCAGAGACCCAGACCCATCCACTGGCGTTTGGTAAAGCAAGAAGACCTAACCCAACTCTAATGTCGAGCCTTCCTAAACCGGAAATATGCTCGAGAAGAGAAAGGGTTCTGTACCCAATGGGCTTAGGAGAGAAAGGGACAACGATGGTAGTCCTGACCCAACTCTACTGTCAAGTTTTCCTATGCCGGAAGTACACTTGCAGAGAGAAAGGGTTCCGTACTCGATTCGCTCAGGCACAAAAGGGACAACGATTTAGCCCTGGCCCAGCTCTACTGTCAAGTTTTCCTACACCGGAAATACACTTGAAGAGAGAAAGGGTTCAGTACCTGATGGGCTCATGCGCTATTGAGACAAGGACGCTCAGCTCGAGAACGCCTTGCTCTCAAACGCGTGGTGTGAGACTCTAACTTGGACAAGGGGTACACGATGTCGGTGAATGACACCTCGGCTAAGAGGGCGAAAGAGCCAGGGTCCAACTCCTCTGTTGAGTTCTTCCCCTTAAGGAACCAGGCTCACGGATGAGAAACGGTTCGGTACCCAATGGGCACAGGCACAGCATGTCCAATTACACGAGGCAAGTTCATAGACAGTGGAACACCTCGTTCGAGTCAGACGAGAGCAAAAGATCGTCTGGGCGAAGAGTCTCCACTACGCGTGCCTGGAGACAGATATAGAGGCTGTCACAGGCTAAGGGTAGCCCACCCGAATTGTCAAGGCATGCCGAAATCGGATGTGCTAGGCCTACAAGGCGCATAACGGTGGCACAACGTAATCACGCTCCCGGCGGAAATCGCACGGATATCCGTGATGGTTACAATGGAGCGAACGAAAAACAAAACAAACAAACTGTATGTCGACAGTGTCGCTATATGTGGTGATGCTGGTGGTGTCGGAGATATTGTCTGTCTCTTGTGCAGTCAAATCTCTTTCCATCTGCTACCTCCACATTCTCGGACACGATCCCCAAATGATTTGGCCAGAATCAGCTCGAGCTGCTGTATTTCTGTTTCCAGGGTGCACCGCGTGGAGGTACATTTGGGATCTTGGTTATCTGCTAACCCTGGGCCCGCCTAGAGCAATGCGTTCCCTTTGCACCCCACCTATATCAATGATAATTTAATACATATATGTTTTAAATAATAATCTGTCAAACTCGATATAATGTGGGGAAAAACCGTGACCATTGCGCAGATGCATGGCTTTGCTTTCACTTTTCCGTTTCAATCGAAATGATCGAACTTAAGACTGAATTTTTATTTAAAGTTTTAGACCTAGTTTTGAATATGGAAGATCTTCTTCTTCATCTGTGTTTATTCTCAAACTCCTGCAGATTAATATGATGTAGTCCGGAGAACAGAATGTGTTGTGTCACGGTTTACAGCATTGCTGCGATATCTATGCCTTTCGGCCTGACAGATCCGACTTTATTATGGCTTTGGGTCACTGACTCTATATGGGATGGGACAGCCAACTCCATCCCATAACTTCCTTAGTCACCTTTTACGACATGCATGGAAGGTAAACAGTGTTGCTATTCTTTGCTCCCCTTTCGGACCCCGGATCACACGGGTGTCAAGTGCACTAATACATGACATTCTGGTTGTTGCTGTGTACTTCTGGCCTAATACAGCATCTTTACTTGCTAGGCAAGACTGTGGTCTTGCCCGAATGATCACTCTTTCTAAGATATCCCAGCAAAGGAAGTGTGTATGAACAGTAATTTGTTAATAAATTACTAATTTATAAATAAAATAAAAAAAGTTAAACTGGGAGATTAGTATTATTGGTTTATACAGAAAAAAACTAGTAGATATGTTTGATATTGTTTCAGATCTCTGGAGAGATGCTCAACAATGAAGATGTCAAAATGGAGCTCAATCGGGATGAATGTTTTAATGGGAAAATGACAGAATGTCAGGAGGTCAAGCAGCCTGGTCCATGTAGACTTTTGAAAGGTGGTAACTATTTCATTTTGTGATGTTCTCTGTCCCATATTTGTGATGTGTAATCTTATTCTGGCATGTTCTGTGATGATTCTGTAATCATCATCAAAGACAAAAGAATATGCTACATTGATACACAGGTTCTTGTTGTTCACAAACATCTGCCAAAGTGCACTCCCAGGTATTTTAGAGTTAATGATCTCTGCACTATCTCTCCACCTAGATTTATAGGAGACATTAGATCCATCTCTTTTACTTTTTTCCTGACTAAGAAAATTTTATTGATAATATACAATCAATTACCACACCTATATTTATTAATAAAACGTAATATAAAATTAGTTGGACTTTAGTACCAGATTCTAACTTCGGTACAAGCCTAAAGTCTAACCCAAAATACCACGTGAGTGAGCCACTAGCCAAATTATTCAAAGTACTCTTATCGTTTCTGTACAACGATCTTGAACTTATAATTCCTGCTACTACTGAAGTGAAGTAAATGTGGCTAGCTCTATTTAAGTTAACCTGTAGTAACCCAGAGAAAAATAATGCATGCTTCCTCTGGCACCTGGATATTTTTTATGACTTCTGGTTATTCTGCACGTGTGTGCTTTTTTGGCATAACATATTTATTTATTGAGTTATAGATTTAAAATTCCACCAAAGATGGATGTGTCGGGCCAGTGGCACAAAAAAACAATGGTGACACAACACATTTCTATTTTCTGGACTACATCCTGCTGGAAATCTAGTTGGACCATTGTCATGCTACAAGAGAGGTCCAGTGGTAGTTTCAGAATGATCGTTGAAGAAGATTTCAAATTTGAAGGCAATAGAGATAAGTGGATGCTGGATATGGTGGTGTTGTTTGTTTGTGTGTGTCAGTAGCACTACTGACATGGATAATAACAAAAACACACACATGCACATAAAGACTTACAGTTTCCTGATAGGCCTAGACTAGTTCTAGTACACTCACAGAGTTAAGGATGATGTTAGGCCTAGACTAGACCTAGTCTAGTGATGCAGTGAAATAGAAATGTTCATACAATAGACGACATAATTAATACATAAGGAGATAAGGCTGATCACAAATAAGAAAAATCCTATAAATGTGACTGCATTAAAGATAAAAACGGAAAAATAATATTTGATAAAACAGAACAAAATAGGCAGATGAGGCTATAAGACAGAACTGTTTGACGACCAACAGAACAAAAAACCAACAATACACAACAATGATGGACCAGCAGTACTGAAAGCAGAAGTAGAAAATGCAATAAAACGTGGAAACGGCAACATAACAGCACGCATAATTAAAAAATGAATTTGGTGTGGATATTATGATATATAACATATATGAAACAGGCCACATACATAAAGACATCATCAATATTCATACCACAACCTAAGAAGCCTGGGCTGTGGACTGTACAGAATATAGAACAATAAGTCTAATGAGTCATTTAACTAAAACCTCCTCAAGATAATACATGAAAGAATTAAGAACAAGATAGACATGGAGGTCGGTGAAAAACAATTCGGTTTTAGGAAAAACAAAGGAACCAGAGAAGCTATACTGAGTATCCAGCTAGTGATAGATAAATATATAGAAGTCCAAAAAAAGTATCTACATTTGTTTCATAGACTACAGCAAGGCCTTTGACAGAGTCCAACATGAAAAATTAATCAAATGTCTTCAAGAAATAGGCATAGATGGAAAAGACTTCAGACTGATTAGAAATATATACTGGGAACAGACTGCATCTATAAGGTGTGAAAATGACTACTCACCATACATAGAAATAAGAAGAAGGGTAAGACAAGGCTGCATTTTATCACCAAGCCTATTTCATATCTACACAGAGAATATCTTTAAAAATATAGAAGAAATACCAGGACTCAAGATCAATGGGAAAATAATAAACAACCTGAGATATGCAGATGACACTTCTTTTAGCAGAAAATGAACAGGAACTACAAAGACTAATAGATCAAGTCAATAAATCAAGTAATGAATATGGACTGGATATAAATATCCAAAAAATAAAAACCATGATAATCAGCAAGGACATAGAAATCTCCTTCGATCGAATCAGCTTCCAAGAAGAATAGATCTGTGTGAGCAATGGCTTTCCACAGTGAAATAAACAATGTGGCTTCCTAACGTTAATAGACCAAATATAATGTATGAGTCTTTGATTTGGGTTATTGATTGGGTTCCAATAATATAATGACTGGGTTCCAATCAGCTGTTTGCCCCTTACCTACATCATACATTATATTAAATATCACAGGGCAAAGGTGAACCTATGAAATGCCTGGGTGTATCGTTGGATCAAACGTACAACTAGACAAGCAACACTTAAAACTGTATCATGATGATGATGAAATAATCCCTTTATCTGTGAGCAGGTAGATCTTGACAGTCCATAAGTTTTCAGACAAAAGCACAGGTACTTCTCAGTTCTGTAACTGAAGGAAAACCTGGACTCATATAAGATTGTATCAAAAACATGATTGTGCAAGGTAGGTTTATGGATACATGTTTAGTCCCTGAATGGTGACATTCTGGTGTGTCAGTATCCCAGAATTACCACATCCTGACATGAGGACAGTACACACTCCTGGGCCAATTATAACATCATTCTTCTGTCAGATTTGCTGACACATCCCTAGTGACATCTAGTATTCCCCATCATCTAGAGAGTCTGCCAGAAAAGAACAAAGATGTCAGCTAGCCTGCATATTTTTTTTATCTTTGGGGATTATTTGTTAGAAAGACAATATTAAGAAATTAAAACAAGATCAAGACATGCAGTGACAACTGTGATTTTTTTTCACAGGTGATAGGTTGTCATCCTATCCCCCAACTTTCTTCTGTCACCTTCTACAACATGCCTGGAAAGAAGACAGTGACTCTGTTCCTTGCACCTGATCTAGAAGTCAAGGCCCCACTTGAGGGCATGATTTCTCTTTCCAAAAACTATCTTGCAGGGAACATTTAAGGGTGGAAGAAGATAGGAGGAAAGTATGCATTAATGGTATTAATGATTGGATAGGATTAAGATTATCCACACTTAAAGAAAGATAACAAAAAGAAATGGCACAATTTTTGTGTTCATGTTTCAAGAGTAGCATCTCTGTAACACTAAAGGGTGATAGATTTGATGATGAAAATGATATTTATTATTATAGTCATTTCATTGACTTGTCACTGTTCATTGTTTATATATTTATTATTATAGATATTTCATTGACTTGTCACTTTTTGCTGTATATTTCAGAGATTAATGATGACACATATAGAACACATACAGGAGAGAGACTTTACAAATGTGATGTTTGTGGTGCAGGATTTGCAACAAGTAGTACTCTTCAGACACACAGAAGGGAAAATACAGGAGACAAGCTTCACACGTGTGATACTTGTAACAGAGGTTTTATTGAATTTACGTCACTGAAGAGACATATAGAGCAACATAAAGTAGATAAACCTTTTGAATGTGATGTAAGTGGTGCAGGATTTACTAAATTCCATGTGAAAGGAATACTAAGCGAGGACGAACAGAACAGTGTGCAGCGAATGACAATCACCCTCAGTTTCCTGGATGAGGAATATCCACAAGATATATGGGTCAGAGTGTACACAGATGGGTCAGCACAGAATGCTGTGAGGAATGGAGGTGCAGGTGTATATATAGAATATCCACACAAGCCTAGAGATACAATCAGAACACCGACAGGAAAATTCTGCAATAATTATGATGCAGAAATCCAGGCAATTAGTGTGGCAGCTAAAAAACTGCTGAACTCCAACTCTGACCTACAGCCTGTGGTATTCCTGACAGATGCAAGGTCAGTGCTTCAAGCTCTCCAGTCTGGAAAACTAACAGACTTAAAAAAACTACTTAGCGAATTGTCTTACCAGTATAGGGTAACCATGCAGTGGATACCCTCTCACTGTGGAATACCAGGAAATGAAAAAGCAGACCAACTGGCTAAGGAAGGTGCTGCCGAAGACCAACCAGATATACCAATCACCTACCATCAGAAAAAACAGATGATAAAGTCAATAAGAAAGCCACAAACACCAACACAAGATGACTATCACAATATGAACAGATCAGAACAAGTTATAATTCTACGTCTCAGAACAGGACACAACCGACTCCGCAGTCACATGTATACAAAGTTCAAGATTGGCAACACGGCCATGTGTACATGTGGACAGGCAGCACAGAGTGCCAAACATATACTTCAAGAGTGTTCTGAGCATGAAACGCTGAGGCAGACATATTGGCCAGAGGAAACAACACTGGAATCAAAACTCTATGGGACACTGTATGAACTACAAAAGACAGTGAGTTTTATTAAGGAGACGGAATTACAGATATAGACATGTTTCAAGTGAACGAAAGAAGAAGAAGAAGAATCCACACTTAAAGAAAGATAACAAAAAGAAATGGCACAATTTTTGTGTTCATGTTTCAAGAGTAGCATCTCTGTAACACTAAAGGGTGATAGATTTGATGTTGAAAATGATATTTATTATTATAGTCATTTCATTTACTTGTCACTTTTTGCTGTATATTTCAGAGATTAATGATGACACATATAGAACACATACAGGAGAGAGACTTTACAAATCTGATGTTTGTGGTGCAGGATTTGCAACAAGTAGTACTCTTCAGGCACACAGAAGGGAAAATACAGGAGACAAGCTTCACACGTGTGATATTTGTAACAGAGGTTTTATTGAATTTACGTCACTGAAGAGACATATAGAGCAACATAAAGTAGATAAACCTTTTGAAAGTGATGTTTGTGATGCAGGATTTGCTAAAAGTAGTAACTCTCGGGTACATAGAAGAAAACATTCAGGAGAGAAACCTTACAAATGTGATGTTTGTGGTGCAGGATTTACTAGAGCCAATGGTCTTCATATACACAGAAGAGTACATACAGGAGAGAAACCTTACAAATGTGTTGTTTGTAGTGTAGCATTTTCCTACAATCATAGCCTAAAGCGCCATAAAAAAAGAACACATACAGGAGAGATACCTTACAAATCTGATGTTTGTGGTGCAGGATATGCAACAAGTAGTACTCTTCATACACAAAGAAGGGTAAATACAGGAGAGAAACTTCACATGTGTGATATTTGTAACTGGTTTTGTTGAATTTGCGTCACTGAAGAGACATATAGATCAACATACAGTAGATAAACTTTTTGAATGTGATGTTTGTGGTGCAGGATTTACTAGAAGTGATAGTCTTCAGACACACAGAAGAATACATACCGGTGTCATGGTTGGAGAGAAACCTCACAAATGTGATATTTGCAGTGCAGAATTTACTAGAAGTGATAGTCTTCAGGCACACAGAAGAATACATACCGGTGTCATGGTTGGAGAGAAACCTCACAAATGTGATATTTGCAGTGCAGAATTTACTAGAAGTGATAGTCTTCAGGCACACAGAAGAATACATACAGGAGAGAAACCTTACAAATGTGATGTCTGCAGTACAGGATTTACTAGAAGTAGTTACCTTCAGAAACATAGAAGAATACATACAGGAGAGAAACCTTACAAATGTGATGTTTGTAGTGCAGGATTTGCTAGAAGTAGTTACCTTCGAGTACATAGAAGAAAACATACAGGAGAGAAACCTTACAAATGTGATGTTTGTAGTGAAGGATTTACTGCAAGTAGTAACCTTAAGGTACATAGAAGAAAACATACAGGAGAGAAACCTTACAAATGTGATATTTGTAGTGCAGGATTTACTTCAAGTGGTCGCCTTCAATCACACAGAAGAAAGCATACAGGAGAGAGACCTTACATGTGTGATATTTGTGGTACAGCATTTTTGTTAAGTGGTCACCTAAAACGTCATAAAAAGATACATACAGGAGAGAGGCCTTTCAAATGTGATGTTTGTGGTGCAGGATTCATTACACGTAGTAATCTTCAGACACACAGAAGAATACATACAGGTCGCATTACGAGAGAAATAATTTACATATGTGATCTTTGTGGTGCAGGATTTACTACAAGTCATAGTTTTCAGAAACACATAAGAAAACATAGAGGAGAGAGACCTTACAAATGTCATATTTGTGGCGTAGGATTTTTTGAAAGAGCGACTCTAAAGCGCCATACAAAAATACATAAAGGAGAGAGGCCTCATACATGTGATGTTTGTGGTGTAGGATTTATTGAAAAAGAGACTCTGAAACGCCATACAAGAATACATACAGGAGAGAAACCTTTCAAATGTGATATTTGTGGTGTAGGATTTATTCAACATGGTGGCCTAAAGAGCCATAAAAGAACACATATAGGAGAGAGACCTTTCAAATGTGATTTTTGTGGTTTAGAATTTACTCGAAGTAGTATTCTTCAGATGCACACAAGAATACATACAGGAGAAAAACCTCACACGTGTGATATTTGTAACAGAGTTTTTGTTGAATTTAGGGCTCTGAAGAGACATATAGATCAACATACTGTAGATAAACATTAAAAATGTGATGTTTGTGGTGTAGGATTTCCAATCAATAACAGCTTGAAGTTTTTGCTTTCGGGGACATGTCAATTGTGTCATCGTACAAGTGAGCAAAGACTCTACCATGAGAGTGATGTCAGCAGCTGACACTAAATAATCACAGTGCGTAATCCTGTATGAGACTTTTGTTCTTCCAGTAATTGAGTATGCAGCTGCCATCATCACTGCCAGACAAATGCAGATTGAAATACTGGAGAGATTTCAAAATGAAGTGATGTGGGAATGTGTATCATACTGGATTGAACATATCCTGTGTGACTGAGATTTCTTCTCAACGTACCAAGAATACATGACTGACCTATGCATACCTCAGAGTGAATTCTTCACATGAATTGATACCTCTGGTGCACAAATCTGTCTGACAGTATCCTCAGTTACACCCCATCTATAATTTACCTATATTAAATCACCTTGTTTGACATGTTGGGTTTGTGAGACAAGCCCACTATCAACTGTTCTCATTCCCCATATTTTTTAATGCATGTCTCTATGACAATTCTTGTGTACTTGTATGTCATTGTTTCCTTGGATAGTTCTACTGTTAAATGTCTGACATCTAATGCATTTGTGATAGTGCCTTCTTTTTTACTTTTTTTATAGTTGATATGCTTTAAAATGTGCACTACTATAATTTTGACTTTTGTGCATCTATGAATGGTAGAGATTGTGTTTCTATGGCTGGTAGAGATTGTGCTTCTATGGCTGGTAGAGATTGTGCTTCTATGGCTGGTAGAGATTGTGCTTCTATGGCTGGTAGAGATTGTGCTTCTATGGCTGGTAGAGATTATGCGTGTATGACTGATAGAGATTTTGCATTTTTGACTATTAGAGATTGTGCGTCTGAATGGTGCAGATTGTGCCTCTATAACTGAGTTTTTAATTCCTAACAAGAAGCATAACATGACAATAAAATATTGGTTCAAATATTATGCATCGTGAAGGGGCAAATATGGACAAACAACTTTTATAAAATATCATGAAAAGTTAACATGTTTAATCACTTAACAAAACAATATATGTTTCAGTTTAAACAAGTAAAATAACATGACAGTAATGATAACTGCAGACAAAGAGTGAGAGTTGAAAAAAAAAAGTTAGATGAAATTAGTGAAAAATGACTTTGCCTCATTGTTGAAAACATTCCCGCCATTGGCTGATGAAACTGTTGTGTGTGGAAGAATCAGATGTTAGCATTTGATGTAGTCCTGAGTTGTGCATCTTTGCCCCCAGTTACCCTATATCAAGCAATAATTAAATCATATGTGAGAATTCATTATCAATCATCAGGTGCCATGTCAGCTGGCATAGTCGATCATGGCTCTCTGTGAGACTTGCACATCATAAAATCTAGTCCATAAGTGGTAGTAGATAACACCATTTTCTTGTATGTGTTTGTTTTTATTAAATTTACCAGCATAATATTGATATACTATGTCCAAACGTGTGTGCATTAACCTTTAGCATGCTAGTTTACAAATTATGTCATGTCTCTCCTGCAACCGGAGTATGTTTTCAAAATTTTCCATAATAGTAGGTGGTTGTTTTGAAAATGTGATAACTTTTTTGTTGTTATAGATATTTATATAATATTTGTATATACAAATAAATAATTAAATTATGCATATATTAGTGTACGTTTTGTTTGTGTGTGTGATACGAGATGTGGGAGAGATTAGTAAAGACTTTTTTTCACAAAAAAAAAAGATTATATTCAAAATAAAATTAAATATAAAATTACTGACCTGGTAAATATTCTGATCAGTAAAATTTTGAACATACCAAATTTTTACATTATTTATGGTCAAATCTTCATAATTTCACTGGCGAAAATTAATATACCTTATAGATTTGTCATTTATTTAATCATTCTCTAAAGCTAGATCTAGTCCACAACTGAATTGCTCCAAATCATTTGATGTTTTTGCATCAAACTATTGAAACCAGTGTGGTCATGTATTTTCGAGTGTATAATCTGGTAACTAAATTATTAAAAAAATTGGATTTGTTTATTGATTCTAATGTGCCTAGTAACTGGGACTTTTATGGGGTGGTTACACTTAACCACTGCTATCTTGTACAGTGTAAACTGTTGGTGAATGCAGATGACTCCATCATTCCTAACATTAAACTTGACCTTCAGGAAGTTACTGCATACTGGGTTAGAAAAGGTGGATTGGATTAACCTACATTGCCTTTTTTTTTATATGGACTATATCAAATGGGAGGCAAATTCCCACTATGAATTTTGGAGACAACCAAATGGTCCAGTGAATTTACCTTCTGCTTTCTATGCTTGTGTTTTGTGTAAGTTCCATTTTGGATCATGTGTTTTTAACAATTCTCTATTCATGTACAGTGGAGTCAGATAAAGTGCATAAACTTGTAACACAATTCTCTATTCATGTACAGTGGAGTCAGAAAAAGTGCATAAACTTGTAACACAATTCTCTATTCATGTACAGTGGAGTCAGATAAGTGCATAAACTTGTAACACAATTCTCTATTCATGTACAGTGGAGTCAGATAAAGTGCATAAACTTGTAACACAATTTTCTATTCATGTACAGTGGAGTCAGAAAAAGTGCATAAACTTGTAACACAATTCTCTATTCATGTACAGTGGAGTCAGATAAAGTGCATAAACTTGTAACACAATTCTCTATTCATGTACAGTGGAGTCAGATAAAGTGCATAAACTTGTAACACAATTCTCTATTCATGTACAATGGAGACATTTGAAAAACATACATTTGTAATAAAATTCCCTATTCACATAAATTTGTAGCATAATTTTGCTTATTTAATATTATTTTTTCACCATCCCTGATTAATTTGATTCTTTATTGCTTATATTGTTTATAGCACAATTTAGTTGTCACATAAATATTTTGTTAGTCAGTTTGCTATAAATAGTAGTTTACCGTATGAAAAATAGATGTACAGAGACTTATTATTGACTTACAAGTGAAATTTCAGAAGTGTTGGGTATTGGAGACATCGATTGTTACCAGAAGTTGGATAGTGAAGGCACCATCAGTTGATACAACATGTTGGGTAGAGGAGACATCAATAACTGATATAAAAAGATGCGTAGTGAAAACAACATCAGTTGTTACCGGAAGTGTTTTAGTGGAGACATCATCATCTGATATAAAAAGTTGGCTAGTGGAGATATAGTCAATTGATGGTGATACATAAAATTATGTGGTGTAGATATCATCAAGGGATTAAAGGGAAAGCCCTTTAATGGATACCATCACACTGAGAAATCATAGGAAATGAAAAATGAGGATGCTCTGTCAAGAACAGGAAGCGAAATGGAAGAACACAGACACCCACTGTCCTACAGAGAAGCAAAAACAATAATCCAGAACACATACACATCAAAGTGGAAGACAAACATGATGCGATACATCACCTCCAAAGATATAAACAGACCACACTATTATATCGCCTTAGAACATGACCCTATAGACTGTTGAGTCACCTTTACAGATTGAGGATCTCATACACAGATGAATGTCCATGTGGAACCCAGACCCCTGAACACATACTTTAGGATTGTCCATCATACAGAGACATGAGACCTGGCCAGAGGATACAGTTGATGCTAAAGCTATGAGGATACAGATTTGAAGAAAAAGCTATGTTGCAGTTGCTCTGACCTTGAGAAGACAGTAAATTTCGCCCCGACAACATAACATGACCACAGATGCTGAACTGAAGACAGGCCTGACAATATAACATGACCGCAAATGCTGAACAGTAGACAGGCCTGACAACATAACATCTTGTTTCTTCTGACCCCGGCATGACTAGAACAGTATATCCATGTAATACTCTGGAAAATTGAGTTTTTCAATAGATCAAACCATTCCTTTTCCAGCATGCATTTTTCTAGCTTGCGCAGCATGCTTTTAGAGTCTGTGCAGATTACGTAGTGTGTTGATGTATCAATTATCAACCAATTTAGTACCGCTGTAACTCCCTCTATCTCAATTCTCATGCTCAACGTGAGAATGGAGTATACGAATGATATACAACCAACTTCACACCGTTTCTGTAGGCAACAAAACCCCAACCCCGTTTTATTTGTATTTCTGTTGACTGAGCCATCTGTGTATATAGTTATGTCTTGTAGCTTCGAGTCTAGCTGGGCGAGCTCATTCACTGTAACATAGGCCCTGACACCAATCCATTTCCGACACGCTTTATCTAGTTGTATAATTACGATCGTCAGTGATTTTTTAACCAGTATCTACCTCCACCCATCACTGCCCTTTTGTATTTCTTCTAATTCACACATTCTTGCAGTGTGTCTTCATCCTCTATCATCCATGATCTACCGCGCTTGATTCGTTTTATCTTTGACTAATCTAGAAGTTAGTGTAATGGATGTTGATTGTATTCTGTTACTTTAAGATATGACCTAACCTGCTCTATCCGATGATATAATTATATTTAGCACTAGCAAATTGGAGAGTAAAAACTTTTGTCAATAAAGCCCCGTTATGTTCTACGGGTATTAGACGTGCATTATCACATGAGCACAGTTCCACAAGTCTTCGGTCATAATACTTCGGCAGGGGCAGAGAAACATCACGTTATGTTTAACTGCTATAGTGATCACTTGAATAGAGCAGGGGTGTCTTCAAGTGCTAATAACCTCAGACTCTTCCTCCTTGAACTTTTCTTCTATCTAGCCTTCACTAGTGGATCATAGTCGCTGTCTGCATGCAACAGCCCCTGAAACCTCTTCGGCGTGTTAAATTAATGAAGGCGGCAAATGAGATCTGTGCCCAAAGCTTCTGGTATATGGGCACATGTCCTGTCCAGCATGTAAAGTCTGGATGCGGCGGACTGCGCAAAGAAGCTAAACTAACATGAGCCACTGCGCAGAAAGGCGTCATCCAGCAAGCGTCGTAGAAGGTCAAAGAGCACGTTGAGACATTAAGGCACCCTGGTCACCTACTGCATCCCGACACACACTCAGTCGTCATGACTCTTCTTGCCACTGAGACCATATGTTTAGAGGCGAGAGAGTGAGGCTGACGACATTGCGCAACTCTCCTTCACTTTAATCCAATTCTCATCGCGCAAGTCATGGATTTCATCATCATCTCATCAATCATCACAAAAATTTCATGGGTGAGTAGCAGTAATTTCACAAAAATTAGCAAGAAGTGAGGGTCACTAAATCCATGTGTGGCGCCGACGGACCACAGACTACTGGACTCAAAAATGAATCTCCATACTTTGCATCTCCGGCGACCTCAAAATAGTAAAGAGTCAAACGTTTGTCAAGAGTCTCCAAATTTAAAGATCCACTTTGTTTGTTTGTTTTGTTTGTTTTTCGTTCGCTCCATTGTAACCATCACGGATATCCGTGCGATTTCCGCCGTGAGCGTGATTACGTTGTGCCACCGTTATGCGCCTTGTAGGCCTAGCACATCCGATTTCGGCATGCCTTGACAATTCGGGTGGGCTACCCTTAGCCTGTGACAGCCTCTATATCTGTCTCCAGGCACGCGTAGTGGAGACTCTTCGCCCAGACGATGTTTTGCTCTCGTCTGACTCGAACGAGGTGTCTATGAACTTGCCTCGTGTAATTGGACGTGCTGTGCCTGTGCCCATTGGGTACCGAACCGTTTCTCATCCGTGAGCCTGGTTCCTTAAGGGGAAGAACTCGACAGAGGAGTTGGACCCTGGCTCTTTCGCCCTCTTAGCCGAGGTGTCATTCACCGACATCGTGTACCCCTTGTCCAAGTTCGAGTCGCACACCACGCGTTTGAGAGCAAGGCGTTCTCGAGCTGAGCGTCCTTGTCCCAATAGCGCCCGAGCCCATCAGGTACTGAACCCTTTCTCTCTTCAAGTGTATTTCCGGTGTAGGAAAACCTGACAGTAGAGTTGGGCCAGGGCTAAATCGTTGTCCCTTTTGTGCCTGAGCGAATCGAGTACGGAACCCTTTCTCTCTGCAAGTGTACTTCCGGTACAGGAAACCTTGACAGTAGAGTTGGGCCAGGACTACCATCGTTGTCCCTTTCTTGCCTAAGCCCATCGGGTACAGAACCCTTTCTCTTTGCAAGCATATTTCCGGTTTAGGAAGGCTCGACATTAGAGTTGGGTTAGGTCTTCTTGCTTTACCAAACGCTAATGGATGGGTCTGGGTCTCTGCCTGTAAGGAACTCTGGTAACTAGAAGCCCGTCTCGAGCTGACGGCGCTTGTAGTTCCCCTTTACTATGGACTTTTCACTTTCTATTTGCAGTTCGCGCTGCCCTCTAGCGCTGTTCTGCCCTTTCATTGTTACATTGTACTCTGTATGAAATATATTTGTCTCTCGCCATGCATTTACCTTTACGTGCATTTTACATTGGCCACCCCTCCAATGTTCGGACTGGACTGACTAGCTTCACTGTATGTCGACAGTGTCGCTATATGTGGTGCTGCTGGTGGTGTCAGAGATATTGTCTGTCTCTTGTGCAGTCAAATCTCTTTCCATCTGCTACCTCCACATTCTTGGACACGATCCCCAAATGATTTGGTCAGAATCAGCACGAGCTGCTGTATTTCTGTTTCCAGGGTGCACCGCGTGGAGGTACATTTGGGATCTTGGTTATCTGCTAACCCTGGGTCCGCCTAGAGCAATGCGTTCCCTTTGCACCCCAGATCCACTTTATAAACAGCTTCTGTGCAGTTCAATGGATACAAAAATTGCACCATTGACAGTCTACTCATTAGACTTTCGGAAAAAGCTGGGAAAACCTCCGTGACACAATTTACAATACTAAAAAAGAAGTGGTGTGCGCTGCTGTTCGCGGGCATCAAGACTGGTTTCAAGAAAACGATGTACAGATCAAAGCTCTCCTGGACAGCAAGCACAAACAGCACAAAGCTTATCTAAACGACCCCACATCAACCAGAAAATAGACGATGTACGAAAATTCAAAGAAAACGTGCAAAAAGAACTAAGGAGGATGCATGACTCATGGTTAAGTAGCAACGCCAAAGAGATACAGCATTACGCTGATAGCAATAATATGCAGAAATTTTATGAAATGTATGATCCTCAGTCTTCAGGAACTTCTCCTCTTCTAAGCGCAGATAGAAATCATACCATCATTGATAGAGAAGAAAATTCTCAAACGCTGGGCTGAACAATTTTGAAAATGTACTAAACTGCCCCTCCAACATCAACGACGAAGCGATTGCGCGCATCACGCAAATACCAATCAATCATTCGTTGTCGGAGCCCCTTGCATTGAAGGGGTGGTGAAAGCAATCTCAAATGTGTCCGTAGGATACGCGCCAGGTCCAAATTCCATTCCAGCTGAAGTTTACGTCGTCAGTGGCTCTGTTATGACTGCTAATCTCACAGAGCTCTTCCAGACAATGTAGTACTTGGAAGCGATACCACAAGACTTTAAGGATACATACAAGAGAAAAGGAAATCGCATAGTTTGTTACAACAACCGAGGCATATACTTGCTCTTCTTCTTCTTCTGCGTTCAGCATGTGGTCATGCTATACCGTCAGACCTGTCGTCAAGACGAAGTCCACTGTCTTCTCCAGGTCAGAGCAGCTGCCCCATAGCTTTTGCCTCAAGTCTGTATCATCTGGCCAGGTCTGCTGTCTCTGCTCTTTGTATGTTGGGCAGTCCTGAAGTATGTGTTCTGGACTCTGGGTTCCGGATCCGCATGGACATTCATCTGTGTATGAGATCCTTAATCGATAAATGTGACCCAACAGTCTGCAGTGGCCTGTTCTAAGGCGAAATATTGTGGTCTGTTGATCTCTCTGGAGGAGATGTATTGCATCATGTTCGTATTCCCCTTCCATTTCTTTCTTCCACTTTGCTGTGCATGTGTTGCGGATTATTGTTTTTACTTCTCCGTAAGACAGTGTGTGTCTGTGTTGCTCTATTTCACTTCCTGCCTTTGACAGAGCATCCGCTTTCTCATTTCCCATGATTCCAGTGTGATGGTATCCACTGAAGGGCAACAGCTGATGATTTTTGGATCTGTCTTAGCTCATGTTTGATGTTGTACAGAAGCCTTTCGTTTCTGTTGCTCTGGATTGATTCCAGTAGGGATCTGCAATCTGTGAATATGGCTAACTTCTTTGGTCTTGGCAGTCCTGGTTCAGTGAAGGCTTTCAGTGCTTAATGGAGTGCAACTGCTTCTGCTCTAAAATTAGAGGAGTATTTCCCGGTTGGAAAAGATTTTGATATTGTCTTCCCATCTTTGAGTCTTATAAAAATTCCACCTCCTCCATTCCTTACTGCTCCTTCTGCCGATCCATCTGTGTAGACATGTGTCCATTCCTTGGGATTGTATTTTCCCAAGCTGGTTCTCTTCAACCTGCTTGTGGTTGATCTAGAAATTTGCGCATACATCGGATGGTTTGGCAAGCGCTTAATTTTTAATTCCCTTTGAACAAGCACTCTTTCTTCTCTTCTGTCATCCAGTGGGCGGATGTTTACATGTTTTTCCATTGCATGGATTGGAGTGGTTTTCATCCCTCCAGAGATAAGTCGAAGTCCTGCATTTTGTACTTTAGATAGGCGATCAGTATTTGTTTTTGATGCTGATGCCCAGGCTGTCATTCCATATTCTACTACAGGTCTGACTGTACCCATGTAGACTTTTCAGAAAATTCTTCCATTTGCTCCCCAGCTTGTTCCTGCAAGTTTCTTCATCAAGGATAGCCTCCTGGTTGCTTTTTGCTCGGTGGTTATTAGGTGTGGTTTCCAGGTGAGTCGCTTGTCTAGTGTGACCCCTAGATATGTAGGGTTCTCCACATGTGCTAGCGCACTTCCATTTATTTTAAGATTTACTTTTTCTTGGTGGTTTGAAAGTGAGAAGATGCTTGTCACCGTTTTGGAGAGGTTGATCTGGACTCCCCAGTCAGATGCCCATTCACTTAAGGTGTCAAGTGCTGTCTGCATTTTATTTTTTGCAGTGGATAGGTTTCCTGCCGCACTCCAGGCAGCAAAGTCATCTGCATGAAGAGCCTTTGAAATATGATGTGACAGTTTCTCTCCCATATCATTGATGAATACTAGGAAGAGGGTAGGAGAGATCACTCCTCCTTGAGGTATTCCTTGTTGGAGAGTAACACGTTTGCTTAGTTTACCATCTACTTTTACTCTTGCAGTGCGGTAGCAGAGGAATTTTGTTATCCAGCTAAACATTCTGCCTTCAATTTTGTTTTGGAGAAGCTTGAACATGACTCCCTCTTTCCACACCTTATCGACGGCCTTACTTAAGTCCATAAAAGTAGCCAGCAATTTTTCCTTCTTTTGGAAAGCATTTTCTATTTCCTGTGCTAGGTATGTAAGCTGTTCTTCAGTGCTTCGATTTTTCCTATAGGCTGACTGTATCTTGGTGAGCTTTTGGTTTTCTTCTAGGTATTTTATCAGTCTAGAGTTGACCATTCTCTCCATTGTTTTCACTATGCAACTCAAGAGGCTGACTGGTCGGTAGCTTGACTTGCTTGTTTTTCCTTTTTGTTTTTTCCCAATTGGGATGATGACAGCTTCACGCCACAAGTCTGGAATTTTACCAGTTTTCCATGATTGGTTGAAGATGGTAAGGAGCTTGTTTCTGCTGATTGGCCATAGGTTCCTGATCATATCATTGGTTATGCCGTCTTTTCCTGGGGCCTTTTTGGTTTTTAGTTTTCCTATGCACCATTTAGTTCTGCCATGGTGAAGGGTGTCTTCATGCAGGGCTCTGGATTTTGATTCTTCAGTTTTCTTTTAATTTCTTTTTTGACTTCTTTGATACGTGTATGCGAGAGTGTTGTTGTGCTATCTTCCTTGCAGAAGTCAGCTAAAATGTTTGCTGCCATTTTCAGTGTGTGAATTTTCCCTCTTCTTCAATGACAGTCTTGTAGTGTGAATTCTTTGTTTCTTCATTTAGAGTTCTTGTAAGGTTCCATAGTTTACTTGTGTCTTTTGTCATGTTTAGACTGCTGGTCTTTTCATGCCAGCTCTTTTGTATCTCTGTTCTTTTCTGCTCATTTAACGTGTGTTTGATTTCATTGTGTTTTCTGCTGTAGGGTTTTGCTCCATTGTATGTCTTGCATCATTCAGCTCGTTATGCAATTTTTCTAGAGTCTCACTCCAATAAGACTTGTATTCTCTTCGTCTGCCCCTTGGGATTGCCTTCTGTGCGGATCGTAGTATCACTTTGTTTATTTGTGAGATGTGGTTTATGTTGTTAGTGAGGGTGATATTCTGGCAAAGCTGTTTGTTCACTGAAGAGGGTCCAATTTGCTTTTTTGAAGTTCCAGCTTGGGGACATGCTGTAATGTCCTGTACTTCCTGACGTGGTGATTTGCAGGATGACTGGTACATGGTCACTTCCTCAAAGCATTCATAACCTGCTGATTAGGTCCCAACTCCGCTGGACTGGCCACATCGTCCGTATGCCAGACAAGCGTCTTCCAAAGAGATTATTCTATGAGGAACTGTGTGATGGTAAGCGTTCAAGTGGAGGGCAGAAAAAGCGCTTCAATGATCACCTAAAAAACTCTCACAATCCACTACAGCATCGATGCTAGCTCATGGGAGACTACAGCCCTTGATCGCTCACCATGGTACACCCAGATCACTGCTGGCATCACTAAATTTGAAAAAGAAAGAACACTGCAGACAAATTTATAAGCGAGAAGGACAAATCCGGAAACTTTCATACCCCAAACCCTCTACACTCCTGCATGGTCTGCAGTATACATTTCCTGGCACGAATCGGACATCTTCTTCTTCTTCTTCTGCGTTCGTTCTCAAACTCCTGCAGATTAGGATAAGTCCTAATTCAGATTAGGACGTTCTCAAACTCCTGCAGATTAGGATACGTCCTATCTAGATTAGGATAGTCCGGAGAACGGAATGCGTTGTCATGGTTTACATCATTGCTGCAATGTCTGCGCCTTTCGTCCTAACACATCTGATTTCAGCATGGATTTGGGTCACTGACCCTATATGGGATAGCCAACTCCATCCCATAACCTCCTTAGTCACCTTTTACGACATGCGTGGAAGGTAAACAGTGTTGCTATTCTTTGCTCCCCTTTGCTCACAGGCGGTATCGGACATCTACAAACTCACAAACCAAATTAGACATTCACAAATTTTTTGTTGTTTTTTCTACTTGTTCATCACATTTATTGTTTTTCATGCCATGCTCATCTTCGCTTACGGAGGGACCACATCATCATCCGATGATGCACTCTAATACTGGGGAGATCAAGCAAAAATCTCATAGAGATATGTGTATCCCTAGTACACCCCAGTACTGCTCTCATTGACTCATTTTGGACCTTTCCCCACTCTATCGACTTGTGTCTGTGACAGTGTTAGTAGGCTAAGGCCATAGACACATGATAGAGATCCGTGCTGAAAACCTTTGATGCGGATACGACACTAGATAATGAATGGTACACAGTTATACTGCAGTCTTGCAGTTATTCATATCTGAATTTGCGGGGAGACAAGTCTTTCTGATGAAGAATTTTTCAAGATGGCAGCTCCCTTGACGAGAGCATTAGTTTTGTAGTAATAAATACCGGCCTGGTTTCTCTTTCACGCTGTAATAAATGCTATATTCGTATTTAAAATTAGCAAACATAAAATCCACAGCCCGTAGTTGTAGTGACGTGGTACTGCTTTTCATTCGACTTTCGGAGAACCATGAATTATTCCTTACACTTCTACTAATTTTATGGCGATTAATTCCAAATTGCCGGCAAACCCAAATATATCCATCCAATTTTCGTGTTTGTTTTACCAATTTCATGTTTGCACCACAAGTAGGACACACATAATGATTATTAATTAAACCTTGCTCCATGCACCACTCCAAAACACATTTACTATCACTATCACGTAGTTTAACGAAAAAAGAAAAATCGCACTCCATAACTCCGGTCATTTTCACAAACATCAGAATGAAAGTGACCACAGGAACTTCTGACCACAGGAACTTCTGACCACAGGAACTTCTTTTTTTCACACCTCCTTTTTTGCCTGATTTTTAAATAATTTTCTAATCAGAAGTAATTATCTATAATTTTTGTTTCGTTTAACCCCCCCCCCCTTCCCCTGTCCTTAAAACATCGTATTCGACACTCCAAAACGCGCCTTTTTCCGGCCCTCTTATTTTTCTAATTTTTTCCTTTCGCCACGCCGTCATAACCTCTCGCAGAACTTTCGCGAACAGCAGTTTTGCGTATATGAAGGTTTGGGGAATACCTCAAAACTAGGTCAAACTTCACAGTGAACGCCGGAAAGCAAGATGCGCCAAATATAGTATAGAAAGTATAGTATAATAAGTATTATTATTAGTGAAGTCTAGTCTTTCTTTTCGCAGCTTAGATCACACTCCTTGCTGTGTGTGTGTGTTGGACATCTGGGATTAGCGTGTTTGGAAAATTATTGCCTAGGCTATACAATTATATAAATTTCTTGTGACTTTAGTGATGTCGTCGCGTCATGTTTGAAACTAGATTTATTAAGTTCTTGGCGCATCTGCTGTTTCGTCCACCACTGTGACCTTTGCTCTGCTATCGAGGTGTTTTCCAACCCTTCCCATGGTCACGTGATCAGAAGGTTCTCCAAGGTGGCGCGTGATTGACATGAATGGCTGTCTCTGGTCGTAATGGTCACTTAAAAAGACATTTATAGAAAAAAAGGGGGGGGGGGGTAGGAATAAAAAATAAAAAGGAAAATATTTGATATTTTAGGGAGACTTGAGTAGTCTTTCTAAAACGAGGAAAAAAAAGAGAAAATGGGGGTTGAGGGGGGCTTGCCCCCCTCATATGTGCTAAGTGAAAGAAAAACACAAGGCGGGGGGGGGGTAATAAATAAATAAAAATGGTGGTTGATCTAGCCCCCCCTCATTTATGCTAAGAGAACGAAAGATTGGTATGAGGGGGATTATTGCAAAAATTTCTTTTTTTGTGGCAATATAATAAAGGGTTGCCATTACGGTGATTTTCAAGCCATCTGATCTGGTGTTTATTCATATCATCTGGAGCCTAAATGTTTGGAATAGCGTGGCCGCACTAGTTTAGCGCATTCCTAAAATTTTCTGATGCGTTTTAGTGCATTTTATCATTATTTCGTGTTTTTTTTTAGCTTATAAAAGACGTTCTTGGGGCTTTTATGAGGGAATGACTTGGCAACACCTGGACAATAATTTTTGGCGCACTTTGAAACAGGAGAAAAAATTACCGGAATGCTGTGAGATTTATGTTAGAAATAATTCATGGAGTTTATCCGCCACGAAAAAATGTATAAGGTAAGGGGCCTTTTACCCCATTTCACAGTTTACATATTTAGGCAGATGGCTACAGATTTCCGCTAGAAACTAGCAGTTAATTATAATTATTTAAAACATCAACATTTGTTTAAATTATGCAAATTAGCCAACATTTTGAATATTAATTAGATGTATTTGCATCTCAGAATCACAGCAATGTGATCAACACATGCGGTATGTCTTTGCGAATACAAAAATATATAGTTTCTGTCATTTTTATTATGTTTAATTATAGATATATAATTTGTTTTCATTTTAATTATGCAAATTATCAGCCATTTTGAATATCAATTAATTCTGTGTCCATCAGAAAATTCCAGAAATGTGATCAACATAAGCATTTTGTCTCCGCAAATACAAAAATGAATAGTTTGTTTATTGTATTATTGAAAATAACAAAGATAATTCAGAAATTATCAGCGTGGCTACATTTTGTAGTCACAAGTTTTATTTATATTTTCCTATATGTTCCATGTAAATTATTTTGATGTCAAATTCATTAGAAAAAATTATAATATTTTTTCAAGATTGACGTACAGACTTGGTTGAGGTATCGTTGAATTGCAATTTTTAAGGGCTCTCTAACTATATTATTTGTAATTATGTAGCACTATTTGGAAAATTTTGTCCAAGTACCTACAAGCATCATGGGCAGAATTCTATGAAGATGGCTTTTTTGTGTACTTCATATACTTGATATACCAATATATGTTCTGTATTCGTGGATTATTTTATTTCTATAATCCATCTTCTGCATGGCCTGCCATGGCTATGTCAACTTTGTGTATACACAGTATAAATAATTATGCGTTTATATTATATTATTATTAAATAATATTATAGTTATAGTACTGTATGTATAATTTATGACCATAAAATGATACATATACATTGTATATACATAATTATAATACTAAACAGTCACGATGTATAATACATCGTGACTGTTAACTATATAGTAGTAGTAATAATTCTAGTTTGGAACTCGTGTCTCCCTGCTTATTTTAGGATTGATCGAAATAAAAATATAAATGAGTAGAGAGTAGAGAATACCTACTTAATCAATAATTACTTACTTTGGCGTAATTTTCTTTTGTACGAGCAGTGTGAAATTTGACCTAGTTTTGAGGTTAGGGTTAGTTAGAACCCTAAATAATTTTAAACAAATAACATTGCTATCTGATGGTAATCTCAGACTTAAGTCTGGAAGTCAATATATATTGTCTTCTGATGTAAACTCAGGATTGGCATTCTTTCTCAAGGCTTTGTGTTTGTTAGTTGTTCTGATGTTTTCATTTATTCATTCTTTGAGTCGGTAGTGTTAGTAAATAAATGGGATAAGTCTACCACCAGAAGCCAAAACGATTCAGAATTTGGAATGAACATAAATAATATTCATATTCACTGTGGGTGAAAGATGCAACTTTCATCTAACTAAACAATATGCAGTGAGTACTCATAGGACTGAGGGTTGTTAATGTCATGGATGCTTTATTGCACTATTTTTATGTTTTTTCTAAATACCCGTGGCGATTTCAACAAACTAGCTCAGTGGAAGACCGGCCGAGCACTGGAAGACCCAGAGTCACAACTCCTACTAAAGATCACTTTATCTTACTGCGTCACCTCAAGAATTGATTTGCATCAGTGTAGTCAATGCCAGCAACTCGCCGAATTTCAGATCAAGTGGTCAGAAACTGGCTGCACTACGCTGGTCTTTAGGCTAGAAGACTCTACAAAGGTCCTCTTATGGACTGGCATCGCCAGAACCGACTGCAGTGTGGAAACCAGCATTGTCAATGTACAGTTGGAATGCCTGGAGATGGGTTTGGTTTAGTTGAAGTCTAAACATTTCTTCATGTCAAGGTTGAAAAATTAATTCCGTATAATTAAATTTTAGTAGACGTTTGAAATAATGTTGCATTTATTTTTTATATAACGAGAGATTTTGCTGACACACATTTTGATAAATTTATTATATTTTGCCCCCAACATTTGTACTAATTCAATAACTACATAAATATATTATATATTTAGTGAAAGGTAAACAATAAGTTAACAGTTTATGTTCACTAGAACATGCACAAACACATGCTTTGTTTCTTGTTAATGACAGTATAAGCGTGACTTGACTTTCTGGTGCCATAAACATATCAGAATTACTGGAAGGTGACTGGTATCAAATTGTGAGAATTGATATACTAAAGTGACATGGAGAACATTCATTCAGTCAGAACAGAAATAAAACAAGAAACACCAGATTTTAATCAGGTAATATAACAGTTTAATTGATTTCATAAATAAAATAATTGTATATTTTGTTGGTGAGTGATGATGTTATAATAAAATAACTTTGCTCTGATTCTACTATTATTATTTCACAGGAGTTCATTGGTCATCAACGAATCCCATCAGTGCAGTTCTTTCAAAATGTTCCCTATTATTTTCCTACATTTAATTGACATTCTGTTAACCCTGAAAGAAAGACTGAAACCTATCAAATATTCATTTAGAAACTTTGTCAGAATCTGCTTCTGTTTTTGTTTTCTCCCATCTAGTGTCAATCGTTATATTGTTAAATTTTGTTAGAAATGTATTTTCGTAGTGTTGTCAGCACGACTGTAAATTCAACTTCAGATTAAGGAAAATTTTCCTTCTTCTGTATTCTGTATCTGTAGTCATGTTATATTTTCAGGGCTAAGTCCACTGTCTTCTCCAGGTCAGAGTGGCTGCCCCATAGCTTTTTGCCTCGTCTGTATCCTCTGGCCAAGTCTGCTGTCTCTGCTCTTTGTATGTTGGCAGTCCTGAAGTATGTGTTCCGGAGTCCGGATCCACATGGACATTTATCTGTGTATGAGATCCTCAATCGGTAAGGGTGACCCAACAGTCTGCAGTGGCCTGTTCCAAGGCAACATATTGTGGTCTGTTGACATCTTTAGAGGAGATGTATTGCATCATGTTTGTATTCCACTTCCAATTTTTTCTTCCACTTTGCTGTGTATGTATTCTGGATTATTGTTTTTGCTTCTCTGTAGTAAAGTGGGATGGCTGTGTTGTTCCATTTCGATTTCTGTGTTTGACAATGCATCTGCTTTTCCATTTCCCATGATTCCACAGTGTGATGGTATCCCATTGAAGGGCAATAGCTGATGACTTTCAGATATGTCTTAACTCATGTCTGATGTTATGCAGAAGGCTGGCATTTCTGTTCCTCTAGATTGATTCCAGTAGGGATCTGCAATCTCTGAATATAGCTATATACTTTGGTCTTGACAGTCCTGTTTCGATGAAGTTTTTCAGTGCTTGATAGAGTGCAAATGCTTCTGCTCTAAAATTGGATGAGTATTTCCTGGTTGGAAAAGCTTTAGATATTTTTCTTCCCATCTATGAGTCTTATAAGAATTCCACCTTCTCCATTCATTACAGCTCATTCTGCTGATCAATCAGTGTAGACGTTTGTCCATTCCTTGGGATTGTATTTTCATTCTATCATTTCTAGTTTCAATTCTTTTAATTGCGTTGGAGTCTGGTATTCCTTATTAATTATTCCAGGAACCTGTGTTATTATTGAGATGTTTTGGAGACTATTTTCTGGCTCTTCAAAATCCGTTAGTGTTTCAATTTCATTTGGGAGGTTTGTGAGGATATAGGCCTATTTGTGATGTTGATGGATATGGTTGGAGATGTGACAGAAGCTGGTTCTCTTCAGCCTGCTTGTGGTTGATCCAGAAATTTGCGCATGCATCATATAGTTTGGCATGAACTTAATTTTTTCTCTTTGAACAAGCACTTTTTCTTCTCTTCTGTCATCCAGTGGGCGGATGTTTACATGTATTTCTATTGTATGGATTAGAGCGGTTTTCATCTCTCCTGAGATAAATCAAAGTCCTGAATTTTGTACTTTAGATAGGCGATCAGTATTTGTTTTTGATGCTGATGCCCAGGCTGTCTCTCCATATTCTACTACAGGTCTGACTGTACCCATGTAGGCATTTCTGAGAATTCTGCCATTTGCTCCACCAGCTTGTGCCTGCATGTTTCTTCATCAAGAATAGCTTCCTGGTTGCTTTTTGCTCAGTGGTTATTAGGTGTGGTTTATAGGTGAGTCGCTTGTCTAGTGTGACCCCTAGATATGTAGGGTTCTCCACATGTGCTAGCTCACTTCCATTTATTTTAAGATTTGCTTTTTCTTGGTGGTTTGAAAGTGAGAAAATGGTTGTCACAGTTAAGGATAGGTTGATCTGGACTCCCCAGTCAGATGCCCATTTACTTAAAGTGCAATCTGCATTGTTTTTTGCAGTGGATAGGTTACCTGCCACAATCCAAGCAGCAAAGTCATCTGCATGAAGGGCCTTTGAAATATGCTGTGACAGTTTCTCTCCCACATCATTGATAAATACTAGGAAGAGGGTAGGATGCCGATTTGATTTCTGTTGTCCTGCTGTTTATCTCAATGAAGTACCTGCCATCTGTTGTTAAATAATGCCAAGATACTGGACTTCAGATACAGTGATTATAATGGTGTAGATGTTTGACCACATATGTTTTCACCACAAATACTGTATATGGAATTGTAATGAAGAAAATGATAGAAACTAATAAACATCTGGAAATTAAGGTAGAGAAAATTACAATTGACAGGACACATCTTCAAGAAACAATAACACAGCATAATGTGCTTCATTGGAATCTACAGGATATGTTCCACAGGGAGCACAGATTTAGTAGTAGTAATGGTTGTACTGTAGTTATGTTTATTGATATGTCCCTTGATTGTTTATTTTCAGAATCAATGTAACATTCGAGGAAAGATTCCATTCCTGGCTGACATTATAAAACGAGAACTAAAGTGTCAGGTGGGTTTTTTATTTAAAGGTAGCAATTATTTGCTGATGAACTGGTAATATAGTCACATTGATCGGTGTGACATCCTGCAAATATGTCACCCAATGTGGCACAACAACAAAAGCACTCACATCACTGAGAAACATTAAATCTCAGAGGCACAGGAAAAGTGTGCTTGAAAGGACAAAACAGAAAACACAGGTGTTCAACTCTGACCATGTGCCCACAATGTGGCAGGGAATTCTATGTCAGATTTGAACTTTTCTGTCATCTTCACTCACACACCAGAGAAATAACAGCGCAAGTCTGAAACTGTTGTTATCATTGCCTGTGATTAATAGCTATTGCAATTTTTGTATAGTTATGTTAGTTTTTAGCACACCAAGATACTACAAATTTTGGCCTTTTTTAACCCTTTCACCCCTATTAGATTTCCCAATTGTCAATCCCTGATCCCTAAGACAAGAGGCACAACTCCTCCAAATTATGAATATGATGATGATAAAATTGCATTTTCTTTCAAACTATTCATCATATCACACTCAGACTTGGCAGATCAACAGAAAAATGAATGGTCTTGCATAAACCTATATCAATGTTTGTTTGTTTTGCGTTTGCTCCATTGTAACCATCACGGATATCCGTGCGATTTCCGCCAGGAGCGTGATTACGTTGTGCCACCGTTATGCGCCTTGTAGGCCTAGCTCATCCGATTTCGGCATGCCTTGACAATTCGGGTGGGCTACCCTTGGCCTGTGACAGCCTCTATATCTGTCTCCAGGCACGCGTAGTAGCGACTCTTCGCTCAGACGATTTAAGCTCTCGTCTGACTCGCACGAGGTGTTCCACTGTCTATGAACTTGCCTCGTGTAATTGCCTCGTGCCTGTGCCCATTGGGTACTGAACCGTTTCTCATCCGTGAGCCTGGTTCCTTAAGGGGAAGAACTCAACAGAGGAGTTGGACCCTTGCTCTTTCGCCCTCTTAGCCGAGGTGTCGTTGACCGACATCGTGTACCCCTTGTTCAAGTTCGAGTCTCACACCACGCGTTTGAGAGCAAGGCGTTCTTGAGCTGAGTGTCCTTGTCCCAATAGCGCCTGAGCCCATCAGGTACTGAACCCTTTCTCTCTTCAAGTGTACATCCGTTATAGGAAACCTTGACAGTAGAGTTAGGCCAGGACTACCATCGTTGTCCCTTTCTTGCCTAAGCCCATCGGGTACAGAACTCTTTCTCTTCGCGAGCATATTTCCGGTTTAGGAAGGCTCGAAATAAGAGTTGGGTAAGGTCTTCTTGCTTTACCAAACGCCAATGGATGGGTCTGGGTCTCTGCCTGTAAGGAACACAGGTAACTAGAAGCTCGTTTTGAGCTGACGGAGCTTGTAGTTCCCCTTTCCTAGGAACTTTTCATTTTCTATTTGCAGTTCGCGCTGCCCTCTAGCGCTGTTCTCCCTTTCATTGTTTCATTGTACTCTGTATGAAATCTATTTTTCTCTCGCCATGCATCTACCTTTACGTGCATTTTACAATGTTCGGACTGGACTGACTTGCTTCACTGTATGTCGCTATATGTGGTGATGCTGGTGGTGTCGGAGATATTGTCTGTCTCTTGTGCAGTCAAATCTCTTTCCATCTGCTACCTCCACATTCTCGGACACGATCCCCAAATGATTTGGCCAGAATCAGCTCGAGCTGCTGTATTTCTGTTTCCAGGGTGCACCGCGTGGAGGTACATTTGGGATCTTGGTTATCTGCTAACCCTGGGCCCGCCTAGAGCAATGCGTTCCCTTTGCACCCCACCTATATCAATGATAATTTAATACATATATGTTTTAAATAATAATCTGTCAAACTCGATATAATGTGGGGAAAAACCGTGACCATTGCGCAGATGCATGGCTTTGCTTTCACTTTTCCGTTTCAATCGAAATGATCGAACTTAAGACTGAATTTTTATTTAAAGTTTTAGACCTAGTTTTGAATATGGAAGATCTTCTTCTTCATCTGTGTTTATTCTCAAACTCCTGCAGATTAATATGATGTAATCCGGAGAACGGAATGTGTTGTGTCATGGTTTACAGCATTGCTGCGATATCTATGCCTTTCGGCCTGACAGATCCGACTTTATTATGGCTTTGGGTCACTGACTCTATATGGGATGGGACAGCCAACTCCATCCCATAACTTCCTTAGTCACCTTTTACGACATGCATGGAAGGTAAACAGTGTTGCTATTCTTTGCTCCCCTTTCGGACCCCGGATCACACGGGTGTCAAGTGCACTAATACATGACATTCTGGTTGTTGCTGTGTACTTCTGGCCTAATACAGCATCTTTACTTGCTAGGCAAGACTGTGGTCTTGCCCGAATGATCACTCTTTCTAAGATATCCCAGCAAAGGAAGTGTGTATGAACAGTAATTTGTTAATAAATTACTAATTTATAAATAAAATAAAAAAAGTTAAACTGGGAGATTAGTATTGTTGGTTTATACAGAAGAAAAACTAGTAGATATGTTTGATATTGTTTCAGATCTCTGGAGAGATGCTCAACAATGAAGATGTCAAAATGGAGCTCAATCGGGATGAATGTTTTAATGGGAAAATGACAGAATGTCAGGAGGTCAAGCAGCCTGGTCCATGTAGACTTTTGAAAGGTGGTAACTATTTCATTTTGTGATGTTCTCTGTCCCATATTTGTGATGTGTAATCTTATTCTGGCATGTTCTGTGATGATTCTGTAATCATCATCAAAGACAAAAGAATATACTACATTGATACACAGGTTCTTGTTGTTCACAAACATCTGCCAAAGTGCACTCCCAGGTATTTTAAAGTTAATGATCTCTGCACTATCTCTCCACCTAGATTTATAGGAGACATTAGATCCATCTCTTTTACTTTTTTCCTGACTAAGAAAATTTTATTGATAATATACAATCAATTACCACACCTATATTTATTAATAAAACCTAATATAAAATTAGTTGGACTTTAGTACCAGATTCTAACTTAGGTACAAGCCTAAAGTCTAACCCAAAATACCACGTGAGTGAGCCACTAGCCAAAATATTCAAAGTACTCTTATCGTTTCTGTACAATGTTCCACAGTTAAAATCTTGAACTTATAATTCCTGCTACTACTGAAGTGAAGTAAATGTGGCTAGCTCTATTTAAGTTAACCTGTAGTAACCCAGAGAAAAATAATGCATGCTTCCTCTGGCACCTGGATATTTTTTATGACTTCTGGTTATTCTGCACGTGTGTGCTTTTTTGGCATAACATATTTATTTATTGAGTTATAGATTTAAAATTCCACCAAAGATGGATGTGTCGGGCCAGTGGCACAAAAAAACAATGGTGACACAACACATTTCTATTTTCTGGACTACATCCTGCTGGAAATCTAGTTGGACCATTGTCATGCTACAAGAGAGGTCCAGTGGTAGTTTCAGAATGATCGTTGAAGAAGATTTCAAATTTGAAGGCAATAGAGATAAGTGGATGCTGGATATGGTGGTGCTGTTTGTTTGTGTGTGTCAGTAGCACTACTGACATGGATAATACCACAAAAACATGCACATAAAGACTTACAGTTTCCTGATAGGCCTAGACTAGTTCTAGTACACTCACAGAGTCAAGGATGATGTTAGGCCTAGACTAGACCTAGTCTAGTGATGCAGTGAAATACATATATTAAATACCTGAAATACCTACATCATACATTATATTAAATATCACAGGGCAAAGGTGAACCTGTGAAATGCCTGGGTGTATCGTTGGATCAAACGTACAACTAGACAAGCAACACTTAAAACTGTATCATGATGATGATGAAATAATCCCTTTATCTGTGAGCAGGTAGATCTTGACAGCCCATAAGTTTTCTGACAAAAGCACAGATACTTCTCAGTTCTATAACTGAGGGGAAACCTGGACTCATATAAGATTGTCTCAAAGACATGATTGTGCAAGGTAGGTTTATGGATACATGTTTAGTCCCTGAATGGTGGCATTCTGGTGTGCCAGTATCCCAGGATTATCATGTCCTGCCATGATCACAGAACACACTTATGGGCCAACTATAACATCATTCTTCTGTCAAATTTGCTGACACATCCCTAATGACATCTAGTATTCCCCATCATCTAGAGAGTCTGTCAGAAAAGAACAAAGATGTCAGCTAGCCTGCATATTTTCTTTATCTTTGGGGATTATTTGTTAGAAAGACAATATTAAGAAATTAAAACAAGATCAAGACATGCAGTGACAACTGTGATTTTTTTTTCCTATCCCCCCCCCCCCCCAACTTTCTTCTGTCACCTTCTACAACATGCCTGGAAAGAAGACAGTGACTCTGTTCCTTGCACCTGATCTAGAAGTCAAGGCCCCACTTGAGGGCATGATTTCTCTTTCCACAAACTATCTTGCAGGGAACATTTAAGGGTGGAAGAAGATAGGAGGAAAGTATGCATTAATGGTATTAATGATTGGATAGGATTAAGATTATCCACACTTAAAGAAAGATAACAAAAAGAAATGGCACAATTTTTGTGTTCATGTTTCAAGAGTAGCATCTCTGTAACACTAAAGGGTGATAGATTTGATGTTAAAAATGATATTTATTATTATAGTCATTTCATTGACTTGTCACTGTTCATTGTTTATATATTTATTATTATAGATATTTCATTGACTTGTCACTTTTTGCTGCATATTTCAGAGATTAATGATGACACATATAGAACACATACAGGAGAGAGACTTTACAAATGTGATGTTTGTGGTGCAGGATTTACTAGAGCCAATGGTCTTCATATACACAGAAGAGTACATACAGGAGAGAAACCTTACAAATGTGATGTTTGTAGTGTAGCATTTTCCTACAATCATAGCCTAAAGCGCCATAAAAAAACACATACAGGAGAGAAACCTTACAAATGTGATGTTTGCGGTGCAAGATTTGCTGAAAGTGTTAACCTTCAGATACACAGAAGAGTACATACAGGAGAGAAACCTTACAAATGTGATGTTTGTAGTGTAGCATTTTCCTCCAATCGTAGCCTAAAGCGCCATAAAAAAAGAACACATACAGGAGAGATACCTTACAAATCTGATGTTTGTGGTGCAGGATTTGCAACAAGTAGTACTCTTCAGACACACAGAAGGGAAAATACAGGAGACAAGCTTCACACGTGTGATACTTGTAACAGAGGTTTTATTGAATTTACGTCACTGAAGAGACATATAGAGCAACATAAAGTAGATAAACCTTTTGAATGTGATGTAAGTGGTGCAGAATTTACAAGTAGTAACCTTCAGTTACCACACAAAAGAATACATATGAGTCTCATGGCAGGAGAGAAACCTTACAAATGTGATGTTTGTGGTGCAGGATTTACTAGAGCCAATGGTCTTCATATACACAGAAGAGTACATACAGGAGAGAAACCTTACAAATGTGATGTTTGTAGTGTAGCATTTTCCTACAATCATAGCCTAAAGCGCCATAAAAAAACACATACAGGAGAGAAACCTTACAAATGTGATGTTTGTAGTGTAGCATTTTCCTACAATCATAGCCTAAAGCGCCATAAAAAAACACATACAGGAGAGAAACTTCACATGTGTGATATTTGTAACAGTGGTTTTGTTGAATTTACGTCACTGAAGAGACATATAGATCAACATACAGTAGATAAACCTTTTAAAAGTCATGTTTGTGGTGCAGGATTTGCAACAAGTAGTACTCTTCATACACAAAGAAGGGTAAATACAGGAGAGAAACTTCACATGTGTGATATTTGTAACAGTGGTTTTGTTGAATTTACGTCACTGAAGAGACATATAGATCAACATACAGTAGATAAACCTTTTAAAAGTGATGTTTGTGGTGCAGGATTTGCAACAAGTAGTACTCTTCATACACAAAGAAGGGTAAATACAGGAGAGAAACTTCACACGTGTGATACTTGTAACAGAGGTTTTATTGAATTTACGTCACTGAAGAGACATATAGAGCAACATAAAGTAGATAAACCTTTTGAATGTGATGTAAGTGGTGCAGAATTTACAAGTAGTAACCTTCAGTTACCACACAAAAGAATACATATGAGTCTCATGGCAGGAGAGAAACCTTACAAATGTGATGTTTGTGGTGCAGGATTTACTAGAGCCAATGGTCTTCATATACACAGAAGAGTACATACAGGAGAGAAACCTTACAAATGTGATGTTTGTAGTGTAGCATTTTCCTACAATCATAGCCTAAAGCGCCATAAAAAAACACATACAGGAGAGAAACCTTACAAATGTGATGTTTGTAGTGTAGCATTTTCCTACAATCATAGCCTAAAGCGCCATAAAAAAACACATACAGGAGAGAAACTTCACATGTGTGATATTTGTAACAGTGGTTTTGTTGAATTTACGTCACTGAAGAGACATATAGATCAACATACAGTAGATAAACCTTTTAAAAGTCATGTTTGTGGTGCAGGATTTGCAACAAGTAGTACTCTTCATACACAAAGAAGGGTAAATACAGGAGAGAAACTTCACATGTGTGATATTTGTAACAGTGGTTTTGTTGAATTTACGTCACTGAAGAGACATATAGATCAACATACAGTAGATAAAATTTTTGAATGTGATGTTTGTGGTGCAGGATTTACTAGAAGTGATAGTCTTCAGACACACAGAAGAATACATACCGGTGTCATGGTTGGAGAGAAACCTCACAAATGTGATATTTGCAGTGCAGAATTTACTAGAAGTGATAGTCTTCAGGTACACAGAAGAATACATACAGGAGAGAAACCTTACAAATGTGATGTCTGCAGTACAGGATTTACTAGAAGTAGTTACCTTCAGAAACATAGAAGAATACATACAGGAGAGAAACCTTACAAATGTGATGTTTGTAGTGCAGGATTTGCTAGAAGTAGTAACCTTCGAGTACATAGAAGAAAACATACAGGAGAGAAACCTTACAAATGTGATGTTTGTAGTGAAGGATTTACTGCAAGTAGTAACCTTAAGGTACATAGAAGAAAACATACAGGAGAGAAACCTTACAAATGTGATATTTGTAGTGCAGGATTTACTTCAAGTGGTCGCCTTCAATCACACAGAAGAAAGCATACAGGAGAGAGACCTTACATGTGTGATATTTGTGGTACAGCATTTTTGTTAAGTGGTAACCTAAATCGCCATAAGTTGATACATACAGGAGAGAAACCTTACAAATGTGATGTTTGTGGTGCAGGATTCATTACACGTAGTAATCTTCGGAAACACAGAAGAATACATACAGGTCGCATTACGAGAGAAATAATTTACATATGTGATCTATGTGGTGCAGGATTTACTACAAGTCATAGTTTTCATGTACACATAAGAAAACATAGAGGAGAGAGACCTTACAAATGTCATATTTGTGGTGTAGGATTTTTTGAAAGAGCGACTCTAAAGCGCCATACAAAAATACATAAAGGAGAGAGGCCTTATACATGTGATGTTTGTGGTGTAGGATTTATTGAAAAAGAGACTCTGAAACGCCATACAAGAATACATACAGGAGAGAAACCTTTCAAATGTGATATTTGTGGTGTAGGATTTATTCAACATGGTACCCTAAAGAGCCATAAAAGAACACATATAGGAGAGAGACCTTTCAAATGTGATTTTTGTGGTTTAGAATTTACTCGAAGTAGTATTCTTCAGATGCACACAAGAATACATACAGGAGAAAAACCTCACACGTGTGATATTTGTAACAGAGTTTTTGTTGAATTTAGGGCTCTGAAGAGACATATAGATCAACATACTGTAGATAAACATTAAAAATGTGATGTTTGTGGTGAAAGCTTTAATCAAAATAATAGTCTTCATAGACACTGAAGAACACATACAAGAGAAAGAAGACATACAGGTGAAAGAAGGATGTATACAGGAGAAAAATCTCACACGTGTGATATTTGTAACAGAGTTTTTGTTGAATTTACTGCACTGAAAAGACATATAGATCAACATACTATAGATAAACATTAAAAATGTGATGTTTGTGGTGTAGGATTTCCAATCAATAACAGCTTGAAGTTTTTCTTTCGGGAACATGTCAATTGTGTCATCGTACAAGTGAGCAAAGACTCTACCATGAGAGTGATGTCAGCAGCTGACACTAAATAATCACAGTGCGTAATCCTGTATGAGACTTTTGTTCTTCCAGTAATTGAGTATGCAGCTGCCATCATCACTGCCAGACAAATGCAGATTGAAATTCTGGAGAGATTTCAAAATGAAGTGATGTGGGAATGTGTATCATACTGGATTGAACATATCCTGTGTGACTGAGATTTCTTCTCAACGTACCAAGAATACATGACTGACCTATGCATACCTCAGAGTGAATCCTTCACATGGATTGATGTCTCTGGTGCACAAATCTGTCTGACAGTATCCTCAGTTACACCCCATCTATAATTTACCTATATTAAATCACCTTGTTTGACATGTTGGGTTTTGTGAGACAAGCTCACTATCAACTGTTCTCATTCCCCATATTTTTTAATGCATGTCTCTATGACAATTCTTGTGTACTTGTATGTCATTGTTTCCTTGGTTGGTTCTACTGTTAAATGTCTGACATCTAATGCATTTGTGATAGTGCTAGTGCCTTCTTTTTTACTTTTTTTTATAGTTGATATACTTTAAAATGTGCACTACTATAATTTTGACTTTTGTGCATCTATGACTGGTAGAGATTGTGCTTCTATGGCTGGTAGAGATTATGTGTGTATGACTGATAGAGATTGTGCATTTTTGACTATTAGAGATTGTGCGTCTGAATGGTGCAGATTGTGCCTCTATAACTGAGTTTTTAATTCCTAACAAGAAGCATAACATGACAATAAAATATTGGTTCAAATATTATGCATCGTGAAGGGGCAAATATGGACAAACAACTTTTATAAAATATCATGAAAAGGTAACATGTTTAATCACTTAACAAAACAATATATGTTTCAGTTTAAACAAGTAAATGTACAATCTATCTAGTAATGATAACTGCAGACAAAGAGTGAGAGTTGAAAAAAAAAAGTTAGATGAAATTAGTGAAAAATGACTTTGCCTCATTGTTGAAAACATTCCCGCCCTTGGCTGATGAAACTGTTGTGTGTGGAAGAATCAGATGTTAGCGTTTGATGTAATCCTGAGTTGTGCATCTTTGCCCCCAGTTACCCTATATCAAGCAATAATTAAATCATATGTGAGACTTCATTATCAATCATCAGGTGCCATGTCAGCTGGCATAGTCGATCATGGCTCTCTGTGAGACTTGCACATCATAAAATCTAGTCCATAAGTGGTAGTTTTAACACCATTTTCTTGTATGTGTTTGTTTTTATTAAATTTACCAGCATAATATTGATATACTATGTCCAAACGTGTGTGCATTAACCTTTAGCATGCTAGTTTACAAATTATGTAATGTCTCTCCTGCAACCGGAGTATGTTTTCAAAATTTTCCATAATAGTAGGTGGTTGTTTTGAAAAGGTGATAACTTTTTTGTTGTTATAGATATTTAAATAATATTTGTATATACAAATAAATAATTAAATTCTGCATATATTAGTGTACGTTTTGTTTGTGTGTGTGATACGAGATGTGGGAGAGAATAGTAAAGACTTTTTTTTCACAAAAAAGCAAATTATATTCAAAATAAAATTAAATATAAAATTACTGACCTTGTTTTGGTAAATATTCTGATCAGTAAAATTTTGAACATACCAAATTTTTACATTATTTATGGCCAAATCTTCATAATTTCACTGGCGAAAATTAATATACCTTATAGATTTGTCATTTATTTAATCATTCTCTAAAGTTAGATCTAGTCCACAACTGAATTGCTCCAAATCAGTTGATGTTTTTGCGTCAAACTATTGAAACCAGCGTGGTCATGTATTTTCGAGTGTGAAAACAAACTACCTCTGAAAATATTAAACAAAAGTCTATAAAAACCCAATTCACTTTCATGGTGCCATACCAATGTTGAGATGTGGACAGATTGCAAAAATTTTGATATTTTACCGACATTCGGTTGATGGATGCCATTATAACTGCAAGAAATGGATGCTAGATTGAATAACTTGCCAGAATTTTTTTATCTGGTAACTAAATTATAAAAAAATTTGGATTTCTTTATTGATTCTAATGTGCCTAGTAACTGGGACTTTTATGGGGTGGTTACACTTAACCACTGCTATCTTGTACAGTGTAAACTGTTGGTGAATGCAGATGACTCCATCATTCCTAACATTAAACTTGACCTTCAGGAAGTTACTGCATACTGGGTTAGAAAAGGTGGATTGGATTAACCTACATTGCCTTTTTTATATGGACTATATCAAATGGGAGGCAAATTCCCACTATGAATTTTGGAGACAACCAAATGGTCCAGTGAATTTACCTTCTGCTTTCTATGCTTGTGTTTTGTGTAAGTTCCATTTTGGATCATGTGTTTTTAACAATTCTCTATTCATGAACAGTGGAGTCAGATAAAGTGCATAAACTTGTAACACAATTCTCTATTCATGTACAGTGGAGTCAGAAAAAGTGCATAAACTTGTAACACAATTCTCTATTTATGTACAGTGGAGTCAGTTAAAGTGCATAAACTTGTAACACAATTCTCTATTCATGTACAGTGGAGTCAGATAAGTGCATAAACTTGTAACACAATTATCTATTCATGTACAGTGGAGTCAGATAAAGTGCATAAACTTGTAACACAATTCTCTATTCATGTACAGTGGAGTCAGTTAAAGTGCATAAACTTGTAACACAATTCTCTATTCATGTACAGTGGAGTCAGATAAGTGCATAAACTTGTAACACAATTATCTATTCATGTACAGTGGAGTCAGTTAAAGTGCATAAACTTGTAACACAATTATCTATTCATGTACAGTGGAGTCAGTTAAAGTGCATAAACTTGTAACACAATTATCTATTCATGTACATTGGAGTCAGTTAAAGTGCATAAACTTGTAACACAATTATCTATTCATGTACAGTGGAGTCAGATAAGTGTATAAACTTGTAACACAATTATCTATTCATGTACAGTGGAGTCAGATAAAGTGCATAAACTTGTAACACAATTCTCTATTCGTGTACAATGGAGTCATTTGAAAAACATACATTTGTAATAAAATTCCCTATTCACATAAATTTGTAGCATAATTTTGCTTATTTAATATTATTTTTTCACCATCCCTGATTAATTTGATTCTTTATTGCTTATATTGTTTATAGCACAATTTAGTTATCACATAAATATTTTGTTAGTCAGTTTGCTATAAATAGTAGTTTACCGTATGAAAAATAGATTTACAGAGACTTATTATTGACTTACAAGTGAAATTTCAGAAGTGTTGGGTATTGGAGACATCGATTGTTACCAGAAGTTGGATAGTGAAGGCACCATCAGTTGATACAACATGTTGGGTAGAGGAGACATCAATAACTGATATAAAAAGATGCGTAGTGAAAACAACATCAGTTGTTACCGGAAGTGTTTTAGTGGAGATATCATCATCTGATATAAAAAGTTGGCTAGTGGAGATATAGTCAATTGATGGTGATACATAAAATTATGTGGTGTAGATATCATCAATGGATACCAAGGGATTAAAGGGAAAGCCCTTTAATGGATACCATCATGCTGAGAAATCATAGGAAATGAAAAATGTGGATGCTCTGTCAAAAACAGGAAGCGAAATGGAAGAACACAGACACCCACTGCCCTACAGAGAAGCAAAAACAATAATCCAGAACACATACACATCAAAGTGGAAGACAAACATGATGCAATACATCACCTCCAAAGATATCAACAGACCACACTATTATATCGCCTTAGAACATGACACTATAGACTGTTGAGTCACCTTTACAGATTAAGGATCTCATACGCAGATGAATGTCCATGTGGAACCCAGACCCACGAACACATACTTCAGGATTGTCCATCATACAAAGAAAGAGACATGAGACCTGGCCAGAGGATACAGTTGATGCTAAAGCTATGGGGATACAGATTTGAAGAAAAAGCTATGTTGCAGTTGCTCTGACCTTGAGAAGACAGTAAATTTCGCCCTGACAACATAACATCTTGTTTCTTCTGACCCCGGCATGACTAGAACAGTATATCCATGTAATACTCTGGACAATTGAGTCTTTCAATAGATCAAACCTTTCTTTTTCCAGCATGCATTTTTCTAGCTTGTGCAGCATGCTTTTAGAGTCTGTGCGGATTACGTAGTGTGTTGATGTATCAATTATCAACCAATTTAGTACCGCTGTAACTCCCTCTATCTCAATTCTCATGCTCAACGTGAGAATGGAGTATACGAATGATATACAACCAACTTCACACCGTTTCTGTAGGCAACAAAACCCCAACCCCGTTTTATTTGTATTTCTGTTGACTGAGCCGTCTGTGTATATAGTTATGTCTTGTAGCTTCGAGTCTAGCTGGGCGAGCTCATTCACTGTAACATAGGCCCTGACACCAATCCATTTCCGACACGCTTTATCTAGTTGTATAATTACGATCGTCAGTGATTTTTTAATCAGTATCTACCTCCACCCATCACTGCCCTTTTGTATTTCTTCTAATTCACACATTCTTGCAGTGTTTCTTCAGCCTCTATCATCCATGATCTACCGCGCTTGATTCGTTTTATCTTTGACTAATCTAGAAGTTAGTGTAATGGAATAATGGATGTTGATTGTATTCTGTTACTTTAAGATACGAACTAACCTGCTCTATCCGATGATATAATTATGTTTAGCACTAGCGCTATTTATACAGCTGCAGAGAAACTGTTAACATTGGACAGGACCTCACACCCTATTGTAATACTTACAGATGCAAGGTCAGTACTAGAGGCATTACAATCCAATAAACTTCCAGAGTTAAAAGAGGTATTGTCCATAGTACAAAATAGGTGTAGAGTTATACTGCAATGGATTCCATCACACTGTGGAATAGCAGGAAATGAGAGAGCTGATCAACTCGCCAAGGAAGGTGCTAACATGCAGCAACCAGATGTACCAATCAGCTATCACCAAAAGAAATCCATGATAAAGGCACAACGAAAGCCTAACTTACCTCCACGGGATGACTACCACCTACTTAGCAGACAAGAACAGGTCATCATATTTCGACTGAGAACTGGACACAATGACTAAACAGCCATATGTATACAAAATTTAAAATTGGCACAACAGCAAAGTGTAATTGTGGACAAGTCAACCAGACTTCAGAACATATCCTTCAAGAATGTGCAAACTATGACACATTAAGATGCACATACTGGCCTTCTGATACACCAATGAATGTTAAACTTTATGGTACAAAACAAGAAATGGAAAACACTGTCCAATTTATACAAGAAACAACACTGCAGATATAGACATTATTAGCGAACGAAAGAAGAAGTTTAGCACTAGCAAATTGGAGAGAAAACTTTCGTCAAAAAAGCCCCGTTATGTTCTACGGGTATTAGACGTGCATTATCACATGAGCACAGTTCCACAAGTCTTCGGTCATAATACTTCGGCAGGGGCGGAGAAACATCACGTTATGTTTAACTGCCATAGTGATCACTTGAATAGAGCAGGGGTGTCTTCAAGTGCTAATAACCTCAGACTCTTCCTCCTTGAACTTTTCTTCTATCTAGCCTTCACTAGTGGATCATAGTCGCTGTCTGCATGCAACAGCCATGAAACCTCTTCGGCGTGTTAAATTAATGAAGGCGGCAAATGGGATCTGTGCCCAAAGCTTCTGATGTATGGTCACATGTCCTGCCCAGCATGTAAAGTCTGGATGATTCGGACTGCGCAAAGAAGCTCAACTAACATGAGCCACTGGGCAGAAAGGCGTCATCCAGAAAACGTCGTAGAACGTCAAAGAGCACGTTGAGACATTAAGGCACCCTGGTCATCTACTGCATCCCGACACACACTCAGTCGTCATGACTCTTCTTGCCACTGAGACCATATGTTTAGAGGCGAGAGAGTGAGGCTGACGACATTGCGCAACTCTCCTTCACTTTAATCCAATTCTCATCGCGCAAGTCATGGCTTTCATCATCATCTCATCAATCATCACAAAAATTTCATGGGTGAGTGGCAGTTGTGGATACACTGGCAGCCATAGTCACAAACCTGCATGCAGGCGGTTCAGGCTATGTGGTCGTTGTCCAGTGACATTGGGGCACTTCTGTAGTTTGCCAGCCGTCTGATCGGCTGAGCAACCCTATTCGGGAAAGCACTGCTAACCTCCTTAGCCAGAGGAAGGGGCTAGAAAATGTGCCCTAAAGATTGCCTCCATCGAGGCCAGCATACCGCGGTTGGTGGGAATCCCTATTCAGCAATGAAAAATACAAGTAACAGTAATGTGAGTCCACTCACAATTGACGCATGGAATTTCCCCACCCTACTGGACCGGGTGGAGCTCACACGGCCAGAAAGACGCACCGTACTTATAGCGAAAGAGCTAGCAAGGTATAAAATTGACATCACTGTCCTCAGCGAGACACGGCTGTCTGAGGAAGGTGAACTTGTAGAACAAGGCCGCTGGATATTTCTTCGTCTGTATTGGCAGAAAAAAAGCGAAACGCGAAGGTAGAGTTGGCTTCGCAATTAAATCTAGCCTAGCCAGAAGGTTGACTGGACCTTCAAAGGGCATTAGTGACCGGCTGATGACTGTTCGCCTTCCTCTTTCCAAAAAGCGGCATGCAACATTCGTGAGCGTGTATGCTCGACTATGACGTACTCCGATGAACAGAAAGAAAAGTTATATGATGACTTGAAAAGAAACCCCCAAATCCGACAAACTCATCATCCTTGGCGACTTTAACGAACGAGTGGGTTCGGACTGGACATCCTTAGATGGTGTGCTGGGGAGGCATGGTATTTACAAATGCAATAACAATGGACAGCTATTGCTCGATACATGTGCATCATTTAATCTACTCATCTCCAACACTGTCTTTCAGCTTCGTCACCGTAATAAGACTTCATGGATGCAACCACGATCAAAACAGGGGCATCAAATTGATTATGTCATCTTGAGACAACGTGATAAGCAAGAAGTGAGGGTCACTAAATCCATGTGTGGCGCCGACGGACCACAGACTACTAGACTCCAAAATGAATCTCCATACTCTGCATCTCCGGCGACCTCAAAATAGTAAAGAGTCAAACGTTTCGACGTCTCCAAATTTAAAGATCCACTTTATAAACAGCTTCTGTGCAGTTCAATGGATACAAAAATTGCACCATTGACAGTCAACTCATTAGACATTCGGAAAAAGCTGGGAAAACCTCCGTGACACAATTTACAAATCTAAAAAAGAAGTGGTGTGCGCTGCTGATCGCAGGCATCAAGACTGGTTTGAAGAAAACGATGTACAGATCAAAGCTCTCCTGGACAACAAGCACAAACAGCACAAAGCTTATCTAAACGACCCCACATCAACCAGCAAATAGACGATGTACGAAAATTCAAAGAAAACGCGCGAAAAGAACTAAGGAGGATGCACGACTCATGGTTAAGTAGCAACGCCAAAGAGATACAGCATTACAATGATAGCAATAATATGCAGAAATTTTATGAAATGTATGATCCTCAGTCTTCAGGAACTTCTCCTCTTCTAAGCGTAGATGGAAATCATACCATCATTGATAGAGAAGAAAATTCTCAAACGCTGGGCTGAACAATTTTGAAAATGTACTAAACTGCCCCTCCAACATCAACGACGAAGCGATTGCGCGCATCACGCAAATACCAATCAATCATTCGTTATCGGAGCCCCTTGCATTGAAGAGGTGGTGAAAGCAATCTCAAATTTGTCCGTAGGATAAGCGCCAGGTCCAAATTCCATTCCAGCTGAAGTTTACGTCGTCAGTGGCTTTGTTATGACTGCTAATCTCACAGAGCTCTTCCAGACAATGTAGTACTTGGAAGCGATACCACAAGACTTTAAGGATACATACAAGAGAAAAGGAAATCGCATAGTTTGTTACAACAACCGAAGCATATACTTGCTCTTCTTCTTCTTCTGCGTTCAGCATGTGGTCATGCTATACCGTCAGACCTGTCGTCAAGACGAAGTCCACTGTCTTCTCCAGGTCAGAGCAGCTGCCCCATAGCTTTTGCCTCAAGTCTGTATCATCTGGCCAGGTCTGCTGTCTCTGCTCTTTGTATGTTGGGCAGTCCTGAAGTATGTGTTCTGGGTTCCGGATCCGCATGGACATTCATCTGTGTATGAGATCCTTAATCGATAAAGGTTACCAAACAGTCTGCAGTGGCCTTTTCTAAGGCGAAATATTGTGGTCTGTTGATCTCTCTGGAGGAGATGTATTGCATCATGTTCGTATTCCCCTTCCATTTCTTTCTTCCACTGTGCTGTGCATGTGTTGCGGATTATTGTTTTTACTTCTCCGTAAGACAGTGTGTGTCTGTGTTGCTCCATTTCACTTCCTGCCTTTGACAGAGCATCCGCTTTCTCATTTCCCATGATTCCACAGTGTGATGGTATCCACTGAAGGGCAACAGCTGATGATTTTTGGATCTGTCTTAGCTCATGTTTGATGTTGTACAGAAACCTTTCATTTCTGTTGCTCTGGATTGATTCCAGTAGGGATCTGCAATCTGTGAATATGGCTAACTTCTTTGGTCTTGGCAGTCCTGGTTCAGTGAAGGCTTTCAGTGCTTAATGGAGTGCAACTGCTTCTGCTCTAAAATTAGAGGAGTATTTCCCGGTTGGAAAAGATTTTGATATTGTCTTCCCATCTTTGAGTCTTATAAAAATTCCACCTCCTCCATTCCTTACTGCTCCTTCTGCCGATCCATCTGTGTAGACATGTGTCCATTCCTTGGGATTGTATTTTCCCAAGCTGGTTCTCTTCAACCTGCTTGTGGTTGATCTAGAAATTTGCGCATACATCGGATGGTTTGGCAAGCGCTTAATTTTTAATTCCCTTTGAACAAGCACTCTTTCTTCTCTTCTGTCATCCAGTGGGCGGATGTTTACAGGTTAAGTAGCAACGCCAAAGAGATACAGCATTACAATGATAGCAATAATATGCAGAAATTTTATGAAATGTATGATCCTCAGTCTTCAGGAACTTCTCCTCTTCTAAGCGTAGATGGAAATCATACCATCATTGATAGAGAAGAAAATTCTCAAACGCTGGGCTGAACAATTTTGAAAATGTACTAAACTGCCCCTCCAACATCAACGACGAAGCGATTGCGCGCATCACGCAAATACCAATCAATCATTCGTTATCGGAGCCCCTTGCATTGAAGAGGTGGTGAAAGCAATCTCAAATTTGTCCGTAGGATAAGCGCCAGGTCCAAATTCCATTCCAGCTGAAGTTTACGTCGTCAGTGGCTCTGTTATGACTGCTAATCTCACAGAGCTCTTCCAGACAATGTAGTACTTGGAAGCGATACCACAAGACTTTAAGGATACATACATCTATACAAGAGAAAAGGAAATCGCATAGTTTGTTACAACAACCGAAGCATATACTTGCTCTTCTTCTTCTTCTGCGTTCAGCATGTGGTCATGCTATACCGTCAGACCTGTCGTCAAGACGAAGTCCACTGTCTTCTCCAGGTCAGAGCAGCTGCCCCATAGCTTTTGCTTCAAGTCTGTATCATCTGGCCAGGTCTGCTGTCTCTGCTCTTTGTATGTTGGGCAGTCCTGAAGTATGTGTTCTGGGTTCCGGATCCGCATGGACATTCATCTGTGTATGAGATCCTTAATCGATAAAGGTGACCCAACAGTCTGCAGTGGCCTTTTCTAAGGCGAAATATTGTGGTCTGTTGATCTCTCTGGAGGAGATGTATTGCATCATGTTCGTATTCCCCTTCCATTTCTTTCTTCCACTTTGCTGTGCATGTGTTGCGGATTATTGTTTTTACTTCTCCGTAAGACAGTGTGTGTCTGTGTTGCTCCATTTCACTTCCTGCCTTTGACAGAGCATCCGCTTTCTCATTTCCCATGATTCCACAGTGTGATGGTATCCACTGAAGGGCAACAGCTGATGATTTTTGGATCTGTCTTAGCTCATGTTTGATGTTGTACAGAAACCTTTCATTTCTGTTGCTCTGGATTGATTCCAGTAGGGATCTGCAATCTGTGAATATGGCTAACTTCTTTGGTCTTGGCAGTCCTGGTTCAGTGAAGGCTTTCAGTGCTTAATGGAGTGCAACTGCTTCTGCTCTAAAATTAGAGGAGTATTTCCCGGTTGGAAAAGATTTTGATATTGTCTTCCCATCTTTGAGTCTTATAAAAATTCCACCTCCTCCATTCCTTACTGCTCCTTCTGCCGATCCATCTGTGTAGACATGTGTCCATTCCTTGGGATTGTATTTTCCCAAGCTGGTTCTCTTCAACCTGCTTGTGGTTGATCTAGAAATTTGCGCATACATCGGATGGTTTGGCAAGCGCTTAATTTTTAATTCCCTTTGAACAAGCACTCTTTCTTCTCTTCTGTCATCCAGTGGGCGGATGTTTACATGTTTTTCCATTGCATGGATTGGAGTGGTTTTCATCCCTCCAGAGATAAGTCGAAGTCCTGCATTTTGTACTTTAGATAGGCGATCAGTATTTGTTTTTGATGCTGATGCCCAGGCTGTCATTCCATATTCTACTACAGGTCTGACTGTACCCATGTAGACTTTTCGGAAAATTCTTCCATTTGCTCCCCAGCTTGTTCCTGCAAGTTTCTTCATCAAGGATAGCCTCCTGGTTGCTTTTTGCTCGGTGGTTATCAGGTGTGGTTTCCAGGTGAGTCGCTTGTCTAGTGTGACCCCAAGATATGTAGGGTTCTCCACATGTGCTAGCTCACTTCCATTTATTTTAAGATTTGCTTTTTCTTGGTGGTTTGAAAGTGAGAAGATGGTTGTCACCGTTTTAGAGAGGTTGATCTGGACTCCCCAGTCAGATGCCCATTCACTTAAGGTGTCAAGTGCTGTCTGCATTCTATTTTTTGCAGTGGATAGGTTTCCTGCCGCACTCCAGGCAGCAAAGTCATCTGCATGAAGAGCCTTTGAAATATGATGTGACAGTTTCTCTCCCATATCATTGATGAATACTAGGAAGAGGGTAGGAGAGATCACTCCTCCTTGAGGTATTCCTTGTTGGAGAGTAACACGTTTGCTTAGTTTACCATCTACTTTTACTCTTGCAGTGCGGTAGCAGAGGAAATTTTTTATCCAGCTAAACATTCTGCCTTCAATTTTGTTTTGGAGAAGCTTGAACAGGACTCCCTCTTTCCACACCTTATCGACGGCCTTACTTAAGTCCATAAAAGTAGCCAGCACTTTTTCCTTCTTTTGGAAAGCATTTTCTATTTCCTGTGCTAGGTATGTAAGCTGGTCTTCGGTGCTTCGATTTTTCCTATAGGCTGACTGTATCTTGGTGAGCTTTTGGTTTTCTTCTAGGTATTTTATCAGTCTAGAGTTGACCATTCTCTCCATTGTTTTCACTATGCAACTCAAGAGGCTGACTGGTCGGTAGCTTGACTTGCTTGTTTTTCCTTTTGTTTTTTCCCAATTGGGATGATGACAGCTTCACGCAACAAGTCTGGAATTTTACCAGTTTTCCATGATTGGTTGAAGATGGTAAGGAGCTTGTTTCTGCTGATTGGCCCTAGGTTCCTGATCATATCATTGGTTATGCCGTCTTTTCCTGGGACCTTTTTGGTTTTAGTTTTCCTATGCACCATTTAGTTCTGCCATGGTGAAGGGTGTCTTCATGCAGGGCTCTGGATTTTGATTCTTCAGTTTTCTTTTAATTTCTTTTTTGACTTCTTTGATACGTGTATGCGAGAGTGTTGTTGTGCTATCTTCCTTGTAGAAGTCAGCTAAAATGTTTGCTGCCATTTTCAGTGTGTGAATTTTCCCTCTTCTTCAATGACAGTCTTGTAGTGTGAATTCTTTGTTTCTTCATTTAGAGTTCTTGTAAGGTTCCATGGTTTACTTGTGTCTTTTGTCATGTTTAGACTGCTGGTCTTTTCATGCCAGCTCTTTTGTATCTCTGTTCTTTTCTGCTCATTTAACGTGTGTTTGATTTCATTGTGTTTTCTGCTGTAGGGTTTTGCTCCATTGTATGTCTTGCATCATTCAGCTCGTTATGCAATTTTTCTAGAGTCTCACTCCAATAAGACTTGTATTCTCTTCGTCTGCCCCTTGGGATTGCCTTCTGTGCGGATTGTAGTATCACTTTGTTTATTTGTGAGATGTTGTGGTTTATGTTGTTAGTAAGGGTGATATTCTGGCAAAGCTGTTTGTTCACTGAAGAGGGTCCAATTTGCTTTTTTGAAGTTCCAGCTTGGGGACATGCTGTAATGTCCTGTACTTCCTGACGTGGCGATTTGCAGGATGACTGGTACATGGTCACTTCCTCAAAGCATCCATAACCTGCTGATTAGGTCCCAACTCCGCTGGACTGGCCACATCGTCCGTATGCCAGACAAGCGTCTTCCAAAGAGATTATTCTATGAGGAACTGTGTGATGGTAAACGTTCAAGTGGAGGGCAGAGAAAAAGCGCTTCAATGATCACCTAAAAAACTCTCACAATCCACTACAGCATCGATGCTAGCTCATGGGAGACTACAGCCCTTGATCGCTCACCATGGTACACCCAGATCACTGCTGGCATCACTAAATTTGAAAAAGAAAGAACACTGCAGACAAATTATAAGCGAGAAGGACAAATCCGGAAACTTTCATACCATAAACCCTCTACACTCCTGCATGGATTGCAGTATACATTTCCTGGCACGAATCGGACATCTTCTTCTTCTTCTTCTGCGTTCGTTCTCAAACTCCTGCAGATTAGGATAAGTCCTAATTCAGATTAGGACGTTCTCAAACTCCTGCAGATTAGGATAAGTCCTATCTAGATTAGGATAGTCCGGAGAACGGAATGCGTTGTCATGGTTTACATCATTGCTGCGATGTCTGCGCCTTTCGTCCTAACACATCTGATTTCAGCATGGATTTGGGTCACTGACCCTATATGGGATAGCCAACTCCATCCCATAACCTCCTTAGTCACCTTTTACGACATGCGTGGAAGGTAAACAGTGTTGCTATTCTTTGCTCCCCTTTGCTCACAGGCGGTATCGGACATCTACAAACTCACAAACCAAATTAGACAATCAAAAATTTTTTGTTGTTTTTTCTACTTGTTCATCACATTTATTGTTTTTCATGCCATGCTCATCTTCGCTTACGAAGGAGGAACCACATCATCATCCGATGATGCACTCTAATACTGGGGAGATCAAGCAAAAATCTCATAGAGATATGTGTATCCATAGTACACCCCAGTACTGCTCTCATTGACTCATTTTGGACCTTTCCCCACTCTATCGACTTGTGTCTGTGACAGTGTTAGTAGGCTAAGGCCATAGACACATGATAGAGATCCGTACTGAAATCCTTTGATGCGGATACGACACTAGATAATGAATGGTACACAGTTATACTGCAGTCTTGCAGTTATTCATATCTGAATTTGTGGGGAGACAATACCGGCCTGGTTTCTCTTTCACGCTGTAATAAATGCTATATTCGTATTTAAAATTAGCAAACATAAAATCCGCAGCCCGTAGTTGTATTGACGTGGTACTGCTTTTCATTCATCTTTCACGGTGAGTTGGTAAATAGTAATATAATATATAGTGAAGTCTAGTCTTTCTTTTCGCGGCTTAGGCCACACTCCTTGCTGTGTGTGTGTGTGAGTACTTGGATATCTGGGATTAGCGTGTTTGGTAGGTACTTGGATATCTGGGATTAGCGTGTTTGGTAGGTACTTGGATATCTGGGATTAGCGTGTTTGGTAGGTACTTGGATATCTGGGATTAGCGTGTTTGGTAGGTACTTGGATATCTGGGATTAGCGTGTTTGGAAAATTATTGCCTAGGCTATACAATTATATAAATTTCTTGTGACTTTAGTGATGTCGTCGCGTGTCATGTTTGAAACTAGATTTATTAAGTTCGTGGCGCATCTGCTATTTCGTCCACCACTCATAGAAGTGGACATTTTTGTGGCATCAAGTCTTTTCTGTACACAGTTGGGCATCTATCTGACAAAAATAGCAGATATTGTTTGAGTAACTTGTATTTTAACACTAGGTATTGTCACTTATTGTGTATTTTCATTATCCATTTTTAATCTACTATTGCTTACAACTTTACTCACTGTCTAAATGTTATATTAGCCATTTATACAAATGTATACCAAGTATGAAGGACATTATGAGCATCCCTCTGTCCCATACAATGTTTTAAAAAGGTTCACCAAGTCCATGCTGCATGTCTGCCATCTTGTTTTTTTACAGACATATTGGTTAACAAGAAATACAATTGCCATCTATTTAAAATATTAAATGCTCTGTGTGTTTATGTATTTACAAAATTGTTAATTTCTTTAAAAAACTAAGCCAAAGCATATGAATGGGAGTTAGTTTGTTTGTTTGCCTGCTTACAAGCCTTACAAAAGGTTGTGTGTTGTCATGACAACTGTCCGACTTGGTTTGTGACTACACTACTGATGTGCTGCAATGTGCACTCTTTGGACTATTGGCATTGCATTGCCTGCAAGTAGCAGCTTTGCTAGAACATGATCTATGCATAATAATACATATTATATATAAAATGGGATTTAGATGGGGGAAGACATATATGACATGAGAAAGAAAAATATAAAAAATGTCTACTTTATTCTTACCATTCTAGGAACATTTCCCTAAACAAGCAGTTCACAAAACTAAACACAAATCACATCACTATGTACATGAATAATCCATGAAAGTTTTATCACATTTGTAGCACAAAAACCCTGTAGGATATTTTATCATAATTCACAAATATATTGAATGATTATTTTAATTATGAAAATTAGCTGCCATTTTGAATATTAATCTTTGGCTGCATATGAAAATTATGTCAATGTGATCCGAAGATTCGTCTTGTCTTCCCGAACACAGAAATGTATAGTTTGCAACATATTTTATCATAAATAACAGAAATGTTTAATAATTAGGCTATTCAATTCAATTTTAATTATGTAAATTACCGCCATTTTTGAATATTAATTAGCTTTGATTGCATTTGAAAATTAGCATAATGTACTTCCCAGATTCGTCTTTTCTTCCCGAACACAAAAATGTATAGTTTGTTCTATTTTTTATCATTAGTAACTCTGATATGTCATGAATTATCATGAATTATTGGCTAAACTACAATTCTTGGTCACAACTTTGTGCACTAATCAGCTTATATTTCCTTATATGTTCCATGTAAATTTTTTTGATGCAAAATTAATTCAAAAATATTCATAACTTGTTTCAGAATTGACGTACAGACTTGATTGAGGTATCATTGAATTGCAATTTTCAAGGGCTATCTAACTGTGGTATTTATAATGCTTTAAACCCATTTTGAAAATGTTGTGCTAATGCCTAACCACTGTGACCTTTGCTCTGCTATCGAGGTGTTTTCCAACCCTTCCCATGGTCACGTGATCAGAAGGTTCTCCAAGGTGGCGCGTGATTGACATGAATGGCGGTCTCTGGTCGTAATGGTCACTTAAAAAGACATTTATAGAAAAAGAGGGGTGGTAGAAATAAAAAGGAAAATATTTGATATTTTAGGGATACTTGAGTAGTCTTTCTAAAACAAGAGAAAAAAAAAGAGAAAATGGGGGTTGAGGGGAGCTTGCCCCCGTCATATGTGCTAAGTGAAAGAAAAACACAAGGCGGGTAGGGGGGTAATAAATAAATAAAAATTGGGGTTGATCTAGCCCTCATGGGGGGCTAGCCCCCCCTCATTTATGCTAAGAGAACGAAAGATTGGTATGAGGGGGATTATTGCAAAAATTTCTTTTTTTGCGGCAATATAGGGTTGCCATTACGGTGATTTTCAAGCCACCTGATCTGGTGTTTATTCATATCTGGAGCCTAAATGTTTGGAATAGCGTGGCCGCACTAGTTTAGCGCATTCCTAAAATTTTCTGATGCGTTTTAGTGCATTTTATCATTATTTCGTGTTTTTTTTTAGCTTATAAAAGACGTTCTTGGGGCTTTTATGAGGGAATGACTTGGCAACACTGGACAATAATTTTTGGCGCACTTTGAAACAGGAGAAAAAATTACCAGAATGCTGTGAGATTTATGTTAGAAATAATTCAGGGAAATTATCCGCCACGAAAAAATGTATAAGGTAAGGGGCCTTTTTTCCCATTTCACACTGTTTACATATTTAGGCAGATGGCTACGGATTTCCGCTAGAAACTAGCAGTTAATTATAATTATTTAAAACATCAACATTTGTTTAAATTATGCAAATTAGCCAACATTTTGAATATTAATTAGTTGTATTTGCATCTCAGAATCACAGCAATGTGATCAACACATGCGGTATGTCTTTGCGAATACAAAAATATATAGTTTCTGCCTTTTTTATTATGTTTAATTATATATATATAATTTGTTTTCATTTTAATTATGCAAATTATCAGCCATTTTGAATATCAATTAATTCTGTCCATCAGAAAATTCCAGAAATGTGATCAACATAAGCGTTTTGTCTCCGCAAATACAAAAATGAATAGTTTGTGTATTGTATTATTGAAAATAACAGAGATAATTCAGAAATTATCAGCGTGGCTACATTTTGTAGTCACAAGTTTTATTTATATTTTCCTATATGTTCCATGTAAATTATTTTGATGTCAAATTCATTAGAAAAAATTATAACATTTTTTCAGTATTGACGTACAGACTTGGTTGAGGCATCGTTGAATTGCAATTTTTAAGGGCTCTCTAACTATATTATTTGTAATTATGTAGCACTATTTGGAAAATTTTGTCCAAGTACTACAAGCATCATGGGCAGAATTCTATGAAGATGGCTTTTTTGTGTACTTCATATACTTGATATACCAATATATGTTCTGTATTCGTGGATTTATTTCTAAAATCCATCTTCTGCATGGCCTGCCATGGCTATGTCAACTTTGTGTATACACAGTATAAATAATTATGCGTTTATATTATATTATTATTAAATAATATTATAGTTATAGTACTGTATGTATAATTTATGACCATAAAATGATACATATACATTGTATATACATAATTATAATACTGTATAATACATCGTGACTGTTAACTATATAGTAGTAGTAATAATTCTAGTTTGGAACTCGTGTCTCCCTGCTTATTTTAGGATTCATCGAAATAAAAATATAAATGAGTAGAGAGTAGAGAATACCTACTTAATCAATAATTACTTACTTTGGCGTAATTTTCTTTTGTACGAGCAGTGTGAAATTTGACCTAGTTTTGAGGTTAGGGTTAGTTAGAACCCTAAATAATTTTAAACGAATAACTTCGCTATCTGATGGTAGTCTCAGACTTAAGTCTGGAAGTCAATATATATTGTCTTCTGATGTAAACTCAGGCTTGGCATTCTTTCTCAAGGCTTTGTGTTTGTTAGTTGTTCTGATGTTTTCATTTATTCATTCTTTGAGTCGGTAGTGTTAGTAAATAAATGGGATAAGTCTACCACCAGAAGCCAAACCGATTCAGAATTTGGAATGAACATAAATAATATTCATATTCACTGTGGGTGAAAGATGCAACTTTCATCTAACTAAACAATATGCAGTGAGTACTCATAGGACTGAGGGTTGTTAATGTCATGGATGCTTTATTGCACTATTTTTATGTTTTTTTCTAAATACCCTTGGCGATTTCAACAAACTAGCTCAGTGGAAGACTGGCCGAGCACTGGAAGACCCAGAGTCACAACTCCTGCTAAAGATCACTTCATCTTACTGCGTCACCTCAAGAATTGATTTGCATCAGTGTCCTCCACAGTCCAGTCAATGCCAGCAGCTCGCCGAATTTCAGATCAAGTGGTCAGGAACTGGCTGCACTCCGCTGGTCTTTAGGCTAGAAGACTCTACAAAGGTCCTCTTATGGACTGGCATCGCCAGAACCGACAGCAGTGTGGAAACCAGCATTGTCAATGTACAGTTGGAATGCCTGGAGATGGGTTTGGTTTAGTTGAAGTCTAAACATTTCTTCATGTCAAGGTTGAAAAATTAATTCCGTATAATTAAATTTTAGTAGACATTTGAAATAATGTTGCATTTATTTTTTATATAACGAGAGATTTTGCTGACACACATTTTGATAAATTTATTATATTTTGCCCCCAACATTTGTACTAATTCAATAACTACATAAATATATTATATATTTAGTGAAAGGTAAACAATAAGTTAACAGTTTATGTTCACTAGAACATGCACAAACACATGCTTTGTTTCTTGTTAATGACAGTATAAGCGTGACTTGACTTTCTGGTGTCATTAACAATCCAGACTTACTGGAAGTTGACTGGAATCAAATTGTGAACATTGATATACTGAAGTGACATGGAGAACATTTATTCAGTCAGAACAGAAATAAAACAAGAAACACCAGATTTTAATCAGGTAATATAACAGTTTAATTTATTTCATAAATAAAATAATTGTATATTTTGTTGGTGAGTGATAATGTTATAATAAAATAACTTTTCTCTGATTCTACTATTATTATTTCACAGGAGTTCATTGGCCATCAACGAATCCCATCAGTGCAGCTCTGTCAAAATGTTCCCTATTATTTTCCTACATTTAATTGACATTCTGTTAACCCTGAAAGAAAGACTGAAACCTATCAAATATTCATTTAGAAACTTTGTCAGAATCTGCTTCTGTTTTTGTTTTCTCCCATCTAGTGTCAATCGTTATATTGTTAAATTTTTTTAGAAATGTATTTCCGTAGTGTTGTCAGCACGACTGTAAATTCAACTTCAGATTGAGGAAAATTTTCCTTCTTCTGCATCTGTGGTCATGTTATATTTTCAGGGCTAAGTCCACTGTCTTCTTCAGGTCAGAGCGGCTGCCCCATAGCTTTTTGCCTCGTCTGTATCCTCTGGCCAGGTCTACTGTCTCTGCTCTTTGTATGTTGGGCAGTCCTGAAGTATGTGTTCCGGAGTCCGGATACACATGGACATTTATCTGTGTATGAGATCCTCAATTGGTAAAGGTGACCCAACAGTCTGCAGTGGCCTGTTCCAAAGCAAAATATTGTGGTCTGTTGACATCTTTGGAGGAGATGTATTGCATCATGTTTGTATTCCACTTCCATCTGTTTCTTCCACTTTGCTGTGTATGTATTCTGGATTATTGTTTTTGCTTCTCTGTAGTAAAGTGGGATGGCTGTGTTGTTCCATTTCGATTTCTGTGTTTGACAATGCATCCGCTTTTCCATTTCCCATGATTCCACAGTGTGATGGTATCCCATTGAAGGGCAATAGCTGATGACTTTTGGATATGTCTTAACTCATGTCTGATGTTATGCAGAAGGCTGGCATTTCTGTTCCTCTAGATTGATTCCAGTAAGGATCTGTAATCTGTGAATATAGCTATATACTTTGGTCTCGACAGTCCTGTTTCGGTGAAGTCTTTCAGTGCTTGATAGAGTGCAAATGCTTCTGCTCTAAAATTGGATGAGTATTTCCTGGTTGGAAAAGCTTTAGATATTTTTCTTCCCATCTATGAGTCTTATAAGAATTCCACCTGCTCCATTCATTACAGCTCATTCTGCTGATCAATCAGTGTAGACGTTTGTCCATTCCTTGGGATTGTATTTTCATTCTATCATTTCTAGTTTCAATTCTTTTAATTGCGTTGGAGTCTGGTATTCCTTATTAATTATTCCAGGAACCTGTGTTATTATGGAGATGTTTTGGAAACAATTTTCTGGCTCTTCAAAATCCGTTAGTGTTTCAATTTCATTTGGGAGGTTTGTGAGGATATAGGCCTATTTGTGATGTTGATGGATATGGTTGGAGATGTGACAGAAGCTGGTTCTCTTCAGCCTGCTTGTGGTTGATCCAGAAATTTGCGCATGCATCATATAGTTTGGCATGCACTTAAATTTTTCTCTTTGAACAAGCACTCTTTCTTCTCTTCTGTCATCCAGTGGGCGGATGTTTACATGTATTTCTATTGTATGAATTAGAGAGGTTTTCATCACTCCTGAGATAAATCAAAGTCCTGAATTTTGTACTTTAGATAGGCGATCAGTATTTGTTTTTGATGCTGATGCTCAGGCTGTCTCTCCATATTCTACTACAGGTCTGACTGTACCCATGTAGGCATTTCTGAGAATTCTGCCATTTGCTCCCCCAGCTTGTGCCTGCATGTTTCTTCATCAAGAATAGCTTCCTGGTTGCTTTTTGCTCAGTGGTTATTAGGTGTGGTTTATAGGTGAGTCGCTTGTCTAGTGTGACCCCTAGATATGTAGGGTTCTCCACATGTGCTAGCTCACTTCCATTTATTTTAAGATTTGCTTTTTCTTGGTGGTTTGAAAGTGAGAAAATGGTTGTCACAGTTAAGGATAGGTTGATCTGGACTCCCCAGTCAGATGCCCATTTACTTAAAGTGTCAAGTGCAATCTGCATTCTGTTTTTTGCAGTGGATAGGTTACCTGCCACAATCCAAGCAGCAAAGTCATCTGCATGAAGGGCCTTTGAAATATGCTGTGACAGTTTCTCTCCCACATCATTGATAAATACTAGGAAGAGGGTAGGAGAGTCTCATATTTTGAAATGCAGATTTGATTTCTGTTGTCCTGCTGTTTATCTCAATGAAGTACCTGCCATCTGTTGTTAAATAATGCCAAGATACTGGACTTCAGATACAGTGATTATAATGGTGTAGATGTTTGACCACAGATGTTTTCACCACAAATACTGTATATGGAATTGTAATGAAGAAAATGATAGAAACTAATAAACATCTGGAGATTAAGGTAGAGAAAATAACAATCTATTGGACACATCTTCAAGAAACAATAACACAGCACAATCATAATGTGCTTCATTGGAATCCACAGGATATGTTCCACAGGGAGCACAGATTTAGTAGTAGTAATGGTTGTACTATAGTTATGTTTATTGATATGTCCCTTGATTGTTTATTTTCAGAATCAATGTAACATTCGAGGAAAGATTCCATTCCTGGCTGACATTATAAAACGAGAACTAAAGTGTCAGGTGGGTTTTTTATTTAAAGGTAGCAATTATTTGCTGATGAACTGGTAATATAGTTACATTGATCGGTGTGACATCCTGCAAATATGTCAACCAATGTGGCACAACAACATCAACAAAAGCACTCACATCACTGAGAAACATTAAATCTCAGAAGCACAGGAAAAGTGTGCTTGAAAGGACAAAACAGAAAACACACAGGTGTTCAACTCTGACCATGTGCCCACAATGTGGCAGGGAATTCTATGTCAGATTTGAACTTTTCTGTCATCTCCACTCACACACCAGAGAAATAACAGCACACGTCTGAAACTGTTGTTATCATTGCCTGTGATTAATAGCTATTGCAATTTTTGTATAGTTATGTTAGTTTTTAGCACACCAAGATACTACAGATTAGGGCCTTTTTAACCCTTTCACCCCTATTAGATTTCCCAATTGTCAATCCCTGATCCCTAAGACAAGGGGCACAACTCCTCCAAATTATGAATATGATGATGATAAAATTGCATTTTCTTTCAAATTATTCATCATATCACACTTACACTTGGCAGATCAACAGAAAAATGAATGGTCTTGCATAAACCTATATCAATGATAATTTAATATATATATGTTTTAAATAATAAACTGTCAAACTCGATATAATGTGGGGAAAATTATTTTTTTTTACCTTTGGGGTGCTGAGTAGATGAGTCATATTGAGACGAAAATATTGAGATATATTCTCAAATCTCATTTTTCCCAAACAGGGTGATATTCCCAAAACGTTGAACCTGTCATCAGTACTCCTGTACATGCCATACTCAAACAGAATACACAGGTCCATCATAATATAAATTTACAAAATGATGTTTTATTTCAATGGCAGTTGCAGATATTCAGCATGTGTCTTCACCCGTTTGTTGCTGGGGCCCGAAAGGGGAGCAAAGAATAGCAACACTGTTTACCTTCCACGCATGTCATAAAAGGCGACTAAGGAGGTTATGGGATGAAGTTGGCTGTCCCATCCCATATAGGGTCAGTGACCCAAAGCCATGCTGAAGTCGGATGTGTCAGGCTGAAAGGCGCATATATCGCAGCAATGCTGTAAACCATGACACAACACATTCCATTCTCCGGACTACATCCTGCTAATCTGCAGGAGTTTGAGAACTAATGCAGAAGAAGAAGCACATGTCTTCTTTCTTTGTTTTTTCTTTGCGTTATGTTACATTCAAATTTGTCCGATCTGCTGAAAATTAATAAAATCATTGTTGACAATGATGCTAAAGTATTCATAACGTGTGGCAATCTCATCAAGATTATGTACAGACCCAACATTTTGTACAAAATTCTCATCTTCTACTAAAAAAAAAAACTACATCACTTTGGCGAAATTCGCGATGTCACAATTAGTACCACGCATGTCCATATCTTTATCGGAAACATTAGATCTATGAACATAGAATGTCACTTTCCACGTTATATTTGATACACAAATTACCTACTTCATGCATCTTTCCATCGTAACTGCAGCCGGTCACATCAGTATACATACGAATAATATCTTCCATATTCGCCCGCGTGTTATCGGAGCCCGAAAGGGCAGCAAAGAATAGCAACACTGTTTACCTTCCACGCATGTCAGAAAAAAATGCAATTAAAGAGGTTATGGGATGGAGTTGGCTGTCCCATCCCATATAGGGTCAGTGACCCAAAACCATGCTGAAGTCGGTTGTGTCAGGCTGAAAGGCGCAGATATCGCAGCAATGCTGTAAACCATGACACAACGCATTCCGTTCTCTGGGCTACATCCTGCTAATCTGCAGGACGTTAAGAACGAACGTAGAAGAAGAAGAAGATCTTCCATATTCAAAACTAGGTCTAAAACTGTAAAAAAAAATTCAGTCTTAAGTCTGATCATTTCGATTGAAACAGAAAAGTGGAAGCAAAGCCATGCATCTGCACAATGGTCACGGTTTTTAAAAAACCTGGTGGAAACTAAAAATGTACTATCGATCGCAATGATACAAGTAAAAAAAAAAAAGCAACCCGGTGGGTCTGTATGAGTCAGCAAGTTGAAGCGACGCTCTGCGTCTCTAAGGAGAATTCAGTTAAATCAGTAATTATTTCAATGTTGACCAGTGTAACCTGTAATTTTACAGGCTATATATTTGCTGCGGTATGTTTCTTGCACGCAGCAAATGTTGACCTGTTTCTTTTTTAAAAAGTGGGTTTTTAAATTTCTTGCTAAAGCTGTCTTTTTTGCTATTTACACCCTCAGCATTCCAGTGCATTATTATAAGTGGTGTCTCATTGGTTTGGTAATATTTATTGGATTGGTTTGGGAATATTTCTTGGTCAGTGATATTACTCTTGTGCCTAATGGCTCCACAAGCCACGTGAAGAGGACCTGCAGTCACATGGAGTGGGCCCTTTTCAGGTACAGGGTCCGATGCTACTGCTTGCTGGTGAGTTGTCACGTGGCTAGCACCATGATGGGGTATTGTAGATTTAGACATTTAGTAAGTCATTGGATCATCATCACTGCACTCCGGACAAGTCCAGAGGTGCTCAGATCTCTCCTTGAGTGTACCATTACACGTTGACTGATGGTCCCAGTATGCAGTTGACCGACCATCATTATACAGAGGGTGTGCAGATTGGAAGAAGTGCCACCTGATGTGGAATGGAGTCATGTGTCCTTAGATTGTCTGACAGCCTTAAAAGTAATGATAATGCTCAGTAGGGAATGGTGTCCGACAGTGGTGGATTCTGAGGTACTCGCTCTAATTAGTGAAAATTCCAGGGAAGGTGATATGATTGTATATACAGATTGGTCGGTTGAGAGACACATCATAAGTGCCTCGGCCTTCATGGCTCAACGGTGGGGGGAAACCATCAGAGAGGAATGTGGTGCATTCGCTCTGACGACAAGCAGCATGACAATGGAGGTTTTGGCAGTAACCAAAGCTTTGGAATGGGTCTGCTCACAGACTATCTGTGAGCATGCCTGCATACTCAGTGACTGGATGAGCATGATTGTGAAAGTTGTGGCTGGATGCAGATAAGAATTCTTGCATGCATAAAGTGACGTTCATTTTTGTGCCTGGACATGCAGCAGTCCAGGGTAATGAGAGAGCAGATAGGTTGGCCGCACACGCTGCTACTATGGCTGCTGGTGGAGCGATGGATCGAGCAGACATTTTGAACGCCCTATAGGAAAACACACGAGCAAATGAATGTATAAGACATTAAAGTGCACTTCTTCTTCTTCTTCTGCGTTTATTCTAAAACTCCTGCAGATTAATATGATGTAGTCCAGAGAACGGAATATGTTGTGTCATGGTTTACAGCATTGCTGCGATATCTATGCCTTTCGGCCTGACAGATCCAACTTTATTATGGCTTTGGGTCACTGATTCTATATGGGATGGGACAGCCAACTCCATCCCATAACTTCCTTAGTCACCTTTTACGACATGCATGGAAGGTAAACAGTGTTGCTATTCTTTGCTTCCCTTTCGGGCCCCGGATCACACGGGTGTCAAGTGCACTAATGCATGACATTCTGGTTGTTGCTGTGTACTTCCGGCCGAATACAGCATCTTTACTTGCTAGGCAAGACTGTGGTCTTGCCCGAATGATCACTCTTTCTAAGATATCCCAGCAAAGGAAGTGTGTATGAACAGTAATTTGTTAATAAATTACTAATTTATAAATAAAATAAAAAAAGTTAAACTGGGAGATTAGTATTGTTGGTTTATACAGAAAAAAACTAGTAGATATGTTTGATATTGTTTCAGATCTCTGGAGAGATGCTCAACAATGAAGATGTCAAAATGGAGCTCAATCGGGATGAATGTTTTAATGGGAAAATGACAGAATGTCAGGAGGTCAAGCAGCCTGGTCCATGTAGACTTTTGAAAGGTGGTAAATATTTCATTTTGTGATGTTCTCTGTCCCATATTTGTGATGTGTAATCTTATTCTGGCATGTTCTGTGATGATTCTGTAATCATCATCAAAGACAAAATAATATGCTACATTGGGTACACAGGTTCTTGTTCACAAACATCTGCCAAAGTGCACTCCCAGGTATTTTAAAGTTAATGATCTCTGCACTATCTCTCCACCTAGATTTATAGGAGACATTAGATCCATCTCTTTTACTTTTTTCCTGACTAAGAAAATTTTATTGATAATATACAATCAATTACCACACCTATATTTATTAATAAAACCTACTATAAAATTAGTTGGACTTTAGTACCAGATTCTAACTTCGGTACAAGCCTAAAGTCTAACCCAAAATACCACGTGAGTGAGCCACTAGCCAAAATATTCAAAGTACTCTTATCATTTCTGTACAACGTTCCACAGTTAAAATCTTGAACTTATAATTACTGCTACTACTGAAGTGAAGTAAATGTGGCTAGCTCTATTTAAGTTAACCTGTAGTAACCCAGAGAAAAATAATGAATGCTTTATCTGGCACCTGGATATTTTCTATGACTTCTGGTTATTCTGCATGTGTTTGCTTTTTTGGCATAACGTATTTATTTATTGAGTTATAGATTTCAAATTCCACCAAAGATGGATGTGTCGGGCCAGTGGCACAAAAAAACAATGGTGACACAACACATTTCCATTTTCTGGACTACATCCTGCTGGAAATCTAGTTGGACCATTGTCATGCGACAAGAGAGGTCCAGTGGTAGTTTCAGAATGATCGTTGAAGAAGATTTCAAATTTGAAGGCAATAGAGATAAGTGGATGCTGGATATGGTGGTGTTGTTTGTTTGTGTGTGTCAGTAGCGCTACTGACATGGATAATAACAAAAACACACACATGCACATAAAGACTTACAGTTTCCTGATAGGCTAGACTAGTTCTAGTACATTCACAGAGTCAAGGATGATGTTAGGCCTAGACTAGACCTAGTCTAGTGATGTGGTGAAATAGAGATATTCATACAATAGAAGACATAATTAATACATAAGGAGATAAGGCTGATCACAAATAAGAAAAATCCTATAATGTGACTGCATTAAAGAAAAAAAATGGAAAAATAATATTTGATAAAACATAACAAAATTGGCAGATGAGGCTATGAGACAGAACTGTTTGACGACCAACAGAACAAAAAACCAACAATACACAACAATGATGGACCAGCAGTACTGAAAGCAGAAGTAGAAAATGCAATAAAATGTGGAAATGGCAACATAACAACAGGCATAATAAAAAAATGAATTTGGTGTTGATATTATGATATATAACATATATGAAACAGGCCACATAACTAAAGATATCATCAATATTCATACCACAACCTAAGAAGCCCGGGCTGTGGACTGTACAGAATATAGAACAAGTCTAATGAGTCATTTAACTAAAAAAAACTCCTCAAGATAATACATGAAAGAATTAAAAACAAGATAGACATGGCGGTCGGTGAAGAACAATTTGGTCTTAGAAAAAAAAAAGGAACCAGAGAAGCTATACTTAGTATCCGACTAGTGATAGATAAATATATAGAAGTCCAAATAAAGTATCTACATTTGTTTCATAGACTACAGGAGGGCCTTTGACAGAGTCCAACATGAAAAATTAATCAAAAGTCTTTAAGAAATAGGCATAGATGGAAAAGACATCAGACTGATTAGAAATATATACTGGGAACAGACTGCATCAATAAAGTGTGAAAACAGCTACTCACCATACATAGAAATAAGAAGAGGGGTAAGACAAGTCTGCATTTTATCACCATTTAATATCTACACAGAGAATATCTTTAAAAATATAGGAGAAATACCAGGACTCAAGATTAATGAGAAAATAATAAACAACCTGAGATATGCAGATGACACTGTTCTTTTAGCAGAAAGTGAACATGAACTACAAAGACTAATAGATCAAGTCAATAAATCAAGTAATGAATATGGACTGGATATAAACATTCAAAAAACAAAAACCATGATAATCAGCAAGGACATAAAAGAACAAGAGCTAAACATAAACATACATGGAGAGAAACTACAACAAGTAAAACAGTATCAATATCATGGACACATAGTCACAAATGACGGCAAATGTGAAACAAGATAAACGGAGAATAGGAATGGCTAAAAGTACCTTCAATGACATGAGGAAAATAGTAAGATCTAAACAAATTACAAACAAGTTAAAAATGAGAATTATAAAATGCTACATCTATTCTATATTAATGTATGGATCAGAAACATGGACACTAAATAAACAGTTAGAAGACAGAATTGATGCCTTTGAGATGTTGGTATATAGGAGAATCGGGAGAACATCATGGAAAGATAGGAAAACAAATAAGAAGGTGCTAACAACACTTAATATGAAGAAATAATTACTAAGAGAAATAAAAATCAGGCAAATAAAATATTTTGGACACATTAAAAGACATGACACCTTAATGAAGACCTTACTTGAGGGTAAAGTCAAAGGGAAGCGAGCAAGAGGTAGGCAGAGATACAAGTGGGAGAGTAACATCACAAGATGGACAGACCACAGTCTAGCAGAGTGCACCACCAAAACAAGAGACGGGACGTTAAGGATCTGTTGCAGCCAACCTTCGTTGCGGAAACAGCACCTGATGATAATGAGACCTAGCCCGTTCACGGTGTCAAGGATGATGATAAGCCTAGTCTAGATCTAGTACACTTACAGAGCCAAGGATGATGACAGGCCTATACTAGATCTAGTCCACTCACAGAGCTCATGATGATGACAGGCCTATACTAGATCTAGTCCACTCACAGAGCTCATGATGATGACAGGCCTATACTAGATCTAGTCCACTCACAGAGCTCATGATGATGACAGGCCTAGACTAGATCTAGTCCACTCACGGAACCAAGGATAATGACAGGCCTAGACTAGACCTAGTCCACTCGGTCAAGGATGATGATAACCAGAAAACCCAACTCCTCAAATCACTTGTCACTACAGACAGCATTTACATCACTTGTCACTACAGACAGCATTTACATCACTTGTCACTACAGACAGCATTTACATCACTTGTCACTACAGACAGCATTTACATCACTTGTCACTACAGACAGCATTTACATCACTATTATTTGTATATATTATTAACATTTACATGATTATACCTTGATCTACAGTAACTAACACACTGAAGCTTTCAAAATCTCCTTCGATCGAATCAGCTTCCAAGAAGAATAGATCTGTGTGAGCAATGGCTTTCCACAGTGAAATAAACAATGTGGCTTCCTAACGTTAATAGACCAAATATAATGTATGAGTCTTTGATTTGGGTTATTGATTGGGTTCCAATAATATAATGACTGGGTTCCAATCAGCTGTTTGTCCCTTACCTACATCATACATTATATTAAATATCACAGGGCAAAGGTGAACCCTGTGAAATGCCTGGGTGTATCGTTGGATCAAACGTACAACTGGACATGCAACACTTAAAACTGTATCATGATGATGATGAAATAATCCCTTTATCTGTGAGCAGGTAGATCTTGACAGCCCATAAGTTTTCAGACAAAAGAACAGGTACTTCTCAGTTCTATAACTGAGGGAAAACCTGGACTCATATAAGATTGTCTCAAAGACATGATTGTGCAAGGTAGGTTGATGGATACATGTTTAATCCCTGAATGGTGGCATTCTGGTGTGCCAGTATCCCAGAATTACCACATCCTGACATGAGGACAGTACACACTCCTGGGCCAATTATAACATCATTCTTCTGTCAGATTTGCTGACACATCCCTAATGACATCTAGTATTCCCCATCATCTAGAGAGTCTGTCAGAAAAGAACAAAGATGTCAGCAAGACAGCATATTTTCTTTATCTTTGGGGATTATTTGTTAGAAAGACAATATTAAGAAATTAAAACAAGATCAAGACATGCAGTGACAACTGTGATTTTTTTTCCTATCCCCCCCAACTTTCTTCTGTCACCTTCTACAACATGCCTGGAAAGAAGACAGTGACTCTGTTCCTTGCACCTGATCTAGAAGTCAAGGCCCCACTTGAGGGCATGATTTCTCTTCCCACAAACTATCTTGCAGGGAACATTTAAGGGTGGAAGAAGATAGGAGGAAAGTATGCATTAATGGTATTAATGATTGGATAGGATTACGATTATCCACACTTAAAGAAAGATAACAAAAAGAAATGGCACAATTTTTGTGTTCATGTTTCAAGAGTAGCATCTCTGTAACACTAAAGGGTGATAGATTTGATGATGAAAATGATATTTATTATTATAGTCATTTCATTGACTTGTCACTGTTCATTGTTTATATATTTATTATAATAGATATTTCATTGACTTGTCACTTTTTGCTGTATATTTCAGAGATTAATGATGACACATATAGAACACATACAGGAGAGAGACTTTACAAATGTGATGTTTGTGGTGCAGGATTTACTAGAGCCAATGGTCTTCATATACACAGAAGAGTACATACAGGAGAGAAACCTTACAAATGTGATGTTTGTAGTGTAGCATTTTCCTACAATCATAGCCTAAAGCGCCATAAAAAAACACATACAGGAGAGAAACCTTACAAATGTGATGTTTGCGGTGCAAGATTTGCTGAAAGTGTTAACCTTCAGATACACAGAAGAGTACATACAGGAGAGAAACCTTACAAATGTGATGTTTGTAGTGTAGCATTTTCCTCCAATCATAGCCTAAAGCGCCATAAAAAAAGAACACATACAGGAGAGATACCTTACAAATCTGATGTTTGTGGTGCAGGATTTGCAACAAGTAGTACTCTTCAGACACACAGAAGGGAAAATACAGGAGACAAGCTTCACACGTGTGATACTTGTAACAGAGGTTTTATTGAATTTACGTCACTGAAGAGACATATAGAGCAACATAAAGTAGATAAACCTTTTGAATGTGATGTAAGTGGTGCAGAATTTACAAGTAGTAACCTTCAGTTACCACACAAAAGAATACATATGAGTCTCATGGCAGGAGAGAAACCTTACAAATGTGATCTTTGTGGTGCAGGATTTACTAGAGCCAATGGTCTTCATATACACAGAAGAGTACATACAGGAGAGAAACCTTACAAATGTGATGTTTGTAGTGTAGCATTTTCCTACAATCATAGCCTAAAGCGCCATAAAAAAACACATACAGGAGAGAAACCTGACAAATGTGATGTTTGTGATGCAAGATTTGCTGCAAGTGTTTACCTTCAAATGCATAGAAGAATACATACAGGAGAGAAACCTTACAAATGTGATTATTGTAGTGTAGCATTTTCCACCAATCATAGCTTAAAGCGCCATAAAAAAAGAACACATACAGGAGAGATACCTTACAAATCTGATGTTTGTGGTGCAGGATTTGCAACAAGTAGTACTCTTCATACACAAAGAAGGGTAAATACAGGAGAGAAACTTCACATGTGTGATATTTGTAACAGTGGTTTTGTTGAATTTACGTCACTAAAGAGACATATAGATCAACATACAGTAGATAAACTTTTTGAATGTGATGTTTGTGGTGCAGGATTTACTAGAAGTGATAGTCTTCAGACACACAGAAGAATACATACCGGTGTCATGGTTGGAGAGAAACCTCACAAATGTGATATTTGCAGTGCAGAATTTACTAGAAGTGATAGTCTTCAGGCACACAGAAGAATACATACAGGAGAGAAACCTTACAAATGTGATGTATGCAGTACAGGATTTACTAGAAGTAGTTACCTTCAGAAACATAGAAGAATACATACAGGAGAGAAACCTTACAAATGTGATGTTTGTAGTGCAGGATTTGCTAGAAGTAGTCACCTTCGAGTACATAGAAGAAAACATACAGGAGAGAAACCTTACAAATGTGATGTTTGTAGTGAAGGATTTACTGCAAGTAGTAACCTTAAGGTACATAGAAGAAAACATACAGGAGAGATACCTTACAAATGTGATATTTGTAGTGCAGGATTTACTTCAAGTGGTCGCCTTCAATCACACAGAAGAAAGCATACAGGAGAGAGACCTTACATGTGTGATATTTGTGGTGCAGCATTTTTTTCAAGTGGTCACCTAAAACGTCATACAAAGATACATACTGGAGAGAGGCCTTTCAAATGTGATGTTTGTGGTGCAGGATTCATTACAGGTAGTAATCTTCGGAAACACAGAAGAATACATACAGGTCGCATTACGAGAGAAATAATTTACATATGTGATCTATGTGGTGCAGGATTTACTACAAGTCATAGTTTTCATGTACACATAAGAAAACATAGAGGAGAGAGACCTTACAAATGTCATATTTGTGGTGTAGGATTTTTTGAAAGAGGTACTTTAAATCGCCATTCAAAAATACATAAAGGAGAGAGGCCTTATACATGTGATGTTTGTGGTGTAGGATTTATTGAAAAAGAGACTCTGAAACGCCATACAAGAATACATACAGGAGAGAAACCTTTCAAGTGTGATATTTGTGGTGTAGGATTTATTCAACATGGTACCCTAAAGAGCCATAAAAGAACACATATAGGAGAGAGACCTTTCAAATGTGATTTTTGTGGTTTAGAATTTACTCGAAGTAGTATTCTTCAGATGCATACAAGAATACATACAGGAGAAAAATCTCACACGTGTGATATTTGTAACAGAGTTTTTGTTGAATTTACTGCACTGAAGAGACATATAGATGAACATACTATAGAGAAACATTAAAAATGTGATGTTTGTGGTGTAGGATTTCCAATCAATAACAGCTTGAAGTTTTTGCTTTCGGGGACATGTCAATTGTGTCATCGTACAAGTGAGCAAAGACTCTACCATGAGAGTGATGTCAGCAGCTGACACTAAATAATCACAGTGAGTAATCCTGTATGAGACTTTTGTTCTTCCAGTAATTGAGTATGCAGCTGCCATCATCACTGCCAGACAAATGCAGATTGAAATACTGGAGAGATTTCAAAATGAAGCGATGTGGGAATGTGTATCATACTGGATTGAACATATCCTGTGTGACTGAGATTTCTTCTCAACGTACCAAGAATACATGACTGACCTATGCATACCTCAGAGTGAATCCTTCACATGAATTGATGTCTCTGGTGCACAAATCTGTCTGACAGTATCCTCAGTTATACCCCATCTATGATAATTTACCTATATTAAATCACCTTGTTTGACATGTTGGGTTTGTGAGACAAGCTCACTCTCAACTGTTCTCATTCCCCATATTTTTAATGCATGTCTTTATGACAATTCTTGTGTACTTGTATGTCATTGTTTCCTTGGATAGTTCTACTGTTAAATGTCTGACATCTAATGCATTTGTGATAGTGCCTTCTTTTTTACTTTTTTTTATAGTTGATATGCTTTAAAATGTGCACTACTATAATTTTGACTTTTGTGCATCTATGACTGGTAGAGATTGTGCGTCTATGACTGGTGGAGATTGTGCTTCTATGACTGGTGGAGATTGTGCTTCTTTGGCTGGTAGAGATTGTGCTTCTATGGCTGGTAGAGATTGTGCATCTATGGCTGGTAGAGATTGTGCATTTATGACCTGCAGAGATTATGTATCTATAAATGTTAGAGATTATGCATGTATGACTGATAGAGATTGTGCATTTTTGACTATTAGAGATTGTGCCTCTATAACTGAGTTTTTAATTCCTAACAAGAAGCATAACATGACAATAAAATATTGGTTCAAATATTATGCATCGTGAAGGGGCAAATATGGACAAACAACTTTTATAAAATATCATGAAAAGGTAACATGTTTAATCACTTAACAAAACAATATATGTTTCCGTTTAAACAAGTAAAATAACATGACAGTAATGATAACTGCAGACAAAGAGTGAGAGTTGAAAAAAAAGTTAGATTGAAATTAGTGAAAAATGACTTTGCCTCATTGTTGAAAACATTCCCGCCCTTGGCTGATGAAACTGTTGTGTGTGGAAGAATCAGATGTTAGCGTTTGATGTAATCCTGAGTTGTGCATCTTTGCCCCCAGTTACCATATATCAAGCAATAATTAAATCATATGTGAGACTTCATTATCAATCATCAGGTGCCATGTCAGCTGGCATAGTCGATCATGGCTCTCTGTGAGACTTGCACATCATAAAATCTAGTCCATAAGTGGTAGTAGATAGCACCATTTTCTTGTATGTGTTTGTTTTTATTAAATTTACCAGCATAATATTGATATACTATGTCCAAACGTGTGTGCATTAACCTTTAGCATGCTAGTTTACAAATTATGTAATGTCTCTCCTGCAACCAGAGTATGTTTTCAAAATTTTCCATAATAGTAGGTGGTTGTTTTGAAAATGTGATAACTTTTTTGTTGTTATAGATATTTAAATAATATTTGTATATACAAATAAATAATTAAATTCTGCATATATTAGTGTACGTTTTGTTTATGTGTGTGTGTGTGATACGAGATGTGGGAGAAAATAGTAAAGACTTTTTTTTCACAAAAAAGCAAATTATATTCAAAATAAAATTAAATATAAAATTACTGACCTTGTTTTGGTAAATATTCTGATCAGTAAAATTTTGAACATACCAAATTTTTACAGTATTTATGGCCAAATATTCATAATTTCACTGGCGAAAATTAATAAACCTTATAGATTTGTCATTTATTTAATCATTCTCTAAAGCATACCAATGTTGAGATGTGGACAGATTGCAAAAATTTTGATATTTTACCGACATTCGGTTGATGGATGCCATTATAACTGCAAGAAATGGATGCTAGATTGAATAACTTGCCAGAATTTTTTTATCTGGTAACTAAATTATTAAAAAATTTGGATTTCTTTATGTGCCTAGTAACTTGGACTTTTATGGGGTGGTTACACTTAACCACTGCTATCTTGTACAGTGTAAACTGTTGGTGAATGCAGATGACTCCATCATTCCTAACATTAAACTTGACCTTCAGGAAGTTACTGCATACTGGGTTAGAAAAGGTGGATTGGATTAACCTACATTGCCTTTTTTATATGGACTATATCAAATGGGAGGCTAATTCCCACTATGAATTTTGGAGACAACCAAATGGTCCAGTGAATTTACCTTCTGCTTTCTATGCTTGTGTTTTGTGTAAGTTCCATTTTGGATCATGTGTTTTTAACAATTCTCTATTCATGAACAGTGGAGTCAGATAAAGTGCATAAACTTGTAACACAATTCTCTATTCATGTACAGTGGAGTCAGATAAAGTGCATAAACTTGTAACACAATTCTCTATTCATGTACAATGGAGTCAGATAAAGTGCATAAACTTGTAACACAATTCTCTATTCATGTACAATGGAGTCATTTGAAAAACATACATTTGTAATAAAATTCCCTATTCACATAAATTTGTAGCATAATTTTGCTTATTTAATATTATTTTTTCACCATCCCTGATTAATTTGATTCTTTATTGCTTATATTGTTTATAGCACAATTTAGTTATCACATAAATATTTTGTTAGTCAGTTTGCTTTAAATAGTAGTTTACCGTATGAAAAATAGATGTACAGAGACTTATTATTGACTTACAAGTGAAATTTCAGAAGTGTTGGGTATTGGAGACATCGATTGTTACCAGAAGTTGGATAGTGAAGGCACCATCAGTTGATACAACATGTTGGGTAGAGGAGACATCAATAACTGGTATAAAAAGATGCGTAGTGAAAACAACATCAGTTGTCACCGGAAGTGTTTTAGTGGAGATATCATCATCTGATATAAAAAGTTGGCTAGTGGAGATATAGTCAATTGATGGTGATACATAAAATTATGTGGTGTAGATATCATCAATGGATACCAAGGGATTAAAGGGAAAGCCCTTTAATGGATACCATCATGCTGAGAAATCATAGGAAATGAAAAATGTGGATGCTCTGTCAAAAACAGGAAGTGAAATGGAAGAACACAGACGCCCACTGTCCTACAGAGAAGCAAAAACAATAATCCAGAACACATACACATCAAAGTGGAAGACAAACATGATGCGATACATCACCTCCAAAGATATCAACAGACCACACTATTATATCGCCTTAGAACATGACCCTATAGACTGTTGAGTCACCTTTACAAATTGAGGATCTCATACACAGATGAATGTCCATGTGGAACCCAGACCCCTGAACACATACTTCAGGATTGTCCATCATACAGAGACATGAGACCTGGCCAGAGGATACAGTTGGTGCTAAAGCTATGAGGATACAGATTTGAAGAAAAAGCTATGTTGCAGTTGCTCTGACCTTGAGAAGACAGTAAATAACTAACATTTCGCCCTGACAACATAACATGACCACAGATGCTGAACTGAAGACAGGCCTGACAATATAACATGACCGCAAATGCTGAACAGTAGACAGGCCTGACAACATAACATCTTGTTTCTTCTGACCCCGGCATGACTAGAACAGTATATCCATGTAATACTCTGGAAAATTGAGTTTTTCAATAGATCAAACCATTCCTTTTCCAGCATGCATTTTTCTAGCTTGCGCAGCATGCTTTTAGAGTCTGTGCGGATTACGTAGTGTGTTGATGTATCAATTATCAACCAATTTAGTACCGCTGTAACTCCCTCTATCTCAATTCTCATGCTCAACGTGAGAATGGAGTATACGAATCCCCAACCCCGTTTTATTTGTATTTCTGTTGACTGAGCCGTCTGTGTATATAGTTATGTCTTGTAGCTTCGAGTCTAGCTGGGCGAGCTCATTCACTGTAACATAGGCCCTGACACCAATCCATTTCCGACACGCTTTATCTAGTTGTATAATTACGATCGTCAGTGATTTTTTAATCAGTATCTACCTCCACCCATCACTGCCCTTTTGTATTTCTTCTAATTCACACATTCGTGCAGTGTGTCTTCAGCCTCTATCATCAATGATCTACCGAGCTTGATTCGTTTTATCTTTGACTAATCTAGAAGTTAGTGTAATGGATGTTGATTGTATTCTGTTACTTTAAGATACGACATAACCTGCTCTATCGGATGATATAATTATGTTTAGCACTAGCAAATTGGAGAGTAAAAACTTCGTCAAAAAAAGCCCCGTTATGTTCTACGGGTATTAGACGTGCATTATCACATGAGCACAGTTCCACAAGTCTTCGGTCATAATACTTCGGCAGGGGCGGAGAAACATCACGTTATGTTTAACTGCCATAATGATCACTTGAATAGAGCAGGGGTGTCTTCAAGTGCTAATAACCTCAGACTCTTCCTCCTTGAACTTTTCTTCTATCTAGCCTTCACTAGTGGATCATAGTCGCTGTCTGCATGCAACAGCCCCTGAAACCTTTTCGGCGTGTTAAATTAATGAAGGCGGCAAATGAGATCTGTGCCCAAAGCTTCTGGTATATGGGCACATGTCCTGCCCAACATGTAAAGTCTGGATGCGGCGGACTGCGCAAAGAAGCTAAACTAACATGAGCCACTGCGCAGAAATGCGTCATCCAGCAAGCGTCGTAGAAGGTCAAAGAGCACGTTGAGACTATTAAGGCACCCTGGTCATCTACTGCATCCCGACACACACTCAGTCGTCATGACTCTTCTTGCCACTGAGACCATATGTTTAGAGGCGAGAGATTGAGGCTGACGACATTGCGCAACTCTCCTTCACTTTAATCCAATTCTCATCGCGCAAGTCATGGCTTTCATCATCATCTCATCAATCATCACAAAAATAACAAGAAGTGAGGGTCACTAAATCCATGTGTGGCGCCGACGGACCACAGACTACTAGACTCCAAAATGAATCTCTATACTTTGCATCTCCGGCGACCTCAAAATAGTAAAGAGTCAAACGTTTCGACGTCTCCAAATTTAAAGATCCACTTTGTTTGTTTGTTTTTCGTTCGCTCCATTGTAACCATCACGGATATCCGTGCGATTTCCGCCGGGAGCGTGATTACGTTGTGCCACCGTTATGCGCCTTGTAGGCCTAGCACATCCGATTTCGGCATGCCTTGACAATTCGGGTGGGATACCCTTAGCCTGTGACAGCCTCTATATCTGTCTCCAAGCACGCGTAGTGGAGACTTTTCGCCCAGACGATGTTTTGCTCTCGTCTGACTCGAACGAGGTGTTCCACTGTCTATGAACTTGCCTCGTGTAATTGGACGTGCTGTGCCTGTGCCCATTGGGTACTGAACCGTTTCTCATCCTTGAGCCTGGTTCCTTAAGGGGAAGAACTCAACAGAGGAGTTGGACCCTGGCTCTTTCGCCCTCTTAGCCGAGGTGTCATTCACCGACATCGTGTACCCCTTGTCCAAGTTCGAGTCTCACACCACGCGTTTGAGAGCAAGGCGTTCTCGAGCTGAGCGTCCTTGTCCCAATAGCGCCTGAGCCCATCAAGTACTGAACCCTTTCTCTCTTCAAGTGTATTTCCGGTGTAGGAAAACCTGACAGTAGAGTTGGGCCAGGGCTAAATCGTTGTCCCTTTTGTGCCTGAGCGAATCGAGTACGGAACCCTTTCTCTCTGCAAGTGTATTTCCGGTACAGGAAACCTTGACAGTAGAGTTGGGCCAGGACTACCATCGTTGTCCCTTTCTTGCCTAAGCCCATCGGGTACAGAACCCTTTCTCTTTGCAAGCATATTTCCGGTTTAGGAAGGCTCGACATTAGAGTTGGGTTAGGTCTTCTTGCTTTGCCAAACGCCAATGGATGAGTCTGGGTCTTTGCCTGTAAGGAACTCTGGTAACTAGAAGCTCGTCTCGAGCTGACGGAGCTTGTAGTTCCCCTTTCCTAGGGACTTTTCACTTTCTATTTGCAGTTCGCGCTGCCCTCTAGCGCTGTTCTGCCCTTTCATTGTTTCATTGTACTCTGTATGAGATATATTTGTCTCTCGCCATGCATTTACCTTTACGTGCATTTTACATTGGCCGCCCCTCCAATGTTCGGACTGGACTGACTAGCTTCACTGTATGTCGACAGTGTCGCTATATGTGGTGCTGCTGGTGGTGTCGGAGATATTGTCTATCTCTTGTGCAGTCAAATCTCTTTCCATCTGCTACCTCCACATTCTCGGACACGAACCCCAAATGATTTGGCCAGAATCAGCACGAGCTGCTGTATTTCTGTTTCCAGGGTGCACCGCGTGGAGGTACATTTGGGATCTTGGTTATCTGCTAACCCTGGGTCCACCTAGAGCAATGCGTTCCCTTTGCACCCCAGATCCACTTTATAAACAGCTTCTGTGCAGTTCAATGGATACAAAAATTGCACCATTGACAGTCGACTCATTAGACTTACGGAAAAAGCTGGGAAAAACTCTGTGACACAATTTACAATACTAAAAAAGAAGTGGTGTGCGCTGCTGTTCGCAGGCATCAAGACTGGTTTGAAGAAAACGATGTACAGATCAAAGCTGTCCTGGACAACAAGCACAAACAGCACAAAGCTTATCTAAACGACCCCACATCAACCAGCAAATAGACGATGTACGAAAATTCAAAGAAAACGCGCGAAAAGAACTAAGGAGGATGCACGACTCATGGTTGAGTAGCAACGCCAAAGAGATACAGCATTACGCTGATAGCAATAATATGCAGAAATTTTATTCAGTGCTAAAAGCAATTTATGATCCTCAGTCTTCATGAACTTCTCTTCTAAGCGTAAATGGAAACCATACCATCATTGAGAGAGAGGACATGCTCAAACGCTGGGCTGAACAATTTTGAAAATGTACTAAACTGCCCCTCCAACATCAACGACGAAGCGATTGCGCGCATCACGCAAATACCAATCAATCATTCGTTATCGGAGCCACTTGCATTGAAGAGGTGGTGAAAGCAATCTCAAATTTGTCCGTAGGATAAGCGCCAGGTCCAAATTCCATTCCAGCTGAAGTTTACGTCGTCAGTGGCTCTGTTATGACTGCTAATCTCACAGAGCTCTTCCAGACAATGTAGTACTTGGAAGCGATACCACAAGACTTTAAGGATACATACATCTATACAAGAGAAAAGGAAATCGCATAGTTTGTTACAACAACCGAGGCATATACTTGCTCTTCTTCTTCTTCTGCGTTCAGCATGTGGTCATGCTATACCGTCAGACCTGTCGTCAAGACGAAGTCCACTGTCTTCTCCAGGTCAGAGCAGCTGCCCCATAGCTTTTGCCTCAAGTCTGTATCATCTGGCCAGGTCTGCTGTCTCTGCTCTTTGTATGTTGGGCAGTCCTGAAGTATGTGTTCTGGACTCTGGGTTCCGGATCCGCATGGACATTCATCTGTGTATGAGATCCTTAATCGATAAAGGTGACCCAACAGTCTGCAGTGGCCTGTTCTAAGGCGAAATATTGTGGTCTGTTGATCTCTCTGGAGGAGATGTATTGCATCATGTTCGTATTCCCCTTCCATTTCTTTTTTCCACTTTGCTGTGCATGTGTTGCGGATTATTGTTTTTACTTCTCCGTAAGACAGTGTGTGTCTGTGTTGCTCTATTTCACTTCCTGCCTTTGACAGAGCATCCGCTTTCTCATTTCCCATGATTCCACAGTGTGATGGTATCCACTGAAGGGCAACAGCTGATGATTTTTGGATCTGTCTTAGCTCATGTTTGATGTTGTACAGAAACCTTTCATTTCTGTTGCTCTGGATTGATTCCAGTAGGGATCTGCAATCTGTGAATATGGCTAACTTCTTTGGTCTTGGCAGTCCTGGTTCAGTGAAGGCTTTCAGTGCTTAATGGAGTGCAACTGCTTCTGCTCTAAAATTAGAGGAGTATTTCCCGGTTGGAAAAGATTTTGATATTGTCTTCCCATCTTTGAGTCTTATAAAAATTCCACCTCCTCCATTCCTTACTGCTCCTTCTGCCGATCCATCTGTGTAGACATGTGTCCATTCCTTGGGATTGTATTTTCCCAAGCTGGTTCTCTTCAACCTGCTTGTGGTTGATCTAGAAATTTGCGCATACATCGGATGGTTTGGCAAGCGCTTAATTTTTAATTCCCTTTGAACAAGCACTCTTTCTTCTCTTCTGTCATCCAGTGGGCGGATGTTTACATGTTTTTCCATTGCATGGATTGGAGTGGTTTTCATCCCTCCAGAGATAAGTCGAAGTCCTGCATTTTGTACTTTAGATAGGCGATCAGTATTTGTTTTTGATGCTGATGCCCAGGCTGTCATTCCATATTCTACTACAGGTCTGACTGTACCCATGTAGACTTTTCGGAAAATTCTTCCATTTGCTCCCCAGCTTGTTCCTGCAAGTTTCTTCATCAAGGATAGCCTCCTGGTTTCTTTTTGCTCGGTGGTTATTAGGTGTGGTTTCCAGGTGAGTCGCTTGTCTAGTGTGACCCCTAGATATGTAGGGTTCTCCACATGTGCTAGCTCACTTCCATTTATTTTAAGATTTGCTTTTTCTTGGTGGTTTGAAAGTGAGAAGATGGTTGTCACAGTTAAGGAGAGGTTGATCTGGACTCCCCAGTCAGATGCCCATTCACTTAAGGTGTCAAGTGCTGTCTGCATTCTATTTTTTGCAGTGGATAGGTTTCCTGCCGCACTCCAGGCAGCAAAGTCATCTGCATGAAGAGCCTTTGAAATATGATGTGACAGTTTCTCTCCCATATCATTGATGAATACTAGGAAGAGGGTAGAGGAGATCACTCCTCCTTGAGGTATTCCTTGTTGGAGAGTAACACGTTTGCTTAGTTTACTATCTACTTTTACTCTTGCAGTGCGGTAGCAGAGGAAATTTTTTATCCAGCTAAACATTCTGCCTTCAATTTTGTTTTGGAGAAGCTTGAACAGGACTCCCTCTTTCCACACCTTATCGACGGCCTTACTTAAGTCCATAAAAGTAGCCAGCACTTTTTCCTTCTTTTGGAAAGCATTTTCTATTTCCTGTGCTAGGTATGTAAGCTGGTCTTCAGTGCTTCGATTTTTCCTATAGGCTGACTGTATCTTGGTGAGCTTTTGGTTTTCTTCTAGGTATTTTATCAGTCTAGAGTTGACCATTCTCTCCATTGTTTTCCCTATGCAACTCAAGAGGCTGACTGGTCGGTAGCTTGACTTGCTTGTTTTTCCTTTTTGTTTTTTCCCAATTGGGATGATGACAGCTTCACGCCACAAGTCTGGAATTTTACCAGTTTTCCATGATTGGTTGAAGATGGTAAGGAGCTTGTTTCTGCTGATTGGCCCTAGGTTCCTGATCATATCATTGGTTATGCCGTCTTTTCCTGAGGCCTTTTTGGTTTTTAGTTTTCCTATGCACCATTTAGTTCTGCCATGGTGAAGGGTGTCTTCATGCAGGGCTCTGGATTTTGATTCTTCAGTTTTCTTTTAATTTCTTTTTTGACTTCTTTGATACGTGTATGCGAGAGTGTTGTTGTGCTATCTTCCTTGCAGAAGTCAGCTAAAATGTTTGCTGCCATTTTCAGTGTGTGAATTTTCCCCTTTCTTCAATGACAGTCTTGTAGTGTGAATTCTTTGTTTCTTCATTTAGAGTTCTTGTAAAGTTCCATAGTTTTCTTGTGTCTTTTGTCATGTTTAGACTGCTGGTCTTTTCATGCCAGCTCTTTTGTATCTCTGTTCTTTTCTGCTCATTTAACGTGTGTTTGATTTCATTGTGTTTTCTGCTGTAGGGTTTTGCTCCATTGTATGTCTTGCATCATTCAGCTCGTTATGCAATTTTTCTAGAGTCTCACTCCAATAAGACTTGTATTCTCTTCGTCTGCCCCTTGGGATTGCCTTCTGTGCGGATTGTAGTATCACTTTGTTTATTTGTGAGATGTTGTGGTTTATGTTGTTAGTGAGGGTGATATTCTGGCAAAGCTGTTTGTTCACTGAAGAGGGTCCAATTTGCTTTTTTGAAGTTCCAGCTTGGGGACATGCTGTAATGTCCTGTACTTCCTGACGTGGCGATTTGCAGGATGACTGGTACATGGTCACTTCCTCAAAGCATCCATAACCTGCTGATTAGGTCCCAACTCCGCTGGACTGGCCACATCGTCCGTATGCCAGACAAGCGTCTTCCAAAGAGATTATTCTATGAGGAACTGTGTGATGGTAAACGTTCAAGTGGAGGGCAGAGAAAAAGCGCTTCAATGATCACCTAAAAAACTCTCACAATCCACTACAGCATCGATGCTAGCTCATGGGAGACTACAGCCCTTGATCGCTCACCATGGTACACCCAGATCACTGCTGGCATCACTAAATTTGAAAAAGAAAGAACACTGCAGACAAATTATAAGCGAGAAGGACAAATCCGGAAACTTTCATACCATAAACCCTCTACACTCCTGCATGGATTGCAGTATACATTTCCTGGCACGAATCGGACATCTTCTTCTTCTTCTTCTGCGTTCGTTCTCAAACTCCTGCAGATTAGGATAAGTCCTAATTCAGATTAGGACGTTCTCAAACTCCTGCAGATTAGGATAAGTCCTATCTAGATTAGGATAGTCCGGAGAACGGAATGCGTTGTCATGGTTTACATCATTGCTGCGATGTCTGCGCCTTTCGTCCTAACACATCTGATTTCAGCATGGATTTGGGTCACTGACCCTATATGGGATAGCCAACTCCATGCCATAACCTCCTTAGTCACCTTTTACGACATTCGTGGAAGGTAAACAGTGTTGCTATTCTTTGCTCCCCTTTGCTCACAGGCGGTATCGGACATCTACAAACTCACAAACCAAATTAGACAATCAAAATTTTTTTGTTGTTTTTTCTACTTGTTCATCACATTTATTGTTTTTCATGCCATGCTCATCTTCGCTTACGAAGGAGGAACCACATCATCATCCGATGATGCACTCTAATACTGGGGAGATCAAGCAAAAATCTCATAGAGATATGTGTATCCCTAGTACACCCCAGTACTGCTCTCATTGACTCATTTTGGACCTTTCCCCACTCTATCGACTTGTGTCTGTGACAGTGTTAGTAGGATAAGGCCATAGACACATGATAGAGATCCGTACTGAAAACCTTTGATGCGGATACGACACTAGATAATGAATGGTACACAGTTATACTGCAGTCTTGCAGTTATTCATATCTGAATTTGTGGGGAGACAAGTCTTTCTGATGAAGAATTTTTCAAGATGGCAGCTCCCTTGACGAGAGCATTAGTTTTGTAGTAATAAATACCGGCCTGGTTTCTCGTTCACGCTGTAATAAATGCTATATTCGTATTTAAAATAAGCAAAACATAAAATCCACAGCCCGTAGTTGTAGTGACGTGGTACTGCTTTTCATTCATCTTTCACGGTGAGTTGGTAAATATTAATATATAATTATTAATATATTGGGCGGCGCATCTGCTGTTTCGTCCACCACAGTGTGACCTTTGCCCTACTTTTGAGGTGTTTCCTAACCTTTCCCTGTCTGGGTTCGCGTGTTTTATCGGTCGCGTGACCGCGTGACTAAACCGAAGGGTAGGGGGGGAGTCAGTGGGGGAGAAAGGGAGGAGTTTTTTTTAACTGTTTTAACTAATTTTTTTAACTGATTTCAAAATGATTGATTTGAGTGAACATTAAAATTAAAAAGGACGCAAAACAGTCAGCGGTCCGAGATTTGATTTGGTCAGTTGGCGTCCGGTCAGTTGGAGTTGGCGTCAGGTCATTTCGCGCATGCGCAGTTCATAGCGGGAAAACAGCTATTACTCCCATTATTTCAATAAAATTCAACGAAGATGGTCGCACAAGATTTAAGTTTTTTTATTAATTTGCGTGCAAGCGGTGATAAGTGTGTGCTTGATTGGTGCATGAACGCAGGATTAATATGTAACTATTATGTGTGTCCGACTTGTGGCCAATATATGAAATTGGTTAAAAATTCCAAGAAAAGTGAAGGTTATATTTGGAGGTGTCGACGTTTCGGGAACGATCGTCATGATGTAAGTAGAAGTGTTCGAAATAATTCATGGTTTAGTGAAAGTCACATGAGTATGGGTGACATCCTGCTTCTTACTTACCTGTGGGTCATGGAGGCGAGGAGTGGTTTTATAAAAAGGGAGGTGAAGGTTGGGATGCACGCTGTAGCTGATTGGAAAAGCTTCTGTCGGGAAATCTGCGTTGAAATGTACGTTGATGACACAGTGAAACTTGGAGGAGAAGGAGTAGTAGTCGAAATTGATGAAAGTCTCTTCGGCAAACGGAAATACAACCGAGGGAAAAGAGTCCAAGGGACATGGGTGTTCGGCATAGTTGAGAGGGGGACTAATAAATGTATATTGAAGGTGGTGTCCGAAAGGACAAAAGAAGTGTTATTGACAATCATCAAACAACACGTGCTGCCAGGAACCACCATCGTATCAGACTGCTGGCGAGCTTACGCCTGCTTGGGCGATGAAGGTTACCAGCACATGACTGTGAACCATAGTATCGAGTTCAAAAATCCAGTAACAGGGGCCCACACAAATACGATCGAGGGTTTGTGGGGCCTTGTTAAAAGACAATTCCGGAATCAGGGTAGGCGGTGCAAAGGACAATTTCCCGCCTACCTTTCTGAGTACATGTGGCGGAAAGAACACCAGAAATCGCCACAGCTGTTCCTGGATTTTCTGGACTCGATAAAAAAAGTGTATCCTCCAAGCAACGATGAATAAGGTAAGTGTACTATGTTTTATTTTATATTGCAATATAACACTGTTTGCATTTTTAACAAACTGGCTGTGAATTGCGTTTTCCGCGCAAATGCAATTGCAATTGATGAATCTGGAAGCACAAAGTCACGTCGCGCGCAAAACTCTCCTTTTTGCTTCCGTAGTGTGACGTCGCGGCATCCATTAATTTCATTGGCAGTGCGCGGAAATCCATGACGTCAATAGTTCAAAATGTAAACAGTGTGCTATTTATAGTAGTGTGGTGGACGTAACAGCATAATATATAATAGTAACAGTATTATTAGTGAAGTCTAGTCTTTCTTTTCGCGGCTTAGATCACACTGCTTGCTGTGTGTGTGTGTACTTGGATATCTGGGATTAGCGTGTTTGGAAAATTATTGCCTAGGCTATACAATTATATAAATTTCTTGTGACTTTAGTGATGTCGTCGCGTGTCATGTTTGAAACTAGATTTATTAAGTTCTTGGCGCATCTGCTGTTTCGTCCACCACTGTGACCTTTGCTCTGCTATCGAGGTGTTTTCCAACCCTTCCCATGGTCAGAAGGTTCTCCAAGGTGGCGCGTGATTGACAAGAATGGCGGTATGTGGTCGTAATGGTCACTTAAAAAGACATTTATAGAAAAGGGGGGGGGGGGGTAGGAATAAAAAATAAAAAGGAAAATATTTGATATTTTAGGGAGACTTGAGTAGTCTTTCTAAAACAAGAGGAAAAAAAAGAGAAAATGGGGGTTGAGGGGGGCTTGCCCAGTGTGCCAAGTGAAAGAAAAACACAAGGCGTGTGGGGGGGGGTAATACATAAAGAAAAATGGTGGTTGATCTAGCCCCCCCTCATTTATGCTAAGAGAACGAAAGATTGGTATGAGGGGGATTATTGCAAAAAATGTCTTTTTTTGTGGCAATATAATATAGGGTTGCCATTACGGTGATTTTCAAGCCACCTGATCTGGTGTTTATTCATATCATCTGGAACCTAAATGTTTGGAATAGCGTGGCCGCACTAGTTTAGCGCATTCCTAAAATTTTCTGATGCGTTTTAGTGCATTTTATCATTATTTCGTGTTTTTTTTTTAGCTTGGTTACATTTTGTAGTCACAAGTTTTATTTATATTTTCCTATATGTTCCATGTAAATTATTTTGATGTAAAATTCATTAGAAAAAATTATAACATTTTTTCAAGATTGACGTACAGACTTGGTTGAGGTATCGTTGAATTGCAATTTTTAAGGGCTCTCTAACTATATTATTTGTAATTATGTAGCACTATTTGGAAAATTTTGTCCAAGTACCTACAAGCATCATGGGCAGAATTCTATGAAGATGACTTTTTTGTGTACTTCATATACTTGATATACCAATATATGTTCTGTATTCGTGAATTATTTTATTTCTAAAATCCATCTTCTGCATGGCCTGCCATGGCTATGTCAACTTTGTGTATACACAGTATAAATAATTATGCGTTTATATTATATTATTATTAAATAATATTATAGTTATAGTACCGTATGTATAATTTATGACCATAAAATGATACATATACATTGTATATACATAATTATAATACTGTATAATACATCGTGACTGTTAACTATATAGTAGTAGTAATAATTCTAGTTTGGAACTCGTGTCTCCCTGCTTATTTTAGGATTCATCGAAATAAAAATATAAATGAGTAGAGAGTAGAGAATACCTACTTAATCAATAATTACTTACTTTGGCATAATTTTCTTTTGTACGAGCAGTGTGAAATTTGACCTAGTTTTGAGGTTAGGGTTAGTTAGAACCCTAAATAATTTTAAACGAATAACATTGCTATCTGATGGTAATCTCAGACTTAAGTCTGGAAGTCAATATATATTGTCTTCTGATGTAAACTCAGGATTGACATTCTTTCTCAAGGCTTTGTGTTTGTTAGTTGTTCTGATGTTTTCATTTATTCATTCTTTGAGTCGGTAGTGTTAGTAAATAAATGGGATAAGTCTACCACCAGAAGCCAAAGCGATTCAGAATTTGGAATGAACATAAATAATATTCATATTTACTGTGGGTGAAAGATGCAACTTTCATCTAACTAAACAATATGCAGTGAGTACTCATAGGACTGAGGGTTGTTAATGTCATGGATGCTTTATTGCACTATTTTTATGTTTTTTCTAAATACCCGTAGCGATTTCAACAAACTAGCTCAGTGGAAGACCGGCCGAGCACTGGAAGACCCAGAGTCACAACTCCTGCTAAAGATCACTTCATCTTACTGTGTCACCTCAAGAATTGATTTGCATCAGTGTCCTCCACAGTCCAGTCAATGCCAGCAGCTCGCCGAATTTCAGATCAAGTGGTCAGGAACTGGCTGCACTACGCTGGTCTTTAGGCTAGAAGACTCTACAAAGGTCCTCTTATGGACTGGCATTGCCAGAACCGACTGCAGTGTGGAAACCAGCATTGTCAATGTACAGTTGGAATGCCTGGAGATGGGTTTGGTTTAGTTGAAGTCTAAACATTTCTTCATGTCAAGGTTGAAAAATTAATTCCGTTTAATTAAATTTTAGTAGACGTTTGAAATAATGTTGCATTTATTTTTTATATAACGAGAGATTTTGCTGATACACATTTTGATAAATTTATTATATTTTGCCCCCAACTTTTGTACTAATTCAATAACTACATAAATATATTATATATTCAGTGAAAGGTAAACAATAAGTTAACAGTTTATGTTCACTAGAACATGCACAAACACATGCTTTGTTTCTTGTTAATGACAGTATAAGCGTGACTTGACTTTCTGGTGCCATAAACATATCAGAATTACTGGAAGTTGACTGGTATCAAATTGTGAGAATTGATATACTAAAGTGACATGGAGAACATTCATTCAGTCAGAACAGAAATAAAACAAGAAACACCAGATTTTAATCAGGTAATATAACAGTTTAATTTATTTCATAAATAAAATAATTGTATATTTTGTTGGTGAGTGATGATGTTATAATAAAATAACTTTGCTCTGATTCTACTATTATTATTTCACAGGAGTTCATTGGTCATCAACGAATCCCATCAGTGCAGCTCTGTCAAAATGTTCCCTATTATTTCCCTACATTTAATTGACATTCTGTTAATCCTGAAAGAAAGACCGAAACCTATCAAATATTCATTTAGAAACTTTGTCAGAATCTGCTTCTGTTTTTGTTTTCTCCCATCTAGTGTCAATCGTTATATTGTTAAATTTTGTTAGAAATGTATTTCCGTAGTGTTGTCAGCACGACTGTAAATTCAACTTCAGATTGAGGAAAATTTTCCTTCTTCTGCATCTGTGGTCATGTTATATTTTCAGGGCTAAGTCCACTGTCTTCTCCAGGTCAGAGTGGCTGCCCCATAGCTTTTTGCCTCGTCTGTATCCTCTGGCCAGGTCTGCTGTCTCTGCTCTTTGTATGTTGGCAGTCCTGAAGTATGTGGTCCGGATCCACATGGACATTTATCTGTGTATGAGATCCTCAATCGGTAAGGGTGACCCAACAGTCTGCAGTGGCCTGTTCCAAGGCAAAATATTGTGGTCTGTTGACATCTTTGGAGGAGATGTATTGCATCATGTTTGTATTCCACTTCCATTTGTTTCTTCCACTTTGCTGTGTATGTATTCTGGATTATTGTTTTTGCTTCTCTGTAGTAAAGTGAGATGGCTGTGTTGTTCCATTTCGATTTCTGTGTTTGACAATGCATCCGCTTTTCCATTTCCCATGATTCCACAGTGTGATGGTATCCCATTGAAGGGCAATAGCTGATGACTTTCAGATATGTCTTAACTCATTGATGTTATGCAGAAGGCTGGCATTTCTGTTCCTCTAGATTGATTCCAGTAGGGATCTGCAATCTCTGAATATAGCTATATACTTTGGTCTTGACAGTCCTGTTTCGATGAAGTCTTTCAGTGCTTGATAGAGTGCAAATGCTTCTGCTCTAAAATTGGATGAGTATTTCCTGGTTGGAAAAGCTTTAGATATTTTTCTTCCCATCTATGAGTCTTATAAGAATTCCACCTTTTCCATTCATTACAGCTCATTCTGCTGATCAATCAGTGTAGACGTTTGTCCATTCCTTGATATTGTATTTTCATTCTATCATTTCTAGTTTCAATTCTTTTAATTGCGTTGGAGTCTGGTATTCCTTATTAATTATTCCAGGAACCTGTGTTATTATGGAGATGTTTTGGAGACTATTTTCTGGCTCTTCAAAATCCGTTAGTGTTTCAATTTCATTTGGGAGGTTTGTGAGGATATAGGCCTATTTGTGATGTTGATGGATATGGTTGGAGATGTGACAGAAGCTGGTTCTCTTCAGCCTGCTTTTGGTTGATCCAGAAATTTGCGCATGCATCATATAGTTTGGCATGCACTTAATTTTTTCTCTTTGAACAAGCACTTTTTCTTCTCTTCTGTCATCCAGTGGGCGGATGTTTACATGTATTTCTATTGTATGGATTAGAATGGTTTTCATCACTCCTGAGATAAATCGAAGTCCTGCATTTTGTACTTTAGATAGGCGATCAGTATTTGTTTTTGATGCTGATGCCCAGGCTGTCTCTCCATATTCTACTACAGGTCTGACTGTACCCATGTAGGCATTTCGGAGAATTCTGCCATTTGCTCCCCCAGCTTGTGCCTGCATGTTTCTTCATCAAGAATAGCTTCCTGGTTGCTTTTTGCTCAGTGGTTATTATGTGTGGTTTATAGGTGAGTCGCTTGTCTAGTGTGACCCCTAGATATGTAGGGTTCTCCACATGTGCTAGCTCACTTCCATTTATTTTAAGATTTGCTTTTTCTTGGTGGTTTGAAAGTGAGAAAATGGTTGTCACAGTTAAGGATAGGTTGATCTGGACTCCCCAGTCAGATGTCCATTTACTTAGGGTGTCAAGTGCAGTCTGCATTCTATTCTTTGCAGTGAATAGGTTACCTGCCACAATCCAAGCAGCAAAGTCATCTGCATGAAGGGCCTTTGAAATATGATGTGACAGTTTCTCTCCCACATCATTGATAAATACTAGGAAGAGGGTAGGAGAGTCTCATATTTTGAAATGCTGATTTGATTTCTGTTGTCCTGCTGTTTATCTCAATGAAGTACCTGCCATCTGTTGTTAAATAATGCCAAGATACTGGACTTCAGATACAGTGATTATAATGGTGTAGATGTTTGACCACATATGTTTTCACCACAAATACTGTATATGGAATTGTAATGAAGACAATGATAGAAACTAATAAACATCTGGAAATTAAGGTAGAGAAAATTACAATTGACAGGACACATCTTCAAGAAACAATAACACAGTGCAATCATAATGTGCTTCATTGGAATCTACAGGATATGTTCCACAGGGAGCACAGATTTAGTAGTAGTAATGGTTGTACTGTAGTTATGTTTATTGATATGTCCCTTGATTGTTTATTTTCAGAATCAATGTAACATTCGAGGAAAGATTCCATTCCTGGCTGACATTATAAAACGAGAACTAAAGTGTCAGGTGGGTTTTTTATTTAAAGGTAGCAATTATTTGCTGATGAACTGGTAATATAGTCACATTGATCGGTGTGACATCCTGCAAATATGTCACCCAATGTGGCACAACAACAACAACAAAAGCACTCACATCACTGAGAAACATTAAATCTCAGAGGCACAGGAAAAGTGTGCTTGAAAGGACAAAACAGAAAACACACAGGTGTTCAACTCTGACCATGTGCCCACAATGTGGCAGGGAATTCTATGTCAGATTTGAACTTTTCTGTCATCTTCACTCACACACCATAGAAATAACAGCGCAAGTCTGAAACTGTTGTTATCATTGCCTGTGATTAATAGCTATTGCAATTTTTGTATAGTTATGTTAGTTTTTAGCACACCAAGATACTACAGATTAGGGCCTTTTTAACCCTTTCACCCCTATTAGATTTCCCAATTGTCAATCCCTGATCCCTAAGACAAGGGGCACAACTCCTCCAAATTATGAATATGATGATGATAAAATTGCATTTTCTTTCAAACTATTCATCATATCACACTCAGACTTGGCAGATCAACAGAAAAATGAATGGTCTTGCATAAACCTATATCAATGTTTGTTTGTTTTGCGTTTGCTCCAGTGTAACCATCACGGATATCCGTGCGATTTCCGCCGGAGCGTGATTACGTTGTGCCACCGTTATGCGCCTTGTAGGCCTAGCTCACCCGATTTCGGCATGCCTTGACAATTCGGGTGGGCTACACTTAGCCTGTGACAGCCTCTTATATCTGTCTCCAGGCACGCGTAGTAGCGACTCTTCGCCCAGACGATTTTTGCTCTCGTCTGACTCGCACGAGGTGTTCCACTGTCTATGAACTTGCCTCGTGTAATTGGACGTGCTGTGCCTGTGCCCATTGGGTACTGAACTGTTTCTCATCCGTGAGCCTGGTTCCTTAAGGGGAAGAACTCAACAGAGGAGTTGGACCCTGGCTCTTTCGCCCTCTTAGCCGAGGTGTCGTTCACCGACATCGTGTACCCCTTGTCCAAGTTCGAGTCTCACACCATGCGTTTGAGAGCAAGGATTTCTCGAGCTGAGTGTCCTTGTCCCAATAGCGCCTGAGCCCATCAGGTACTGAACCCTTTCTCTCTTCAAGTGTACATCCGTTATAGGAAACCTTGACAGTAGAGTTAGGCCAGGACTACCATCGTTGTCCCTTTCTTGCCTAAGCCCATCGGGTACAGAACTCTTTCTCTTCGCGAGCATATTTCCAGTTTAGGAAGGCTCGAAATAAGAGTTGGGTAAGGTCTTCTTGCTTTACCAAACACCAATGGATGGGTCTGGGTCTCTGCCTGTAAGGAACACAGGTAACTAGAAGCTCGTCTCTAGCTGACAGAGCTTGTAGTTCCCCTTTCCTATGGACTTTTCACTTTCTATTTGCAGTTCGCGCTGCCCTCTAGCGCTGTTCTGCCCTTTCATTGTTTCATTGTACTCTGTATGAAATCTATTTTTCTCTCGCCATGCATCTACCTTTACGTGCATTTTACATTGGCCGCCCCTCCAATGTTCGGACTGGACTGACTTGCTTCACTGTATGTCGACAGTGTCGCTATATGTGGTGATGCTGGTGGTGTCGGAGATATTGTCTGTCTCTTGTGCAGTCAAATCTCTTTCCATCTGCTACCTCCACATTCTCGGACACGATCCCCAAATGATTTGGCCAGAATCAGCTCGAGCTGCTGTATTTCTTTCCAGGGTGCACCGCGTGGAGGTATATTTGGGATCTTGGTTATCTGCTAACCCTGGGCCCGCCTAGAGCAATGCGTTCCCTTTGCACCCCACCTATATCAATGATAATTTAATACATATATGTTTTAAATAATAAACTGTCAAACTCGATATAATGTGGGGAAAAACCGTGACCATTGCGCAGATGCATGGCTTTGCTTTCACTTTTCCGTTTCAATCGAAATGATCGAACTTAAGACTGAATTTTTATTTAAAGTTTTAGACCTAGTTTTGAATATGGAAGATCTTCTTCTTCATCTGTGTTTATTCTCAAACTCCTGCAGATTAATATGATGTAGTCTGGAGAACGGAATGTGTTGTGTCATGGTTTACAGCATTGCTGCGATATCTATGCCTTTCAGCCTGACAGATCCGACTTTATTATGGCTTTGGGTCACTGACTCTATATGGGATGGGACAGCCAACTCCATCCCATAACTTCCTTAGTCACCTTTTACGACATGCATGGAAGGTAAACAGTGTTGCTATTCTTTGCTCCCCTTTCGGACCCCGGATCACACGGGTGTCAAGTGCACTAATACATGACATTCTGGTTGTTGCTGTGTACTTCTGGCCTAATACAGCATCTTTACTTGCTAGGCAAGACTGTGGTCTTGCCCGAATGATCACTCTTTCTAAGATATCCCAGCAAAGGAAGTGTGTATGAACAGTAATTTGTTAATAAATTACTAATTTATAAATAAAATAAAAAAAGTTAAACTGGGAGATTAGTATTGTTGGTTTATACAGAAAAAAACTAGTAGATATGTTTGATATTGTTTCAGATCTCTGGAGAGATGCTCAACAATGAAGATGTCAAAATGGAGCTCAATCGGGATGAATGTTTTAATGGGAAAATGACAGAATGTCAGGAGGTCAAGCAGCCTGGTCCATGTAGACTTTTGAAAGGTGGTAACTATTTCATTTTGTGATGTTCTCTGTCCCATATTTGTGATGTGTAATCTTATTCTGGCATGTTCTGTGATGATTCTGTAATCATCATCAAAGACAAAAGAATATGCTACATAGGTACACATGTTCTTGTTGTTCACAAACATCTGCCAAAGTGCACTCCCAGGTATTTTAAAGTTAATGATCTCTGCACTATCTCTCCACCTAGATTTATAGGAGACATTAGATCCATCTCTTTTACTTTTTTCCTGACTAAGAAAATTTTATTGATAATATACAATCAATTACCACACCTATATTTATTAATAAAACCTACTATAAAATTAGTTGGACTTTAGTACCAGATTCTAACTTCGGTACAAGCCTAAAGTCTAACCAAAAATACCACGTGAGTGAGCCACTAGCCAAAATATTCAAAGTACTCTTATCATTTCTGTACAACGTTCCACAGTTAAAATCTTGAACTTATAATTCCTGCTACTACTGAAGTGAAGTAAATGTGGCTAGCTCTATTTAAGTTAACCTGTAGTAACCCAGAGAAAAATAATGCATGCTTCCTCTGGCACCTGGATATTTTTTATGACTTCTGGTTATTCTGCACGTGTTTGCTTTTTTGGCATAACGTATTTATTTATTGAGTTATAGATTTAAAATTCCACCAAAGATGGATGTGTCGGGCCAGTGGCACAAAAAAACAATGGTGACACAACACATTTCCATTTTCTGGACTACATCCTGCTGGAAATCTAGTTGGACCATTGTCATGCTACAAGAGAGGTCCAGTGGTAGTTTCAGAATGATCGTTGAAGAAGATTTCAAATTTGAAGGCAATAGAGATAAGTGGATGCTGGATATGGTGGTGTTGTTTGTTTGTGTGTGTCAGTAGCACTACTGACATGGATAATAACAAAAACACACACATGCACATAAAGACTTACAGTTTCCTGATAGGCCTAGACTAGTTCTAGTACACTTACAGAGTTAAGGATGATGTTAGGCCTAGACTAGACCTAGTCTAGTGATGCAGTGAAATAGAAATGTTCATACAATAGAAGACATAATTAATACATAAGGAGATAAGGCTGATCACAAATAAGAAAAATCCTATAAATGTGACTGCATTAAAGAAAAAAATGGAATAATAATATTTGATAAAACAGTACAAAATAGGCAGATGAGGCTATGAGACAGAACTGTTTGACGACCAACAGAACAAAAAACCAACAATACACAACAATGATGGACCAGCAGTACTGAAAGCAGAAGTAGAAACTGCAATAAAATGTGGAAATAGCAACATAACAGCAGGCATAATTAAAAAAATGAATTTGGTGTGGATATTATGATATATAACATACCGTTAAATTCCGTGTATAACCCGAGAATTTTTGGACAAAAAACAGAGATGACTTCATACTCCTCTGCTTATTTTCGATAGTAAGATCAAATTTAAAAATATTACGTCCAATCACATTAAAAAAGGAGAAAAACACTTTAAAAAAAATTACAGTCACATGTCCCAATATATTAAGCCAGGATAAAATAATTAGGGCTCACCAGCAATCTAGAGCGTACTTACCATAATACTAGGCCTCTAATTACATTAATTTCTATATATCATACAATATTTCCTTCAAAATCTCCGATATTTCTTGATAAAAACTCACTTACTAGGTCTATATCGTTATTTCCACACGCCACCATTTTTTTAGCAAAATTTCTCAGAAACGCTATTTTTAGCAATGGTTATTACCGGTTTTTTTTACCGTTTATAGTACATATATTTCTATCATAAAGGTTTCAATTGATCATCGAAATTGGTCAGAAAAGTATACCAGTATCTGATGTTATTTATTGACCAATATACGGTAATGGTCTGTGGAAAAAACAAATGAAATACCATAGCCTAAGCTGATGGGTAGCCTGTCTTGTTTGTGTAGGGAAACACTAACTACCAGTAATCTAAATACTGTCACACACTTTCTTGTTGCGGTAAAGCAAATGTTACAACAGTTACTGACTGTCTACTAGGCTATAAGACCTGTGTACAGAAAATTTAAAACAACACTCAAAGGCAGATTTTGAGTATTTCCGTGCATGTCGCTGGTCGGTCTTGCCATTTTTTAACATGGGACTCCAAGTATATAAATATTGACCAAGACAATAATAAGAAACATAGAATGAAGTCCTAATTAATTCTGTACAGAGGTCTTACTCTTCATACTACAGTCTTGCACAAACACTCACATTTTTGACATCCAAAACCTTGCCACTTAGGCAGTGTTGGAGGGATGGGAATGGGAGAGAAATCAATAGTGAAACTGTCTGAGCTGTTCCTCAGTTTATATTACCGTATAAGGTAAACATACAGGTCACACAAAGTTCAAACTCTTCTGTATCTTTTAAAAACAAACGTGATCTGGCATGTTTTTGTCTGGCCATTCATCCATTCATCTTCCCGTTTCCCGCTTACACTTACAGGAATAAAATCACAGTAACAATAAAAATGTATGAACTGGAAGCTAAACTACTTGTGCAGTATTCTTGGCTAGCTAAGTCAGCCTTATATTCTGTTAATTAGTCCAGCCCACTGAGGCCGCAGATGGACTACTGGCCCTACCCATTTCAATCGGCTCAACCAATCCAAGTTTCCCTCACATTATGTGATGCCATTCAGATAAGTGACTAAATGCAATCTTTCTTTATAGAAGATTTGAAACGAGGTTCCAAATCACAACACATCATAGGCATTTTGTAGTAAAATTGCGCCATAATTGATTCCCTCCCCCAACCACTGTACATTTAGTGGAAGACGAGATCAATTTCACAATCCTCTGTTATGTTTATTTTATTACCGTATTCTCCCCACATGGTAAACATAACCAGGAACAAAGTTCAAACTCTTCTGTATCTTATAAAAACAAACGTGATCTTGCTGTCTTGCCTTTCATCATTTCCCACTTAAACGTCACTGTCAGAAGCCGGTGACATTATAGTTACGTAGTAATTACTATTCACTAGCGCTGTTCCGCGTCATAACGCCCAGACACCCAACACAGATAATTCATTCAGGAAAAACTTTGTTCCCCAAAGTCTCACCACCTCATAAACCGTCTATGGTCATGGATAGGGAAGTCAGCCTACCGGGTATTCATTATTTTCGGATATATTGATTCAGAATACAGTAGCCACCGGGGTTTCATTCCTTGATTCATTCAAGTTACGTGAGTGAAGCAAATGAAAGGAATGCCATTTTCTGAGAGTTGCAAAAGTTTGTGTTAATTTCCATTTAGCATGTCGGTTCTTTCTTATGATGATGAAGTTCATTATTGCCGGCATTGGGGATGTCGGTCTATAGTCGGACCTTCCATTTTCTCCACTTTTGGGAAGTGATAATTAGGTTCTCGGCCTACAATCTGATGGGTTTATATTCAGAATTTAACGGTATATGAAACAGGCCACATACCTAAAGATATCATCAATATTCATACCACAACCTAAGAAGCCCGGGCTGTGGACTGTACAGAATATAGAACAAGTCAAATGAGTCATTTAACTAAACAAAACTCCTCAAGATAATACATGAAAGAATTAAAAACAAGATAGACATGGGGGTTTGTGAAGAACAATTTGGTCTTAGAAAAAAAAAAGAAACAGAGAAGCTATGCTTAGTATCCGACTAGTGATAGATAAATATATAGAAGTCCAAAAAAAGTATCTATATGTGTTTCATAGACTACAGCAGGGCCTTTGACAGAGTCCAACATGAAAAATTAATCAAATGTCTTTAAGAAATAGGCATAGATGGAAAAGACATTAGACTGATTAGAAATATATACTGGGAACAGACTGCATCAATAAAGTGTGAAAACAGCTACTCACCATACATAGAAATAAGAAGAGGGGTAAGACAAGGCTGCATTTTATCACCATTTAATATCTACACAGAGAATATCTTTAAAAATATAGGAGAAGTGCCAGGACTCAAGATCAATGAGAAAATAATAAACAACCTGAGATATGCAGATGACACTTCTTTTAGCAGAAAATGAACAGGAACTACAAAGACTAATAGATCAAGTCAATAAATCAAGTAATGAATATGAACTGGATATAAATATCCAAAAAATAAAAACCATGATAATCAGCAAGGACATAGAAGAACAAGAGCTAAACATAAACATACATGGAGAGAAACTACAACAAGTAAAACATTATCAATATCTTAGACACATAGTCACAAATGACGGCAAATGTGAAACAAGATAAACGGAGAATAGGAATGGCTAAAAGTACCTTCAATGACATGAGGAAAATAGTAAGATCTAAACAAATTACAAACAAGTTAAAAATGAGAATTATAAAATGCTACACCTATTCTATATTAATGTATGGATCAGAAACATGGACACTAAATAAACAGAAGACAGAATTGATGCCTTTGAGATGTTGGTATATAGGAGAATCGGGAGAACATCATGGAAAGATAGGAAAACAAATAAGAAGGTGCTAACAACACTTAATATGAAGAAATAATTACTAAGAGAAATAAATATCAGGCAAATAAAATATTTTGGACACATTGAAAGACATGACACCTTAATGAAAACCTTACTTGAGGGTAAAGTCAAAGGGAAGCGAGCAAGAGGTAGGCAGAGATACAAGTGGGAGAGTAACATCACAAGATGGACAGACCACAGTCTAGCAGAGTGCACCACCAAAACAAGAGACGGGACGTTAAAGATCTGTTGCAGCCAACCTTCGTTGCGGAGACAGCACCTGATGATGATGAGACCTAGCCCGTTCACAGTGTCAAGGATGATGATAAGCCTAGTCTAGATCTAGTACACTCACAGAGCTCATGATGATGACAGGCCTAGACTAGATCTAGTCCACTCACGGAACCAAGGATGATGACAGGCCTAGACTAGACCTTGTCCACTCGGTCAAGGATGATGATAGGCCTAGATTAGACCTAGTCCACTCGGTCAAGGATGATGATAACCAGAAAACCCAACTCCTCAAATCACTTGTCACTACAGACAGCATTTACATCACTTGTCACTACAGACAGCATTTACATCACTTGTCACTACAGACAGCATTTACATCACTTGTCACTACAGACAGCATTTACATCACTTGTCACTACAGACAGCATTTACATCACTTGTCACTACAGACAGCATTTACATCACTTGTCACTACAGACAGCATTTACATCACTATTATTTGTATATATTATTAACATTTACATGATTATACCTTGATCTACAGTAACTAACACACCGAAGCTTTCAAAATCTCCTTCGATCGAATCAGCTTCCAAGAAGAATAGATCTGTGTGAGCAATGGCTTTCCACAGTGAAATAAACAATGTGGCTTCCTAACGTTAATAGACCAAATATAATGTATGAGTCTTTGATTTGGGTTATTGATTGGGTTCCAATAATATAATGACTGGGTTCCAATCAGCTGTTTGTCCCTTACCTACATCATACATTATATTAAATATCACAGGGCAAAGGTGAACCCTGTGAAATGCCTGGGTGTATCGTTGGATCAAACGTACAACTGGACATGCAACACTTAAAACTGTATCATGATGATGATGAAATAATCCCTTTATCTGTGAGCAGGTAGATCTTGACAGCCCATAAGTTTTCTGACAAAAGAACAGGTACTTCTCAGTTCTATAACTGAGGGAAAACCTGGACTCATATAAGATTGTCTCAAAGACATGATTGTGCAAGGTAGGTTTATGGATACATGTTTAATCCCTGAATGGTGGCATTCTGGTGTGCCAGTATCCCAGAATTACCACATCCTGACATGAGGACAGTACACACTCCTGGGCCAATTATAACATCATTCTTCTGTCAGATTTGCTGACACATCCCTAATGACATCTAGTATTCCCCATCATCTAGAGAGTCTGTCAGAAAAGAACAAAGATGTCAGCAAGACAGCATATTTTCTTTATCTTTGGGGATTATTTGTTAGAAAGACAATATTAAGAAATTAAAACAAGATCAAGACATGCAGTGACAACTGTGATTTTTTTTCCTATCCCCCCCAACTTTCTTCTGTCACCTTCTACAACATGCCTGGAAAGAAGACAGTGACTCTGTTCCTTGCACCTGATCTAGAAGTCAAGGCCCCACTTGAGGGCATGATTTCTCTTCCCACAAACTATCTTGCAGGGAACATTTAAGGGTGGAAGAAGATAGGAGGAAAGTATGCATTAATGGTATTAATGATTGGATAGGATTACGATTATCCACACTTAAAGAAAGATAACAAAAAGAAATGGCACAATTTTTGTGTTCATGTTTCAAGAGTAGCATCTCTGTAACACTAAAGGGTGATAGATTTGATGATGAAAATGATATTTATTATTATAGTCATTTCATTGACTTGTCACTGTTCATTGTTTATATATTTATTATAATAGATATTTCATTGACTTGTCACTTTTTGCTGTATATTTCAGAGATTAATGATGACACATATAGAACACATACAGGAGAGAGACTTTACAAATGTGATGTTTGTGGTGCAGGATTTACTAGAGCCAATGGTCTTCATATACACAGAAGAGTACATACAGGAGAGAAACCTTACAAATGTGATGTTTGTAGTGTAGCATTTTCCTACAATCATAGCCTAAAGCGCCATAAAAAAACACATACAGGAGAGAAACCTTACAAATGTGATGTTTGCGGTGCAAGATTTGCTGAAAGTGTTAACCTTCAGATACACAGAAGAGTACATACAGGAGAGAAACCTTACAAATGTGATGTTTGTAGTGTAGCATTTTCCTACAATCATAGCCTAAAGCGCCATAAAAAAACACATACAGGAGAGAAACTTCACATGTGTGATATTTGTAACAGTGGTTTTGTTGAATTTACGTCACTGAAGAGACATATAGATCAACATACAGTAGATAAACCTTTTAAAAGTGATGTTTGTGGTGCAGGATTTGCAACAAGTAGTACTCTTCATACACAAAGAAGGGTAAATACAGGAGAGAAACTTCACATGTGTGATATTTGTAACAGTGGTTTTGTTGAATTTACGTCACTGAAGAGACATATAGATCAACATACAGTAGATAAAATTTTTGAATGTGATGTTTGTGGTGCAGGATTTACTAGAAGTGATAGTCTTCAGACACACAGAAGAATACATACCGGTGTCATGGTTGGAGAGAAACCTCACAAATGTGATATTTGCAGTGCAGAATTTACTAGAAGTGATAGTCTTCAGGCACACAGAAGAATACATACAGGAGAGAAACCTTACAAATGTGATGTCTGCAGTACAGGATTTACTAGAAGTAGTTACCTTCAGAAACATAGAAGAATACATACAGGAGAGAAACCTTACAAATGTGATGTTTGTAGTGCAGGATTTGCTAGAAGTAGTAACCTTCGAGTACATAGAAGAAAACATACAGGAGAGAAACCTTACAAATGTGATGTTTGTAGTGAAGGATTTACTGCAAGTAGTAACTTTAAGGTACATAGAAGAAAACATACAGGAGAGAAACCTTACAAATGTGATATTTGTAGTGCAGGATTTACTTCAAGTGGTCGCCTTCAATCACACAGAAGAAAGCATACAGGAGAGAGACCTTACATGTGTGATATTTGTGGTACAGCATTTTTGTTAAGTGGTAACCTAAATCACCATAAGTTGATACATACAGGAGAGAAACCTTACAAATGTGATGTTTGTGGTGCAGGATTCATTACACGTAGTAATCTTCGGAAACACAGAAGAATACATACAGGTCGCATTACGAGAGAAATAATTTACATATGTGATCTATGTGGTGCAGGATTTACTACAAGTCATAGTTTTCATGTACACATAAGAAAACATAGAGGAGAGAGACCTTACAAATGTCATATTTGTGGTGTAGGATTTTTTGAAAGAGCGACTCTAAAGCGCCATACAAAAATACATAAAGGAGAGAGGCCTTATACATGTGATGTTTGTGGTGTAGGATTTATTGAAAAAGAGACTCTGAAACGCCATACAAGAATACATACAGGAGAGAAACCTTTCAAATGTGATATTTGTGGTGTAGGATTTATTCAACATGGTACCCTAAAGAGCCATAAAAGAACACATATAGGAGAGAGACCTTTCAAATGTGATTTTTGTGGTTTAGAATTTACTCGAAGTAGTATTCTTCAGATGCACACAAGAATACATACAGGAGAAAAACCTCACACGTGTGATATTTGTAACAGAGTTTTTGTTGAATTTAGGGCTCTGAAGAGACATATAGATCAACATACTGTAGATAAACATTAAAAATGTGATGTTTGTGGTGAAAGCTTTAATCAAAATAATAGTCTTCATAGACACAGAAGAACACATACAAGAGAAAGAAGACATACAGGTGAAAGAAGGATGTATACAGGAGAAAAATCTCACACGTGTGATATTTGTAACAGAGTTTTTGTTGAATTTACTGCACTGAAAAGACATATAGATCAACATACTATAGATAAACATTAAAAATGTGATGTTTGTGGTGTAGGATTTCCAATCAATAACAGCTTGAAGTTTTTGCTTTCGGGAACATGTCAATTGTGTCATCGTACAAGTGAGCAAAGACTCTACCATGAGAGTGATGTCAGCAGCTGACACTAAATAATCACAGTGCGTAATCCTGTATGAGACTGTTGTTCTTCCAGTAATTGAGTATGCAGCTGCCATCATCACTGCCAGACAAATGCAGATTGAAATTCTGGAGAGATTTCAAAATGAAGTGATGTGGGAATGTGTATCATACTGGATTGAACATATCCTGTGTGACTGAGATTTCTTCTCAACGTACCAAGAATACATGACTGACCTATGCATACCTCAGAGTGAATCCTTCACATGGATTGATGTCTCTGGTGCACAAATCTGTCAGACAGTATCCTCAGTTACACCCCATCTATAATTTACCTATATTAAATCACCTTGTTTGACATGTTGGGTTTGTGAGACAAGCTCACTCTCAACTGTTCTCATTCCCCATATTTTTTAATGCATGTCTCTATGACAATTCTTGTGTACTTGTATGTCATTGTTTCCTTGGTTGGTTCTACTGTTAACCTTTAGCAAGCCAGATTAAAAAATACGAAACGTCTCCCTGCCACCGGATTCTTTTTTGAAAATTTGCGTTATTGATGGTGACTGTTTTGAAAATGTGATAATTTTTTGGTTGTTAGAGATATTTAAATAATATTTGCACATATAAATAAAGAATTGAATTATGCATATATTGGTGTAATTTATGTACGTGTGTGTGTGATACCAGACGTATGAGAAAGTGGTAAAGACGTTTTTCACAAAAAACATATATTTTATAACAAATAAAGAGGGAAAAAATAAGGAAAAAAAATAACTTACCTTACATATCGAATTCCTTGGCAACACTGTCAACTAAATCACGTAAATCTGTTGTATTTATGTTCTTTCACTGCGAAATTATCAAAATATAGCCGGGGGAACTGTATAAAACATGTAGATTTGCAGTAAAATCGTTCTTTGAGCTTAGGCCTAGAGTTATTTTTTCTGCCACTTCAAAATATTCGATATCAAACGTACAAGTCCCCAAACCAGCACGGCATTCTGTATATTCACTGCTGTGAAACTAAATAACCTAATAATCCACGATTCAATGTTATTTTATTCGAAATACGATGAAATAAAGGTCTGTAAAACCGATCCATCATCATGGCATCGTACCGGTGTACAGATGTGGTCAGATTAATTGCTCTTAAACTTTTACGAATAGCCAGCCATTCTCAAAAACGATCATGTCGGAAGTGGGGGATGTACCGGCTTCGATTGCGCATGTCCCCAGCTATGTGTACGGACTGTGGTACGTGTAAATCTCACGATAATCTCGCTGGGCAGGACGGCCCGCCATCAGCGCGCGCGGCCATTTGGTTTTTCGGCGGCTGGATATCATATCGGCTCGGTGAAGGTTAAATGTCTACCATCTAATGCATTTGTGATAGTGCCTTCTTTTTTACTTTTTTTTATAGTTGATATACTTTAAAATGTGCACTACTATAATTTTGACTTTTGTGCATCTATGACTGGTAGAGATTGTGCTTCTATGGCTGGTAGAGATTATGTGTGTATGACTGATAGAGATTGTGCATTTTTGACTATTAGAGATTGTGCGTCTGAATGGTGCAGATTGTGCCTCTATAACTGAGTTTTTAATTCCTAACAAGAAGCATAACATGACAATAAAATATTGGTTCAAATATTATGCACTTGAAGGGGCAAATATGGACAAACAACTTTTATAAAATATCATGAAAAGGTAACATGTTTAATCACTTAACAAAACAATATATGTTTCAGTTTAAACAAGTAAATGTACAATCTATCTAGTAATGATAACTGCAGACAAAGAGTGAGAGTTTAAAAAAAAAAGTTAGATGAAATTAGTGAAAAATGACTTTGCCTCATTGTTGAAAACATTCCCGCCCTTGGCTGATGAAACTGTTGTGTGTGGAAGAATCAGATGTTAGCGTTTGATGTAATCCTGAGTTGTGCATCTTTGCCCCCAGTTACCCTATATCAAGCAATAATTAAATCATATGTGAGACTTCATTATCAATCATCAGGTGCCATGTCAGCTGGCATAGTCGATCATGGCTCTCTGTGAGACTTGCACATCATAAAATCTAGTCCATAAGTGGTAGTTTTAACACCATTTTCTTGTATGTGTTTGTTTTTATTAAATTTACCAGCATAATATTGATATACTATGTCCAAACGTGTGTGCATTAACCTTTAGCATGCTAGTTTACAAATTATGTAATGTCTCTCCTGCAACCGGAGTATGTTTTCAAAATTTTCCATAATAGTAGGTGGTTGTTTTGAAAAGGTGATAACTTTTTTGTTGTTATAGATATTTAAATAATATTTGTATATACAAATAAATAATTAAATTCTGCATATATTAGTGTACGTTTTGTTTGTGTGTGTGATACGAGATGTGGGAGAGAATAGTAAAGACTATTTTTTCACAAAAAAGCAAATTATATTCAAAATAAAATTAAATATAAAATTACTGACCTTGTTTTGGTAAATATTCTGATCAGTAAAATTTTGAACATACCAAATTTTTACAGTATTTATGGCCAAATCTTCATAATTTCATTGGCGAAAATTAATAAACCTTATAGATTTGTCATTTATTTAATCATTCTCTAAAGTTAGATCTAGTCCACAACTGAATTGCTCCAAATCAGTTGATGTTTTTGCGTCAAACTATTGAAACCAGCGTGGTCATGTATTTTCGAGTGTGAAAACAAACTACCTCTGAAAATATTAAACAAAAGTCTATAAAAACCCAATTCACTTTCATGGTGCCATACCAATGTTGAGATGTGGACAGATTGCAAAAATTTTGATATTTTACCGACATTCGGTTGATGGATGCCATTATAACTGCAAGAAATGGATGCTAGATTGAATAACTTGCCAGAATTTTTTAATCTGGTAACTAAATTATTAAAAAATTTGGATTTCTTTATTGATTCTAATGTGCCTAGTAACTGGGACTTTTATGGGGTGGTTACACTTAACCACTGCTATCTTGTACAGTGTAAACTGTTGGTGAATGCAGATGACTCCATCATTCCAAACCTTTAGCAAGCCGGATTAAAAAATACAAAACCTCTTCCTGCCACCGGATTCTTTTTTGAGAATTTTCATCTTTTCTGGTTGGTGTTACGGAAATGCAATAACTTTTTTGTTATTCGTGATAAAAAAAAAAATTGTCCGTGCAAATGCAGAATTGAATACCGCAAATGTATGTATATTTTAAAAATTTTTATGTAACATACCCGGGGTTTGCGCAGGAAGTGAACACCTTTTTTGCGCAAAAAACCAACAGAAACAACAAGATATGGGTGTTCGGAAAACTCAATAACATTTTTGCTATTAGAGATTTTAAAATAATTTCAACAGATTTAAATGCATAATTGAATACTGCAAATGGGTGTGTAATTGTTTTTTTTTAATGTATCTTACTCAAGTTTTGCGCAAGAGGTGAAGACATTTTCTCGAAAAAACAAAATATATGCAAAAAAGACACGGGTGTTCGGAAAACTCAATAACATTTTTGTTATTAGAGCTTTTAAAATAATATCAACACATGTAAATGCAGAATTGAATACTACAAATGGGTGTGTAATTGGTTTTTTTTATGTATCCTACCCGAGGTTTGCGCAAGAGGTGAAGACAATTTTTATTTTAAAATTACATAAAAACAAACAACACAAATGACTTGCCCACTGGCCATGCAGCTCTGGAGTAAACCTACAGGCTGTGCTGCTCTCCTACATGCTGTGCAGCTCAGAGGAACAATCAATTTTGAAATGTACCAATGTGTGGTATCTATGGAAGGAGGGGTAGGGGCACAGAGTGACCTGACATGCTGCGCACACGTACTGAGTCTGGTGACGCTTCTTTAACCGATCTGAACAGACTACACAGTCAGGAAGCGCAGGCTTGCCACTGGACAACCGTTTAGGATTTATAGCAATATGGTGTATTGCCAATCATGCTTTCATCGATACTGATTTCTTTGGAGAGGCCATAATACTGTTGGAACAGAGGAATAAGTTTGTCAACAAACCCCTGTATCTTGAACGCCTTGCTGTGACCCGGTTGCCCTCGTGCAACAGCTGTTGTGTTGTCTACAAGGTGCAGGAATGAAAGAATAGCTAAAAATCTATTCCTACTCATGATATTCCTGAACCCAGGCATCTTGATGAGACCATCATTAGACCAATACAATTCAAAGGAGGAACGTTTGGTCAGTCCCATCAAGAGCACCAAAGCAACAAAAGCTGTCATCTCATCAGCTGTGACTTCCTTCCACATCTTCACACGAGATGCATTGCCGGCGGCCTGTCCCTTCGAATCACTAACCTGCTTAGCGTAACGATTAGTTTCAGTTACCAACATGTTCACAATATCATCTGTAATAAACAGACGAAACACGTCTACCGCACTAATGTCATCAGCTAAGCCTATAGGTCCAACAACTTCATCGAAGTTGCTAAGCCAATCATGGCTATACCCCGAAGGAACACTAGAATTTCCAACAATTTCTTCTTCCAATATGTCGTCATCGGCCACGCTGCGAACTGAATCAGTATCACTATTATCTCTATCTAACAACACATCATCTATTGGAGCGATATCTGCATCTGTTAACGGCACACTTACCTCCTCATCCGAATCGGGATCCATTACGAACGCAAAATAAATTGTATCCATTGTAGGCCTAGGTTGCTGTCGGAAAATGCGATGGAACAATGTCTTGACGCTACTGTAAATTATAACAAATGGACAGGGCGGACGTGAACTGGTACCGGCTTCGATTGCGCATGCCCTGAACTACATACATGCTGTGATTTGGCTGTTGTAAGCCTATTTGGCACAATGTCTCATTGAGTGAGTGCACTTGACAACGGTAAACAGCCGCCATCTTTTTTTTGTCAAACAGATTTAACAACGGCGCGGTGAAGGTAACTTGACCTTCAGGAAGTTACTGCATACTGGGTTAGAAAAGGTGGATTGGATTAACCTACATTGCCTTTTTTTATATGGACTATATCAAATGGGAGGCAAATTCCCACTATGAATTTTGGAGACAACCAAATGGTCCAGTGAATTTACCTTCTGCTTTCTATGCTTGTGTTTTGTGTAAGTTCCATTTTGGATCATGTGTTTTTAACAATTCTCTATTCATGAACAGTGGAGTCAGATAAAGTGCATAAACTTGTAACACAATTCTCTATTCATGTACAGTGGAGTCAGAAAAAGTGCATAAACTTGTAACACAATTCTCTATTCATGTACAGTGGAGTCAGTTAAAGTGCATAAACTTGTAACACAATTCTCTATTCATGTACAGTGGAGTCAGTTAAAGTGCATAAACTTGTAACACAATTCTCTATTCATGTACAGTGGAGTCAGATAAGTGCATAAACTTGTAACACAATTATCTATTCATGTACAGTGGAGTCAGATAAAGTGCATAAACTTGTAACACAATTATCTATTCATGTACAGTGGAGTCAGTTAAAGTGCATAAACTTGTAACACAATTATCTATTCATGTACAGTGGAGTCAGTTAAAGTGCATAAACTTGTAACACAATTATCTATTCATGTACAGTGGAGTCAGTTAAAGTGCATAAACTTGTAACACAATTATCTATTCATGTACAGTGGAGTCAGATAAGTGCATAAACTTGTAACACAATTATCTATTCATGTACAGTGGAGTCAGATAAAGTGCATAAACTTGTAACACAATTCTCTATTCGTGTACAATGGAGTCGTTTGAAAAACATACATTTGTAATAAAATTCCCTATTCACATAAATTTGTAGCATAATTTTGCTTATTTAATATTATTTTTTCACCATCCCTGATTAATTTGATTCTTTATTGCTTATATTGTTTATAGCACAATTTAGTTATCACATAAATATTTTGTTAGTCAGTTTGCTATAAATAGTAGTTTACCGTATGAAAAATAGATTTACAGAGACTTATTATTGACTTACAAGTGAAATTTCAGAAGTGTTGGGTATTGGAGACATCGATTGTTACCAGAAGTTGGATAGTGAAAACATCATCAGTTGATACGACATGTTGGGTAGAGGAGACATCAATAACTGATATAAAAAGATGCGTAGTGAAAACAACATCAGTTGTTACCGGAAGTGTTTTAGTGGAGATATCATCATCTGATATAAAAAGTTGGCTAGTGGAGATATAGTCAATTGATGGTGATACATAAAATTATGTGGTGTAGATATCATCAATGGATACCAAGGGATTAAAGTGAAAGCCCTTTAATGGATACCATCATGCTGAGAAAACATAGGAAATGAAAAAAGCGAAATGGAAGAACACAGACGCCCACTGTCCTACAGAGAAGCAAAAACAATAATCCAGAATACATACACATCAAAGTGGAAGACAAACATGATGCAATACATCACCTCCAAAGATATCAACAGACCACACTATTATATCGCCTTAGAACATGACCCTATAGACTGTTGAGTCACCTTTACAGATTGAGGATCTCATACACAGATGAATGTCCATGTGGAACCCAGACCCCTGAACACATACTTCAGGAATGTCCATCATACAAAGACATGAGACCTGGCCAGAGGATACAGTTGATGCTAAAGCTATGGGGATACAGATTTGAAGAAAAAGCTATGTTGCAGTTGCTCTGACCTTGAGAAGACAGTAAATAACTAACATTTCGCCCTGACAACATAACATGACCGCAGATGCTGAACTGAAAACAGGCCTGACAATATAACATGACCGCAGATGCTGAACTGAAGACAGGCCTGACAATATAACATGACCGCAAATGCTGAACAGTAGACAGGCCTGACAACATAACATCTTGTTTCTTCTGACCCCGGCATGACTAGAACAGTATATCCATGTAATACTCTGGAAAATTGAGTTTTTCAATAGATCAAACCATTCCTTTTCCAGCATGCATTTTTCTAGCTTTCGCAGCATGCTTTTAGAGTCTGTGCGGATTACGTAGTGTGTTGATGTATCAATTACCAACCAATTTAGTACCGCTGTAACTCCCTCTATCTCAATTCTCATGCTCAACGTGAGAATGGAGTATACGAATGATATACAACCAACTTCACACCGTTTCTGTAGGCAACAAAACCCCAACCCCGTTTTATTTGTATTTCTGTTGACTGAGCCGTCTGTGTATATAGTTATGTCTTGTAGCTTCGAGTCTAGCTGGGCGAGCTCATTCACTGTAACATAGGCCCTGACACCAATCCATTTCCGACACGCTTTATCTAGTTGTATAATTACGATCGTCAGTGATTTTTTAATCAGTATCTACCTCCACCCATCACTGCCCTTTTGTATTTCTTCTAATTCACACATTCGTGCAGTGTGTCTTCAGCCTCTATCATCAATGATCTACCGAGCTTGATTCGTTTTATCTTTGACTAATCTAGAAGTTAGTGTAATGGATGTTGATTGTATTCTGTTACTTTAAGATACGACCTAACCTGCTCTATCAGATGATATAATTATATTTAGCACTAGCAAATTGGAGAGTAAAAACTTTCGTCAAAAAAGCCCCGTTATGTTCTACGGGTATTAGACGTGCATTATCACATGAGCACAGTTCCACAAGTCTTCGGTCATAATACTTCGGCAGGGGCGGAGAAACATCACGTTATATTTAAATGCCATAGTGATCACTTGAATAGAGCAGGGGTGTCTTCAAGTGCTAATGACCTCAGACTCTTCCTCCTTGAACTTTTCTTCTATCTAGCCTTCACTAGTGGATCATAGTCGCTGTCTGCATGCAACAGCCATGAAACCTCTTCGGCGTGTTAAATTAATGAAGGCGGCAAATGGGATCTGTGCCCAAAGCTTCTGATGTATGGTCACATGTCCTTCCCAGCATGTAAAGTCTGGATGATTTGGACTGTGCAAAGAAGCTCAACTAGCATGAGCCACTGGGCAGAAAGGCGTCATCCAGCAAACGTCGTAGAACGTCAAAGAGCACGTTGAGACATTAAGGCACACTGGTCATCTACTGCATCCCGACACACACTCAGTCGTCATGACTCTTCTTGCCACTGAGACCATATGTTTAGAGGCGAGAGAGTGAGGCTGACGACATTGCGCAACTCTCCTTCACTTTAATCCAATTTTCATCGCGCAAGTCATGGCTTTCATCATCATCTCATCAATCATCACAAAAATTTCATGGGTGAGTGGCAGTTGTGGATACACTGGCAGCCATAGTCACAAACCTGCATGCAGGCGGTTCAGGCTATGTGGTCGTTGTCCAGTTACATTGGGGCACTTCTGTAGTTTGCCAGCCGTCTGATCGGCTGAGCAACCCTATTCGGGAAAGCACTGCTAACCTCCTTAGCCAGAGGAAGGGGCTAGAAAATGTGCCCTAAAGATTGCCTCCATCGAGGCCAGCATACCGCGGTTGGTGGGAATCCCTATTCAGCAATGAAAAATACAAGTAACAGTAATGTGAGTCCACTCACAATTGACGCATGGAATGTCCCCACCCTACTGGACCGGGTGGAGCTCACACGGCCAGAAAGACGGACCGTACTTATAGCGAAAGAGCTAGCAAGGTACAAAATTGACATCACTGTCCTCAGCGAGACACGGCTGTCTGAGGAAGGTGAACTTGTAGAACAAGGCCGCTGGATATTTCTTCGTCTGTATTGGCAGAAAAAAAGCGAAACGCGAAGGTAGAGTTGGCTTCGCAATTAAATCTAGCCTAGCCAGAAGGTTGACTGGACCTTCAAATGGCATTAGTGACCGGCTGATGACTGTTCGCCTTCCTCTTTCCAAAAAGCGGCATGCAACATTCGTGAGCGTGTATGCTCGACTATGACGTACTCCGATGAACAGAAAGAAAAGTTATATGATGACTTGAAAAGAAACCCCCAAATCCGACAAACTCATCATCCTTGGCGACTTTAACGAACGAGTGGGTTCGGACTGGACATCCTTAGATGGTGTGCTGGGGAGGCATGGTATTTACAAATGCAATAACAATGGACAGCTATTGCTCGATACATGTGCATCATTTAATCTACTCATCTCCAACACTGTCTTTCAGCTTCGTCACCGTAATAAGACTTCATGGATGCAACCACGATCAAAACAGGCGCATCAAATTGATTATGTCATCTTGAGACAACGTGATAAGCAAGAAGTGAGGGTCACTAAATCCATGTGTGGCGCCGACGGACCACAGACTACTAGACTCCAAAATGAATCTCCATACTCTGCATCTCCGGCGACCTCAAAATAGTAAAGAGTCAAACGTTTCGACGTCTCCAAATTTAAAGATCCACTTTATAAACAGCTTCTGTGCAGTTCAATGGATACAAAAATTGCACCATTGACAGTCAACTCATTAGACATTCGGAAAAAGCTGGGAAAACCTCCGTGACACAATTTACAAATCTAAAAAAGAAGTGGTGTGCGCTGCTGATCGCAGGCATCAAGACTGGTTTGAAGAAAACGATGTACAGATCAAAGCTCTCCTGGACAACAAGCACAAACAGCACAAAGCTTATCTAAACGACCCCACATCAACCAGCAAATAGACGATGTACGAAAATTCAAAGAAAACGCGCGAAAAGAACTAAGGAGGATGCACGACTCATGGTTAAGTAGCAACGCCAAAGAGATACAGCATTACGCTGATAGCAATAATATGCAGAAATTTTATGAAATGTATGATCCTCAGTCTTCAGGAACTTCTCCTCTTCTAAGCGTAGATGGAAATCATACCATCATTGATAGAGAAGAAAATTCTCAAACGCTGGGCTGAACAATTTTGAAAATGTACTAAACTGCCCCTCCAACATCAACGACGAAGCGATTGCGCGCATCACGCAAATACCAATCAATCATTCGTTGTCGGAGCCCCTTGCATTGAAGGGGTGGTGAAAGCAATCTCAAATTTGTCCGTAGGATACGCGCCAGGTCCAAATTCCATTCCAGCTGAAGTTTACGTCGTCAGTGGCCCTGTTATGACTGCTAATCTCACAGAGCTCTTCCAGACAATGTAGTACTTGGAAGCGATACCACAAGACTTTAAGGATACATACATCTATACAAGAGAAAAGGAAATCGCATAGTTTGTTACAACAACCGAGGCATATACTTGCTCTTCTTCTTCTTCTGCGTTCAGCATGTGGTCATGCTATACCGTCAGACCTGTCGTCAAGACGAAGTCCACTGTCTTCTCCAGGTCAGAGCAGCTGCCCCATAGCTTTTGCCTCAAGTCTGTATCATCTGGCCAGGTCTGCTGTCTCTGCTCTTTGTATGTTGGGCAGTCCTGAAGTATGCGTTCTGGACTCTGGGTTCCGGATCCGCATGGACATTCATCTGTGTATAAGATCCTTAATCGATAAAGGTGACCCAACAGTCTGCAGTGGCCTTTTCTAAGGCGAAATATTGTGGTCTGTTGATCTCTCTGGAGGAGATGTATTGCATCATGTTCGTATTCCCCTTCCATTTCTTTTTTCCACTTTGCTGTGCATGTGTTGCGGATTATTGTTTTTACTTCTCCGTAAGACAGTGTGTGTCTGTGTTGCTTTATTTCACTTCCTGCCTTTGACAGAGCATCCGCTTTCTCATTTCCCATGATTCCACAGTGTGATGGTATCCACTGAAGGGCAACAGCTGATGATTTTTGGATCTGTCTTAGCTCATGTTTGATGTTGTACAGAAGCCTTTCGTTTCTGTTGCTCTGGATTGATTCCAGTAGGGATCTGCAATCTGTGAATATGGCTAACTTCTTTGGTCTTGGCAGTCCTGGTTCAGTGAAGGCTTTCAGTGCTTAATGGAGTGCAACTGCTTCTGCTCTAAAATTAGAGGAGTATTTCCCGGTTGGAAAAGATTTTGATATTGTCTTCCCATCTTTGAGTCTTATAAAAATTCCACCTCCTCCATTCCTTACTGCTCCTTCTGCCGATCCATCTGTGTAGACATGTGTCCATTTCTTGGGATTATATTTTCCCAAGCTGGTTCTCTTCAACCTGCTTGTGGTTGATCTAGAAATTTGCGCATACATCGGATGGTTTGGCAAGCGCTTAATTTTTAATTCCCTTTGAACAAGCACTCTTTCTTCTCTTCTGTCATCCAGTGGGCGGATGTTTACATGTTTTTCCATTGCATGGATTGGAGTGGTTTTCATCCCTCCAGAGATAAGTCGAAGTCCTGCATTTTGTACTTTAGATAGGCGATCAGTATTTGTTTTTGATGCTGATGCCCAGGCTGTCATTCCATATTCTACTACAGGTCTGACTGTACCCATGTAGAGTTTTCGGAAAATTCTTCCATTTGCTCCCCAGCTTGTTCCTGCAAGTTTCTTCATCAAGGATAGCCTCCTGGTTGCTTTTTGCTCGGTGGTTATTAGGTGTGGTTTCCAGGTGAGTCGCTTGTCTAGTGTGACCCCTAGATATGTAGGGTTCTCCACATGTGCTAGCTCACTTCCATTTATTTTAAGATTTGCTTTTTCTTGGTTGTTTGAAAGTGAGAAGATGGTTGTCACCGTTTTGGAGAGGTTGATCTGGACTCCCCAGTCAGATGCCCATTCACTTAAGGTGTTAAGTGCTGTCTGCATTCTATTTTTTGCAGTGGATAGGTTTCCTGCCGCACTCCAGGCAGCAAAGTCATCTGCATGAAGAGCCTTTGAAATATGATGTGACAGTTTCTCTCCCATATCATTGATGAATACTAGGAAGAGGGTAGGAGAGATCACTCCTCCTTGAGGTATTCCTTGTTGGAGAGTAACACGTTTGCTTAGTTTACCATCTACTTTTACTCTTGCAGTGCGGTAGCAGAGGAAATTTTTTATCCAGCTAAACATTCTGCCTTCAATTTTGTTTTGGAGAAGCTTGAACAGGACTCCCTCTTTCCACACCTTATCGACGGCCTTACTTAAGTCCATAAAAGTAGCCAGCACTTTTTCCTTCTTTTGGAAAGCATTTTCTATTTCCTGTGCTAGGTATGTAAGCTGGTCTTCAGTGCTTCGATTTTTCCTATAGGCTGACTGTATCTTGGTGAGCTTTTGGTTTTCTTCTAGGTATTTTATCAGTCTAGAGTTGACCATTCTCTCCATTGTTTTCCCTATGCAACTCAAGAGGCTGACTGGTCGGTAGCTTGACTTGCTTGTTTTTCCTTTTTGTTTTTTCCCAATTGGGATGATGACAGCTTCACGCCACAAGTCTGGAATTTTACCAGTTTTCCATGATTGGTTGAAGATGGTAAGGAGCTTGTTTCTGCTGATTGGCCCTAGGTTCCTGATCATATCATTGGTTATGCCGTCTTTTCCTGAGGCCTTTTTGGTTTTTAGTTTTCATATGCACCATTTAGTTCTGCCATGGTGAAGGGTGTCTTCATGCAGGGCTCTGGATTTTGATTCTTCAGTTTTCTTTTAATTTCTTTTTTGACTTCTTTGATACGTGTATGCGAGAGTGTTGTTGTGCTATCTTCCTTGCAGAAGTCAGCTAAAATGTTTGCTGCCATTTTCAGTGTGTGAATTTTCCCCTTTCTTCAATGACAGTCTTGTAGTGTGAATTCTTTGTTTCTTCATTTAGAGTTCTTGTAAGGTTCCATAGTTTTCTTGTGTCTTTTGTCATGTTTAGACTGCTGGTCTTTTCATGCCAGCTCTTTTGTATCTCTGTTCTTTTCTGCTCATTTAACGTGTGTTTGATTTCATTGTGTTTTCTGCCGTAGGGTTTTGCTCCATTGTATGTCTTGCATCATTCAGCTCGTTATGCAATTTTTCTAGAGTCTCACTCCAATAAGACTTGTATTCTCTTCGTCTGCCCATTGGGATTGCCTTCTGTGCGGATTGTAGTATCACTTTGTTTATTTGTGAGATGTTGTGGTTTATGTTGTTAGTGAGGGTGATATTCTGGCAAAGCTGTTTGTTCACTGAAGAGGGTCCAATTTGCTTTTTTGAAGTTCCAGCTTGGGGACATGCTGTAATGTCCTGTACTTCCTGACGTGGCGATTTGCAGGATGACTGGTACATGGTCACTTCCTCAAAGCATCCATAACCTGCTGATTAGGTCCCAACTCCGCTGGACTGGCCACATCGTCCGTATGCCAGACAAGCGTCTTCCAAAGAGATTATTCTATGAGGAACTGTGTGATGGTAAACGTTCAAGTGGAGGGCAGAAAAAGCGCTTCAATGATCACATAAAAAACTCTCACAATCCACTACAGCATCGATGCTAGCTCATGGGAGACTACAGCCCTTGATCGCTCACCATGGTACACCCAGATCACTGCTGGCATCACTAAATTTGAAAAAGAAAGAACACTGCAGACAAATTATAAGCGAGAAGGACAAATCCGGAAACTTTCATACCCCAAACCCTCTACACTCCTGCATGGACTGCAGTATACATTTCCTGGCACGAATCGGACATATTCTTCTTCTTCTGCGTTCGTTCTCAAACTCCTGCAGATTAGGATAAGTCCTATCTAGATTAGGATAGTCCGGAGAACGGAATGCGTTGTCATGGTTTACATCATTGCTGCGATGTCTGCGCCTTTCGTCCTAACACATCTGATTTCAGCATGGATTTGGGTCACTGACCCTATATGGGATAGCCAACTCCATCCCATAACCTCCTTAGTCACCTTTTACGACATGCGTGGAAGGTAAACAGTGTTGCTATTCTTTGCTCCCCTTTGCTCACAGGCGGTATCGGACATCTACAAACTCACAAACCAAATTAGACAATCACAAATTTTTTGTTGTTTTTTCTACTTGTTCATCACATTTATTGTTTTTCATGCCATGCTCATCTTCGCTTACGAAGGAGGAACCACATCATCATCCGATGATGCACTCTAATACTGGGGAGATCAAGCAAAAATCTCATAGAGATATGTGTATCCCTAGTACACCCCAATACTGCTCTCATTGACTCATTTTGGACCTTTCCCCACTCTATCGACTTGTGTCTGTGACAGTGTTAGTAGGCTAAGGCCATAGACACATGATAGAGATCCGTACTGAAAACCTTTGATGCGGATACGACACTAGATAATGAATGGTACACAGTTATACTGCAGTCTTGCAGTACATCTCGTATCAACTTGTTAACTTGTAGTGACGTGGTACTGCTTTTCATTCATCTTTCACGGTGAGTTGGTAAATAGTAATATATATTATATATTATATTATATAATAATAATATTATAATAATATTATTAATAATATCATTTGTTAGACATGGTTACAACATTGTATTTTATTCAAATTAATGCATATACGTGTGCAAAGAGAAAAAACACTTACCTAGGCTTATTTAATTGCTTGGTGAAAAATGTACACAGCGTATTTCCAACTTCTAGTTACGTAATTCGATGCACAAATGAATGAGAAAAATTAAACAGTTGTCTTTTATAAACAATAAAGTTGCGTCGCGTTGTCTAAAGACAATTGCTGTGGTCAGTGTTTCACGTGATGCAAAAAATGGATTCTTGGACGCTACCAAAACAAGGGAAGTAATTTAAGCCACATTGACTTTCACGTCCCCTTACGATTTCCTAATGCCTATATTATATAATAGTAACAGTAACAGTATTATAATATTAGTGAAGTCTAGTCTTTCTTTTCGCGGCTTAGATCACACTCCTTGCTGTGTGTGTGTGTACTTGGATATCTGGGATTAGCGTGTTTGGAAAATTATTGCCTAGGCTATACAATTATATAAATTTCTTGTGACTTTAGTGATGTCGTCGCGTGTCATGTTTGAAACTAGATTTATTAAGTTCTTGGCGCATCTGCTGTTTCGTCCACCACTGTGACCTTTGCTCTGCTATCGAGGTGTTTTCCAACCCTTCCCATGGTCACGTGATCAGAAGGTTCTCCAAGGTGGCGCGTGATTGACAAGAATGGCGGTCTCTGGTCGTAATGGTCGCTTAAAAAGACATTTATAGAAAAGGGGGGGGGGGGGGGTAGGAATAAAAAATAAAAAGGAAAATATTTGATATTTTAGGGAGACTTGAGTAGTTTTCTAAAACAAGAGGAAAAAAAAGAGAAAATGGGGGTTGAGGGGGGCTTGCCCCCCTCATATGTGCTAAGTGAAAGAAAAACACAAGGCGGGTGGGGGGGGGTAATACATAAAGAAAAATGGTGGTTGATCTAGCCCCCCCTCATTTATGCTAAGAGAACGAAAGATTGGTATGAGGGGGATTATTGCAAAAATTTCTTTTTTTGTGGCAATATAATAAAGGGTTGCCATTACGGTGATTTTCAAGCCATCTGATCTGGTGTTTATTCATATCATCTGGAGCCTAAATGTTTGGAATAGCGTGGCTGCACTAGTTTAGCGCATTCCTAAAATTTTCTGATGCGTTTTAGTGCATTTTATCATTATTTCGTGTTTTTTTTTTAGCTTATAAAAGACGTTCAGGGGGTTTTATGAGGGAATGACTTGGCAACACTGGACAATAATTTTTGGCGCACTTTGAAACAGGAGAAAAAATTACCGGAATGCTGTGAGATTTATGTTAGAAATAATTCAGGGAGTTTATCCGCCACGAAAAAATGTATAAGGTAAGGGGCCTTTTTTCCCATTTCACACTTTTTACATATTTAGGCAGATGGCTACGGATTTCCGCTAGAAACTAGCAGTTAATTATAATTATTTAAAACATCAACATTTGTTTAAATTATGCAAATTAGCCAACATTTTGAATATTAATTAGTTGTATTTGCATCTCAGAATCACAGCAATGTGATCAACAAATGCGGTATGTCTTTGCGAATACAAAAATATATAGTTTCTGTCATTTTTATTATGTTTAATTATAGATATATAATTTGTTTTCATTTTAATTATGCAAATTATCAGCCATTTTGAATATCAATTAATTCTGTGTCCATCAGAAAATTCCAGAAATGTGATCAACATAAGCGTTTTGTCTCCGCAAATACAAAAATGAATAGTTTGTGTATTGTATTATTGAAAATAACAAAGATAATTCAGAAATTATCAGCTTGGTTACATTTTGTAGTCACAAGTTTTATTTATATTTTCCTATATGTTCCATGTAAATTATTTTGATGTAAAATTCATTAGAAAAAATTATAACATTTTTTCAAGATTGACGTACAGACTTGGTTGAGGTATCGTTGAATTGCAATTTTTAAGGGCTCTCTAACTATATTATTTGTAATTATGTAGCACTATTTGGAAAATTTTGTCCAAGTACCTACAAGCATCATGGGCAGAATTCTATGAAGATGGCTTTTTTGTGTACTTCATATACTTGATATACCAATATATGTTCTGTATTCGTGAATTATTTTATTTCTAAAATCCATCTTCTGCATGGCCTGCCATGGCTATGTCAACTTTGTGTATACACAGTATAAATAATTATGCGTTTATATTATATTATTATTAAATAATATTATAGTTATAGTACCGTATGTATAATTTATGACCATAAAATGATACATATACATTGTATATACATAATTATAATACTAAACAGTCACGATGTATAATACATCGTGACTGTTAACTATATAGTAGTAGTAATAATTCTAGTTTGGAACTCGTGTCTCCCTGCTTATTTTAGGATTCATCGAAATAAAAATATAAATGAGTAGAGAGTAGAGAATACCTACTTAATCAATAATTACTTACTTTGGCGTAATTTTCTTTTGTACGAGCAGTGTGAAATTTGACCTAGTTTTGAGGTTAGGGTTAGTTAGAACCCTAAATAATTTTAAACAAATAACATTGCTATCTGATGGTAATCTCAGACTTAAGTCTGGAAGTCAATATATATTGTCTTCTGATGTAAACTCAGGATTGGCATTCTTTCTCAAGGCTTTGTGTTTGTTAGTTGTTCTGATGTTTTCATTTATTCATTCTTTGAGTTGGTAGTGTTAGTAAATAAATGGGATAAGTCTACCACCAGAAGCCAAACCGATTCAGAATTTGGAATGAACATAAATAATATTCATATTCACTGTGGGTGAAAGATGCAACTTTCATCTAACTAAACAATATGCAGTGAGTACTCATAGGACTGAGGGTTGTTAATGTCATGGATGCTTTATTGCACTATTTTTATGTTTTTTCTAAATACCCTTGGCGATTTCAACAAAATAGCTCAGTGGAAGACTGGCCGAGCACTGGAAGACCCAGAGTCACAACTCCTGCTAAAGATCACTTCATCTTACTGCGTCACCTCAAGAATTGATTTGCATCTGTGTCCTCCACAGTCCAGTCAATACCAGCAGCTCGCCGAATTTCAGATCAAGTTGTCAGGAACTGGCTGCACTACGCTGGTCTTTAGGCTAGAAGACTCTACAAAGGTCCTCTTATGGACTGGCATCGCCAGAACCGACTGCAGTGTGCAAACCAGCATTGTCAATGTATGGTTGGGAATGACTGGAGATGGGTTTGGTTTAGTTGAAGTCTAAACATTTCTTCATGTTAAGGTTGAAAAATTAATTCTGTATAATTAAATTTTAGTACACGTTTGAAATAATGTTGCATTTATTTTTATATAACAAGAGATTTTGCTGACACACATTTTGATAAATTTATTATATTTTGCCCCCAACTTTTGTACTAATTCAATAACTACATAAATATATTATATATTCAGTGAAAGGTAAACAATAAGTTAACAGTTTATGTTCACTAGAACATGCACAAACACATGCTTTGTTTCTTGTTAATGACAGTATAAGCGTGACTTGACTTTCTGGTGTCATTAACAATCCAGACTTACTGGAAGTTGACTGGAATCAAATTGTGAACATTGATATACTAAAGTGTCATGGAGAACATTTATTCAGTCAGAACAGAAATAAAACAAGAAACACCAGATTTTAATCAGGTAATATAACAGTTTAATTGATTTCATAAATAAAATAATTGTATATTTTGTTGGTGAGTGATGATGTTATAATAAAATAACTTTGCTCTGATTCTACTATTATTATTTCACAGGAGTTCATTGGTCATCAACGAATCCCATCAGTGCAGCTCTGTCAAAATGTTCCCTATTATTTCCCTACATTTAATTGACATTCTGTTAACCCTGAAAGAAAGACTGAAACCTATCAAATATTCATTTAGAAACTTTGTCAGAATCTGCTTCTGTTTTTGTTTTCTCCCATCTAGTGTCAATCGTTATATTGTTAAATTTTTTTAGAAATGTATTTCCGTAGTGTTGTCAGCACGACTGTAAATTCAACTTCAGATTGAGGAAAATTTTCCTTATTCTGCATATGTGGTCATGTTATATTTTCAGGGCTAAGTCCACTGTCTTCTCCAGGTCAGAGCGGCTGCCCCATAGCTTTTTGCCTCGTCTGTATCCTCTGGCCAGGTCTGCTGTCTCTGCTCTTTGTATGTTGGCAGTCCTGAAGTATGTGTTCTGGATTATTGTTTTTGCTTCTATGTAGTAAAGTGGGATGGCTGTGTTGTTCCATTTCGATTTCTGTGTTTGACAATGGTCGTTCTATCATTTCTAGTTTCAATTCTTATAATTGCGGTGGAGTCTGGTATTCCTTATAAATTATTCCAGAAACCTCTGTTATTACGGAGATGTTTTGGAGACTATTTTCTGGCTCTTCAAAATCCATTAGTGTTTCAATTTCATTTGGGAGGTTTGTGAGGATATAGGCTTATTTGTGATGTTGATGGATATGGTTAGAGATGTAACAGAAGCTGGTTCTCTTCAGCGTGCTTGTGGTTGATCCAGAAATTAGCGCATGCATTGGATAGTTTGGTATGCGCTTTAATTTTTCCCTTTGAACAAGCACTCTTTCTTCTCTTCTGTCATCCAGTGGGCGGATGTTTACATGTATTTCTATTGTATGGATTAGAGCAGTTTTCATCACTCCTGAGATAAATCAAAGTCCTGAATTTTGTACTTTAGATAGGCGATCAGTATCTGTTTTTGATGCTGATGCCCAGGCTGTCTCTCCATATTCTACTACAGGTCTGACTGTACCCATCTAGGCATTTCGGAGAATTCTGCCATTTGCTCCCCCAGCTTGTGCCTGCAAGTTTCTTCATCAAGAATAGCATCCTGGTTGCCACCACAAATACTGTATATGGAATTGTAACGAAGAAAATGATAGAAACTAATAAACATTTGGAGATTAAGGTAGAGAAAATGCAATTGATTGGACACATCTTCAAGAAACAATAACACAGCACAATCATAATAACACAATGTAGTCAATATGTCAATATATAAGTCTAAATAATACTTTATTTGTTACAGTGGAGGAGACATATGAGAAATGGAAGGTTACCATTAATTTATGAAACTGAATAGTTCTAAAATATAGTTAACTTTAATAATGACAGTTGTAGCAATATGTTCCACAGGGAGCACAGATTTAGTAGTAGTAATGGTTGTACTGTAGTTATGTTTATTGATATGTCCCTTGATTGTTTATTTTCAGAATCAATGTAACATTCGAGGAAAGATTCCATTCTTGGCTGACATTATAAAACGAGAACTAAAGTGTCAGGTGGGTTTTTTATTTAAAGGTGCCGATTATTTGCTGATGAACTGGTAATATGGTCACATTGATCGTTGTGACATCCTGCAAATATGTCACCTAATGTGGCACAACAACAACAACAAAAGCACTCACATCACTGAGAAACATTAAATCTCAGAAGCACAGGAAAAGTGTGCTTGAAAGGACAAAACAGAAAACACACAGGTGTTCAACTCTGACCATGTGCCCACAATGTGGCAGGGAATTCTATGTCAGATTTGAACTTTTCTGTCATCTCCACTCACACACACGTCAGAGAGATAACAGCACAATTCTGAAACTGTTGTTATTATTTTGTGATTAACAGCTATTACAATTTTTGTATAGTGATGTTAGTTTTTAGCACACTAAGATACTACAGATTAGGGCCTTTTTAACCCTTTCACCCATATTAGATTTCCCAATTGTCAATCCCTGATCCCTAAGACAAGGGGCACAACTCCTCCAAATTATGGATATGATGATGATAAAATTTCATTTTCTTTCAAACTATTCATCATATCACACTCAGACTTGGCAGATCAACAGAAAAATGAATAGTCTTGAATAAACCTATATCAATGATAATTTAATATATATATGTTTTAAATAATAAACTGTCAAACTCGACATAATGTGGGGAAAATTATTATTTAACCTTTGGGGTGCTGAGTAGAGGAGTCATATTGAGATATATTCTCAAATCTCATTTTTCCCAAACAGGGTGATATGCCCAAAACGTTGAACCTGTCATCTGTACTTCAGTACATGCCATACTCAAACAGAATACACAGGTCCATCATAATATAAATTTACAAAATGATGTTTTATTTCAATGGCAGTTGCAGATATTCAGCAGGTGTCTTCGCCCGTATGTTGCTGGGGCCCGAAAGGGGAGCAAAGAATAGCAACACTGTTTACTTTCCACGCATGTCATAAAAGGCGACTAAGGAGGTTATGGGATGAAGTTGGCTGTCCCATCCCATATAGGGTCAGTGACCCAAAGCCATGCTGAAGTCGGATGTGTCAGGCTGAAAGGCGCATATATCGCAGCAATGCTGTAAACCATGACACAACACATTCCATTCTCTGGACTACATCCTGCTAATCTGCAGGAGTTTGAGAACTAATGCAGAAGAAGAAGCACATGTCTTCTTTCTTTGTTTTTTCTTTGCGTTATGTTACATTCAAATTTGTCCAATCGGCTGAAAATTAATAATATCATTGTTGACAATGATGCTAAAGTATTCATAACGTGTGGCATTCTCATCAAGATTATGTACAGACACAACATTTTGTACAAAATTCTCATATTCTACTAAAAAACTACGGCGAAATTCGCAATGTCACAATTAGTATCACGCATGTCCATCTCTTTGTCGGAAACATTAGATCTATGAACATAGAACGTCACTTTCCACGTTATATTTGATACGCAAATTACATATATCATGCATATTGTCATCATAACCGCAGCCGGTCACATCAGTATACGTACAAGTAATATCTTCCATTTTCAAAACTAGGTCTAAAACTGTGCTAATTTTTAAAAATTCGTAAAAAATCAGTCTTATGTTCGATCGTTTTGATTGAAACTGAAAACAGGAAGCTAAGCCACGCACCTGCACAATGGTCATGGTTATTAATAAACCGGTGCAAACTAAAAATGTAATATCGATCGCAACGAAACCAAAAAAAAGCGGCAGAGTCAGCAAGTTGAAGCGACGTGCTGCGTCTCTAAGGGGAATTCGGTTAAATCAGTAATTATTTCAATGTTGACCAGTGTAACCTGTAATATTACAGGCAATTTATTTGCTGAGATGTGGTTCTTGCACACAGCAAATTTTGACCTGTTTCTTTAAAAAAAGTGTGTTTTAAAATTTCTTGCTAAAGCTGTCTTTTTTTGTTATTTACACGCTCAGCAATCTAGTGCATTATTGTGAGTGGTATCTCATTGGTTTGGTAATATTTATTGGATTGGTTTGGGAATATTTGTTGGTCAGTGATATTACTCTTGTGCCTAATGGCTCCACAAGACACTTGAAGAGGACCTGCAGTCACATGGAGTGGGCCCTTTTCAGGTACAGGGTCTGATGCTACTGCTGGCTGGTGAGTTGTCACATGGCTAGCACCATGATCATAAGTGCCTCAGCCTTCATGGCTCAAAGGTGGGAAGAAACCATCAGAGAGGAATGTGGTGCATTTGCTTTGACGACAAGCAGCATGACAATGGAGATTTTGGCAGTAACCAAAGCTTTGCAATGGGTCTGCTCTCAGACTATCTGTGAGCATGCCTGCATACTCAGTGACTTGATGAGCATGATTATGAAAGTTCAGGCGGGAAACATTTGGGAACAGTGGCTGGATGCAGATAAGAATTCGTGCATTCATAAAGTGATGTACATTTTTGTGCCTGGACATGCAGGAGTTCGGGGTAATAAGAGAGCAGATAGGTTGGCCACACACGCTGCTACTATGGCTGCTGGTGGAGCGATGGATCGAGCTGACATTTTGAACGCCCTACAGGAAAATGCACGAGCAAAATACTGTATAAGACATTAAAGTGCACTTCTTCTGCATTCGTTCTCAAACTCCTGCAGATTAGCAGGATGTAGTCCGGAAAACGGAATGCTTTGTGTCATGGTTTACAGCATTGCTGCGATATCTATGCCTTTCTGCCAGACACATCCAACTTCAGCATGGCTTTGGGTCACTGACCCTATATGGGATGGGACAGCAAACTCCATCCCATAACTTCCTTAGTCACCTTTTACGACATGCATGGAAGGTAAACAGTGTTGCTATTCTTTGCTCCCCGTTCAGGCCCCGGCAACACACGGGCATCAAGTGCACTAATGCATGACATTCTGGTTATTGCTGTGTACTTCTGGCCTAATACAGCATCTTTACTTGCTAGGCAAGACTGTGGTCTTGTCCGAATGATCACTCTTTCTAAGATATCCCAGCAAAGGAAGTGTGTATGAACAGTCATTTGTTAAACTGGGAGATTAGTATTGTTGGTTTATACAGAAAAAAATTAGTAGATATATTTGATATTGTTTCAGATTTCTGGAGAGATGCTCAACAATGAATATGTCAAAATGGAGCTCAATCAGGATGAATGTTTTAATGGGAAAATGACAGAATGTCAGGAGGTCAAGCAGCCTGGTCCATGTAGACTTTTGAACTGTGGTAACTATTTCATTTTGTGATGTTCTCTGTCCCATATTTGTGATGTGTAATCTTATTCTGGCATGTTCTGTGATGATTCTGTAATCATCATCAAAGACAAAAGAATATGCTACATTGGTACACAGGTTCTTATTGTTCACAAACATTTGCCAAAGAGCACTCCCAGGTATTTTAAAGTTAATGATCTCTGCACTATCTCTCCACCTAGATTTATAGGAGACATTAGATCCATCTCTTTTACTTTTTTCCTAACTAAGAAAATTTTATTGATAATATACAATCAATTACCACACCTATATTTATTAATAAAACCTACTATAAAATTAGTTGGACTTTAGTACCAGATTCTAACTTCGGTACAAGCCTAAAGTCTAACCCAAAATGCCACATGAGTGAGCCACTAGCTAAAATATTCAAAGTTCTCTTATCATTTCTGTACAACATTCCACAGTTAAAATCTTGAACTTATAATTCCTGCTACTACTGAAGTGAAGTAAATGTGGCTAGCTCTATTTAAGTTAACCTGTAGTAACCCAGAGAAAAATAATGAATGCTTCCTCTGGCACCTGGATATGTTTTATGACTTCTGGTTATTCTGCACGTGTTTGCTTTTTTGGCATAACATATTTATTTATTGAGTTATAGATTTAAAATTCCACCAAAGATGGATGTGTCGGGCCAGTGGCACAAAAAAACAATGGTGACACAACACATTTCCATTTTCTGGACTACATCCTGCTGGAAATCTAGTTTGACCATTGTCATGCTACAAGAGAGGTCCAGTGGTAGTTTCAGAATGATCGTTGAAGAAGATTTCAAATTTGAAGGCAATAGAGATAAGTGGATGCTGGATATGGTGGTGTTGTTTGTTTGTGTGTGTCAGTAGCGCTACTGACATGGATAATAACAAAAACACACACATGCACATAAAGACTTACAGTTTCCTGATAGGCCTAGACTAGTTCTAGTACACTCACAGAGTTAAGGATGATGTTATGCCTAGACTAGACCTAGTCTAGTGATGCAGTGAAATAGAGATGTTCATACAATAGAAGACATAATTAATACATAAGGAGATAAGGCTGATCACAAATAAGAAAAATCCTATAAATGTGACTGCATTAAAGAAAAAAATGGAATAATAATATTTGATAAAACAGAACAAAATAGGCAGATGAGGCTATGAGACAGAACTGTTTGACGACCAACAGAACAAAAAACCAACAATACACAACAGTGATGGACCAGAAGTACTGAAAGCAGAAGTAGAAAATGCAATAAAATGTGGAAATGGCAACATAACAACAGGTATAATAAAAAAATATGAATTTGGTGTTGATATTATGATATATAACATATATGAAACAGGCCACATACCTAAAGATATCATCAATATTCATACCACAACCTAAGAAGCCCGGTCTGTGGACTGTACAGAATATAGAACAAGTCTAATGAGTCATTTAACTAAACAAAACTCCTCAAGATAATACATGAATGAATTAAAAACAAGATAGACATGGGGGTCGGTGAAGAACAATTTGGTCTTAGAAAAAAAAAAGGAACCAGAGAAGCTATACTTAGTATCCGACTAGTGATAGATAAATATATAGAAGTCCAAAAAAAGTATCTACATTTGTTTCATAGACTACAGGAGGGCCTTTGACAGAGTCCAACATGAGAAATTAATCAAAAGTCTTTAAGAAATAGGCATAGATGGAAAAGACATCAGACTGATTAGAAATATATACTGGGAACAGACTGCATCAATAAAGTGTGAAAACAGCTACTCACCATCCATAGAAATAAGAAGAGGGGTAAGACAAGGCTGCATTTTATCACCAAGCCTATTTAATATCTACACAGAGAATATCTTTAAAAATATAGGAGAAATGCCAGGACTCAAGATCAATGGGAAAATAATAAACAACCTGAGATATGCAGATGACACTTCTTTTAGCAGAAAATGAACAGGAACTACAAAGACTAATAGATCAAGTCAATAAATCAAGTAATGAATATGGACTGGATATAAATATCCAAAAAATAAAAACCATGATAATCAGCAAGGACATAGAAGAACAAGAGCTAAACATAAACATACATGGAGAGAAACTACAACAAGTAAAACATTATCAATATCTTGGACACATAGTCACAAATGACGGCAAATGTGAAACAAGATAAACGGAGAATAGGAATGGCTAAAAGTACCTTCAATGACATGAGGAAAATAGTAAGATCTAAACAAATTACAAACAAGTTAAAAATGAGAATTATAAAATGCTACATCCATTCTATATTAATGTATGGATCAGAAACATGGACACTAAATAAACAATTAGAAGACAGAATTGATGCCTTTGAGATGTTGGTATATAGGAGAATAGGGAGAACATCATGGAAAGATAGGAAAACAAATAAGAAGGTGCTAACAACACTTAATATGAAGAAATAATTACTAAGAGAAATACAAATCAGGCAAATAAAATATTTTGGACACATTAAAAGACATGACACCTTAATGAAGATCTTACTTGAGGGTAAAGTCAAATGGAAGCGAGCAAGAAGTAGGCAGAGATACAAGTGGGAGAGTAACATCACAAGATGGACAGATCACAGTCTAGCAGAGTGCACCACCAAAACAAGAGACGGGACGTTAAGGATCTGTTGCAGCCAACCTTCGTTGTGGAGACAGCACCTGATGATGATGAGACCTAGTCCACTCGGTCAAGGATGATGATAAGCCTAGTCTAGATCTAGTACACTCACAGAGCTCATGATGATGACAGGCCTAGACTAGATCTAGTCCACTCACAGAGCTCATGATGATGACAGGCCTATACTAGATCTAGTCCACTCACAGAGCTCATGATGATGACAGGCCTAGACTAGATCTAGTCCACTCACAGAGCTCATGATGATGACAGGCCTATACTAGATCTAGTCCACTCACAGAGCTCATGATGATGACAGGCCTAGACTAGATCTAGTCCACTCACAGAGCTCATGATGATGACAGGCCTATACTAGATCTAGTCCACTCACAGAGCTCATGATGATGACAGGCCTAGACTAGATCTAGTCCACTCACAGAGCTCATGATGATGACAGGCCTATACTAGATCTAGTCCACTCACAGAGCTCATGATGATGACAGGCCTAGACTAGATCTAGTACACTCACAGAGCTCATGATGATGACAGGCCTATACTAGATCTAGTCCACTCACAGAGCTCATGATGATGACAGGCCTAGACTAGATCTAGTACACTCACAGAGCTCATGATGATGACAGGCCTATACTAGATCTAGTCCACTCACAGAGCTCATGATGATGACAGGCCTAGACTAGATCTAGTCCACTCACGGAACCAAGGATAATGACAGGCCTAGACTAGACCTAGTCCACTCGGTCAAGGATGATGATAACCAGAAAACCCAACTCCTCAAATCACTTGTCACTATAGACAGCATTTACATCACTTGTCACTATAGACAGCATTTACATCACTTGTCACTACAGACAGCATTTACATCACTTGTCACTACAGACAGCATTTACATCACTGTCACTACAGACAGCATTTACATCATTTGTCACTACAGACAGCATTTACATCACTTGTCACTACAGACAGCATTTACATCACTTGTCACTATAGACAGCATTTACATCACTATTATTTGTATATATTATTAACATTTACATGATTATACCTTGATCTACAGTAACTAACACACTGAAGCTTTCAAAATCTCCTTCGATCGAATCAGCTTCCAAGAAGAATAGATCTGTGTGAGCAATGGCTTTCCACAGTGAAATAAACAATGTGGCTTCCTAACGTTAATAGACCAAATATAATGTATGAGTCTTTGATTTGGGTTATTGATTGGGTTCCAATAATATAATGACTGGGTTCCAATCAGCTGTTTGCCCCTTACCTACATCATACATTATATTAAATATCACAGGGCAAAGGTGAACCCTGTGAAATGCCTGGGTGTATCGTTGGATCAAACGTACAACTAGACAAGCAACACTTAAAACTGTATCATGATGATGATGAAATAATTCCTTTATCTGTGAGCAGGTAGATCTTGACACATGATGATGATGAAATAATCCCTTTATCTGTGAGCAGGTAGATCTTGACAGCCCATAAGTTTTCTGACAAAAGCACAGGTACTTCTCAGTTCTATAACTGAGGGAAAACCTGGACTCATATAAGATTGTCTCAAAGACATGATTGTGCAAGGTAGGTTTATGGATACATGTTTAATCCCTGAATGGTGGCATTCTGGTGTGCCAGTATCCCAGAATTACCACATCCTGACATGAGGACAGTACACACTCCTGGGCCAATTATAACATCATTCTTCTGTCAGATTTGCTGACACATCCCTAGTGACATCTAGTATTCCCCATCATCTAGAGAGTCTGCCAGAAAAGAACAAAGATGTCAGCAAGACAGCATATTTTCTTTATCTTTGGGGATTATTTGTTAGAAAGACAATATTACGAAATTAAAACAAGATCAAGACATGCAGTGACAACTGTGATTTTTTTTCACAGGTGACAGGTTATTTTTTTTCACAGGTGACAGGTTGTCATCTTATCCGCCCAAATTTCTTTTGTCACCTACCACATGCCTGGAAAGAAGACATTGTCCCTGTTCTTTGCACCCTGAACTAGAAATCAAGGTCCCACTTGAGGGCATGATTTTTCTTTCCAAAACTATCTTGCAGGGAACATTTACTAGTGGAAGAAGGAGAAGGGAGGAGGAAAGTATGCATTAATAATATTAATGACCGGACAGGATTAAGATTATCCACACTTAAAGAAAGATAACAAAAAGAAATGGCACAATTTCTGTCTTCATGTTTCCAGAGTAGCATCTCTACAAAACTAAACGGTGATGGGTTTGATGATGCAAATAATATTTATTATAGACATTTTTATTGACCTGTCACTGTTCATTGTTTATATATTTATTATTATAAACATTTCATTGACTTGTCACTGTTCATTGTTTATATATTTATTATTATAAACATTTCATTGACTTGTCACTGTTCATTGTTTATATATTTATTATTATAGACATTTCATTGTCCTGTCACTGTTCATTGTTTATATATTTATTATTATAAACATTTCATTGACTTGTCACTGTTCATTGTTTATATATTTATTATAATAGATATTTCATTGACTTGTCACTTTTTGCGGTATATTTCAGAGATTAATGATGACACATATAGAACACATACAGGAGAGAGACTTTACAAATGTGATGTTTGTGGTGCAGGATTTGCAACAAGTAGTACTCTTCAGGCACACAGAAGGGAAAATACAGGAGACAAGCTTCACACGTGTGATATTTGTAACAGAGGTTTTATTGAATTTACGTCACTGAAGAGACATATAGAGCAACATAAAGTAGATAAACCTTTTGAATGTGATGTAAGTGGTGCAGAATTTACAAGTAGTAACCTTCAGTTACCACACAAAAGAATACATATGAGTCTCATGGCAGGAGAGAAACCTTGCAAATGTGATGTTTGTGGCGCAGGATTTACTAGAGGTTATGTTCTTAGGAGACACAGAAGAATACATACAGGAGAGAAACCTTACAAATGTGATGTTTGTGGTGCAAGATTTGCTGCAAGTGATAAACTTCAAATACATAGAAGAATACATACAGGAGAGAAACCTTACAAATGTGATGTTTGTGGCGCAGGATTTACTAGAGCCAATGGTCTTCATATACACAGAAGAGTACATACAGGAGAGAAACCTTACAAATGTGATGTTTGTAGTGTAGCATTTTCGTCCAATCATAGCCTAAAGCGCCATAAAAAAATACATACAGGAGAGAAACCTTACAAATGTGATGTTTGTGGTGCAAGATTTGCTGCAAGTGTTAACCTTCAAATACATAGAAGAATACATACAGGAGAGAAACCGTACAAATGTGATGTTTGTAATGCAGGATTTACTAGAGCCGATGGTCTTTATATACACAGAAGAATACATACAGGAGAGAAACCGTACAAATGTGATGTTTGTAGTGTAGCATTTTCGTCCAATCATAGCCTAAAGTACCATAAAAAAAGAACACATACAGGAGAGATACCTTACAAATCTGATGTTTGTGGTGCAGGATTTGCAACAAGTAGTACTCTTCATACACAAAGAAGGGTAAATACAGCAGAGAAACTTCACATGTGTGATATTTGTAACAGAGGTTTTATTGAATTTACGTCACTGAAGAGACATATAGAGCAATATAAAGTAGATAAACTTTTTGAATGTGATGGAAGTGGTGCAGAATTTACAAGTAGTAACCTTCAGTTACCACACAAAAGAATACATATGAGTCTCATGGCAGGAGAGAAACCTTGCAAATGTGATGTTTGTGGCGCAGGATTTACTAGAGTTTATGTTCTTCGGAGACACAGAAGAATACATACAGGAGAGAAACCTTACAAATGTGATGTTTGTGGTGCAAGATTTGCTGCAAGTGATAACCTACAAATACATAGAAGAATACATACAGGAGAGAAACCTTACAAATGTGATGTTTGTGGCGCAGGATTTACTAGAGCCGATGGTCTTTATATACACAGAAGAGTACATACAGGAGAGAAACCTTACAAATGTGATGTTTGTAGTGTAGCATTTTCGTCCAATCATAGCCTAAAGTACCATAAAAAAAGAACACATACAGGAGAGATACCTTACAAATCTGATGTTTGTGGCGCAGGATTTACTAGAGCCGATGGTCTTTATATACACAGAAGAGTACATACAGGAGAGAAACCTTACAAATGTGATGTTTGTAGTGTAGCATTTTCGTCCAATCATAGCCTAAAGCGCCATAAAAAAACACATACAGGAGAGAAACCTTACAAATGTGATGTTTGTGGTGCAAGATTTGCTGCAAGTATTAACCTTCAAATACATAGAAGAATACATACAGGAGAGAAACCGTACAAATGTGATGTTTGTAATGCAGGATTTACTAGAGCCGATGGTCTTTATATACACAGAAGAATACATACAGGAGAGAAACCGTACAAATGTGATGTTTGTAGTGTAGCATTTTCGTCCAATCATAGCCTAAAGTACCATAAAAAAAGAACGCATACAGGAGAGATACCTTACAAATTTGATGTTTGTGGTGCAGGATTTGCAACAAGTAGTACTCTTCATACACAAAGAAGGGTAAATACAGCCGAGAAACTTCACATGTGTGATATTTGTAACAGAGGTTTTATTGAATTTACGTCACTGAAGAGACATATAGAGCAATATAAAGTAGATAAACCTTTTGAATGTGATGGAAGTGGTGCAGAATTTACAAGTAGTAACCTTCAGTTACCACACAAAAGAATACATATGAGTCTCATGGCAGGAGAGAAACCTTGCAAATGTGATGTTTGTGGCGCAGGATTTACTAGAGTTTATGTTCTTCGGAGACACAGAAGAATACATACAGGAGAGAAACCTTACAAATGTGATGTTTGTGGTGCAAGATTTGCTGCAAGTGATAACCTACAAATACATAGAAGAATACATACAGGAGAGAAACCTTACAAATGTGATGTTTGTGGCGCAGGATTTACTAGAGCCGATGGTCTTTATATACACAGAAGAGTACATACAGGAGAGAAACCTTACAAATGTGATGTTTGTAGTGTAGCATTTTCGTCCAATCATAGCCTAAAGCGCCATAAAAAAATACATACAGGAGAGAAACCTTACAAATGTGATGTTTGTGATGCAAGATTTGCTGCAAGTATTAACCTTCAAATACATAGAAGAATACATACAGGAGAGAAACCTTACAAATGTGATGTTTGTAATGCAGGATTTACTAGAGCCGATGGTCTTTATATACACAGAAGAATACATACAGGAGAGAAACCTTACAAATGTGATGTTTGTAGTGTAGCATTTTCCTCCAATCATAGCCTAAAGCGCCATAAAAATAGAACACATACAGGAGAGATACCATACAAATCTGATATTTGTGGTGCAGGATTTGCAACAAGTAGTACTCTTCATACACAAAGAAGGGTAAATACAGGAGAGAAACTTCACATGTGTGATATTTGTAACAGTGGTTTTGTTGAATTTTCATCACTGAAGAGACATATAGATCAACATACAGTAGATAAACTTTTTGAATGTGATGTAAGTGGTACAGGATTTACTAGAAGTGATAGTCTTCAGACACACAGAAGAATACATACCGGTGTCATGGTTGGAGAGAAACCTCACAAATGTGATATTTGCAGTGCAGAATTTACTAGAAGTGATAGTCTTCAGGCACACAGAAGAATACATACAGGAGAGAAACCTTACAAATGTGATGTCTGCAGTACAGGATTTACTAGAAGTAGTTACCTTCAGAAACATAGAAGAATACATACAGGAGAGAAACCTTACAAATGTGATGTTTGTAGTGCAGGATTTGCTAGAAGTAGTAACCTTCGAGTACATAGAAGAAAACATACAGGAGAGAAACCTTACAAATGTGATGTTTGTAGTGAAGGATTTACTGCAAGTAGTAACCTTAAGGTACATAGAAGAAAACATACAGGAGAGAAACCTTACAAATGTGATATTTGTAGTGCAGGATTTACTACAAGTGGTCGCCTTCAATCACACAGAAGAAAGCATACAGGAGAGAGACCTTACATGTGTGATATTTGTGGTGCAGCATTTTTGTTAAGTGGTAACCTAAATCGCCATAAGTTGATACATACAGGAGTTAAACCTTACAAATGTGATGTTTGTGGTGCAGGATTCATTACACGTAGTAATCTTCGGAAACACAGAAGAATACATACAGGTCGCATTACGAGAGAAATAACTTACATATGTGATCTATGTGGTGCAGGATTTACTACAAGTCATAGTTTTCAGAAACACATAAGAAAACATAGAGGAGAGAGACCTTACAAATGTCATATTTGTGGTGTAGGATTTTTTGAAAGAGGTACTTTAAATCGCCATTCAAAAATACATAAAGGAGAGAGGCCTTATACATGTGATGTTTGTGGTGTAGGATTTATTGAAAAAGAGACTCTGAAACGCCATACAAGAATACATACAGGAGAGAAACCTTTCAAATGTGATATTTGTGGTGTAGGATTTATTCAACATGGTACCCTAAAGAGCCATAAAAGAACACATATAGGAGAGAGACCTTTCAAATGTGATTTTTGTGGTTTAGAATTTACTCGAAGTAGTATTCTTCTGATGCATACAAGAATACATACAGGAGAAAAATCTCACACGTGTGATATTTGTAACAGAGTTTTTGTTGAATTTACTGCACTGAAGAAACATATAGATCAACATACTATAGATAAACATTAAAAATGTGATGTTTGTGGTGTAGGATTTCCAATCAATAACAGCTTGAAGTTTTTGCTTTCGGGGACATGTCAATTGTGTCATCGTACAAGTGAGCAAAGACTCTACCATGAGAGTGATGTCAGCAGCTGACACTAAATAATCACAGTGCGTAATCCTGTATGAGACTTTTGTTCTTCCAGTAATTGAGTATGCAGCTGCCATCATCACTGCCAGACAAATGCAGATTGAAATTCTGGAGAGATTTCAAAATGAAGTGATGTGGGAATGTGTATCATACTGGATTGAACATATCCTGTGTGACTGAGATTTCTTCTCAACTTACCAAGAATACATGACTGACCTATGCATACCTCAGAGTGAATTCTTCACATGAATTGATGCCTCTGGTGCACAAATCTGTCAGACAGTATCCTCAGTTACACCCCATCTATGATTTACCTATATTAAATCACCTTGTTTGACATGTTGGGTTTGTGAGATGAGCTCACTATCAACTGTTCTCATTCCCCATATTTTTTAATGCATGTCTCTATGACAATTCTTGTGTACTTGTATGTCATTGTTTCCTTGGTTGGTTCTACTGTTAAATGTCTGACATCTAATGCCTTCATTTTTACTATGATATGCTTTAAAATATGCACTACTATAATTTTGACTTTTGTGCATCTATGAATGGTGGAGAGTGTGCATCTATGTATGGTGGAGAGTGTGCCTCTATGACAGGCAGGAATTGTGCATCTATGAATGGTGGAGAGTGTGCACCTATGACAGGCAGGAATTGTGCATCTATGAATGATGGAGAGTGTGCATCTATGACCGTAACAACTGCGTTTTTAATTCCTAACAAGAAGCATAACATGACAATAAAATATTGGTTCAAATATTATGCACTTGAAGGGGCAAATATGGACAAACAACTTTTATAAAATATCATGAAAAGGTAACATGTTTAATCACTTAACAAAACAATATATGTTTCAGTTTAAACAAGTAAAATAACATGACAGTAATGATAACTGCAGACAAAGAGTGAGAGTTGAAAAAAAAGTTAGATCGAAATTAGTGAAAAATAACTTTGCCTCATTGTTAAAAAATAACCCGCCCTTGGCCGATGATACTGTTGTGTGTGGAAGAATCAGATGTTAGCATTTGATGTAGTCCTGAGTTGTGCATCTTTGCCCCCAGTTACCCTATATCAAGCAATAATTAAATCATATGTGAAACTTCATATCATCATCAGGTGCCATGTCAGCTGGCATAGTCGATCATGGCTCTCTGTGAGACTTGCACATCATAAAATCTAGTCCATAAGTGGTAGTAGATAACGCCATTTTCTTGTATGTGTTTGTTTTTATTAAATTTACCATCATAATATTGATATGCTATATTCAAACGTGTGTGCATTAACCTTTAGCATGCTAGTTTACAAATTATGTGATGTCTTTCCTGCAACCGGAGTATGTTTTCAAAATTTTGCATAATAGTAGGTGGTTGTTTTGAAAATGTGATCACTTTTTTGTTGTTATAAATATTTAAATAATATTTGTGTGTGTGTATATATATATATATATATATAATTAAATTCTGCATATATTGGTGTACGTTTGTTTGTGTGTGTGTGTGTGTGATAAGAGATGATTGAGAGAGTAGTAAAGACGTTTACACACAAATTATATTCAAAATAAAATTACTGACCTGGTTTTGGTAAATATCCCGATCAGCAAAACTTCGATACATACCAAATTTTTACATTATTTATGGCCAAATCTTCATAATTTCACTGGCGATATTGATTAAACCTTATATATTTGTCATAAAATCATTCTCTAAAGCTAGATCTAGTCCAAAACTGAATTGCTCCAAAACAATTGATATTTTTTGTCTCAAACTATACAAACCAGCGTGGTCTTATGTATTTTCAGGTGTGAAAACAACCTACCTCTCAAAATGTCATAATCTGAATCAAAATCCATGATAATTTTATGAAAATATGATTAAACAAAAATCTATAAAACCCAATTCACTTTCATAGTGTCATACCAATGTTGAGATGTGGACAGATTGCAAAAATTTTTATATTTTACCGGCATTCAGTTCATGGATGTGAGACTTCTTGTTGTAGGAAAACAATTTCACAATTGCAGGAAAAGGATGCCAGATTTTTCTAATCTGGTAACTAAATTATTTAAAATTGGGGTTTCTTTCTTGATTTCAGTGTGCCTAGCAACTGGAACTTTTATTGGGTGGTTACACTTGACCTCTGCTATCTTGTACAGTGTAAACTGTTGGTGGATGCAGACCACTCCAGTGTGCCTAACATTAAACTTCACCTTTAGGAAGTTACTGCATACTGGGTTAGAAAAGGGGGATTGGATTAACCTAGATTGCCTATTTTATATGGACTAGATCAAATGGCATGTTAATTCCCACTTTAAATTTTGGAGACAACCAAATGGTCCAGTGAATTTATCTTCTGGACCATATGTTTTTAACAATTCTCTATTCATGTACTGAGATTTCTGCTTGATCTCCCCGATATTAGAATGTGACATCAGGTAGCATAAGTAAGGTCATACCTAAAAGTGACAGAATACAACCATCACCTGTTACACCAGGGTCTAGATGAGTTAAAGGAAAAATGAATCAAGTGTGGCAGATCATGGATGGCAGAGACTGAACACATACTAAGAAGAGTATGTGAATTTGAAGAAATAGGAAAGGGCAGCGAATGGGTGGAGGTAGACACTAAGAAAAAATCACTGACTAAAGTAATAATACAACTAGATAAAGCATGTTGTAAATGGACAGACTTTAGGCCACAGGATACAGTGCATAAACTCGCATAGTGACACTCAAAATCACAAGACATAATTATATACACAGATGGCTCAGTTAACAAAAACACAAATAAAAGCGTTTGGGGTTTTGTTGCCTACAGACAAGGCGTGAAATTTGTTGAGAAATCTTAAGCATTATCCACTGTCACATCGATATTGAGGATGGAGATAGAGGGAGTTACAGCAGTATTTACTTGGTTGATAACTGGTACATCAACACACTCGGTATCTCAAAGCATCCTGTGCAAGTTAGAAAATAAGATTATTGAATAACTCAATTGTCCAGAGCATCACATGGATATACTGCCCTGGTCATGCTGGGGTCAGAGAAAATGAGAGATACGACATATTGTCCGGCACTGCAGTGATAGCCGGCACAATGATGAGAAGAGATAAAGCAGGCTTGATCAAGGCAGTAATAAATTCATTTCAAGATGAAGATTATGTCAATGAGGCCGAGAACATACACATACAGAGATCACACAATCAAAACTTTACCAGGACTCTTGATTCTTCACACTGAGATGGCTGCTGGAACGAAGGGTGGAGCACTTATGCGAATGTGCTGTGAGACCAGTTTCTAATCAAGAATTAAGTCGTTGGGTAGTGGAGATATCATCAGTTGATATAAGAAGTTATTACGGACAACAATACAGGGTCTCGTTGAATTGATGACAGCTAGCATTAAAAAGCTACAATTCAATCCAAAAAAATGTGTTGCTATTAAAGCTGTATGAAAGGAAGGGGGTTGATATGTTTAATCTCTCTCTCGTGGTAAAACAAGGTATGTTGTTTCGTAATACGAATTATTCTAAATATAGGGTAAACCCACTCAACCAATTATAAAGGATAGATTATGTAATTCCCACAAATACTAGGTCATTGTTTTTATTTTTTGCTACCCCCCTCCTCTATTTTAGAAAATTAGTCTGGGGGCGTGGGTACCTCTCCTTAGAAGCGTCCACAGTTGGCAGATAGTGGACAAATCTCTAGATGTAGAGGCCAGCTGCGATATAAGCCACTGGACGAATAACACTCTGACCAAACCGGTGTTGCTGCCTACAAGAACAGAAAAAGCATGTCAATGAACCCTAAACAAAATCCAAGAACTGAAAAACCTGGCAACACAAAGACAGAAATAGAAAGCTATGGTTTCTGCCCTATGCTCAGCCTATGACCCTGGAGGAACTTAAGATAACAACCAATCTAGGGCTACGAGGATATTTATCAAAGAGGTAAAGAAATTGAAGACTGAATAATAAACTCAAGTCTTTTGTAGTTCATACAGTGGCCCATAGAGCTTTGATTCCAGTATTGTTTCCTCTGGCCAATATGTCTGCCTCAGCGTTTCATGCTCAGAACACTCTTGAAGTATATGTTTGGCACTCTGTGCTGCCTGTCCACATGTACACATGGCCATGTTGCCAATCTTGAACTTTGAGTACATGTGACTGTGGAGTCAGTTTTGTCCTGTTCTGAGGCATAGAATTACAACTTGTTCTGATCTGTTCATAATGTGACAGTCATCTTGTGTTGGTGTTTGTGGCTTTCTTATTGACTTGATCATCTGTTTTTTCTGATGGTAGGTGATTGGTATATCTGGTTGGTCTTCGGCAGCACCTTCCTTAGCCAGTTGGTCTGCTTTTTCATTTCCTAGTATTCCACAGTGAGAGGGTATCCACTGCATGGTTACGCTATACTGGTAAGACAATTCATTAAGTAGTTTTTGCAAGTCTGATAGTTTTCCAGACTGGAGAGCTTGAAGCACTGACCTTGCATCTGTCAGGAATACCACAGGCTGTAGGTCAGAGTTGGAGTTCAGCAGTTTTTTAGTTCTTACCCTAATTGCCTGGATTTCTACATCATAATTATTGCAGAATTTTCCTGTCAGTGTTCTGATTGTATCTCTAGGCTTGTGTGAATATTCTATATATACACCTGCACCTCCATTCCTCATTGCATTCTGTGCTGACCCATTTATCTTGTGGATATTCCTCATCCAGGAAACTGAGGGTGACTGTCCTTCGCTGCACACTGTTCTGTTAGTCCTCGCTTAATATTCCTTTCACGTGGGTCTGAAACTAATTCTCATAAACTTGCCAGATGACACACTAACATTCTACTCCAGAGCCTAGAAAAAAAACTAGACCTTGCCATGTCAACAGACGACATAAAATGACATTACAAAAACAGTAGAAAGTCAACTGGGAGGAAGTGACCATGTACCAGTCATCCTGCAAATCTCCAATACAGGAAAACATAACATGTCCACAAGCTGGATCCTCTTCAAAAACAGACAAGCTCTGACCCAATATCAACCTCACTAACAACATAAACCAAATCTCTCAAATAAATAAAGCAATACTTCAATCCGTACAGAATGCAATCCCAGAGGGTAGATGAAGATAATACAAGCTTATTGGAGTGAGACCTTAGAAAAATTGCATAAACAGCTGAATGATGCAAGGCATACAATGGAACAAATCCCTACATCAGAAAACACACGAACAAAAGAGAACAGATATTCTTGATTAGAAACTGGCTTCACAGCACACGGTACATTCCCATAAGTGCTCCTCCCTCCGCTCCAGCAGCCATCCCAGTGTATGTAGACTCATAGTTCCGGTCAGGTGTTGATTGTGTGATCTTCGTTGAACCTCATTGACATCATCTGCATTTTGAAATGAATTTATTACTGCCTTTATTAAATCTGCTTTATCTCTTCTCAGCAATGTGCCGTCTATCGCCGCATTGCCTGCCAGTAAGTCGGCTCTCTTGTTTCCTCTGACCCCAGCATGACCAGGGCAGAATATCCATGTAATGCTTTGGACAACTGAGTTGTTCAATAAGTCCCACCATTCTTTTCTTAGCCTGAAATTTTCTATCTTGCACAACATGCTTTGAGAGTCTGTGAGTATTACCGCTGTGTTGATGTATCAGTTATCAACCAATTAAGAGCTGCTGTAACTCCCTCTATCTCCATCCTCATGCTCGATGTGACAGTGGAATATGCTGAAGATTTCTCAACCAACGTCATGCCTTGTCTGTAGGAAACAAAACCCCAACCGCTTTTATTTGTGTTTCTGCTAACAGATCCATCTGTGTATATAATTATGTCTTGTGGTTTCGAGTGTAGTTGGGCGAGTTCTTGCACTGTATCCTGACTGTCGTCAATTTTCGACACGCTTTATCTAGTTGTATTATTACTTTAGTCAGTGATTTCTTCTCAGTGTCTACCTCCACCCATTCACTGCCCTTTCTTATTTCTTGCAATTCACATACTATTCGCAGTGTGTCTTCAGCCTCTGCCAACCATGATCTGCCACGCTTAATACGTTTTCCCTTTGACTCATCTAGACGATGGTGTAATGGGTGGTGGTTGTATTCTGTCACTTTAAGGTACGACTTAACTTGTGCTACTTGATGTCGCACTCTAATGCTGGGGAAATCTAGCAGAAATCTCATAGCAGAGATGGGCGTATCTCTAGTACACCCCAGTACCGCTCTCATTGCCTCATTTTGAACTTTTTCCAATCTATCGACTTGTGTCTGTGACAAAGTTAGTAGGCCGAGGCCATAATCTATTATAGATAGCACCACCACTTGCAGGAGCAGAAAAAGTACCCATTGCTAGGTCGCCATAACCTTGATAACACTGATCCCTCTTCTAGCCTTCTGAATCATATTGTGACGTGCTTGTTGAATGAATGACTTCTATCAAAGATTATCCCAAGATATTTAAGGTCCTGTTCTCTTTCAATGAATGAGCCCATGCAACTAACAGCTGGCAGTGTGTCATTAACCAGATTATTATTTAAGGAGTACCAGACGACCTTTGCTTTCAAGGGATTGATCACAGCGTTGTAAGCTCTGCACCATATCGACAATTGATCTAGTCCATTGTGTACACTGTCAGCGATATCTCTTCTGTTCCTGCCCATGTTGTATAGTAGGATATCGTCAGTGTATGTTAGAACTCTACAATTGCTGGGAGTTTGCAATTGAGCAATTCTCAATTAAACAGTACTGGGGACAGAGGAGATCCTTGTGGCAGACCAGGTGCTATTGTTCTGATCTCAGATGTCCAGGATCCACACCTCAGAGCGACTTTTCTACAGATTAGCACATTTGCTATCCAGCGTATGATCCAGGGGTGGATATCTTGTTCCCTTAGCATGTCGATGAGATGGGTGTAGCTAACTCTATTGTATGCATCTTCCAGGTCTATCGCTGCAACTGCAGATTCTTCTTTGTTCTGAAAACCTTCATAAACTTCATATGCAAGAACTGCTGCATTTGTGACTGTGTCTCGTCTAGGTCTGTATGCCTCTAGATTATTTGGGAGAACGCCTTTTATCTCTAGTTCCCTGGTTATGCGTCTAGCCACAATTCGTTCCAGAATCTTACCGTATACATTCTGCAGTGTGATGATGCGATAACCTTTTATGTCAGTAGAATCTTTGCCTGGTTTTGGCACGGGTATATGATAGCTATGTAGCCACTCCTCTGGTACTACTCTTGTTTTCAGACTCGTATTATAATCGTCTGTTATTTTAGCTAGCATATTCTCCTCAATGTCCTTGAGTAAGCTGTACCTGATTCCATCCGGACCTGGAGCGCCATCGGATACATTCTTAATAGCCAGTTGCACTTCTTTAACATCTGCAAGCTGGTCTTCTTTGGCCCTAAAATCCTTGATGGATGTCAGGATATGCAGCATTTCTTTGCGCTGATCTAAGTCACCCTGATTAGTTTGTTGAAGATATCTGTCAAAGAAAGCTCTACCTTTCATATCATCTGATGGGGTGCAAAGCGAACGCATTGCTCTAGGCGGACCCAGGGTTAGCAGATAACCAAGATCCCAAATGTACCTCCACGCGGTGCACCCTGGAAACAGAAATACAGCAGCTCGAGCTGATTCTGGCCAAATCATTTGGGGATCGTGTCCGAGAATGTGGAGGTAGCAGATGGAAAGAGATTTGCACAAGAGACAGACAATATCTCCGACATCACCACATATAGCAACACTGTCGACACACAGTGAAGCAAGTCAGTCCAGTCCGAACATTGGAGGGGCGGCCAATGTAAAATGCACGTAAAGATAGATGCATGGCGAGAGACAAATAGATTTCATACCGAGTACAATGAAACAATGAAAGGGCAGAACAGCGCTAGAGGGCAGCGCGAACTGCAAATAGAAAGTGACAAGTCCCTAGGAAAGGGGAACTACAAGATCCGTCAGCTCGAGTCGAGCTTCTAGTTACCTGTGTTCCTTACAGGTAGAGACCCAGACCCATCCATTGGCGTTTGGTAAAGCAAGAAGACCTAACCCAACTCTAATGTCGAGCCTTCCTAAACCGGAAATATGCTCGCGAAGAGAAAGGGTTCCGTACTCGATGCGCTCAGGCACAAAAGGGACAATGATGTAGCCCTAGCCCAACTCTACTGTCAGGTTTTCCTACACCGGAAATACACTTGAAGAGAGAAAGGGTTCAGTACCTGATGGGCTCAGGCGCTATTGGGACAAGGACGCTGAGCTCGAGAACGCCTTGCTCTCAAACGCGTGGTGTGAGACTCGAACTTGGACAAGGGGTACACGATGTCGGTGAATAACACCTCGGCTAAGAGGGCGAAAGAGCCAGGGTCCAACTCCTCTGTTGAGTTCTTCCCTTAAGGAACCAGGCTCACGGATGAGAAACGGTTCAGTACCCAATGGACACAGCACGCCCAATTACACGAGGCAAGTTCATAGACAATGGAACACCTCGTGCGAGTCAGACGAGAGCAAAAATCGTCTGGGCGAAGAGTCGCCACTACGCGTGCCTGGAGATAGATATAGAGGCTGTCACAGGCTAAGGGTAGCCCACCCGAATTGTCAAGGCATGCCGAAATCGGATGTGCTAGGCCTACAAGGCGCATAACGGTGGCACAACGTAATCACGCTCCCCGCGGAAATCGCACGGATATCCGTGATGGTTACAATGGAGCGAACGCAAAACAAACAAACAAACAAATATCATCTGATATCAATGCCTGCCCTGTGTCGTCCCTCACACTTGTGCTGGGTTTCGATTCTGTTCTCCGCTTCATTGACCTATGTAGTTTCCAAAACTTGTGTAATGCTTTGTCCGCCGTGACCTCCTCGGTGAATTTATTCCAACACATCTTCTTTGCTACTTCGGCAACTTGTTTAAAAGACTCTATTGTCTTCTTCATTGCATTCCGTGCCTCCAATCTATCACTGAGTGTGATGTTTGCTTGTTTCCTTATGCGTTGCCAATCCTTTATCGATTGCTTTTTTAGCAGCCATATTGCCTCTGTCTCTTTATTCCACCATGGGGGCTGTGGATCTTAGGTCTCACCCACTTGCGTACCCAGGCCTTCTTTCTCAAGCTGCTAAGCACTGATTCTTTCGTGCGCGCATATCTAAAAGGGTGGTGAATCTTGATCAATCTGTCTTGACGCCCTTTCGAGAAGCTTATGGCAAATGGTCGCTTCCATGATATTTGAGAGCTGTCCATCTCGAATCTGTCGCTCCATGACCTGAGATCAGTGCGAGATCAATGTTGGAATCGGAGTCTGTTTCTTTGGTTGCTAATCTAGTCATTCACAGATATTCATATGGCGTGAAGCAGTCATCATCCCAATTGGTAAGAAATAAAAATTAAAAAAAACCAGCAGCTCAATCTACCGACCAGTCAGCCTCTTGAGTTGCGTAGGAAAAGCAATGGAGAGAATTGTCAACTCTAGACTAATCAAATACCTAGAGGAATACCAAAAGCTCACCAAGACAAAGTCAGTCTCCAGGAAAAGTTGAAGCACAGAAAACAAGTTCATTTATCCAGCACAGGAAAACGAAAAATACTTTTCACAAGAGGAGAAGAGTGCTGGCTACTTTTATGGACTTGAGCAAGGCATGGACAGATGGTCTCCTGTCGAGCTTCTCCAAAACAAAAGTGAAGGCAGAATGTTTTCGCTGGATAAAATATTTCTTCTGCTACTGCGCAGCAAGAATCATGGGGAGGAGGGGGTACCACATATGGTGAATAGTGGAATAGCATTCAGATGTGGAATTTTGGGTGCAAATAAGCAGCCACGGACTAAACCATTGTTGCTGCGTACCAGTACATGGCGATATATCAAGTGGTACTGATATCTCCACTGAAATACCTCATATGTCCAGTGACGGGCAGCATTAAGTTAATGTGAGCCGTTATAAGCTCATGTTTCTGGCATGTGGTCACTGACACCAAGCTAGGAACGAGCAGTGGGATGGAGGCTTTTGTAAAGATATGGAGGTTGTGCATGGGAAAATCATGGAAAGTTGAATGACAGAGAATAGGAAAGGATAATGAATCCAGAGCATCAATCAATTATCTCAGGAGTGGGAAAATCTGACATCAAACCGCGAGAAGATTGTGTTCGTTATTCCTAGCTGAATCAGAATCTTCACTAAAATGAAAAGTGCCACATAAGAGCTCTTGAAACAAGGAAGCTAACCTTGAAAAAACATATCAACCTGCTGCCTTAAAATAACCACAGGGATGGGGAAATGCAGACAGAAAATACACCCGGACCTTTCGAAGACAGAGAGTGTCCGCCTACGGCGCAGATACCAGGGGAAATTAGGACACCACCAACCATCAGAAATATGGTCTTGCTACTATCTAGCCTATCTCGGTGGCGTCGTTCCTATAAGCAATAGTCGGGTAGGAACGCAGGCGGACCACTCAACTTAAGACTCGAAAGAGTCCACCAAAGCGGCCGGCTAACAGAGGTTGGCCTTACGGTGAGGGAAATGCAGAGTAGATATCATGTGTCCTCTAGAATACAGATGAAGTGAGGAACATGAAATTAGAACTCCAAGAATTCATCAGAAAAGACAACACAGATGTAATATCTATATACGGCAGAGATCGTGCATCTATGAATGGTGGAAATTGTGCATCTATGAATGGCAGAGATCGTGCATCTATGTGAATGGTGGAGATGGTGCATCTATGAATGGCGAAGATTCTGAATCTATGATCGGCGAGGATTGTGCATCAATGACTGGTGTGGTGGATGATGTGCATCGATGAATGGCGGGATTTGTGAATATATGATCGGCAGAGGTTGTGTATCTATGACTGGTGGAGATTGTGCATCTGTTACTGCGGAGATCGAGCATCTATGGCTGTTGGAGATTGTACATCTACGACTGGGGAGATCGTGCAGTATCTATGAACGGCGGAGAACGTATATCTATGAAAATCGATGAATGTACATCTTTAAGTGGCGGAGATTGTGCTTCTATGAGTGGCAGAGATCTTGCATCCATGAATGGTGGGGATCGCACATCTATGAATGGCGGGGATTGTGCATCCATGACTGGCGGAGACTGTACATTTACGACTGCCAGCTTTCTTGTATCGTTCTTCCCTTTGCAATTCCTAAAATGAAACGTAACGAAACAGTTAATTAAACTGTTTAATTGGTTTACATACCATGCAAAATGAGGAGGACTAATGACCGCAAAGAGTTGGGTAAGATGTCGCAGCGAGTCAGTAGCGCCATCTTGCTCCACTAACTGTGGGCCATCTTTCCCCAAATCGCATGGTTAGCAGCTTTAATAAAATGTCACGAAAAAACGAAGTATTTTGACAAGTTAACGTGCTTAATAACATAACAGTACAATATATGTTTCAGTTTAAACATGTACAAACAAAAAAAAAAAGACGGTAATGATAACAGCAGACAAGGAATAAAAGTTGAAAAAAATTAGATCGGGACCCATGAAAAACAAATTTACCTCATGGTTGAAAAACGACCTGTATGTAAACTGTCAAATTTCGATGTGTCACGCAATGGACGACACATCCTAAGCGACACATCTGGCCTTGAAACGATATATAAGCTCCCACCACTTAACGGCAAGTGTGAATGCGATCTACAATAATTCACCTGGGAAAGACAATAGACAAATAGATAGAATGGACGTTTCCCGCCAGATCTAGTCGTGTGTTCTACCGAAAACATCCATAGCCTAGAAAAAAACCCGAAACAACGTCTCACCCCGAGCACCATCTTACCCTCGACTACTATATACCTATATATAGGCAGAAGGAGCCGCAATAAATGGAGGTGGATTCAGTGGCGTAGCGTGGGTCAATGGCGCCAGGGACGGAATCATAATTTTCCGCCCTTGTGGCATTAAAAAAAATAAATATGTCAGTGATTGTGAAAGACTAGACGAAAATAAATTGCCGCCCTCCCGATTATGCCGTCTGGGAGGTCTGCACCTCCGCCCCCCCCCCACACCCTCGCTACTTCACTGGGTGGATTTCTTAAGACTCAAAGACTGGAGGAAAAGATCCAAAGTTTTTCAAACCGGAAATACTCCTCCAACTTTAGAGCAGAAGCAATTTCACTCTCATTAGCAAGTGCCGACTCCGCAACGAAGGTTATCTGCAACAGACCTCCAACATTCCATGTCTCTTGTTTTAGTGATGCACTACTAGACTGTAACCTGTTCATCTTGTGATATTACTCTGCCACTTGAATCTCTGCCTTCCTTTTGCTCGATTCCTTTTGACTTTACCCTCAAGTAAAGTCTTCAATAAAGTGACATGTCTTTTTCCAAAATATTTTATTTGCTTGATCTTTATTTCCTTCATAAAATATCTTTCTTTATATTAGCGTTGTTAGACCCGCTTTGCTTTCTTCTCTTTTCATGATTTTCTACCTATTATTCTATATATCTACTTTTCAAAAGCGTTTATTGTCCATGTTTCTGAGCCATACATTAATATAAAATAAATGTAGCATTTTATAATTCTCATTTTTAATTCTCATTCTTGATTCTCGATGTGAAATTAGTAACTTAGCACTCGGGATACTCCCATAAGTGCTCCGCCCTCCGTTCCAGCAGCCATTCCAGTGAATATAGACTCAAGAGTCCTGATCAGGTGTTGATTACACGATCTTCGGGTCTTTCCAAAAAGACTAGTTTTCCATCCCTCACCTCTAGACACTCACATTTCTGACATATTTGTATCTGTATGTTGTCAACCTCTTAAACCTCCTCTTCATTTTTCAACGAATTTATGACTATCTTAACCACGTTTGCTTTATCTCTTCTCAGCACTGTGCTGTATTTTGCAACATTGCCTGCCAATACGTCGGATCTCTCGTTTCCTCTGACCCCAGCATGACCAGGGCAGTATATCCATGAAATGCTCTGGACAATTGAGTTATTCAATAAGTCCCACCAGTCTTTTCTCAGAAATTACTTCCCTATCTTGCCCAGCATGATTTGAGAGTCTGTGAGTATTACTGAGTGTGTCGACGTATTAGTTATCAACCAATTAAGTGCTGCTGTAACTCCCTCTATCTCCATCCTCATGCTCGATGTGGAATATGCTGAAAATTTCTCAACCAACTTCACGCCTTGTCTGTAGGAAACAAAACCCCAAACACTTTTATTTGCATTTTTGTTAACTGAGCCATCTGTGTACATAATTATGTCTTGTAGTTTCGAGTGTAATTGAGTGAGGTTATGCGCTGTAACATAGGCACTTACACCAGTCCATTTCCGACACGCTTTATCTAGTTGTATTATTTAGTTGGTCAGTGATATTTTTCTCAGTGTCTTCCTCCACCCATTCACTGCCCTTTTCTATTTCTTCTAATTCACACACTCTTCGCAGTGTGTCTTCAGCCTTTGTGATCCATGATCTACGGTGCTTGATTGGTTTTTCCTTTAACTCATCTAGAAGTTGGTATAATATAATGGGTGGTGATTGTACTCTATTACTTTAAGGTACATCCTAACCTGCGCTACATGATGACGCACTCTTATACTGGCAATCAATACAAGGTAACTGCGTGAAACGTAACAACAATTAGACTTACGTAAAACACAGGTTTATATATCGCCTCAATGGGACAAAACCCATTGCCCATCATTACCCACTAGTGTTAGATATAGTCTATGGTGTCCCATTGAGACGATATATAAACCTGTGTTTTACGTAAGTCTAACTCTTATACTGGGGAGATCAAGCAAAAAATCGCGTAGCAGAGATGAGTATGTCCCTAGTACACCCCAGTACAGCTCTCATTGCCTTATTTTGGACTTTTCCAAATATATCGACTTGTGTATGTGACAGTGTTAGTAGGGTAAAGCCATAGACAGAGGATGGAGATTCGTGCAGCAAACCTTCGATGCGCAGATGGCATTAGATAATGAATGGTACACAGTTATACTGCAGTCTTGCAGTTATTCATATCTGAATTTGCGGGGAGACAAGTCTTTCTGATGAAGAATTTTTCAAGATGGCTGCTCCCTTGACGAGATCATTAGTTGGCCCATTAGTTTTGACATTTGTAGTAATAAATTAAAATACTGGTCTGATTTCTCTTTCACATTGTAATAAATGATATGATAGTGCTATATGCGTATTTAACCCGTCAGAGTTGTACTGACGTGATACTACATTTCATTCATCTTCCACGGTGAGTTGGTGGTAGTCTTACTACTTTACTTTTTGCTTAGTTCCTCACGCCTTTTTTTTTTTCAGCATGATGCATGGGCCGAAGAGATCTCTGGAGACTTTTTTTGTGTACTATTTGTATACATTATGATTATACAATACATCGTGACAGAAAACTTTAGGCAGAAACTTAAAGTAATCTGTTGTCATTTATTTACAAGCAACAATTATCCAATTTATCCTGCAGATGAAAATTAGGAAGCCCAAAAATGCGAAGACGTTGTTGATTGCTCTTTGCAATGCAATCAAATCAATGTGGTTCCAGCAAGCTAGGAGCAGGAATATTCATATTTCAGGACCTATCACCACTGAAAAATAAGTCACCATTGATGCAAATAAAACATCAACACAACATATTTTACTGAATTGAAGCGGAAATCTGAGCATCTATGCCATGGACTTGTCCGGTGTGCGAAGCCGAAGATAACATATTTTCTTTGTCTGGACTGCATATCACATATTGCTGAAAATCAAGCATGACCATTGTTCTGCTACTATCAGAGGGATCCAGCGGGATTTTGATGATGAACGCTGAAGAAGAAGGGACTTATCCTTTTATTGAAAAACAGGAAGAGTGTTCGCTGACCATACTATGATACTAACATTATTAAGTCTTGACTGGTTGAAAGAGGCTGTTTGTTTGTTTTGCGTTCGCTCCATTGTAATAAACACGGATATCCGGGCGATTTCTGCCGGGAGCATGATTACGTTGTACCACCATTATGCGCCTTGTAGACCTAGCACATCCGATTTCGGCATGCCTTGAAAATTCGGGTGGGCTATCCTAGCCTGTGACAGCCTCTTTATCTGTCGCCAGGCACGCGTGTGCGTGGTGACTCTTTGCCCAGACGATTTTTGCTCACATCTGTCTCGCACGATGTGTTCCACTCTCTATGAACTTGCCTCGTGTAATTGGATGTACTGGGCCTGTGATCATTGGTTACTGGACCGTTTCTCATCCATGAGCCTAGTTCCTTAAGAGGAAGAACTCATCAAAAGAGTTGGACCCTGGCTCTTAGCCGAGGTGTCATTCACCGACATCGTGAACCTATTGCCCAAGTTCGAGTCTCACACCACGCAAGATGTTCTAGAGCTGAATGACCTTGTCCCAATACCGCCTGAACCCATCAGGTACTGAACCCTTTCTCTCTGCAAGTGTATTTTCGGTATAGGAAAACCTGACAGTAGAGTTGGATCAGGGCTAAAATCGTTGTCTCTTTTGTGCCTGAGCCCATCGGATATGGAACCCTTTCTCTCTGCAAGTGTATTTCTGGTATAGGAAAGCTTGACAGTAGAGTTGGGCATCTTTGTCCCTTTTTTGCATGAGCCTATTGGTTATGGCACCCTTTCTCTTTGCGAGCATGTTTCCAGTATAGGAAGACTCGACATTAGAGTTTGGCCAGGTCTTTTTGCTTTGCTAGATGCCCATTATTGGGTATGGGTCTCTGCCTATAAGGAAATCAAGTAACTAGAAGCTCGTCATGAGCTAATAGCGCTTGTAGTTCCCATTTCCGTAATTGTATCTACTTTCTATTTGCAGTTGGTGCTGCCCTCTAGCACTGTTCTGCCCTTTCATTTTTTCCATTGTACTCAGTATGAAATCTATCTGTCTTTCGCCATGCATCCACCTTTTCATACTTTTTTCATTAGCCACCCCTCCAATGTTCGGACTGGACTAACTAGCTTCAGTGTATGTCGACAGTGTCGATGTATGTGGTGTTGCTGGTGGTGTCAGAGACATTGTCTGTATTTTAAGCATTAAAATCTCTTTCCATTTGCTACCTCCACATTCTCGGACACGATCCCCAAATGATTTGGCCAGAATCAGCTCGAGCTGCTTTCTGTTACCAGGGTGCACCGCGAGGAGGTACATTTGGGATCTTGGTTATCTGCTAATCCTGGGTCCGCCGAGAGCAATGCGTCCCCTTTGCACCCCTGAAAGAGGTTAAAAGAGAATCTTGAAATTATAGTGAAAGTAATTTGCTCTGAGACTGGATCTGTTTCACAAGAAACAACTTATGTTACTAGGAGAGGTGAGTTACAGAAAATTGATATATCATACAACCATTCTCCTAGTCGGCATACAGTGTTAATCAATCACTCAAGTGCTATGTCGAGTGGCATAGGCAATTATGCTTCTCCACAACTTTCTGTCTCTTGTGTTGTTAATAAGTTCAGCTGATGATTTATTTTTGTGCCACAGTGACAACCCATTTTCTCTGTCTTCCTCTGACTTCCCCTTGATTTTTCCGGTAGTTACTAAATATTCAAGTTTTACTTTCCTCATCACATGTCCTAAAAAACATGATTGTCTGCTTCTATTGAATATATGATGGAAAAACACAAGGGACACAATAATGTATGTTAATAATTGTCATAATCTTATATAACAAAATTCAGTTATTACGTACATATTCTTCTACACAATTTGATTAGGTGTTGTGGAACCACATATTGTGATAGTATTTTTGAAAGTTATTTGTCAAAGGTTTTTTCTTGATTGACAAATGCAATATAAAATTCTTTGTTGTTTTCAGGTGTCTTTTTCTGCCAGTTGTCTGAGTGTAAAAATAGCATCCGAACAATGGGATGATAATACCATTTGAGTGTTGTTAAGGTGTGGTTCAATGAATGCTTGTAATCTTCTTTCTAGAATTCTGTTGAGCATGTTTCCAGTGTGGCTTAGAAGTGAAATAATTCTGTTGAAAATGTTTCCAGTGTGGCTTAGAAGTGAAATAATTCTGTTGAAAATGTTTCCAGTGTGGCTTAGAAGTGAAATAATTCTGTTGAAAATGTTTCCAGTGTGGCTTAGAAGTGAAATAATTCTGTTGAAAATGTTTCCAGTGTGGCTTAGAAGTGAAATAATTCTGTTGAAAATGTTTCCAGTGTGGCTTAGAAGTGAAATAATTCTGTTGAAAATGTTTCCAGTGTGGCTTAGAATATTGTAATGAAAGATTGAATATTGTAAATAAAGGCATGAAAGAAACCTCCCCATTGCCCATAGGAAGCAAGAGTAAATTGCTCATAATTCCTGGGGTTTTCAAACAAACAACAAATCACCATGTTGAACATTCTTAATAGCTACATATATTCCCCACAAAAATGCTTACAGAACTTGATAAATCTAGTGGTCAACAAGTGCCCACTAAATTTAGAAGGGTTATAATGGATTATGTACTAAATTATGTATGACTTTAATACGAGATAATATATCTGTCAGAATCAATGACCACCATGTATAGCAAAGAGATGTCAGGTTCAGAATCGTACTCCTTTATACAGACTTACATACATTTAAATGAGACGCATTCTGAAAATTTCTAAAATAACCTATTTTGGGTTAGGCAGTTTCCCAAACTAGTTGGTCACAGGATATTTATATCCTAAAGTAATATTTTCTGTACATACGCAGACATGATGTCCACAAATTTACATTGGGATAGATGTGGTCTTTTATCATTTACAATGACAGTTATTTTTAAATGATGTTTAATTTCTTCTCCTGTACTTTTTTTTACTATATGGCTTTCACAGTTATGTTACAGAAAATAAACATATTACATAGGAGTTTATACAGTAATAGTTAAGTGTATTTTACTTATTGTTTTACCAAATATTTCTTAGGTGGTTGGACCTGAACTTGAAAAAAGGTTTCAATCTATTTATCTATTTGCTAAACCCTTTGTTGCTTTCAGCTTCAGGGGTAGAAGAGTTTTCTGGAGATGGCCCTCATGTGTGCTGGGTATATTGTGAAATTTGTCACCTTTTATTTCAATGATCCATCATTTTCATGGTCTGCCTCTACTGTATCTGTGTAATATAGCTTGCTAATGGTATGATGTCTGATGGTTGTGTAATGATTTGTGCAAACCATTTGATCTGTTATCTCTTAAGGAATTTCAATTTTTGGTTGTTTTCCAAAACTATTTTGTAAAAAGTGTCCAAGTGCACTTTAGTTGTTTCCTTTAATAGTTATATAAATCTCTGTAACTTGGAATCATAGCTTTTTGTAATAAATTTCCCTAATTATCAATACTTTTTTCAATGCTCCATTTTATGTATTCTATATTGTATTAACACCACTAAAGTAACCCTTTGAGATCATGTGTTTTCCCAGTGGCAACATTTGTGGATGCAAGACTTGGATCTTAAACAACACAATGTCCAAAAGAATAAATTCATTTGAAATGAAGTTCTACTGAACATTGAAATTACTGAAACTAAATGAAGGGTGGCTTCTAAATACCATCATAAGAAGGAAGCTACAGTATTTGGACACTTAAAGCGACATGATGGTATCGAGATGCTGATTCTGGAGTGCCAGGGAAGAGAAGAACAGGAAGACCAAGAATGGAAATGGACCAGTTCGCAGATTTTCAAATCAAATGGTCAGGAACCGGCACCAAGACGCTGGTCTTTGGACTAGAAGACAGTAAAGATGTCCTGTTCTTACGGACCGGCATAATTGACTGCAGTTTGTGGATAAGCATTGTCATTTAACTGTTGGGAATGACTGGAGACGGGTTTGGTTTAGCTAATGTCTAAAAATTTCTTCATGTCAAGGTTGAAACATTAGTTCCATAATATAACATTTTTTTGCACGTTTGAAACAATGTTGCGTTTCTTTTTTTTTTAAACAGTATATATAGCGAGGAGTTCTGCTGACATACACATTTTGATAAATTTATTATATTTTGCCCCCAACTTTTGTACTAATTCAATAACTACATAAATATATTATATATTCAGTGAAAGGTAAACAATAAGTTAACAGTTTATGTTCACTAGAACATGCACAAACACATGCTTTGTTTCTTGTTAATGACAGTATAAGCGTGACTTGACTTTCTGGTGTCATAAACAATTCAGACTTACTGGAAGTTGACTGGAATCAAATTGTGAATATTGATATACTAAAGTGTCATGGAGAACATTTATTCAGTCAGAACAGAAATAAAACAAGAAACAACAGAGTTTAATCAGGTAATGTAATATTTTAATTTATTTCATAAATAAAATAATTGTATATTTGGTTTGTGATGACACATTACAGTAACTTTAATCTGCTACTAACATTTTCATCCATAGGTGCATTAGCTATCAACAAATAAACCCCATCTACGAAGTTCAGTCATTTTCACACTGAAGTTCAGTCATCGTAGTGATGCCCGCATTTCTGCTCTCTCAAATGACTGCCCATTCCCTATGTACATCACCTGTTTTGACTTTCTGAATCATATTCAGAGTTACTTAGTATGCATGCATGGGAATAGGCTTGTGATTCTAGCCAGTTAAGTGCCTGCTTGTTGTTGCGGTAAAGGCACCACTGGCTTCGTGTACTGTTCTTCCTTTTGAAGTTTGGTCTTGTTTGTTCTTAATATTTGTGGTCATCTTGTGTTGTAGTTGACTTTTCAGTTGTCTTGATCATCTGTTTTTTTGTTGTTGGTTCATTATTGACACATCTAGTTGATCATCAGCTGCTCTTTTCTTAGACAATCTACTTTCTCATTTTCCGGTATTCCACAATGCAACCATGTTAATAAGTTCAGTTGGTAATATTTTCTCATGCCACACTGACAACCAATCAAACAATTTCACTCTTTGTCTTCTTCCTTAGATCTTTCTGGTGGTTAGTAAATGTTATTTTGTTCATCTCATCATAATCCCTAAAAATTGTGACTGTATGCTGCTGACAAAAAGCACAGAATTACAAGAACAGTATAACAAAACAATTCAAAATAGGTACAATGCAATAGAAAAATAGAAACTATTGAAGAACAGTGGACGGTGTTAAAAGAATCATTGCAGCAAACATTTAAAGAGATTCTGCCACCTAAGAAACATCTCAATAAGAAAGACTGGATGACAGAAGATATTTTGAATATGATGAAGCAAAGAAGACAGATGAATAACATTGAAGAATACAAGATGAACAACAAAATTAAACATAAATGCAACAAGGCTAAAGAGGATTGGTAAAATGCAAAGTGCAGTGAAATAGAAAAAATATCATCATAGAAATACAAGTGATCAATCAATCAATAAACCCGTAACCATTCAATGTCGTAGGGGTACCGCATTGGATGCTTCAGCACACAGAGTCCTCTAGTGAATTCTATCCTCAGTGATGCGGATGAGTGTGGCAATATCTTGTCCTGTCCATTCTTTGATGTTGTCTGTCCATGCCTTTATTTGACCTCCTGCTTCTTCTACCCTCGACAGTTCCCTGCAGTATTGTTTTTGACAAGGAATCATGCCTGCATACATGTCCGAACCATGCTAATTTTAAACAAGTGATACACATATACAAATAAAGGAATTAACAGGCAGAGAGCATGCTCACAAGACTGGGTGCCTGAAATCTAATCAGGGGCACATACTAATGGGAGAAAATGAAATCATGCACAGATGAAAAGAATATATTAAAGAACCGTATGGAGATAACAGAAATGAAACTAACTTACATTGTAACAATGAAGGTCCAAGTATATTAAAGGCAGAGATATAAGAAGTTATACAACACTTAAAAAACAAAAAACCTTCAGGCCCAGATAAGATTACAAAAGAAGAATTAGAAGCTCTGGGAGATTATGGCATTGAAGTTATCACCAGAATGTTGAATGGTATCTACAACAGTGGCTGTATTCCATCTAATTTGTTGCAATCAATTTTCATAGCAAAGAAACCTGGTACAGTAGGTTGTAGAGACCACAGAACAATCAGCCTTATGAGTCAGATGACCAAGATTTTACTGTGCATAATAATGAGGCATATAAGAGGAAAATTAAAATCAGAGATAGAAGAACAATTCGGACTCGTAGAAGGAAAATGAACAAGAAATGCCCTATATATTGTAATAACATTAATGGAGAGGGTTATAGAAGTACAAAAAGACCTTTATCTGTGCTTCATAGATTACAGCAAAGCATTTGACAAGGTGAAGCATTCTGAGATTATAAAACTGCTAGAAAATCTTAATGTTGATGGGAAAGATCTAAGAATAGTAAGAAATATGCATTGGAAACAAATGGCTGCCATGAGAATTAAAAACACTATAGGTAGATTTCAAAAGATAGAAATGGTTGTCAGGTAAGGTTATGTAATGTCACCGGATCTCTTCTCCTTTATACAGAATACATTATGCTAAATATAGAAGATATGCCAGAAATAAAAGTGGGAGGATGCAATATAAATAATTTGAGATATGCTGACAACACAGTATTGATCGCAGGAAGTGAATAGGAACTACAAGCCCTGTTAGATAAAGTAGTGAAGGAAAGTGAAAACAAAGACCCCAGTAAACAAGAAGAAATTAGAAATAATGGTTGTCTCAAAGAGACATACACCACCAGGATGCCGCATAATAATTAATGATACAAAATTAACACAAGTTGAAAAAGTGAAATATCTTGGCACCATGTTAACATCAGAAGGTAGATGCTCAAGTGAGGTAAAGAGCTGAACAGCACAAACCAAATAACATTCCAATAAATTAGAACCATTTTGTGCAATGAAAGACTATTATTAATGCAGACCAGAATTCAAGTGCTGAGATGTTATATCGAACCAATTCTTTTTATGGTGTGAAGTATGGACTGTAAACAACGAAAATTTAAAGTGAATTAGAGGCTACAGAAATGTGGTTTCTGAGAAGAATGATGAAAATGCCATGGGCAGCAAAGAAAACTAATGCAGAGTTTCTCATTAGATAAATCTGCTGGCGTAAAAAAGATCAAACGTTAGGGACAGTCAAGGTTTCTAGGGCACGTGCTGAGAAGAATACAGATTGAACACTTAATAACCACTGGAAAGGTCAAGGGGAGAAAATATAGGAAATGACAAAGAGAAAAGTTGCTAGATGGACTTGTATTGTGGCACGGTAGAAGTTCACTAACTGAGCTTATTGACAACACAAGAGACAGAATCGTGGAGAAACATGATTGCTTACCTCATTCGACACAGCACTTGATTGATTGATTGGTATGCTTCTAATTTTTGTTTTAATTGTGTCCCTTTTTTTTACTCTAGTATCTCTGAGGACTTCTACATTAGCTTTCTTGGCTGTCCATGGTATTTTCATCATTCTTCTCAAAAACCATATCTCAATAATCCCCTAGTTCACTTTCAGCTTTTTTGTTTACAGTCCCTGCATCACATCCATAGAGAAGAATTGATTTGAATATACATCCTACCACTCTAATTTACATACGCATTGATAACACTCAATGGTTCTCATATTATGAATTGCAGATTTTATTTCTGTTGTCCTGTTTATCTCAATGAAGTACCTGGCATCTGTTAAATAATACCAAGATACTGGACTTCAGATACAGTGACCATAAGGTGTAAATGTTTGACCATTGATGTTTTCACCACAAATACTGCATGTGGAATTGTAATGAAGAAAATGATAGAAACTAATAAACATCTGGAGATTAAGGTAGAGAAAAATAGCAATCTATTGGACACATCTTCAAGAAACAATAACACAATGTAGTCAATATGTGCTTGACTGGAATCCACAGGATTATGACAGAAGAGGGAAGTCTAAATAATACTTTATGTGTTACAGTGGAGGAGAGGTATGAGAAAAGAAAGTATAATTTATGATACTAAATACTTCTAAAATATAGTCATATTTTATAATGACAGTTGTAGCAGTATGTTCCACAGGGAACACATAGGTTTAGTAGTAGTAATGGTTACACTGTAGTTATGTTTATTGATATGTCCCTGGATTGTTTATTTTCAGAATCAATGTAACATTCGAGGAAAGATACCATTCCTTGCTGACATAATAAAACGAGAACTAAAGTGTGAGGTGAGTTTTTTAATTTAAATGTGGCAATTGTTTGCTGATGAACTGGTAATATAGTCACATTGATCGTTGTGACATCCTGCAAATATGTCACCCAATGTGGCACAGCAACAACAACAACAAAGTGCTCACATTGTTGAGAAGTATTAAATCTCAGAGACAGAGAAAATGTGGTGCTTGAAAGGACAAAACAGAAAACACACAGGTGTTCAACTCTGAACATGTTCCCACAATGTGGCAAGGAATTCTATGTCAGACTTGAACTTTTCTGTCATCTCCACACACACACACACCAGAGAGGTAAAACAAAAGACAAGTCTGAAACTGCTGTCATCGCAATTTTTTATGGTTATATTAGTTTTTAAAACACCAAGATACTACATGACAAAAATTACAACTCACATTTCACTCGCATTGAGTGCTTCTAACAGACTGTCTAATATCTGGAGGTCAATGTCAAGCTTATTTAATTCCTGTGTTATTCCTGTGCTATTATATGGATGTGAGAGCTGGAAAAGCTCTTTATCTTCAGAAAAGAAATTACTGAGTTTTGAGAACAAATATCTTCGTAGGATAACTAACACACATTGGAGTGAATTCAAATTGAATGATAACACCAGAGAAGAGACACATCAAAATTTCATCACAGATGTTATCAGAAAATGTCGTTGGTCCTACATCCCATGCACAGACACCAACAGAATACACAACCAATCTCTTGAATAGATACCTACAGGCAAAAGAACAAGGGGTAGACCAAAAGAAACACAGAGGAGAGCAATACTTAAAGAAAGTAAAACAACCAATATTCATACTATTCAAGAACTGCACAGAATAACTTTGAACAGACAGAATTGGAGAGATCTGCCCTATGTGTTAACTTCATTGCAAAAGGAAAATGATTGAAGATACTACAGATTTGGGCCTTTTTAAATCAGTAATGATTTCAATGTTGACCAGTGTAACCTGTAATTTTACAGGCTATATATGTGCTGACCTGTGGCACTTGCATAACTTGCATACAGCAAATGTTGACCTGTTTCTTTAAAAAAAAAGGGTGTTCTCTAATTCTAATTTCTTGCTAATACCGTCATTTTTGCTATTTACACCTTCAGAATTCAAGTACATTATTGTAAGGGGTGTCTCATTGGCGTGGTAATATTTGTTGGTCAATGATATTACTCTTGTGACTCCTGGCTCCACAAGGGAATTGAAGAGGACCTTCAGTCACATGGAGTGGGCCCTTTCGAGGTATAGATCTGATGCTACTCCTGGCTGGTGAGTTGTCACATGGTTAGCACCATGATGGGGTAATGCAGATTTAGACATCCAAGTGCAATAATGCATAACATTCTGGTTGCTGCTGTGCAATTCTGGCCAAATATCACTGTCTTCAGCAATTTTACTTGCTAGGTAAAACTTTGGTCTTGCCTGAATGTGGAAGGGGACTGCCAGTCTTAGTTTCCAGTCACAGCTGGCTGGATAAAGCTCCATATCCTCTCCAAGGAGATGGCAGATAAAAGCTATGGGTTAACTTTACTCACTTGACCACCTCATGTGATCACTCTATCTAAGATATCCCAGCAAAGGAAGTGTGTATGAACAGTAATTTGTTAAACTGGGAGATTAACATTGTTGGTTTATACAGAAGAAAAACTAGTAGATATGTTTATTTATTTCAGATCTCTGAAGAGATGTTCAACAATGAAGATGTCAATATGGAGCTCAATCAGGATGAATGTTTTAATGGGAAAATGACAGAATGTCAGGAGGTCAAGCAGCCTGATCTGTGTGGACTTATGAAAGATGGTAACTATTTCATTTTGTGATGTTCTCTGTCCCATATTTGTGAAGTGTAATCTTATTTTTACATGTTCTGTGATGATTCATCATCAAAGACAAAGATCATCAAAGACCATCATCCTACATTGGTACACAGGTTCTTGTTGTTCACAAACATCTGCCAAAGAGCACTCCCATGTATTTTAAAGTCTCCTTGTCCATGATCTTATGTGACATATAGTGGTTCTTCTTTATCTGTACGGCGTTGTGAATTTGTCGCTACGAATATCAAGTCCCTTGAATCGATCCTCTTCCAATTCTTGTAGACCTATTCATAATCTAACTTCCCTACCTAATACTCATAGTCACACACATTCATAAATGAACTCGGGAACAATTTAAGTGTATAACAAAAATATCCGATTTTATTTTACTATACATAACATCAATAATATATCTATCCAACTAATTCTGTTGAGGCCGGGGCTTTTATAATCTTTTAAATGTGCTGCGTAGTGCAGTGGTTAGCACACTTGTTTTGCATATGAGTGGTCCTAAAATGTAAGATTGCTAACATCTCACACCCCTACACCAGTTAAATGCCATGGGTTAACTTAACTTTACATTTTCATATAGCTAAGTTGTCCCCTGTGAAGGTAATTAAACATTATACATAATAAACTACATAATCATCTTGTGAATCTAAATCTCATCAGGATCCATCATAACTCTCTGTAAGGAAATTTTATTGATAATATACAATCAATTACCACACCTATATTTATTAATAAAACCTACTATAAAATTAGTTGGACTTCGATTTCTTTAAGTACCAGATTCTAACTCAGGTACAAGCCTAAAGTCTAACCCAAAATGCCACATGAGTGAGCCACTAACCAAATATTCAAAGTTCTCTTATCACTTCTGTACAACGTTCCACAGTTAAAATCTTGAACTTATAATTCTTGCTAATACTGAAGTGAAGTAAATGTGGCTAGCTCTATTTAAGTTAACTTGTAGCAACTCAGAGAAAAATAATGCATGCTTCCTCTGGCACCCTGCCATTTTTTATGACTTCTGATTTTTTTGCATGTGTGTGCTTTTTTGGCATAACTTTTTTATTTTTTGAGTTATAGATTTCATATTTGAAGACAATAGAGATAAGTGGATGCTGGATATGATGGTGTTTGTGTGTGTGTCAGTAGGACCACTGACATGGGCAATAACAAAAACACATGCACATAAAAGGCATATAGTTGGCTGATAGGCCTAGGCTAGACCTAGTCCAGTGATGCAGTGAAATAGAGATGCCCATACAACAGAAGAAAAATTAATGCATAAGGAGATAGGTGCTAAGCCTGGTCACAAATAAGAAAAATCCTATATATGGAGGTGGCTGCATTAAAGATAAAAACGAACAAATATTTTATAAAACAACAAAAGTACATACAAGATGGGCAGATTAGGCTATGTGACAGAACTGTTTGATGACCAACAGAACAAAAAACTAACAATACACACAACAATGATGGACCAGCAATACTGAAAGCAGAAGTAGAAAATGCAATAAAATGTGGAAAGGCTGCAGGTTCCGACAACATAAAAGCATTGCACAAAATAAAATAGAGGCATGGCATAATTTTAGTGTTCTTATTTCCAGAGTGGCATCCCTACAACACTAAAGGGAGATGGGTTTAATGATGCAAATGATATTTATGATATACAATTCATTGACTTGTCACTGTTCATTGTTTGTATATTTATTATTATAGACATTTCATGACTTGTCACTGTTCATTGTATATTTCAGGGATTAATGATGACACATTGATCACATATGCATACAGAACACATACAGAAGAGAGTCTTTACAAATGTGATGTTTGTGGTGTAGGATGTACTACAAGTAGTGCTCTTCATACACACAGAAGAATACATGCAGGTCTCATGGCAGGGGAGAAACCTTACAAATGTGATGCTTGTAGTGCAGTATATTCTTACAATCATAGCCTAAAGCGCCATAAAAAAAGAAGACATACCGGAGAGATGTTTTACAAATCTGTTTGTGGCGCAACAAGTGGTACTCTTCAGACAAACAGAAGGGAAAATACAGGAGAGAAACTTCATATGTGTGATATTTGTAACAAAGGTTTTGTTGAATTTATGTCAGTGAAGAGACATATTGATCAACATAAATTAGATAAACCTTTTGACAGTGATGTTTGTGGTGCAGGATTTACTAAAAATAGTAACCTTCAGACACACAGAAGAAAACATACAGGTGTCATAACAGGAGAGAAACCTTACAAATGTGATGTTTGTAGTGTAGGATTTACTAGAAGTGATAGTCTTAAGATACACAGAAGAATACATACAGGAGAGAAACCTTACAAATGTGATGTTTGTGGTGCAAGATTTGCTGCAAATGTTAACCTTCAGATACATAGCAGAGTACATACAGGAGAGAAACCTTACAAATGTGATATTTGTAATGCAAGATTTGCTAGAGCTGATGGTCTTTATATACACAGAAGAATACATACAGGAGAGAAACCTTACAAATGTGATGTTTGTGGTGTAGCATTTTCCTCTAATCATAGCCTAAAGCGCCATAAAAAAAGAACACATACAGGAGAGATGCCATACAAATCTGATGTTTGTGGTGCAGGATTTACTAAAAGTAGTAACCTTCAGACACACAGAAGAATACATACAGGTGTCATAACAGGAGAGAAACCGTACAAATGTGATGTTTGTAGTGTAGGATTTACTAGAAGTGATAGTCTTAAGATACACAGAAGAATACATACAGGAGAGAAACCTTACAAATGTGATGTTTGTGATGCAGGATTTGCTACAAGTAGTTACCTTCAGATACATAGAAGAAAACATACAGGAGAGAAACCTTACAAATGTGATGTTTGTAGTACAGGATTTACTAAAAGTAGTAAACTTAAGATACATAGAAGAAAACATACAGGAGAGAAACCTTACAAATGTGATATTTGTAGTGCAGAATTTACTACAAGTAGTAACCTCAAGATACATAGAAGAAAACATACAGGAGAGAAACCTTACAAATGTGATGTTTGTAGTGCAGTATTTACTACAAACGGTAACCTTCAATCACACAGAAGAATACATACAGGAATGAGACCTTATATGTGTGATGTTTGTGGTGCAGCATTTTTTTCAAATAGTAACTTAAAATACCATAAAATGACACATACAGGAGAGAGACCTTTCAAATGTGATGTTTGTGGGGCAGGATGCATTACACGTAGTAATCTTCTGAAACACAGAAAAGTACATATAAGTCTCATGGCAAGAGAAATAACTTACATATGTGATCTTTGTGGTGCAGGATTTACTAAAAGTCATAGTTTTCATGTACACATAAGAAAACATAGAGGAGAGAGACTGTACAAATGTCATATTTGTGGTGTAGGATTTTTTGAAAGAGGGACTTTAATGCGCCATACAAAAATACATAAAGGAGAGAGACCTTATACATGTGATGTTTGTGGTGTAGGTTTTATTGAAAAAGATACTCTAAAGCGCCATACAAGAATACATACAGGAGAGAAACCTTACAAATGTCATATTTGTGGTGTAGGATTTGCTCAACATGGTGGCCTAAAGAGCCATAAAAGATCACATTTAGGAGAGAGACCTTTCAAATGTGATTTTTGTGGTTTAGAATTTACTCGAAGTAGTATTCTTCATTTGCATACAAGAATACATACAGGAGAAAAACCTCACACGTGTGATATTTGTAACAGAGTTTTTGTTGAATTTAGGGCTCTGAAGAGACATATAGATCAACATACTGTAGATAAACATTAAACATGTGATGTTTGTGGTGTAGGATTTACTTTCAATAGCGACATGAAGTTTGGGCTTTTGGGAACATGTCAATTATGTCATCGTAAAAGTCAGCAAAAACTCTCTACCTTGAAAGTGTTGGCAGCAGGTTGGCTGCAAAGTATCTCCAACATCTCCTGTCTCTTGTAATTTGTTTAGATATTAATAATTTCCTCATGTCATTGAAGGTACTTTTAGCCATTCCTATTCTCCTTTTAACTTCTGTTTCACATCTGCCATCATTTGTGATGGCAGCAGCTGGCACTAAATAATCAAATTCCCTAATCCTGTATGAGGCTCTTGTTCTTCCAATAATTCAATATGCAGCCACAATAATCATCATCATCAAGTGCCGTCTCCGCAACGAAGGTTGGCTGCAACGTATCTCCAACATCTCCTGTCTCTTGTCTTGGTGGTGCACTCTTCTAGACTGTAACCTGTCCATCGTGTAATGTTACTCTCCCACTTGTATCTCTGCCTACCTCTTGCTCGCTTCCCTTTGACTTTACCCTCAAGTAAGGTCTTCAATAGGGTGTCATGTCTTTTAATGTGTCCAAAGTATTTTATTTGCCTGATCTTTATTTCTCTTAATAGTTCTTTCTTCATGTTAAGTGTCTTTAGCACCTCTTTATTTGTTTTCTTCTCTTTCCATGATGTTCTCCCTATTCTTCTATATACCCACATCTCAAAGGCATCAATTTTGTCTTCTAATTGTTTATTTAGTGTCCATGTTTCTGAGCCATACATTAATATGGAATAGATGTAGCATTTTATAATTCTCATTTTTAACTTGTTTGTAATTTGTTTAGATATTAATAATTTCCTCATGTCATTGAAGGTACTTTTAGCCATTCCTATTCTCCTTTTAACTTCTGTTTCACATCTGCCATCATTTGTGACTATGTGTCCAAGATATTGATACTGTTTTACTTGTTGTAGTTTCTCTCCCTGTATGTTTATGTTTACCTCCTGTTCTTCTGTGTCTTTGCTGATTATCATGGTTTTTGTTTTTTGAATGTTTATATCCAGTCCATATTCATTACTTGATTTATTGACTTGATCTATTAGTCTTTGTAGTTCATATTCAGTTTCTGCTAAAAGAACAGTGTCATCTGCATATCTAATGTTGTTTATTATTTTCTCATTGATCTTGAGTCCTGGTATTTCTTCTATATTTTTAAAGATATTCTCTGTGTAGATATTAAATAGGCTTGGTGATAAAATGCATCCTTGTCTTACCCCTCTTCTTATTTCTATGTATGGAGAGTAGCTGTTTTCACACCTTATTGATGCAGTTTGTTCCCAATATATATTTCTAATCAGCCTGATGTCTTTTCCATCTATGCCTATTTCTTGAAGACATTTGATTAATTTTTCATGTTGGACTCTGTCAAAGGCCTTGCTGTAGTCTATGAAGCAAATATAGATACTTTTTTGGACTTCTATATATTTATCTATCACTAGCCGGATACTCAGTATAGCTTCTCTGGTTCCTTTGTTTTTCCTAAAACCGAATTGTTCTTCACCGACCTCCACGTCTATCTTGTTCTTAATTCTTTCATGTATTATCTTGAGAAGTATTTTAGTTATATGGCTCATTAGGCTTATTGTTCTATATTCTGTACAGTCCACAGCCCTGGGCTTCTTAGGTAGTGGTATGAATATTGATGATGTTAGGTCTTTAGGTATATGGCCTGTTTCGTATATGTCATTGCAAATTTCTGTGATAGTATCTACACCAAATTCATTTAGAGTTTTTATTATGTCTGCTGTTATGTTGTCAGAGCCTACAGCTTTTCCACATTTTATTGAATTTATTGCATGTTCTACTTCTGATTTCAGTATTGCTGGTCCATCATTGTTGTGTATTGTTGGTTTTTTGTTCCGTTGGTCGTCAAACAGTTCTGTTACATAATCTGCCCATCTTGTGAGTGCTTCTGTTTTATCAAATATTATTTTACCATTTTTATCTTTAATGCAGCCACCCCCATTTATAGGATTTTTCTTATTTGTGATCAGCCTCATCTCCTTATGCATTAATTTTGTCTTCTGTTGTATGGACATCTCTATTTCACTGCATTTTGTTTCTAGCCATTGTTTTTTCGCTGTTCTGCACATGTTACGTATCTCCTTGTCTATACTTGAGTATTTTGGTGTATTTTTAGCTTTCTTTCTTTCTGTCATTTTCTCTAATATTTCATCTGTCATCAATGTTTGTTTGTTCTTGGTATTTCTTGTTGGTAAATTTTTACTTGATGTTTGAATACTTTTCTTTAGGCTTTCCCATTTATTGTCTATTTTCTCTTCTGGATTTTCCCTTCTGTATTGTTCCATGCACTCTATCATTAGATGTTCATATCTATTCTTTACATCTACAAGGTATTTTTGTTGTATGTCTTGTTGTTTTAGTGCTGATGTGTCTATCTGTGGTTCTTGGACTCCTCTATTTACTATCTTTTTAAGTTTGACATTTATTTTGCACAGCACTGGATTATGGTCAGAGTTGATATCTGCACCTGGGTATGTTTTTATGTTTTTGACACTATTTCTAAATCTATTGTTAATCATAATGTAATCTATTTGGTTCCTCTTTCTGTCTCCAGGGCTTTTCCATGTATATAATCTTCTATTTTCATGTTCAAAGAATGTATTACATATGATCATATTGTTCTCCTCACAGAACTGTATTAGTCTTTCTCCTCTGTCATTTCTTGTCCCTAGTCCGAATTGCCCTACAATGTTCTTATGTCTTCCTTTCCCTATTTTTGCATTCATGTCTTCAATGACTATTAAAATGTCTGTTGATTTTACTGGTTTGAGTAGTTGTTGCAGATCTTCGTAGTACTGTTCTATTTCTTCTTCAGTGTAATCTGTAGTTGGTGCATAAGTTTGTATAATGGCCAGATCAAACGGTTTTGCTTTGATCTTTAGCAACATCATTCTGTCATTATATGTCCAGTACCCGCTGATATATTTTTCTATTTCTTTCCTGATCAGTATTCCTACCCCTCGTTCATGGTAATCTCCTCCTGAATGTATAAAACTAAAATTTTCTTTTCTTGTGTACCCAGCATCTTTCCATCTTGTCTCTGCTATTCCTAGAATATCTACATCTAATGCTTCTGCCTCTAATATTAAATTTTCTAGCTTTCCTGATTGGTGTAGTGTTCTGACATTCCATGTTCCTATTCTAATATGTTGTTTCCTAAACTTTAGATGTTGTTCATCCGTTGCTTGACTTTGGGGTGTACGTGGTAAGGTCCCAGTCTTTTCCACGGTGGCCAGTCAATATTCATTATTATGCCCAGAACTTGCCTCTTGTGCGCCACACACTTTGCTGTTTGAGCCGTTGATCCATTTGGATTCCTCCGCCTCGCGTGCCATCACAGACTTTTTGTCTAGGGATGGACATTCCCTATTGTTGACTTACGGTTGTCTCTTTGCGAAGAAATTCTACACTGTGAACGTAGCCATTACTGGAGTAGTCGAGACGCCATTTTTTTGTCTGTATCGAAGATAGGGAGTTCGCTAGTCGGAACAATTTGAATGAAATACACTCCACCTATAATCGTCTAAGAACAAAAAACACAGATCCTACAGGTTGGAACTAAATTTGGCATCACACTGTCACCAGTAATACGCTAAGCACACCATCGAAATTCGCGTAATCCAGAAAACACAAATGTAAACATGGAAACACGTCGTCACATTACGGCAACCGGAAGTAAAACAATAATCACTACCAGTCAAATGCAGATTGAAATACTGGAGAGATTTCAAAATGAAGTGATGTGGGAATGTGTATCATACTGGATTGGACATATCCTGTGTGACTAAGATTTCTTCTCAAATTTCCAAGAATATTTTACAGGACTGACGAGTGTACCTGTACATACCTCAGAGTGAATCCTTCACATGTATTGATGCCTCTTGTGCACAAATCTGACAGTATCCTCAGTTACACCCCATCTATGATTTACCTATTTTAAATCACCTTGTTTGACATGTTGGGTTTGTGAGATGAGCTCACTATCAACTGTTCTCATTCCCCATATTTTTTAATGCATGTCTCTATGACAATTCTTGTGTACTTGTATGTCATTGTTTCCTTGGTTGGTTCTACTGTTAAATGTCTGACATCTAATGCATTTGTGATGGTGCCTTTATGTTTAATGTTTTTATAATTGGTGTGCTTTATAATGTGCACTACTATAATTTCGACTTTCGTGCATCTATGTATGGCGGAGAGTGTGCACCTATGACAGGCAGGGATTGTGCACTTATTACCGGTGAAGATTATGCATCTATGACTGGTAGAGATTGTGCATCTATGACTGGTAGAGATTGTGCATCTATGACTGGTAGAGATTATGCATCTATGACTGGTAGAGATTGTGCATCTATGACCATTAGAGATTGTGCATCTATGACCATTAGAGATTGTGCCTCTCTGATGGCAGCGACTTCATTTGTAATTCCTAACAGGAAACATAATGTGACAAAATTTTGGTTTAAATATTGATGATAATGATGTTCCTCCTTCGCAAGTGAAGATGAGCATGGCATGAAAAACATTAAATGTGATGGGGGGGGGGAGAAAAAAAATTACAATTGGTAATTAACTAATTTGGTTTGTGAGTTCGTAGATGCCCGATGAGTCCGATTCGTGCACGGAAAGTTCTATTGTAGTGTATGCAGGAGTGCAGAAGATTCGGGTAGGAGAATTGACGGATTTGTCCTTCCGCTTCTTGCGTTTGTGGATTGCCCGCAGTGTACTTTATTTTTCAAATTTTGTGGTGCCAGGCTGAGCGATCAAATGCTGCAGTATCCCAGGAGCTAGGATCGATGCTGCAGTGCTTGAGAGAGCTTTTTAGGTGATCCGTGAAGCACTTTTTCTGCCCTCCACTTGAATGTTTACCTTCGCACAACTCCCCATAGAATAATCTCTAAATATTATGATTAAAGATTTAAATATTATGCATCATGAAGGGATAAATGTGGGCAGTGAGTCCACCCCGCATGATTATCCCACTAACTATGCATGGCTTTACCCCAAATCACATTAACAACTTTTATAAAATGTCATGAAAAAGTATCTTGACAAGGTAAAATGTTAAATAAATTAACAAAACAGTATATGTTTCAGTTTATACATGTAAAATAACATGACTGTAATGATAACTGCAAACAAAGAGTGAGACGATGAAAAAAAAGTTAGATCGAAATTAGTGAAATATGACTTTACCGCATTGTTAAAAATTACCCGCCCTTGGCCGATGAAACTGTTGTGTGTGGCAGAATCGGGTGTTAGCGTTTGGCGTAGTCCTGAGTTGTGCATCTTTGTCCCCAGTTACCCAATATCAAGCAATAATTAAATCATATGTGAGACTTCATTATCATCATCATCAGGTGCCATGTCAGCTGGCATAGTCGATCATGGCTCTCTGTGAGACTTGCACATCATAAAATCTAGTCCATAAGTGGTAGTAGATAGCACCATTTTCTTGTATGTGTTTGTTTTTATTAAATTTACCAGCATAATATTGATATACTATGTCCAAACGTGTGTGCATTAACCTTTAGCATGCTAGTTTACAAATTATGTAATGTGTCTCATGCAGCCGGATTATGTTTTGAAAATGTTGTGTAATAGTAGGTGGTTGTTTTGAAAATGCAATAACTTTTTTGTTGTTATTTTGTTTATATTTAAATAATATTTACATATATAAATAAAGAATTAAATTCTGCATACATTGGTGTACGTTTTGTGTGTGTGTGTGTGATACGAGATGTGTGAGAGGGTAGTAAAGACATTTTTCACACAAAAACAAATTATATTCAAAATAAAATTATATATAAAATTACTGACCTGGTTGTGGTAAATATTCTGATCAGCAAAAGTTTGAACATACCAAATTTTTACATTATTTATGGTCAAATCTTCATAATTTCACTGGCAAAAATTAATAAACCATAGGTTTCGCATCTTCTTCTGCGTTCTCAAACTCCTGCAGATTAGCAGGATGTAGTCCAGAGGGCGGAATGCATTGTGTCATGGTTTACAGCATTGCTACGATATCTGCGCCTTTTGGCCTGATACATCCGACTTCAGCATGGCTTTGGGTCACTGGCCCTATCTGGGATGGGACAGCCAACTCCATCCCATATTCTCCTTAGTTGTCTTTTACGACATGCGTGGAAGGTTAAACAGTGTTGCTATTCTTTGTTCCCTTTCAGGCCCTGGCAACACACGGGCAAGATTTCTCATAAAATCATTCAAGAAAACTAGATCTAGTCCCGCCCGTGTGTTGCCGGGCCCGAAAGGGGAGCAAAGAATAGGAACACTGTTTTCCTTCCATGCATGTCGTAAAGGCGACTATGGAGGTTTTATGAAATTTTATGAAAATATGATTAAGCAAAAGTCTATAAAAACCCAATTCACTTTCATGGTGCCATACCAATATTGAGATGTGGACAGATAGCAAAAATTTTGATTTTTTTTACCAACATTCGGTTTATGGATGCCCATACAATTGCAGGAAAAGGATGTCAGATTGAATAACTTTCCAGATTTTTCTAATCTGGTAACTAAATTATTAAAAATTGGAGTTTCTTTATTGATTTCATTGTGCCTAGCAACAGGGGCTTTTATGGGGTGGTTACATTCAACTGCTACTATCTTGTTCAGTGTAAACTGTTGGTGGATGCAGACAACTCCAGTGTGCCTAACGTTAAACTTGACCTTCAGGAAGTTACTGCATGCTGGGTTAGAAAAGGGGGATTGGATTAACCTACATTCATATTCATCAAGTGACATATTCTTTCCAGAACATAGTCTTTCCTAAGGATGTCTTGAATTCTCCGCGGTCTTGAGCAAGTTGTCCTGCATCTTTCAATGACATGTGCAGGAATTCTTGAATGTCTTTTGTCCTATGGCGTCATGGTCGGCCTTTGTCCCTGTTACCTTCTATCATCCCCTCCAGTAACACTCTCTCCATGCCGTCGTGTCTCTTAATATGACCGAAAAAAACTAGCTTTTTCTTTAATATAGTGTTCAGAAGCTAGCCTTCCTGGATTAACCAACATTGCCTATTTTATATGGAATAGATCAATTGCATGCTAATTCCACTTTGAATTTTGGAGACAACCAAATGGTCCAGTGAATTCACCTACTGTTTTCTATGAGTTAACTACCTTGTGTTTTGTGTATGTTCCATTTTGGATATGTTTTTAACAATTCCCTATTCATATACAGTGGATGTATTTGAAAAGAATACATTCGTAACATGATTGCTTTTAATATTTTTCAAAATCCCTGATTATTTTCTTTCTTTATTGTTTATAGCAAAAGTTAGTTTTGACAAAAATATTTCATTGGTTCAAGTCAAATTGTTATAAATAATATTTTGCTAGATAGATAGATAGATTAATAGAGAAGGCATGTGAATGAACCTAAACAACATACAAAAACTAAAAGTCCTGGTAACATAAAGGCAGAAATGGAAAGCTATGATTTCTACCCTATGGCACTGGAGGAACATAACATAACTCTATGAAAAATAGATGTACAAAGACTATTTATTGACTTACAAGTTTACAGGCAGAATATCATGTCTAGATATGCAATTTTTGTTGTTGATGCTTTGTCCAAAATAAATGACAATATTTCTACCAGTTCAATTGACAACAAATAGAACAATTCATAACTGATTTTTTTTTTATAGCAGCAATAACAACTGCAGAATATGCTCATAATAGACCCAAAAATTGAATAAGTAATTTATTCTTGTTTTGTTTACCTTGAACATGTTTATAACTGTAGTTTTTATTTTTCTATAAACTTGACCTGTGTTTTGTAACTCGTGCGTTGAGTTTTTCTTCCTCTGTTATTTCACTGGGCCAGTGTATCTGTCTCAGCATTTCATATTCCTGGGAATATCCGAAGAATATACTATGCTGTCTAAGGTGCCTGTACACTTGGCCATGTTGCTAATCTTGAACTTTGTATACTATGTGTCTGCGAGTTGATTGTGTCTGGTTCTGAGGTGCAGAATATGACAACTTGGTCTGATCTGTTCATAATTTGGTGTCATCTCGTGTTGGAGATGGCTCTCTAATTACCTTGATGATCTATTTATTTTTATTGTACATTATTGCAACTTCTGGTTGCTGATCAGCAGCTCTCTCATTAGCCAGAAAATGTGTTTTCTTGTTTCCAGGTATTCCACAATGTGATGGTATGCACTGCATAACTATTTTACGCTGATTCCTTAGTGCACGTTATTGTTGTTTTTTTGGATTGGAAAGCTTGGAGTACTGATTTTACATCTATCAGGAACACTACAGGCTATGAACTAAGATTAGTGCTCAACAGTTTTTCAGTTGCCACATTGATTGCCTGGATTTGTTCCTCTTAATTATGGCAAAATCTTTCCCATTGGTACTTAGTTGTACTCTTGGTTGAATTTGTACTGTGCTAAGTTGGGTAGTAAAGACATCATCTATTCATGGTGATAAGAGAAGAATTTAGGTAGTCGAGACATCATTAGTTGATACAAGAAGTTGTGTAGTGCAGACATCATCAGTTGGTACAAGAAGTTGTGTAGTGCAGACATCATCAGTTGGTACAAGAAGTGTAGCCCAGACAACAATATAGTCTCAAAGAATTGATGACAGATAGCATTGAAAAGCTACAAGTCAACGAATGTGTTGCTATTAAAGCTGATTGAAAGGAAGGGTGTTGAGATGTTCAACCTCTCTCCCATATAGTAAAACTAGGTTTTCCATTTTGTAATAAGAATTATTCTAAATATAGGGTAAAACCACTCAACCAAATTTCCAAAGGAGAGATTATATAATTCCCACATATACCAGCTCATTGTTTTTATTTTTTGCTACTGTCCTCCTCCATTTTAGGAAGTTAGTCCTGGGGGTTTACCGCCCCTATCAGGAGCGTTCACAGTTGGCGGATAGTGGAAAAATCTCTAGATGTAGAGGCCAGCTACGATATAAGCAGCCTCTGACCAAACCAGTGTTGCTGCATGTGAGGACGGAGCCGGATATCACGTGACGTTGATATCTCCATTGAAATACCACATGTGTCCAGTGACTGACAGGATCAAGCGAGTATGATCTGCTATAAGCTCAAATTGCTGGCATGGGGTCACTGACACCACACTAGGAACGAACCTATTGGGAGGGGTAGTGTAAGGTTATGGGTGAAGATCCTGGGCAGGAGCGGCTCTTAAGACAGACTTCTAGGACAGAACACTCTAATTACAAAACAACTACTTCCGTGCAGGTGAGATGGAACGGCTATGGTAGACATTCCAACCTGACGAAGCATCTCAGCTATCAGTCAGTTAAGACCTGGGAGGAGCGGAGCCAGTCCCTTGCTTCGAAAGGGCCCACCCAAGCGACCGGTACCTCTGCTAACCAAGAGTGCAGGGGAAAGCTGAATAGTGCTGCTGACCAAACGCAATGTCTCATAGTTGCTCAGCGGAAGGTGACGAAATAAAAAGACTGAGCTACAAGAATTCCTGAGGAAAAATACCAGATTGAATTCATGTGTATACTTCTACGTTCGTTCTCAAACTCTTGCAGATTAGCAGGATGTAGTCCAGAGAACGGAATGTTGTGTCATCGTTTGCTCCTTTCGGCCTGACAAATCCGACTTTAGCTTGGCTGTGGGTCATGTTGACCCTATATAGGATGGGGCAACCAATTCCATCCCATAGTCTTCTATCTTCCTTAGTCGCCTCTTGCGACATACGTGGAAGATAAGCAGTGGTGCTCTTCTTTGCTTCCCTGTCGGGCCCGACAACACACGGTCAATGTATACAAAACTCACTTGAAGGACACGCATTCTTCATTCTGGGTTATGAGTCCTTCCGCCAAGACTGATTTAAAAGTCAAAGGAGGATTACTGAGAATTGTAAAAGCATCAATATCTGCAGTATAAGTAAACAGATCCAGAGCATGAGTTCTTGAAAATATAACTGTGAAATTTCTGCTGTCTGTCCTAGAAACACCAATTACAAACTGCTACAGCCCTGCTGTCGCAAAAATTGCTGTCAACTAAAGATAGGGGAATCGAGACACCTAATAGTGGAAGACTTTAATGGTCACTCACCAAGCTGGTACCATTAAATCACCCCTACATCATTTATCCATTACTTTTTTGCGTCACTATTGATTGGACCATGAGAAAGAGCACTGGAAATTAGAAGACAGGAATAAAATGGATTAACAATACAAGTCTCAAAGATCTTGACTGCGCAGATGACCTGGATCTTGGGTAAAAATACCACACAGATTCTCAATCTTAGCTTGGCAGTCTCCAACACTACTCAAGTCAGATAGGCCTGAAAATCAACACATCAAAAACTCATATACTAGATTTCACGAAATCCAACGAGGACATAAAAATTCAAAATGTTCCATTATTAAAAATCAAGTTTTACATATTTAGGCGCCAATCTAGCACTGGATGGAGACACATCAAAGGAAATTGTACACCGTATTGCCCTTGCAGGGGGTGCTTTAAATAAACTGCATAACATCTGGACGTCAAACACACTAAGAAACACCACAAAACTTAGGTTGTTTAACTCCAACATTATCCTAATTCTATCATATGGAAGCGAAAGTTGTAAAGCCACAGATAAGAAACTAAACACCTTTGAAAACAAATGCCTACGTACCATTCTAAATGTTAAGTGGAGTGACTTTAAATCTAACACTATTATTATCTTTCCATGATTTTCTACCTATTATTCTATATATCTACTTATATATCTATATATCAAAAGCGTTTATTGTCCATGTTACTGAGCCATATATTAATATAAAATAAATGTAGCATTTTATAATTCTCATTTTTAATTCTCATTCTTGATTCTCGATGTGAATCTAGTAACATAGCACGCGTGATACTCCCATAAGTGCTCCGTTGCAGTAGCCATTCCAGTGAATATAGACTCAAGAGTCCTGATCAGGTGTTGATTACACGATCTTCGGGTCTTTCCAAAAAGACTAGTTTTCCTTCCCTCACCTCTAGACACTACCATTTCTGACTTTCTTTGTATGTATACGTTGTCAGCCTCTTTAACCTCCTCTTCATTTTGCAATGAATTTATGACTGTCTTAATCAAGTCTGCTCTATCTCTTCTCAGCATTGTGTCATATATCGTCCCATTGCCTGCCAATAAGTCGGCTCTCTCGTGACCAGGCCAGTATATACATGTAATACTCTAGACAATTGAGCTATTCAATGTCTCACCCTTTTTTTCGCAGCAATTACTTTTCTATCTTGCGCAGCATGCTTTGTGAGTCTATATTACCGAGTGTGTTGATGTATCAGTTATCATACAATTAAGAGCTGATGTAACTCCCTCTATCTCCATCCTCATGCTCGATTTGACAGTAGAATATGCTGAAGATTTCTCAACCAATTTCACGTCTTTTCTGTAGGCAACAAAACCCCAACCGCTTGTATTTGCATTTATGTTAACTGAGCCATCTTTGTACATAATTATGTCTTGTGGTTTCTAGTGTAATTGAGCGAGTTTATGCGCTGTAACATAGGCCCTGGCACCAGTCCATTACGACACGCTTTATCTATTTGTATTATTACGTTGGTCAGTGATATTTTTCTCAGTGTCTACCTCCACCCATTCACTGCTCTGTTCTATTTCTTCTAATTCACAAACTCTTCACAATGCCTTTGCGATCCATGATCTACCATCCTTAATTCGTTTTTCCTTTGATTCATCTAGACATTGGTTTAATGGGTGGTGATTGTTTTCTATTACTTGTATTCTATAGGTACAACCTAACCTACGCTACATGATGACGCACTCTAACACTGGGGAAGAGAAGCAAAAATCTCATAGCAGAGATGAGTGTATCCTAGTACAAACTAGTACCGCTCTCATTTCGGACTTTTCCCAATCTATGTACTTGTGTCTGTGACAGTATTAGTAGGGCAAAGGCATAGACATATGATAGAGATCCGTGTTGAAAACCCTCGATGCGGAGATGGCATTAGATAATGAATGGTACACAGCTATACTGCAGTCTTGCAGTTATTCATATCTGAATTTGTGGGGAGACAAGTCTTTCTGATGAAGAATGTTTCAAGATGGCAGCTCCCTTGACGAGAGCATTAGGTAGTAATAAATAGTTCTTGTCTAGTTTCTCTTTCACATTGTAATAAATGATATTATAGTGCTATATTCGTATTTAAAATAAGATAAATCCATAGCCCGTCAGAGTTGTACTGACGTGGTACTACATTAAGTAACATTTCATTCATCTTCCACTAGTCTTTAGGATTAGTTGTAATCATTAGGCCTAGTAATCATGATTCATGTCGTAACACAAAATTTTCAAAATCATTTTTAAAAATGGGTTTTACTACAGCATTATAAATATCACAGTTAGATAGCCCTTGAAAATATAATTAAATGATACATCAACCAAGTCTACGTCAATTCTAAAAAAAAGTTATGAATTTTTTTGAATTAATTTTCCATCAAAAAAATTTACATGGAACATATAATAAGGAAATATAAGCTGATTAGTGCACAAAGTTGTGACCAAGAATTGTAGTTTAGCCAATAATTCATGATAATTCATGACATATCAGAGTTACTAATGATAAAAAATAGAACAAACTATACATTTTTGTGTTCGGGAAGAAAAGACGAATTTGGGGAGTACATTGTGCTAATTTTCAAATTCAATCAAAGCTAATTAATATTCAAAAATGGCAGTTAATTTACATAATTGAATTGAATAGCCTAATTATTAAACATTTCTATTTATGATAAAATATGTTACAAACTACATTTCTGTGTTCGGGAAAACAAGACGAATCTGCGGATCACATTGACATAATTTTCATATGCAGCCAAAGATTTACCATTCAAAATGGCAGCTAATTTGCATAATTAAAATAATTATTCAATATACTTGTGAATTATGATAAAATATCCTACAAGGTTTCTGTGCTACAAATGTGATAAAACTTTCATGGATTATTCATGTACATAGTGATGTGATTTGTGTTTAGTTTTGTGAACTGCTTGCTTAAGGAAATTCCTAGAATGGTAAGAATAAAGTAGACATTTTTTATATTTGTCTTTCTCATGCTATGTCTTCCCCCATCTAAATCCCATTGTATATATAATTTGTATTATTATGCATAGATCATGTTCTAGCAAAGCTGCTACTTGCAGGCAATACAATGCCAATAGTCCAAAGAGTGCACATTGCAGCACATCAGTAGTATAGTCACAAACCAAGTCGGACAGTTGTCATGACAACACACAACCTTTTGTAAGGCTTGTAAGCAGGCAAACTAACTCCCATTCATATGCTTTGGCTTATTTTTGTAAAGGTTGGTTGGTTGCTGATCCAGCGGTCCATGGGCTCATGCCCTTTGGCCTAAAGCCATTAGATGGCATTATATTGCTGGGAAGTCTGTGGATTTTCGGCCCACCCCGGGACAGAGCCAGAGAATAACTATCACACCTCCAGGAAGGTAGGTTTCAACCTATGCACTGCGCCTAGCCACTGTAGCCAAGATAGGGTTCACTGTGCTCATTCCCCGCCACCAATTGACTATTGGTTATGCAAAACTTCTCTATAGCTACAGGCATGCAACCAAATGTTCAAGTCAAAAGGATTGTCACGTCCTGAGTCACTGTGTCTCTATGATGGGCCTCAGCCATAGGAAAAACAGTGATTTCAGTTTCCTCCTCAGTGCTGCATAGTACATCTCTGGCTCCCTCCCAACCACAGAGGGTGCATACATATATATATTCAGGCAAACATGAAAAACATTTCAAAAAATCATAAATGTATAGATGACATGCCATGAAGCTTCTATAAGAAGATAACCTCAATATAACGGCATGTCATCCACTAAGGTTTTCTGTTGCATGGATGGTATGTCTAGTGGGCCATTGGTGAGACCCACAGATGCAACCACATGCATATTTTTTATTTTTTGGTAAAGATATTAACAATTTTGTAAATACATAAACACACAGAACATTTAATATTATAAAAAGATGGCAATTGTATTTCTTGTTAACCAAGATGTCTGTACAAAAAAAAAACATGACGGACAAGCAGCATAGACATGGTGAATATTTTTAAAATATTGGATGGGACAGAGTGCTCCTCATAATGTCTTTCATACTTGGTATATAACTGTATAAATGGCTAATATAACATTTAGACAGTGAGTAAAGTTGTATGCAATAGTAGATTAAAAATGGATAATGAAAATACACAATACCTAGTGTTAAAATACAAGTTACTCAAACAATATCTGCTGCTTTTATCAGATAGATGCCCAACTGTGTACATAAAAGACTTGATGTCACAAAAATGTCCACTTCTATATTCCAAATGTTGTTCGTCCATCACAAGTGATGATGACCATTTGTTACATCCACTTTTGAAAATTCAATTTTAGTTATGTCCTTGATTATCAGTTCGTAGATGGCTAATGAGCCTTATTCGAGCTGTAAATGTCCTTGGACAGTTTGGACATGGAATAACGACTGTAGACGGATCTTGGTCTATCCATGACTTTCTAGCTGCTCTCCGCTGTTGAGCTGCTGCTTTTCTTTTCACAAGATGATGCGCTCTTTTTTATTTTAGAACGCCATGAAGATCTATTTTGTGCAAGTTCTTCCCATGTATCGTGGTCTATTTCAAAGGCTTTCAGTGAGTGCTTTAACGAGTCCTTGTAGCGCTTCCTTTGGCCACCTTGAGATCTTATACCCTTCTCTAGCTCACCATAGAGAAGTATCTTTGGCAGACGATGGTCTGACATATGCACCAAATGACCTGCCCAACGAATCTGTGTCTGCATCAGGATCGTGTCAATGCTTAGGATACCAGCTCTATCAAGGACAGTGGTATCTGGAATCTTGTCTTGCCATCTGATGTTCATAACTTTTCTGAGACAATTTGTATGAAAATGATTGAGTTTTTTCATATGGCGTCTATACACAGTCCATGTTTCACTAGCGTAAAGCAGCACTGGAAGTACCACTGCTCTGTAAACTTTCAGCTTAGTCTGTAGGTTAATGCAATTTCTACGCCAAACATTTGCGTACAATCTGCCGAAAGTACTGCTTGCTTTGGCGATCCTTGTATACACTTCATCATCAACACTGGCATTTTGTGATAACGTACTGCCTAGATATGTGAATCTATTCACAACTTTCAGTGCTACACCATTTACCTTTATGCAGGGCTCGAGGTAGCTTTTGCCAAGTGCTGGTTGTAACATGACTTCTGTTTTCTCTGTGTTAATGGTAAGCCCAAAGTTGGTACAGGCTTTGGAGAATCTGTCTATAATACATTGTAGATTAGCCTCAGAGTTGGCATTTAGGGCACAGTCATCAGCAAATAGAAGATCCCTGATTGTGTGTGATTTAACTTTGGTTTTTGCTCTAAGCCACCGAAGATTGAACAATTTTCCGTCTATGCGATAGGTGATGTTTACTCCCAGGTCTAGATCTCTGAAAGCATCATCCAACATAGCAGAGAACATGATGCTAAATAGGGTAGGTGCTAATACACATTCTTGTTTTACTCCATTTGATACAGGAAAGGTTTCAGATAACTCTCCATCATCCTGAACTCTAGATTGCATTCCAAATAGTATTAGGGACATTGGAAATCTAATTAAAACGTGGTCACTGCCTACTTGCATGGTCAGGAAATAGACTAGTGGCCATTTTCTTCAAGGGACATAATTTGATATATTTTTTTGGACACCAAAGAGCTCCTTTGTGCTAATGCCTTTAGGTCCCCACGCCATGCGGCATCATGGGCTAAAGACTGAAGAGTTCTCCGGAGACTGCTTTTTTTGTGTATTTCATATATGTTGTGGTAGATTTTTCATTTTAGTATTTACTATTAGTATAGATTAGTAATACATTGGGACTGAAATACCAAAACTTTAGGCATTCTACTGAAAATCTAGTATGAGCAATTGTGTTCTGCTGTAGTAAGAGAGATCCTATTGTACTATTGAAAAATGGGAAGAGAGTTTGCTGAAAGTAGCCTAGACCAGGCATGCTAACATTAAATTAAGTAAGTCTTGACTGGTTGAAAGAGGTTAAAAGAGAATCTTGAAATTACGGTTAAAGTAATTTGCTGTGAGACTGGATCTGTTTCACAAGAAACAACTTATGTTACTAGGAGAGGTGAGTTACAGAAAATTGGGTAAATTTCAATTTCATGTTCAAGTAACCGTTGTGCTATAACCTCTGAAAGCATTCCGTTGACCGTCCTGAGAAGGACATATGAGGGTGATCTGCGTTGTGTCATGTTTTACAGCAAGCTGTGTTATCTGCGCCTTTCGACCTGACACATCTGTCTTCAGCCAGCTTTGTTTTTGGCCAGTGTTGGCATTCCTGTATCTTCGATCCCTAGTACTTGGCCAGACTACACCCGGGTTACTGCACTCCTGTTTCCAGGCCCACTGCATGGAAGTGTACTGAGGGTCTTGGCCAGCTGTGATTCACTGACCCTGATGCTCGACCAGCTATGGAGCGCCGGCCAGTGCACTCTGGTGTGCATGTCATCTCTGTGCCCAGATGGGCATTATTACAGCATTTTTTGCAGTCTTCTGGTGTTTCTTATATGTTCCATATTATATTAAAGTTTAATATTAAAGTATATCTGCTGCTGCTTTGATTAATTAGACTTGTGTTATTGGGTACTGGGGCTTTGTTTGATGGAGATGTTTTTGTATGACATTTTCTATTTCTGCTAATAATATGTTTGGTTCTAACTCTTCCATTATATTGTTTATGTTGTCATCCCCTCCGTCTTTGATATTTAGCAGTTCCTTAAGATACTGTTGTCATTTTCCATGATTTATTTCTGGTTATTGATTGTCTTTCCATTTTCATCATTTATTAATTCAGTTGGTTAATATTTATCTTCTCTGTTTCTCATATTCTTAATTTTTGTGTAGAATTTCTTGTGTGCTTGTCTGTAATCTGTACTTAATGATTCACCACATTCTTGCCAAGCTTTAGCATTAACATCTTTAATGATTTTCTTTGTTATTGATTTAGCTGACCAAGAATTGTTTTTGATTTAATTTGGCATAAAAATTATGAATATGTAAGATATAAGAAAATATAAACTTAACTTGTAAGCACGAAATAAACTTTTCATGGAGCTCAACTGATAATAATTTCAGAATTATCTGATTCATTTTCAATTAAATACCACAAAATCTACAATTTCAATAAAACAAAACCACAAATTAGACATTTATGTGTTCAGGAAGCAATCTGTGATTAATGAAATTTTCAGATGCAAAACTAATTAATATTAAAAATGACAGCTAAAAAGCATCATTATAATGAAAATAAATTACATAATTATTAAATATAATAAAAAATATACCAGGAACTATATTTTTGTGTGTGCAAAGATAAAATGCATCTAATAATCATATTGCTGTAATTCTCAGATGCATGCAGAACTAATTAATATTCAAAATGGCAGCTAATTCCCATATTTAAAATAAATATCACTGTATTTAAAGATTAACTGTTTATCGTCATGTTGAGGGATGCAAAGGGTCTCGCATTGCTCTCGTGGGGACCCAGAGTTAGCAGATAACCAAGATCCTAAAAGTACCTCCTTGTGGTGCATCCTGGAGACAGAAATACAGCTACTCTAGCCTGCAGAGAGACAGGAAATATCGTCAAAATCTCTATACTATTACATTCAACATATGCAAGGCATCTGTGTATTCTGATTCAGCTGGCTTAAAAAAAAGCAGGAACATTGGAGGGCTATCAGTGTGAATGCTCCTAACATACAATGATCTTACAAGTACACACAGATTCTGGAAAAGGTAACACACTCTAGAGAGCAGCATAGTGTGTAAAACAATTCAATGGCAACAAAGTTACAATTGTCCAGCACAAAACCTTTGACCCAATGCCATTAAATGGCATTATGTTGCTGGGAAGTCTGGATTTTCGGCCACACCGGGCCAGAGCCAGAGAATAACTATCACACCTCCAGGAAGGTAGGTTTCAACCTATGCACTGCGCCTAGCCACTGTAGCCAAGATAGGGTTCACTGTGCTCATTCCCCACCACCAATTGACTACTGGCTATGCCGAACTTATCTATTGCTCCAGGCATGCAACCAAATGTTCAAGTCAAAAGGATTGTCACGTCCTGAGTCACTGTGCCTCTATGATGGGCCTCAGCCATATAAAAAAACAGTGCTGTCAGTTTCCTCGCCTCCAGTGCTGCACAGTACATTTCTGGCTCCCTCCCAACCACAGAGGGTGCATACATATATTCAAGCAAACATTTCAACAACAAAATAAAGTCACAATTGTATAGATGACTTGCCATGAAGCTTCTATCAGAAGATAACCTCAATATAACAGCATGTCATCCACTAAGGTTTTCTATTGCATGGATGGTATGTCTAGTGGGCCATTGGTGAGAGCCACAGACGCAATCACATGGGTCAGCATAGTGTGTAAATCAATTCAGTGGCAACGAAGTTACAATTGTCCAGCACGAAACTGACTGACAGAAGTGCTGTTCCTGCTCAAGAATACACAGAAACCTACATGAATCCACATCACAATTGACTCCATTCAAAGTAGGAGTCATAACTCAAGTATTTGATACACCAACTTGAACATGTACTTCTGGGTATGGAAAAAAAGCTTTGAATACAGCTCCCCATTACACACAAGACAAGCATGAAACAAATGTCAGGGAGTGCATTGTTCAAATGTCCGACTGATGCAGTATTGAGACTCGAACACTGGATTCTGCGGGCAATGTAGAGGGGTGGTGCAAGTTTCAAACGAAACTGCAAACTAAACCCAACTCGACTATCAGCTGTATCATAACATGGCACATACAGAGAATTGGGTTCAGTACCCAAGGAACCAATTGAAGCTCCTTATCCGAAATTCTTATTTTACCTTCTCCTTTAGGTAATATACAAGACGAAGAATCAAAATATACAGACCGATCATGGCAATGGATTGGATGGCCATCACAAGTGGATGAGGCGAGTGCATGAGAAATGAACATGTAAAATCCCAGACCCTGATGTGTTTGGCAAAGCAGCACCTCATCTAGGAAGGTCGAACCTGAGTCTAATTTGACTGTCACCATTATTGCACATGGCTCATACAGAAGAAATTAGGTCTGGGACCTAGGGACACAAAGGGCGGTAATGGAATGTTCTTTCTACATGAGCAACAGCTAGCTGGCTATGAAGCACCTCGTCAGAAGATATAGAAACTGGTGTCCCAAGCAAACTATCAGTTCGTCTCGTCACATGTTACCCCCCCCCCCCCCCCCAATCCTGAGTAGAAGGCTCCTCCAATAGGCATTGCACCTAGCCAAAAGGTGAAATCGGGATATGAAAGAAACCTCAGAAACTTCCCCATCGCCCATAGGAAGCAAGAACTAATCACTCATAATTTCTGGGGTTCTCAAACAAACAACAAATCGCCAAGTTGAACATTCTTAATAGCTACATATGTTCCTCACAAAAATGCTTACAGAACTTAACAATTCTAGTGGTCAACCAGTGCCCACTAAATTTCGAAGGGTTATAATGGATTATGTACTAACAGGATTTCCACAAATTTACATTGGGATAGATGTGGTCTTTTATCATTTACAATGACAGTTATTTTAAAATGAAGTTTTATTTATTCTCCTGTACTTTTGTTACAATATAGATTTCGCAATTATATGTTAAATAAAATACTTACCGTATATTACATTTGAGTTTATACAGTTATAGATTGGTGTATTTTACTTTTTGTTTTACCAAATGTTTCTTAGGTAGTTGAACTTGAAAAAAGGTGTCAATCTATCTACTCGCTTAACCCTTTGTTGCTTTCAGCTTCAGGGGTAGAAAAGACTTCTGGAAATGGCCCTTGTGTGTGCTGGGTATATTGTGAAATTTGTCACCTTTTATTTCAATGATCCATCATTTTCATGGTCTGCCTGTAGGTCTGCCTTCGCTGTATCTGTGTAGTATAGCTTGCTATGGTATGCTGTCTGATGGTAGTGCTGATTTGTGCAAACCATTTGATCTGTTATCTCTTAAGGAATTTCAATTTTTGGTTGTTTTCCTAAAACTATTTTGTAAAAAGTATCCAAGTGCACTTAAATAGTTTTCTTAAATAGTTATATAAATATTTGTAACTTGGAATCATACTTTTTGTAATAAATTTCCCTAATTATCAATACTTTTTTCAATGCTCCATTTTATGTATTCTATATTGTATTAACACCACTAAAGTAACCCTTTGAGATCATGTGTTTTCCCAGTGGCAACATTTGTGGATGCAAGACTTTGATCTTAAACAACACAATGTCCAAAAGAATAAATTCATTTGAAATGAAGTCCTACAGAAATATCCTACGAATATCTTGGACAGAGAAAAAGAACATCACTGAACATTGAAATTACTGAAACTAAATGAAGGGTAGCTTCTAAATACCATCATAAGAAGGAAGCTACAGTATTTGAACACTTAAAGCGACATGATGGTATCGAGATACTGATTCTGGAGTGCATAGTGCTAGGCAAGAGAAGAACAGGAAGACCAATACTGGCGATTGACCAGTTTGCCAAATTTCAGATCAAATGGTCATGAACCAGCAACACGATGCTGGTCTTTTGGCTAGAAGATCCTACAGAGGTCCTGTTCTTATGAACCGGCATCGCCAGAATCGACTGCAGTTTGCAGACAAGCATTGTCAATTGACTGGAGACGGGTTTGGTTTAGTTAAAGTCTGAAAATTTCTTCATGCCAAGCTTGAAACATTAGTTCCATAAAATAAAATTTTGGTTCACGTTTGAAATAATGTTGCAGCAATTTTTTTTAAACAATATATATAGCAAGAAATTCTGCGGACATACACATTTTGATAAATTCATTATATTTTGTCCCCAACTTTTGTACTAACTCAATAACTACATAAATATATTCAGTGAAAGTTAAACTGTGAGTTTATGTTCATTAGGACATGTAAAAACACATGCTTTGTTTCTTGTTAATGACAGTATAAGCGTGACTTGACTTTCTGATGCCATTAACAATTCAGACTTACTGAAAGTTGACTGGAATCAAATTGTGAACATTGATATACTAAAGTGTCATGGAGAACATTTATTCAGTCAGAACAGAAATAAAACAAGAAACACCAGAGTTTAATCAGGTAATATAACAGTTTAATTTATTTCATAAATAAAATAATTGTATATTTTGTTGGTGAGTGATGTTACAATAAAATAACTTTGATCTGGTTCTACTATTATTTCACATGAGTGCATAGGCCATCAACGAATCCCATCAGTGCAATCAGTTCCTCTTTTGCCAAGTTTGGCACATATGGCAGATGTCATAGTTCTTCATGTCTGTTGGTCAGTTGCTAGGGGTTGCAGGTCTTGTGCATTTATGCCTGTTGATTTTAATTCATTCATAAATGTTCTTCTGAGCGTTGTTTTACTGTCTTCCCTGTTTTCTTTTCCTGTCTGGTGTCCACATGAAGGCTTGTCATGGAATTTTATCTTCCTTCATTCTAAGTATGTTTCCGATGTATGTCCAGTGGTGTTTTCTGATGATGTTCATCACATATTCTTGTTTTGTCTCCTCTCTTAGTATGTCGTTTGATTTGAAGTCTTTCCAATTAGTATTTGTGATTTTTCTGAGACATCTATTCTCGAAGACAACTAACTTCTTATCCATTATTGCGGTAGATTTCCAACTTTCACATCCATATGTCAATGATGGAATCACACTTGCATTGTATAGTCGCAGTTTGATGTGTTTACTTGCGATCTTCGATCTCCAGATGTTTGAGAGTTTGTTAAAGGCGTTGGCAGCGATAGCAATTCGAGTCTTGATTTCTGAGTTGGTATCCCCGTCTGCTGTTATCTTGCTTCCCAAATATACAAAATTTGAAACGTTGTCTAGTATATTATCATCTAGTTTAATTAATTCCGTCAGGCTGGTAAAGTTCATGATTTTAATTTTATGTGTGTTTATTTGAAGGCCTAGCTGTTGTGCAAAAAATTCAAGTCTTTCTGTTTTTTCTTGGAGATCTTGGTGTGTTGAACTCAGGAGAGCAATATCATCTGTGAACATTAGATCTTCCAGGGCCTTGTTGTTTGCCCATTTGATTCCTAGCTGTTTTTGGTCTGTGCATTTCATCAGTGCATATGTTGCATCTGTCAAAATGTTCCCTATTATTTCTATACCTACTTTTAATTGACATTCCGTCAACCCTGAAAGAAAGACTGAAACCTTTCACTTAGGAACTTTGTCAGAATCTGCTTCTGTTTTCCTTTTCTCCCATCTAGTATCAATCATGATATTGCTACTTGTTTTAGAAATGTATTTTCATATATTTACATATATAACAGCGGAAACATACCCGATGACTTAATGAGATCCATATTCATAGCATTACCTAAGAAACCAGGGACCACAGAATGTGAAGAACACCGTACAATCAGCCTCATGAGCCAAATAACCAAAATACTGCTCAGAATCATCATGAAGAGAGTGAGAAACAAAATAAAACCAGAAATAAGTCCAGAACAATGTGGATTTGTAGAAGGCAAAGGCACCAACAATGCGATTTATATATTGAGAACACTAATAGAGAGGTCTATAGAGGTAAAAACAGATCTGTACCTCTGTTTTATAGACTACACTAAAGCTTTTGACAAAGTTAAACATAGCAAAATTATACACATGCTAGAGAACTTGAACATTGACAGCAAGGATTTAAGAATAATCAAGAACATGTACTGGCAACAAACAGCAGCAATAAGAGTAGGAAAGCAATTTGGCCCTTTTCAACAAATAAAACAAGAAGTCAGACAGGGATGCGTGCTTTCACCAGACCTGTTCTCTCTATACAGTGAAAACATAATGCGTGCAATAGTAGATATCCCAGGAATATCAGTGGGAGGACATAACATAAATAATTTGAGATATGCGGATGACACTGTTCTGATTGCAAAAAGTGAGGAAGACCTTCAAAAATTAATTAAAGTAGTAGTCACAGAAAGCAAAGAGAAAGGCCTCTTCCTAAATATCAAGAAAACAGAAGTAATGGTTATTTCAAAGAAAGAAAATAACACACCTTGCAAGATCATAGTGAATGATATAGTATTAAAACAGGTCCACCAATTCAAATATCTAGGTACAATTATAACAGCAGATGGAAGAAGTTCAACAGAAATAAGATGCAGAATAGGACAGGCAAAAACAACATTCAGAAGAATGAAAAATATACTGTGTAATATGACCTTGTCATTAGAGGTGAGAAAGAGAGTTCTGCAGTGCTATATAACCCCTATACTAACATATGGGTGCGAGTCTTGGACAATAAACAAACTGGAAAGTGGGAGATTGGAGGCAACAGAGATGTGGTTCTACAGAAGAATGCTGAGAATACCATGGACTGCCAGAAAAACTAATGTAGAGGTGTTAAAAGAGTTAAATGCGAAACGGACCTTAATCAACAATATAAGAAAAAGGCAATCTTCTTTTTTTGGCCACTTCATGAGACAGGCAGGTTTAGAGAACATAATCACAACAGGCAAGATTGAAGGCACCAGAGACAGAGGGCGACAACGTGAGAAAATATTAGACAGTTTGACAAACTGGCACGGCAAAGAAACAACAACGACTTTGATACATAATACTGTGGACAGAGAGCTGTGGAGAGCCATGACCGCCTACGCCACCCGGCATGGCACCTGATGATGATGATGATTTTCATAGTGCTGTCAGCAGGTCTTAAGTACAACTTTAAATTGAGGTGGGGTTTCCTTAAACTTTATGGTGTCAGCCATATTTTTCAGTTTTCAAACTTGCTTGTCTAACCTGCTTCCAGCTAGATCTTAGGCAAGTCTCTTCTAGTATGTTATATCCAAACTTGTTTGTATAACTTTCTTCCAGCTAGATCTTAGGCAAGTCTCTTCTAGTATGTTGTGTCCAAACTTGTTTGTATAACTTTCTTCCAGCTAGATCTTAGGCAAGTCTCTTCTAGTATGTTATATCCAAACTTGTTTGTATAACTTTCTTCCAGCTAGATCTTAGGCAAGTCTCTTCTAGTATGTTGTGTCCAAACTTGTTTGTATAACTTTCTTCCAGCTAGATCTTAGGCAAGTCTCTTCTAGTATGTTATATCCAAACTTGTTTGTATAACTTTCTTCCAGCTAGATCTTAGGCAAGTCTCTTCTAGTATGTTATATCCAAACTTGTTTGTATAACTTTCTTCCAGCTAGAACTTAGGCAAGTCTCTTCTAGTATGTTGTGTCCAAACTTGTTTGTATAACTTTCTTCCAGCTAGATCTTAGGCAAGTCTCTTCTAGTATGTTGTGTCCAAACTTGTTTGTATAACTTTCTTCCAGCTAGATCTTAGGCAAGTCTCTTCTAGTATGTTGTGTCCAAACTTGTTTGTATAACTTTCTTCCAGCTAGATCTTAGGCAAGTCTCTTCTAGTATGTTGTGTCCAAACTTGTTTGTATAACTTTCTTCCAGCTAGATCTTAGGCAAGTCTCTTCTAGTATGTTGTGTCCAAACTTGTTTGTATAACTTTCTTCCAGCTAGATCTTAGGCAAGTCTCTTCTAGTATGTTATATCCAAACTTGTTTGTATAACTTTCTTCCAGCTAGATCTTAGGCAAGTCTCTTCTAGTATGTTGTGTCCAAAATTGCTAGTATAAGCTGCTTCAGCTAAATCTGTCTTTGGCAAGTCTTTTTCTTCTAGTATGTTATATTCAGACATGCTCGTATAGCTTATTTCCATTCCTTTGCATTCCACAACACTGCTGGCAAGTGCCTTCCAACTTGCGGAACATCAGATATTTCATCTGCGGTCTGCCATATGCTTGTCTCTCATGCTCTGCCAGACATGTCCTGTTTTTTACCTCTGGGTAGGAGCCCATCATTTACATTCTCCTGATTTGGTTGGCCTGTCAAAGATATTACCTGGGTGTGCTGAGGACAGAAGTGTTTTAAACATAACCGCTACTTTACATGGTTTTCGTTGTCTACTTGTTTTTGTTTCTCATTTTCACTTAGCATAGGTTTTTTTATTATATCACTTCATCACGCTTGTTAATCATCATGCCATCCTCTAAGCGTTTTCTTCGAATGTTCACTTTGACTAGATGCGTTGCCATCCCTGCGCTATTATGGAGACGAGGGCTTGATGAAATATAGACATCTATTTATTTTTTTATTTTGTCGTTTTCTGTTGTTTGTCTCTTGAAAAAGGTTCAATTTGAGCCGATACGTTGAGAATTGTCCTGTTTAGTTTTATTGTATGTTTTTTGTTTTTTTTCTTAATAATATATTTTTCTTTATTGGCTAGGTAAGTGTTTTAGTAACCTTTTTACATCATTTTGCATTACTATTCCTCCACAAGGTCAGAGGACAGACAAGTGTTTTAAGCAGAAACTAACTTTAGTCACTTCAGTTTAGACACTAATTCATGGGAAATAAAACCAGAGATAGCAGAAGAACAATTTGGATTCATAGAAGGAAAATGCACAAGAAATGCCCTATATATTGTAAGAACATTAATGGAGAGGGTCATAGAAGTACAACAAAATCGTTATATGTGCTTCATAGATTACAGCAATGCATTTGACAAGGTGAAGCATTCTGAGATTATAAAACTGCTAGAAAATCTTAATGTAGATGGGAAAGATCTAAGAATAGTAAGAAATATGCATTGGAAACAAATGGCTGCCATGAGAGTTAAAAACACTATAGGTAGATTTCAAAAGATAGAAATGGTGGTCAGGCAAGGTTGTGTAATGTCACCGGATCTCTTCTCCCTGTATACAGAATACATTATATGAAATAAGACGATATGCCAGGAATAAAAGTGGGAGGATACAATATAAATAATTTTGAGATATGCTGATGACACAGTATTGATCGCAGGAAGTGAATAGGAACTATAAGCCCAGTTAGATAAAGTAGTGAAAGAAAGTGAAAACAAAAGGCCTCAGTTTAAACAAAAGAAAATAGAAATAATGGTTATCTTGAAGAGAGACATACACCACCAAGATGTAACATAATAATTAATGACTGTTAACATCAGAATGCTCAAGTGAGATAAAGAGCTGAACACCACAAGCCAAATCAGCATTCCAAAAAATTAGAACCATTTTGTGCAATGAAAGACTTTAATGCAGACCCGAATTCAAGTGCTGAGATGTTATATCGAACCAATTCTTTTTTATGGATGTGAAGTATGGATTGTAAAAAAAAAATTTAAAGTGAGTTAGAGGCTACAGAAATGTGGTTTCTGAGAAGAATGATGAAAATACCATGGACAGCAAACAAAACTAATGCAGAGTTTCTCATTAGATAAATCTGCTGGCATAAAATAGATCAATCATATCAAACATTAGGGGCAGACAATCAAGGTTTCTAGGGCATGTGCTGAGAAGAACACAGCTTGAACACTTAACCACTGGAAAGATCATGGGGAGAAGAGATAGGAGACGACACAGAGAAAAGTTGATAGATGGACTAGTATCGTGGAAAAGTAGAAGTTCACAGAGTATATTAACAACACAAGAGACAGAGTCATGGAGAAACATGATCGCTTATGCCATTAAGCATGGTACTTGATTGATTGGTATGCTTCTAATTTTTGTTTTAATTGTGTCTCTTTATTTTACTCTAGTATCTCTGAGGACTTCTACATTAGCTTTCTTGGCTGCCTTGGTATTTTCATCATTCTTCTCAAAAACCATATCTCAATAATCCCCTAGTTCACTTTCAGTTTTTTTGTTTACAGTCCCTGCATCACATCCATAGAGAAGAATTGATTTGAATATACATCCTACCATTCTAATTTACATACGCATTGATAACACTCAATGGTTCTCATATTATGAATTGCAGATTTGATTTCTGCTGTCCTATTTTATCTCAATGAAGTACCTGCCATCTTTTGTTAAATAATACCAAGATGCTGGACTTCAGATACAGTGACCATGAGGTGTAGATATTTGACCACAGATGTTTTCACTACAAATACTGCACATGGAATTGTAATGAAGAAAATGATAGAAACTAACAAACATCTGGAGATTAAGGTAGAGAAAAATAGCAATCTATTGGACACATCTTCAAGAAACAATAACACAATGTAGTCAATATGTGCTTGACTGGAATCCACAGGATTATGACAGAAGAGGGAAGTCTAAATAATACTTTATGTGTTACAGTGGAGGAGAGGTATGAGAAAAGAAAGTCTAATTTATGATACTAAATACTTCTAAAATATAGTCATATTTTATAATGACAGTTGTAGCCATATGTTCCACAGGGAACACATAGGTTTAGTAGTAGTAATGGTTGCACTTTAGTTATGTTTATTGATATGTCCCTGGATTGTTTATTTTCAGAATCAATGTAACATTCGAGGAAAGATACCATTCCTGGCTGACATAATAAAACGAGAACTAAAGTGTGAGGTGAGTTTTTTTATTTAAATGTGGCAATTATTTGCTGGTAATATGGTGAACATCCCTTGATTGTGATATCCCGCAAAAAATGTATCCTAATGTGGCACAACAACAACAAAGAAGCTCACATCGTTGAGAAGTATTAAATCTCAGAGACACAGAGAAAATGTGCTGCTTGAAAGGACAAAACAGAAAACACACAGGTGTTCAACTCTGACCATGTGCCCACAATGTGGCAGGGAATTCTATGTCAGATTTGAACTTTTCTGTCATCTCCACACACACACCAGAGAGGTAAAGCAACACAAGTCTGAAACTGTTATCATCATTGCCTGCAATTTTTTATGGTTATATTAGTTTTTAGCACACCAAGATACTACAGATTTGGACCTTTGTAAGTCAGTAATAATTTCAATGTTGACCAGCGTAACCTGTAATTTTACAGGCTATATATTTGCTGAGGTGTTTCTCTTGTACACAGCAAATTTTGACCTGTGTCTTTAAAAAAATGGGTGTTTTCTAATTTCTTGCTTACACCATCTCTTTTGCTATTTACACCCTCAGCATTCCAGTGCATTATTGAAAGTGGTGTTTCATTGGTTTGGTAATATTTGTTGTAATATTAGATAATATTTGTAATATTAGATAAAACTCAGGAGAGAGAGTATGGTAGACGATTAGCGCAACTCTTCCACACTATAAACCAACTTCAGCGCTAGTCATTTCTCAACCCATTTATTTACTTATCTTTACTAATTAAATATGAAGAGAACAAAGTGTGAATCTTCATCCTTGAAAAATCTTAACATTGACGTAGGCGCTTGGGAGAGACTCGCTCAGGATAGAACAGCATGGTGTTACAGCATTAGAACGGGAGCACTAGCGGCGGAAGAACTCAGACAAGATACTGCAAGACAGAAGCGGACATGTAGAAAAGAAAAAACCATCTCAACCTCACATAGATACCCTCTATTGTTGTCAATTCTGTAAAAGAACATTTTGTGTGCGCATTGGACTTGCTAGTCATTTAAAAACGGACTATTAACTTTTATTATTTATTGTTATTATTATTATCGTTGAGTTTTTGGTCATCGTCGATCACGACGGACGAACATCATCATCATCATCAATATTTGTTGGTCAGTGATATTACTCTTGTGCCTCCTTGGCTCCACATGGGAATTGAAGAGGACCTCCATTCGCATGGAGTGGGCCCTTTCGCGGTATAGGGTTTGATGTCTACTCCTGCCTGCTGAGTTTTCACATGGTTAGCACCATGATGGGGTAATGCAGATTTAGACATTCAAGTGCAATAATGCATGACATTCTGGTTGTTGCTGTGCACTTCTGGCCAAATGTCACTGTCTATCAACATCTTTACTTGCTAGGCAAGACATTGATCCTGCATGAAAATGGGATGGCGCTGCCAGTCTTAGTTTTCAGTCTCTGCTGGCTGGACAGCTCCATCCCCTCTCCAAGGAGCGGGCATATGGCAGATAAAAGCTATGGGTTAACTTTACTCACTCGACCACCTAATGTGATCATTCTATCTTAACCTTTAGAGCCCTTACTTAATAATTACGCAATATCCCCTGGGGCTTGACTTATTTTTTTGAAAATTTGCGTTATTGGTGGTGGGTGTTTTGAAAACGCGATAACTTTTTTGTTTTAAAGATATCTAAATAAAGGAGTGAATAATGAATATAATTGTGTTTTTGTTTTTGTTGTATGTGAAATATGACAGTTGTAAAGTTGAAAATTCGGGAGAAAAATGCAAAACGCCATTTTCAAAATAGCAAAAAATATCTTCTTGACGACCCTAATACTTGAGCAATGTGTGGAAACATTGATAAAATCCTCCTAAATACCTATACTTATTGCATATATATTGTTTCATATCCATACTAATATAATATGGCCTAAAAAATTGAATAAAATGTCATGAAATTGCATATAATGTCCGTCCTGTCAACACTAGGTCTAGGCAGACACATAACGTAATTATTATCCATGTATACACGTGGCACCCCTGATACATATTATTTTTGTGTTTTTGAATGAATACACAAACATTCTTATCAAATAACAACATATTAAACACAAAAAACAACAATTAGAACATGTAGTCACGATCACTTACCCATGCCACGTGGTACTCAATTTGATAGTAAAATACTGCCCGAAAATGACCAAAGTTGCTCTAGAAATGCGCTGACAACATCTGCCGGCTTTCCCATTCTTACAATGCAAATGTGTAGAGGAATTAGACCTTTAAACTGTGACATATTCCTAGCTTCGTGTGGCGGGAATTTCTATGTCATATAAGCTTTACTTCGTGAAGTTCCGTACTCGCAATTCGGGCACTATCTGTTAAGTCCTAGTGGCGCAACATTGCGACAGTTGGAGAAAGCCCTATGGGCATATTGACTCACCATTAGGGGCCTAAAGGGTAGATATCCCAGCAAAGGAAGTGTGTATGAACAGTAATTTGTTACCTGGGAGATTAGCATTGTTGGTTTATACAGAAGAAAACTAGTAGATATGTTTGTTATTATTTCAGATCTCTGAAGAGGTGTTCAACAATGAAGATGTCAATATGGAGCTCAATCAGGATGAATGTTTTAATGTGAAAATGACAGAATGTCAGGAGGTCAAGCAGCTTGGTCCATGTAGACTTTTGAACAATGGTAATTTTTTTCCTTTTGTGATGTTCTCTGTCCCATATTTGTGAAGTGTAATCTTATTCACCCTCTATGGAAATTATATGGAAAAACAACAAAATAGAAATGAAAGTGCTAATGTTACAAACTTTTATTTTTCCGGTTGCAACATACGGCTGTGAAACATGGACTCTAAGTAAAACAGCGGCAAAAAGGATCAACGCCTTCGAGCTGAAATGCTACAGGAAGATACTTAGAATATCATGGAAGAATAAAATCAGAAACTCAGATATTATAAACACACTGAATATTCCAGAGTGTTGGTTACTAAACACAATAACAAAAAGAAAACTACGCCTGTTTGGTCATATAAAGAGACATAATTGTTTAGAAAGACAAATAATGGAGGGAAGAGTACCTGGGAAGAGGAGAAGGGGCAGACCAAGAAGACGATGGACTGACGACATTAAAGATAACATGAATACATCGCTAGAAAATGCAAGCCACATTGCCCAAGACAGAGAGAGGTTCAGAGAGTTCATTGGGAAGACAACGTTCTGGAAGGAATACGTCACATGACACACAATCTTATTCTGACATGTTCTGGTATGATTCTGTAATCATCATCAAAGACAAGGGAATATCCTACATTGGTACACAGGTTCTTATTGTTCACAAACATCTGTTAAAGAACACTCCCCTGTATTTTAAAGTTAATGTTCTCTGTACTATCTCTCCACATAGATTGGTAGGAGACATTAGATCCATCTTCTCTTACTTTTTTCCTATACCTCATTAGTTGCCCAGTCAGTGGTTGAAAAACCTGTGGTTCTATTGATATTTCTAGGTCGCCCTCTACCATCTGGCCATAGACATCGTAAAATCTACCATATCATCTTTCGATGCTATGGTCAGACTCAAGATCACAATGTTATCTCCTTATCCATAGTCTTATGTGACATTGTGGTTCTTCCTTATCTGTACTTCTGCTGTGAATTTGTCCCTAGTCAAATCAAGTCCCTTGAATCGATCCTCTTCCAATTCTTGTAGGCCTATTCATTATCTAACTTCCCTACCTAATACTCATAGTCACGCACATTCATAAAAGAATTCATTTAACCGATTCCCCCTTAGAGCGCCGTCGCTTCTACTTGTTGACTCCTAGAGCGCCGGCGCGTCACTTTTTTTTACTTGTTTCGTTGCGTTCGATATGACATTTTTTGTGTGTGCCAGGTCTATTAGAAACCATGACCATTGTGTAGATCCGTGGTTTAGCTTCCTGTTTTATGTTTAATCTAAGAGATCGGAAATAAGATGGATTTATTACGATTTTTAAAAAAATTAGCTAATTATTAGACCTAGTTTTGGAAATGGAAGATATTATTCATATGTACACTGATGATGACAGCCGTAGTTACGATGGAAATATGCACGATGTAGGTAATTTGCGTAACAAATATAATGTGGAAAGTGACAGTGAAGTTCTTGTTAGATAGGCCTAATGTTTCTGACAAAGAGATGGACATGCGTGGCACTAATTGTGACATCGCAAATTTTGCCGTAGTGATGTAGTTTTTCGAGTAGAAGTTGAGAGTTTTGTACAAAACATTGGGTCTGTACATAATGATGAGATTGCCACACGTTATGAATACTTTAGCATCATTGTCAATGATAAGTTTATCAATTTGCAGCCGATCGGACAAATTTGTATGTAATATAATGCAAAGAAATAAACAAGGAAAGAAGACACGCACTGAACATCTGCAACCGCCATTGAAATAAAACGTCATTTTTAAAATGTATATTATGATAGACCTGTGTATTCTGTTTGAGTATGGGATATACTGGAGTACAGATGACAGGTTCAATGTTTTGGGCATCTCATCCTGTTTGGAAAAAAGGGGATTTGAGAATATATCTCAATATTTTCATCTCAATATGACTCCACTACTCAACACCCCAAAGGTAAAAAAAAATAATTTTCCCCACATTATGTTGATTTTGACAGTTTATTATTTAAAACATATATGTATTAAATTATCTTTGATATAGGTTTATGCAAGACTTCATTTTTCTGTTGATCTGCCAAGTCTGAGTGTGATATGATGAATAGTTTGAAAAAAAATGCAATTTTGACATCATCATATTCATATTGTGGAGGAGTTGTGCCCCTTGCCTTAGGGATCAGGGATTGACAATTGGGAAATCTCATAGGGGTGAAAGGGTTAAGTGTATAACACAAATATCAGACTTTATTTTACTATATATAACATAAATAATATATCTAAATATCTGTTCAGCTAATTCTGTTGAGACCAGGGCTTTTATAATCTGTTAAATGTGCTGCGTAGTGTAGTGGTTAGCACACTTGCTTTTCATATGAGTGGTCCTGAAATGTAAGATTTCTAACATCTCACACACCTACGGCAGTTAAATGCTATGGGTTAACTTAACTTTACATTTTCATATAGCTAGGTAATCCCTTGTGAAGGTAATTTTATATACTACATAATCACTGTTCATTGTTTGTATATTAATTATTATATACATTTAATGACTCGTCAATGTTTGCATATTTATTATTATATTCATTTTATGACTTGTCATTGTTCATTGTATATTTCAGAGATTAATGATGACACATTGATCACACATGCATTCAGAACACATACAGAAGAGAGAATTTACAAATCTGATGTTTGTGGTGCAGGATTTACAACAAGTAGTGCTCTTCAGACACAAAGAAGGGTAAATACAGGAGAGAAACTTCACCTGTGTGATATTTGTAACAGAGGTTTTATTGAATTTACGTCACTGAAGAGACATATAGATCAACATACAGTAGAAAAACCTTTTGAAAGTGATATTTGTGATGCAGATTTTACTAAAAGTAGTAACCTTCAGACACACAGAAGAATACATACAGGTGTCATAACAGGAGAGAAACCTTACAAATGTGATGTTTGTGGTGTAGGATTTACTAGAAGTAATAATCTTAAGATACACAGAAGAATACATACAGGAGAGAAACCTTACAAATGTGATGTTTGTGGTGCAAGATTTGCTGCAAATGTTAACCTTCACATACATAGCAGAGTACATACAGGAGAAAAACCTCACAAATGTGATGTTTGTAGTGCAGGATTTACTAGAGCCGATGGTCTTCAGGTACACAGAAGAATACATACAGGAGAGAAACCTTACAAATGTGATGTTTGTAGTGTAACATTTTCTTATAGTTATAGTCTAAAGCGCCATAAAAGAACACATACAGGAGAGAGGCCTTACAAATCTGATGTTTGTGGTACAGGATTTAATACAAGGAGTACTCTTCAGACATACAGAAGAATAAATACAGGTGTCATGGCAGGAGAGAAACCTCACAAATGTGATGTTTGTAATGCAAGATTTACTAGAGCCGATGGTCTTCAGGTACACAGAAGAGTACATACTGGAGAGAAACCTTACAAATGTGATGTTTGTGGTGTAGAATTTTCTTACAGTCATAGTCTAAAGCGCCATAAAAAAAGAGCACATACAGGAAAGAGGCCTTACAAATGTGATGTTTGTAGTGCAGCATTTGCTAAAAGTGATAACCTTCAGATTCATAGAATAAAACATACAGTTCTTGTGTCAGGAGAGAAACCTTACAAATGTGATGCTTGTAGTGCAGGATTTACTACAAATAGTAACCTTCAGAAACATAGAAGAAAACATACAGGTCTCGTGGCAGGAGTGAAACGATACAAATGTGATATTTGTAGTGTAGAATTTACTACAAATGGTAACCTTCAATCACACAAGAGAAAGCATTCTGGAGAGAGACCTTACATGTGTGATGTTTGTGGTACAGCATTTTTTTCAAGTGGTCACCTAAAACGTCATAAAAAGATACATACAGGAGAGAGGCCTTTCAAATGTGATGTTTGTGGTGCAGGATTCATTACAGGTAGTAATCTTCAGACACACAGAAGAATACATACAGGTCGCATTACGAGAGAAATAACTTACATATGTGATCTATGTGGTGCAGGATTTACTACAAGTCATAGTTTTCAGAAACACATAAGAAAACATAGAGGAGAGAGACCTTACAAATGTCATATTTGTGGTGTAGGATTTTTTGAAAGAGGTACTTTAAATCGCCATTCAAAAATACATAAAGGAGAGAGGCCTTATACATGTGATGTTTGTGGTGTAGGATTTATTGAAAAAGAGACTCTGAAACGCCATACAAGAATACATACAGGAGAGAAACCTTTTAAATGTGATATTTGTGGTGTAGGATTTATTCAACATGGTAGCCTAAAGAGCCATAAAAGAACACATATAGGAGAGAGACCTTTCAAATGTGATTTTTGTGGTTTAGAATTTACTCGAAGTAGTATTCTTCAGATGCACACAAGAATACATACAGGAGAAAAACCTCACACGTGTGATATTTGTAACAGAGTTTTTGTTGAATTTAGGTCACTAAAGAGACATATAGATCAACATACTGTAGATAAACATTAAACATGTGATGTTTGTGGTGTAGGATTTACTTTCAATAGCAACCTGAAATTTGTGCTTTTGGGAACATGTCAATTATGTCATCGTAAAAGTCAGCAAAGACTCTCTACCTTGAAAGTGACGGCAGCAGCTGACACTAAATAATCAAATTCCCTAATCCTGTATGAGGCTCTTGTTCTTCCAATAATTCTTCAGTGATCATTACTCAGTCAGGTTGGGACTTCGGATTCTATGATATAGGCTGCTGTCTGTTTTAAAGTGTCCACTGTGCCATACAGTTTCTCTTCAACACTGATTGGGGTGGGCCATGTCTTGTTTCTCAGGTCTGCATACTGGGGACATTCTTGTAGGATATGTTCTGCTGTCATATTTGCAAGGCTGCAATGGCAGAGCCCAGTTGTCCCTATTTTGAATTTGGTGTACAAATGATGTCTCATTTTGTTGTGACCAGTTCTGAGGCGCAGCAGGATAACCTGGTCTCTTCTGGACAGTTGGTAATACCCGTCATCTGCATTATATTCCAATAATTCAATATGCAGCCGCAATAATCACTGCCAGTCAAATGCAGATTGAAATACTGGAGAGATTTCAAAATGAAGTGATGTGGGAATGTGTATCATACTGGATTGGACACATCCTGTGTGACTGAGATTTCTTCTCAACTTGCCAAGAATATTTTACAGGACTGACCTGTACATACCTCAGAGTGAGTTCTTCACATGTATTGATGCCTCTGGTGCACAAATCTGTTTGACATTATCCTCAGTTACACTCCATCTATGATTTACCTATATTAAATCACCTTGTTTGACATGTTGGGTTTGTGAGATGAGCTCACTCTCAACTGTTCTCATTCCCCATATTTTTTAATGCATGTCTCTATGACAATTCTTGTGTACTTGTATGTCATTGTTTCCTTGGTTGGTTCTACTGTTAAATGTCTGACATCTAATGCATTTGTGCTAGTGCTTTCAGTTTTACAGTTTTTATAGTTTGTTCACTATTTTTCTTGTATTTTCTTGAGAAAGACCTTAAGATTGAAACTATCTTGTATACCGTTATCTATATTTTATCATTAAGTCAGTACGTAATAACCTGACAATGATAGTCTGTGTTTTCATTGTAAATCTGATTGACCTTGTGTTTTACATAAGTACTTTTGTTATACAGTTTTACATCATCACTTATTATCAATTGTTATATTGACTAAATGGAGATGCCCCATCCTTCCTATGTGAATTATTTTTGACAGAAAGTATCTATATTATACTATAGACTATAGGCATTCGATAATTCCTCATTTTTTTGTCACTATATAGCTGGGGGGAAAGATGCACACTTTTCACTTTTTAGAATATTCAGACAACTAGACTTAACTATTAGAGAGCAAACTGACAGCAGTGTGTAGCTTATTCATCCATCTTAGATTAGTGAAAACAAACACCTACATGTGATCCATAGAATGAGAATTTATGAATATTTATAAATCGTCACCGTTGCCCCATTTTTTGGTGCAAACATGCGCAGCCAAAACAATTACAAAATCAAGGTAGAATTGACAAAAACAGACAAATAACTGCGTCACTGCTCACCTTCACACAGTCAGTCACATTGTGTGTTAATTATAAAACACAACAACTAGAACTATATAATTTTATGTAACTTTAATATGAAAAAATGAAAAAAAATACATTAATATAAAGAATGAATTCTTAGATCCGTTTAAAACTATAACAGCATGTTGGTGTGATTTATAAAATGCACAACTATAATTTCAACTTTCATGCATCTATGAATGGCAGAGAGCTTGCACCTATGGCAGGCAGAGATTTTGAATCTATGACGTGCAGAGATTCGGCATCTATGACCAGCGGAGATCACGCATTTATGAATGGCTGACATTATGCATCTATGACCGGCAGAGATCATACATCTATGACCGCAGCAATTGCTTCATTTACAGTCAGCAACTTCATTTTCTCATATTTCTGTTTGTAATTCATAACAAGAAACAACGTAACAATAAAATATTGGTCAAAATATTATGCAACGTAAAGGGGCAAATGTACGCAATGAATCCACCATGCATGATTACCCTACTAACTGTGTGTAGCTTTACCCCAAATGACATTTTAAACAACTTTTATAAAATGTCAAGAAAAAACAAAGTATCTTGACAAGGTCACATGCTTAATAACTTAATAATACAATATATGTTTCAGTTTAGACATGTAAAAATAACATGACAGTAATGATAACAGTAATGGTTTTGTATGTATTGTAGAATTGATATGACACCCACTCTTTCTCTTAGAAACGATGTCATAAGAGCGGGTGTCATATCAATTCTACAATACATACAAAACCAACAGATACAATGGTTTGGTCATCTGGAAAGAATGCCGTGTGATTCATTAGTTTATAAAGCATATACGAAGTTAGGATAAGCAGAAAGAAGAGCCGAGGGTAGACCTAGAGTACGCTGGATCGACAACATCAAAGAGACATTACATGAACACCAAATAACATTATCTGAAGCTGCCAGAAAAGCGAGAACAAGAACATTGTATCTCCCTCGACACCCGCAAAGGGTAAAAGAGGAAGGAAAGAAGAAGAATGATAACAGTGGACAGAGAGTGAGAAGTTGAGAAATGTAAGTTGTATCACAAAAGTAAACAAAATACACAAATATAAAAAAACAACTTTTATAAAATGTCAAGAAAAAACAAAGTATCTTGCCACGGTCACATGCTTAACAATACAGTATATGTTTCAGTTTCGACATGTAAAAATAACATGACAGAAATGATAACAGCAGACAGAGAGTGAGAAGTTGAAATAAAAAGTTATATCACAAACAGTGAAAAATGACCTGCCCTTGACCGATGAACCTTTGGTGTGTGTCAGAATCAGATGTTAGCATTTGATGTAGTCATGTGGTGTATGGGGAAAACCCATGGTTCCAGAAAAATACAGCTGCACATCTTTGCATAATTACACTATAACAAACGATGATTAAATTGTCTGTGAGACACATCATAAAACTTTGTCCATAAGTGATAGTAGATAACACCATTTTCTTGAATGTGTTTGTTTTTGTTAAATTTACTTGGAAAATTTTCATTTAGCATGTCTAAACACATATGTGTTCAACTTGACCTTCAGGAAGTTACTGGGTTAGAAAAGGGGGATTGGATTAACCCTACATTGCCAATTTTATATGGAGTGAATCAAACAGCATGCTAATTCCCACTTTGAATTTTGGAGACAATGAAATGGTCCAGTTTATTCATCTGCTTTCTGAGTTAACTACCTCGTGTTTTGTGTAAGTCCCAATTTAGAGAAAATGTTTTTAACATTTCCCTATTCATGTACAGTGAAGTCAGTTAAAGAGCATACAATTGTAACACAATTTCCTATTCATGTACAGTGGAGTTATTTGAAAAGCATATGTAACATAATTACTTATTTAATAATATTTTTTAAAATTCCTAATTATTTTGATTTTTTATTGTTTATAGCAAAATTTAGTTATGACATAAATATTTTGTTGGTTCAATTAAATGTGTTATAAATAGTATTTTACCTTATGGAAAATAGATGTGCAGAGACTACTTATTGACTTACAAGTGGAATTTCAGCAGAAGTGTTGGGTATTGGAGACATCATCATTTGTTACCAGATGTTTTTTAATGGAGACATCATCATCAAATGCCATCTCCGCAACAGACCTCAAACATCTCCTGTCTCTTGTTTTAGTGGTGCACTCTGCTAGACTGTAACCTGTCCATCATGTGATGTTACTCTCCTAATTGTATCTCTGTCTACCTCTTGCTCGCTTACCTTTGATTTTACCCTCAAGTAAGGTCTTCAATAAGGTGTCATGCCTCCAAAATATTTTATTTGCCTGATCTTTATTTCTCTTAGCAATTCTTCCTTAATATTAAGTGTTTTTATAACCTCTTTGTTTAATTTGTTCTCCTTCCTTGATGTTCTGCCTGTTATTCTATATACCCACATCTCAATGGCATCAATTATGTCTTCCAATTGTTTATTTATTGTCCATGTTTCTGAGCCATACATTAATATAGAATAGATGTAGCATTTTATCATTCTCATTTTTAGCTTGTTTGTAATTTGTTTAAGTGTTAATATTTTTCTCATGTCATTGAAGCTACTTTTAACCATTCCTATTCTCTTTTTAACTTCTGTTTCACATCTGCCATCATTTGTGACTATGTGTCCAAGATATTGATACTGTTTTACTTGTTGTAGTTTCTCTCCCTGTATGTTTATGTTTACCTCATGTTCTTCTGTGTCGTTGCTGAATATCATGTTTTTGTTTTTTGGATGTTTATATCCAATCCATATTCATTACTTGATTTATTGACTTGATCTATTAGTCTTCATGTGTTCTTAGTTCATGTTCACTTTCTGCTAAAAGTACAGTGTCATCTGCATATCTAAGGTTGTTTATTTTCCAATTGATCTTGAGTACTGGCATTTCTTCTATATTTTTAAAGGTATTCTCTGTGTAGATATTAAATAGGCTTGGTGATAAAATGCATCCTCTTCTTATTTCTGTTTATCGAAAGTAGCTGTTTTAACACCTTATGTTCCCAATATATATTTCTAATCAGTCTGATATCTTTTCCATCTATTCCTATTTCTTGAAGACATTTGATTAATTTTTCATATTGGACTCTGTCAAAGGCCTTGCTGTAGTCTATGAAGCAAATATAAATAATTTTTTGGGATTTTTATATATTTATTTATCACTAGTCGGATACTAAGTATAGCTTTGCTGGTTCCTTTGTTTTTCCTAAAACCGAACTGTTCTTCGTCGATCTTGTTTTTAATTCTTTCATGTATTATCTTGAGAAGTATCTTAGTTAGATGGCTCATTAGACTTATTGTTCTATATTCTGTACAGTCCACAGCCCTGGGCTTCTTAGGTAGTGGTATGAATATTGATGAGGTCTTTAGGTATGTGGCCTGTTTCATAAATGTCATTGCAAAGTTTTGTGATAATATCCACACCAAATTCATTTAGTTTTTATTATGTCTGCTGTTATATTGTCGGAGTCTGCAGCCTTTCCACATTTTATTGCATTTTCTACTTCTGCTTTCAGTATTCCTGGTCCATCATTGTTGTGTATTGTTGCTTATTTTGTTCCGTTTGTCGTCAAACAAATCCGTCACATAAACTGCCCATGTTGTAAGTACTTCTTTGTCATCAAATATTATTTTTATGTTTAATGCAGCTACCCCCATTTAGAGGATTTTTTGTATTTGTGATCAACCTTATTGCCTTAAGCATTAATTTTGTTGTATGGATATCTCCTCTATTTCACTGCATTTTGTTTCTAGCCATTGTTTTTTCACTGATCTGCACATGTTACGTATCTCATTGTTTATAATTGAGTATTTTGTGGTATTTTTTTCTTTATTTCTGACATTTTCTCGAATATTTCATCTTCATCCATGTTAGTTTTTTCTTCGCTTAACTTATTGGTAAATTTTCATTTGAATTTTGAATACTTTTTCTTAGGCTGTCCCATTTATTGTTTATTTTCTCTTCTGAATTTCCCTTCTGTATTGTTCCATGCATTCTATCATTAGATGTTGTTGATGAGTGTTGATTAGAAAACTGGCCTCACAGCAGGTGGGGCATTCCCATAAGTGCTCCGCCCTCTTCCAGCAGCCATTCGACTCAATGGTTTTCGAGTCCAATGCCGCCGAAACAGACGTCGACATCAGGGCACAACTCTGGCCCTTGCAACAGGTTTCTTCGTTGTTCCGCCCATCCACGCGGTGCCATAACTAGTTCAAGTACAACGTCGGCCTGTCGGACCAACATCATAACTGTTATCGAAGGTTACAACTACAGGATTGTATAGATGACATGCCATGAAGCTTCTATAAGAAGATAACCTCAATATAAAGGCATGTCATCTACTAAGGTTTTCTGTTGCATGGTTGGCTTGTCTAGTGAGACCCACAGACACAACTGCATGCTAGATGTTGATATCTATATCACACATTTTTTTTTACTTTTGATGGAAAGGCATTGAAAATGGTTTTCAAGTGGTACAAGGCAACTTCAAGTTCCGTTATTTCGTCTTCATAGTTAAACATATCTCCCCGCAAGCATCAAACAACTCATCAGATGTTTTGTCTGGATATTCTATATAGACACCATATTGGGTAGTTGGGTAGTGGAGACATCATTAGTTGATACAAGAAGTCGGGTAGTGGAGACATCATTAGTTGATACAATAATTTGGGTACTAGATAGAACATTAGTTGATACTTTGATGGTGGCTTTGAAAGCAGATCCATCAGTATAAACATGAATCCATTGTTCTGGGTAGGTGTCTATTGTGTTCTGTGTTGCTTTCATAAGACTTTCTGTGTCAGAGCTTTTCGCTGCATTATCTCTTGTGTCTTAACTTCTGGCAATTTGGGTGGTCTTTGTTAATGTTTTGCTTCCTTCATAAGCCTCCATTGTAGCCATATCTCTCTGTATCTCACGGGTTTCTACATTTGTATGCATTTCACATGCAGCTGTTGATGTAGATCTCATTCAATAAATCAAGTGCCATGCTGAATGGCGTAGGTGATCATGTTTCTCCACGACTCTTGTCTCTTTTTGTCAGTAAGCTCAGTTGGTGAACTTCTACCATGCAACAATACTAGTGCATCTAGCAACTTCTCTTTTTTTCGACCCCTGTCTCCTCTCCCCTTGATCTTTCCAGTGGTTATTAAGTGTTCATGTTGTGTTCTCAGCAAATGCCCTAGAAACTGTGACTGTCTGCCCCTAATGTTTGATATGATTGATCTTTTTACGCCAGCAGCAATAAGAACATCAGCATTAGTTTTCTTAGTTTTCCATGGTTAATTAATCAATCTCCTCAGAAACCACATCTCTGTAGCCTCCAGATCATTAGATCTCATTGCTGCACTGGTAATGCATATGGCATTGTTCTGCACTCACTAGAGATTCTACATTTGTATTGGAACATGTTGTCAAGAGTGCTCTGTTGTATTCTAAAGAAGAACGTATATAACCATGATATAGTCTTCTGAGAGTATGCTTGTCTGATCCAGTGGCGTAGCAAGAGGGGGGCGGAGGTGCGGACCGCCCTGGGCGGCATCATCGGTAGGGCGGAAAATTTATTTTCGTCCAGGCTTTCACAATCACTGCCATATTTTGTTTGTCACAAGGGCAGAAAATTATGATTCCGCCCCGGGCGCCATTGACCCACGCTACGCCACTGGTCTGATCCAAGAAGATGTGCCAGTAAAGGCCTCTTTTCTGTGGCTGTAACTGTTTCAGTGCTTCATCTTGTATATTTTCTATGTCCTTGGGGTTAAGCTGCAGATCTAGAATGACTCCAAGATATGTGGGATGTTCGTCTCTTGGTAATTTCTGTGTATAACCATAGACTGATATTTTCTTTGCTTTATGACTCTTGGTAAAGATGGTATAGACGGTTTATTTTCAGTTAATACAAGATTTTCGGTAGCGAAAACATCATCATTTGATTGTGATACAATGCATTGGGTTGTAAGAAGTTGTGTAGTGGAGTCATCATTAGTTGATATGGGAAGTTGTAAGATGTGTGGTGGTGACATCATCATTTGTATCATGTAGTGGAGACATCATTAGTTGATACAAGAAGTCGGGTAGTGGAGACATCATTAGTTGATACAAGAAGTCGGGCAGTGGAGACATCATTAGTTGATACAAGAAGTCGGGTAGTGGAGACATCATTAGTTGATACAAGAAGTCGGGCAGTGGAGACATCATTAGTTGATACAAGAAGTCAGGTAGTGGAGACATCATTAGTTGATACAATAATTTGGGTACTAGATAGATCATTAGTTGATACAAGAAGTCGGGTAGTGGAGACATCATTAGTTGATACAAAAAGTTGGGTAGTGGAGACATCATCAGTTGATACAAGAAGTTGGGTAGTGGAGACATCATTAGTTGATACAAGAAGTCGGGTAGTGGAGACATCATCAGTTGATACAAAAAGTTGGGTAATGGAGACATCATTAGTTGATACAAAAAGTTGGGTAGTGGAGACATCATCAGTTGATACAATAGTTTGGGTACTAGATACATCATTAGTTGATACAAGAAGTCGGGTAGTGGAGACATCATTAGTTGATACAATAGTTTGGGTACTAGATACATCATTAGTTGATACAAGAAGTCGGTTAATGGAGACATCATTAGTTGATACAAGAAGTTGGGTAGTCCGATGGAAAGACTATGGGAGATAGACTGCCGAAGATGAACCGTTGCTCCTATCAGTTAAAACTGGGGAGGAGCGGAGCCGGTGCTTCTACTAAACGAGAGGTCAGGGGAAAGCTGAGTAATGCTACTGACCAAACTCATGCCTCAAAATTGTTCAGTGGAATACGAAAGAAGACAAAATGCATGGGCTAAATGAATTCCTGATGAAAAATGAGATTGACATGTGTATACAAGTGACTCACCTAAGGGACACGCAGAAATTTTTCATTCGGGGTTATGAGTCCTTCCGTCAAGACCGAACCAAAGGAGGAATAGTGACAATTGTAAGAACATCAATACCAGCAATAGACGTAAAAAATATCCGGAGAAGTAGAACGTGAACATATAACAGTGAAATTGCTGCTGCCTGACGGAGAAATATCAATTAAAAGAAAACTGAAGCATCAAAATCCAGAGCCATGCATGAAGGCACTCTTTACCATCGCAGAACTAAATGGTGCCATAGGAAAACTAAAAACCAAAAAGAACCCGGGAATGAATGGCATAACTAATGATATAATTAGGAACCTATGGCTAATCAGCAGAAATAACCTTGCCATCTTCAACCAATCATGGTTAACTGATAAAACTCCAGACTTATGGCGTGAAGCTGTCATCATCCCAGTCGGTGAGAAACAAAAAGAAAGAAGAAAGGTCAAGTTACAGACAAGTCAGCCTCTTGATCTGCGTAGGAAAAGCAATGGAGAGAATGGTCAACTCTAGAATAATAAAATACATGGCAGAAAACCAAAAGCTCACCAAGACACAATCAGCCTATAGGAAATGTCGAAGCACTGAAGACCAGCTCATATACCTAGCACAGGAAATCGAAATTGCTTTCCAAAAGAAGAAAAAAGTGCTGGCTACTTCTATGGACTTGAGTAAGGCCTTCGACAAGGCATGGAAAGATGATCTCGTCTTCAAGCTTTTCAAAAACAAAATTGAAGGCAGGATGTTTCACTGGATTAAATATTTCCTCTGATATCGCACAGAAGAGTTCTGAAAGTTGGGGGAGTGTAGCCAACCCCTTCCAGACGTGTCCACATATGATAGATAGTGGAACCGCCTTCAGATATGAAATGTTAGCTGCAAAAGCAGCCACGGACTAAACCAAGGTTGCTGCCTACCAGTACAGGGCGATATATCAAGTGGTGCTCATATGTGGGACCTCATATGTCCAGTGACAGGCAGCATTAAGCTAATGTGAGTCGTGATAAGCTCATGTTTCTGGCATGTGGTCAATGACATCAGGCTAGTAACTTTCCAGGGGAATGGGAGGGAAGCTTTGGTACGGATAGGGAGGTTGGGCAAGGGAAAATCATGGATAGTGGAATGATAGAGGATAATGAATCCAGGGCAACAATTATCTCAGGTGTGAGCAACTCTGACCTCAAACCCCGAGCAGATGATACTCATTATTCCTAGGTGAATCAGAATCTTCAGCTGGATGACACTAAAGTGAAAAGAGTCAAATAGAAGCTCTTGGAACAGGAAAGATAACCCAGAAAAACATATAAACTTGCTGCCTTATTGGGACTATCTAGTCTTCACATATCTAGGCAGTACGTTATCACAAAATGCCAACGTTGATGATGAAGTGTATGCACGGATCGCCAAAGCAAGCAGTACTTTCGGCAGATTGTACGCAAATGTTTGGCGTAGAAATGGCATTAACCTACAGACTAAGCTGAAAGTTTACAGAGCAGTGGTTCTTCCAGTGCTGCTATACGCTAGTGAAACATGGACTGTGTATAGACGTCATGTGAAAAAACTCAAATCATTTTCATACAAATTGTCTCAGAAAAGTTATGAACATCAGATGGCAAGACAAGATTCCAGATACCACTGTCCTTGATAGAGCTGGTATCCCAAGCATTGACACGATCCTGATGCAGACACAGATTCGTTGGGCAGGTCATTTGGTGCGTATGCCAGACCATCGTCTGCCAAAGATACTTCTCTATGGTGAGCTAGAGAAGGGTATACGATCTCAAGGTGGCCAAAGGAAACGCTACAAGGACTCGTTAAATGACTCACTGAAAGCCTTTGAAATAGACCACGATACATGGGAAGAACTTGCACAAAATAGATCTAGATGGCGTTCTAAAATAAAAAAGAGCGCATCATCTTGTGAAAAGAAGAGAAATGCAACAGCGGAGAGCAGCTAGAAATTCACGAATAGACCAAGATCCGTCTACAGCCGTTATTCCATGTCCAAACTTCCCAAGGACATTTACAGCTCGAATAGGGCTCATTAGCCATCTACGAACTCATAATCAAGGACATAACTAAAATTGAATTTTCAAAAGTGGATGTAACAAATGGTCATCATCACTTGTGATGGACGTACAACATCTAGTCTATCTCGGTGGCGTCGATCCTACCAGCAACAAATCCCTCAACTTAGCCTCGAAAAAGATCAACCAAAGCAACCGGTTTCTCTGCTAACCTTTCCACTGAGACACGACGGACTAAAACTAGTGGGTAATGATGTGCACACAAGAAAACATACAAATTACAATACACAAATCATATTCAACGTTTCAGGCAATTAGCGTGACAGCTAAAAAAAACTGCTGAACTCCAACTCTGACCTACAGCCTGTGGTATTCCTGACGGATGCAAGGTCAGTGCTTCAAGCTCTTCATAAATATAAATAACCAAATGGTCAGAGGGTGTCCGACAAAGTGGATGGTGCCGCAGTAACCTAATGAACAAATAGTAACGCAAAATGAGGTAAAAAGGTTACCTAGCCTATTAATAAAAATATATTGTTAAGAAAAAAAACAAAAAACATACAATAAAACCAAACAGGACAATTCTCAACGTATCGGCTCAAATTGAACCTTTTTCAAGAGACAAACAACAGAAAACGACAAAACAAAAAACAAAATAGATGTCTATATTTCATCAAGCCCTCGTCTCCATAATAGCGCAGGGATGGCAACGCATCTAGTAAAAGTGAAAATGCGTGCATTCATTATAAACAAACCGAAAGTGGGAAATTAGAGACACTATAGATGAGTGCAAGAATAATAAAAGAAAAAGATAAGAAAAATACCCCTTTTGTCACTCTATCAGATAGGCAGGTTTAAAGAACATAGTCACAACAGGCACGACTGAAGGGAACAGAGACAGATGGGGACGTGAGAAAATATTCATGTGACAACCTAGCAAGGCTTGGAAACAACGATCCTGATAACAATACTGTGAACAGAGAACCATGGTCACCTACGCCAACAAGAATGGCATATGACAATGATAGATGAGTAATGATGAGGTTGTGTGGTGGTGGGGTGAGTGGGTTTGGGGAAGGAAGGATAGAAGAAGAATCAACATTTGAAAACGCATGGAATGAATGTGAAACCAAATATAGACATAAACATATATATAAAACCAAACCTAAACATACATAGAAATGTAAACACACACCAAGAGTCAAGAAATAAACACATAACAAGATGGACACAGATGTGTGAAGGATACCCACACAAAATGCACAGGCATGTAAATGTATCCACACACAGGAAAGGGCTCACACCAGAATAGGTATACACATTGACACAGAATGGAGATACGTGCATTAACATAAAAAAGCGCTCACATAAATATACATATATATATGTATACACAAATATGAACATTCATGCACATAAACACTTTCTCGTATAAATAATAACATGAACATTCATACACATAGAAACATATACATATATTAATGTAAATATAAACGTTCGTTCACATAAAGATAATGCTATAACAACTGCATATGTATACATACAAATGTGCGGCCCAAAGTAATTGTGTGGATACATAGAACCATGTAAAACGAAATGCATATACAAATAACTATATATGTGTGGGCACCCATCGAAGAGACAACTGCAATAAAAACGAGGAAATCAAAATCTAAATATGTAAATGATTTAACAATAACAAAATGGCAGAGTACAAAATAATCACACATTGACATACACAAACGAAAGAAGACATAAAGGAATTATATAGAAGAACGGCAAACACACAAATAATAATTATTCACGAAAGTGTACAAAGACAAATAATTACAAGAATCAGTGCAATACAGGAGTAGAGGGTATAAAGAAAAGGTGGGTAACTCAAACAAAACGGTGATTAATGTTCATTCCGTTTGGTTGCAAGACTCCCATATGACAAATGAGACGATATTCCAAGGACTGACGTTGCCGGTCACCGGTATAACAACGTAACAAACCGGTTACAGAGACATCAGAGCTACCATGATGTGACGGGCTGTTAAAATGATTAGCCACTGGGGAGTCACGATGATTCGTGATATCTCTCAAATGTTCGGCGAATCTATCAGCTAAACGTCTACCAGTCTCACCAATATACTTCATATCACAACGCTTACATATGATAGAGTATATTAAGTTACGGGACACACATGAAAAAGAATCACGAATATCAAAGTGTGATTTAGGAAACTGTAAAATAGGAGTGAGAATAACAAAAGGGCAAGTCAAACAATTTCGATGACAAGGGACAGTTCCTAGTTGACCTGCAGAAGTGCGCAGACGAGAATGAACTAAGAGATCCCGAAGGTTTCTGTCCCTCCGAAAAGCGACTAGAGGAAGAGAGGGAAATGCAGGACTGGAGATGGGATCTAACTGGAGGTGTCGTAATAGGATACGTAGTGCCGGCATATTATGAGGATGAAAAGTGATAGCCAGTATTGGGCGATCAGAGGTATGTTTAATAGATGGTACGAGGGCCACTGAGCGGGAAATAGTACGAACACGTTGTAAAGCTGATGACAAGATATCATCAGGGTATAAGCGACGGCGAAAAAAATCCAGCATCTTAAGAGATTGAACCTGAAAATCTACATCGTCTTGGCAGAGACGACGAAGACGAAGCAGCTGAGAGAAAGGGAGGGCATGACGACAAGACCTTGGGTGAGATGATGTATAAAGAAGAAAACTATGAGAGGCCGTAGGCTTATAATGTATAGAAGTGGTAAGGGATGTGGATCCTATGGAAACACAAATGTCAAGGAAGTTTACAGAGGTGGAGGAAATAAGAGAAGTAAATTTAATAGCTGGATGGAAACCACTCACAAAGTCAATGAAAAGGTTGAGGTTATCAAGAGAAATATCAGTAACCCCAAACCCATCGTCTATGTAGCGGTGGAATATGGAAGGGACAGGGCCCTGAAAAGTGGTAAAGATAAGATGTTCAAGGTGACCCATAAATAGGCAGGCATAACTAGGTCCCATTTTAGTACCCATCGCTACACCGCTAATTTGATCAAAAAAGTGTCCATTGAATTCAAAAGAATTCAAGGTGAGAACTAATTCTGCCAGTCGAAGAATAGCGGCAGTAGCAATAGACTTATGCGGATTGATGTTAAGAAAGAACTGTAACGCCAGAAGCCCATCATTATGAGGAATACATGTATAGAGGGAAACAACATCTAGAAGGAATATGTGATAGGTGTGAAGAGGATCGAGAGCAATAGAGGAAAAGATTGATAGAGCATGGTTAGTGTCCTTTTTTTGTCCTGCATTTCCCTCTCTTCCTCTAGTCGCTTTTCGGAGGGACAGAAACCTTCGGGATCTCTTAGTTCATTCTCGTCTGCGCACTTCTGCAGGTCAACTAGGAACTGTCCCTTGTCATCGAAATTGTTTGACTTGCCCTTTTGTTATTCTCACTCCTATTTTACAGTTTCCTAAATCACACTTTGATATTCGTGATTCTTTTTCATGTGTGTCCCGTAACTTAATATACTCTATCATATGTAAGCGTTGTGATATGAAGTATATTGGTGAGACTGGTAGACGTTTAGCTGATAGATTCGCCGAACATTTGAGAGATATCACGAATCATCGTGACTCCCCAGTGGCTAATCATTTTAACAGCCCGTCACATCATGGTAGCTCTGATGTCTCTGTAACCGGTTTGTTACGTTGTTATACCGGTGACCGGCAACGTCAGTCCTTGGAATATCGTCTCATTTGTCATATGGGAGTCTTGCAACCAAACGGAATGAACATTAATCACCGTTTTGTTTGAGTTACCCACCTTTTCTTTATACCCTCTACTCCTGTATTGCACTGATTCTTGTAATTATTTGTCTTTGTACACTTTCGTGAATAATTATTATTTGTGTGTTTGCCGTTCTTCTATATAATTCCTTTATGTCTTCTTTCGTTTGTGTATGTCAATGTGTGATTATTTTGTACTCTGCCATTTTGTTATTGTTAAATCATTTACATATTTAGATTTTGATTTCCTCGTTTTTATTGCAGTTGTCTCTTCGATGGGTGCCCACACATATATAGTTATTTGTATATGCATTTCGTTTTACATGGTTCTATGTATCCACACAATTACTTTGGGCCGCACATTTGTATGTATACATATGCAGTTGTTATAGCATTATCTTTATGTGAACGAACGTTTATATTTACATTAATATATGTATATGTTTCTATGTGTATGAATGTTCATGTTATTATTTATACGAGAAAGTGTTTATGTGCATGAATGTTCATATTTGTGTATACATATATATATGTATATTTATGTGAGCGCTTTTTTATGTTAATGCACGTATCTCCATTCTGTGTCAATGTGTATACCTATTCTGGTGTGAGCCCTTTCCTGTGTGTGGATACATTTACATGCCTGTGCATTTTGTGTGGGTATCCTTCACACATCTGTGTCCATCTTGTTATGTGTTTATTTCTTGACTCTTGGTGTGTGTTTACATTTCTATGTATGTTTAGGTTTGGTTTTATATATATGTTTATGTCTATATTTGGTTTCACATTCATTCCATGCGTTTTCAAATGTTGATTCTTCTTCTATCCTTCCTTCCCCAAACCAACTCACCCCACCACCACACAACCTCATCATTACTCATCTATCATTGTCATATGCCATTCTTGTTGGCGTAGGTGACCATGGTTCTCTGTTCACAGTATTGTTATCAGGATCGTTGTTTCCAAGCCTTGCTAGGTTGTCACATGAATATTTTCTCACGTCCCCATCTGTCTCTGTTCCCTTCAGTCGTGCCTGTTGTGACTATGTTCTTTAAACCTGCCTATCTGATAGAGTGACAAAAGGGGTATTTTTCTTATCTTTTTCTTTTATTATTCTTGCACTCATCTATAGTGTCTCTAATTTCCCACTTTCGGTTTGTTTATAATGAATGCACGCATTTTCACTTTTACTAGATGCGTTGCCATCCCTGCGCTATTATGGAGACGAGGGCTTGATGAAATATAGACATCTATTTTGTTTTTTGTTTTGTCGTTTTCTGTTGTTTGTCTCTTGAAAAAGGTTCAATTTGAGCCGATACGTTGAGAATTGTCCTGTTTGGTTTTATTGTATGTTTTTTGTTTTTTTTTCTTAACAATATATTTTTATTAATAGGCTAGGTAAGTGTTTTGGTAACCTTTTTACCTCATTTTGCGTTACTATTTGTTCAAGCTCTTCAGTCTGGAAAATTAACAGACTTGAAAAAACTACTTAGCGAATTGTCTTACCAGTATAGGGTAACCATGCAGTGGATACCCTCTCACTGTGGAATACCAGGAAATGAAAAAGCAGACCAACTGGCTAAGGAAGGTGCTGCCGAAGACCAACCAGATATACCAATCACCTACCATCAGAAAAAACAGATGATCAAGTCAATAAGAAAGCCACTAACACAAGATGACTATCACATTATGAACAGATCAGAACAAGTTGTAATTCTACGTCTCAGAACAGGACACAACCGACTCCGCAGTCACATGTATACAAAGTTCAAGATTGGCAACACGGCCATGTGGACAGGCAGCACAGAGTGCCAAACATATACTTCAAGATTGTTCTGAGCATGAAACTCTGAGGCAGACATATTGGCCAGAGGAAACAACACTGGAATCAAAGCTCTATGGGACACTGTATGAACTACAAAAGACAGTGAGTTTTATTAAGGAGACAGTATTACAGATATAGACATGTTTCAAGTGAACGAAAGAAGAAGAAGAAGAATATTCAACGTTTTAACCAAAAGGTCTTTATCAAGATACACACAAAACATCAAAAGACGACGAATGGAAAAAATTATCACAACAAACAAACGGAAATATGGAAATGAGATTCATGCAGGAAGTACATAAAAAATGTAAATATATGTTGAAAAGAAAAAGGACAAAAAGAATAAATCAAAGACCTCACAACCTAGTACTAGACATAAGAGTGGTCGGAATTGAGTTCAAAACGCTTGAGTGTTCCCATTCAAAAATGAGACGATTTTCTATAGCGTACCTAGATCTATCATTGGTGGTGCAGGATCTTATGGCGGTGATCTGAATATCAAGAACACCACAATACCTTGCATTGACTGACAAATCAAGTGGCCTATACTAGAATGCAGATGGAGTGAGGAATAAGAAATTATAACTCCAATAATTCCTCAAAACAGACAACATAGACGTAATATGCATACAACCTCATTTAACAGACATACAAAGATTCTTCATCTGGGGAAATAAATTCTTCCGCCAAGACGGGGGGGGGGGGGGGATTCAAGCGAGTAGTCTTAACACTTGTGAAAACAGAAATACCAAAAGTAGAGACCAGCAGATCTGGGGATGCCGACCAAGGGCATGTCACAGTAAAACTAATGTTGCCAAGTGGAGACATGACGATTATAAATTGCTATAACCCTCCAGCCAACAAAGTAGAATTACACAAAGTGAAAATCGAAGATTCAAGACATATCTTTTTCCTCTATATTCAGCATACTCAAAACCTCACTGTCCCTTATCTTTTATGTCCAGGAAATTCTTCATTACAATTAATTTTGAATGTAGATATTTTTTTTTAATGCCGTTGTTCTATTTACATTTCAAGTCTCGCGGCCGTATGTTTCAAAGGGGAAAATATATGATCTAAAAAAGGATAACATTGGTAGTATACTAGTTTTTTTAAATATATTTTTAAATTTCTTTTAATTTTGGTATCTCTATCACTAATCTTTTCCTAATTTCCATTGTACAATCACCCAAGATGTTTATAATTAATAATTAATTATACTCACGTGGGAAACAGGTAATGAAGTTCTACTGGACGACTGACACATTATGCTATCACTATCGGATGCTAACGTGAAATGACAACAAAACACAGAATATATAATCATACAAATAACAATACACATGACATAATCGACATTTCAAACCAAAAGGCCTTTATCAAGATACGCACATAGAATATAAAGACGCCGAGTAGAAATGACTATACCACAACACGTTCATTTTTCAGTTAGATACATGTGTTGTGGTGTAGTCATTTCACTTCAGCATCCGATAGTGATAGTATAGTGTGTCCGTCGTTCAGTTAAACTTCATTTCCTGTTTCCCACGTATTATTTTCATAGTTTTACTAGCAGTATTTACCTTTTAGGTGTACGCCAGGGATGTGTATTATCACCAGATTTATTTTCTCTTTACAGCGAGAATATCTTGAGATCAATTAAAGATATGCCAGGCATTAAAATAGAACACAATATCAATAATCTACGATATGCAGATGATACTGTGTTGATAACAGAAAACCAAGAACATCTCCAAAATATGACAGGACAGAGATAGAAAGTGAACAAAAAGGTCTTAGTTTAAACATAAAAAAGACAGAGACAATTATAATATCAAGAAATAGTACCCCACCAAATAGTAAAATAGTATTACATGAGAAAAACTTAAAGCAGGTGAATAGTTTCAAATATTTAGGAACATTAATAACTTCAGATGGTAAATGCAAGACCGAAATTATAAGCATAATAGGACAAGCAAAAGCAGCATTCCATCAAATGAAAAATATCCTATGCAACAATTCCATATCGATGGATACTAGAAATCAATCACTAAACCCATAACCCTTCAGGGTCGTAGGAGTACCTCATTGAATGCTTCAGCACACAGAGTCCTCCAGCGAATTCAATCCTCAGCGATGCCGATGAGTGTGGAAATATCGTGCCCTGTCCATTCCTTGATGTTGTCTGTCCATGCCTTTATTTTCCCTCCCCTGCTTCTTCCACCCTCGACAGTTCCATGCAGTATTTTTTTTTACAAGGAATCGTGCCTGCATACATGTCCGAACCATGCGAGTATTCGTCGTTTCACTATTGAAAGCATTGGCTCCTGAACACCTGCACACATCTCTACTTTATTTCTTACGTACACATTGGTCTTATGTTCCCTATAGGAAATTCGTAGAATTCGTCTGTAGCATTTGTATTCGAAAGCCTGTAATCTTCTCTCCATGTCCGCAGTGAGTGTCCAACTGTCACAACCATACAACACAACAGAAAGCACCAGCGACTTATACAGTTTGATTTTCACTCCAACACTGATGTTGCTTTTCCAAATCACAGTTAGCCTTGACAAGGACGCTAAAGCAATCTCCACCCTTATTTTTAGTTCTGCTTTGTATTTACCATCGCTGCATATACTGGATCCGAGGTATTTGAAGGTATTCACCTCCTCCAGCTTATGTCCATTCATCACGATATTAGTCTGGTTTTCTGTGTCTCTGCTGTTTACCAAGAATTTGCTCTTATCTGTATTGATTTCCATTCCGTACTTGCTGGTAACTTTTTCCAACTTTGATGTTAATTCCTGCAATGAATATTCTGACCCAGCTATAAGATCAATATCATTTTATATGGACTAGATCAAATGGTATGCTAATTCCCACTTTGAATTTTATAAACAACCAAATGATCCAATGAATTCACTTTCTGCTTTCTATGAGTTAACTACCTTGTGTTTTGTTAAGTCCCATTTTAGAGCAAATATTTTTAACAATTCCCTATTCATGTACAGTGGAGTCAGTTAAAGAGCATATGTAACATAATTACTTATTTAATAATATTTTTCCAAATTCCTGATTATTTTGATTCTTTATTGCTTATATTGTTTATAGCAAAATTTTGTTATAATTATATAATTATTTAGTTATGACAAATATTTTGTTGGTTCAATTAAATGTGTTATAAATAGTATTTTACTGTATGGAAAATAGGTGTGCAGAGACTACTTATCGACTTACAAGTGGAATTTCAGAAGTGTTGTTATTGGAGACATCATCAGCTGATACATGTTGGGTAGTGGAAACATCAGTTGTTACCAGATGTTTTTTAGTGGAGACACCATCATCATCATGTGCCATCTCCGCAACGAAGAATGACTGCAACCTCTAATATCCCGCCTCTTGTTTTGGTGGTGCACTCTGCTAGACTGTAACCTGTTCATCTTGTAATGTTACTCTCCTTCTTGTATCTCTGCCTACCTCTTGCTCGCTTCCCTTTGACTTTATCTTCAAGTAAGGTCTTCAATAAGTTGTCATACTTTTTAATGTGTCCAAAATATTTTATTTGGCTGATCTTTATTTCTCTTAGTAATTCTTTCTTCATATTAAGTGTCTTTAGCACCTCTTTGTTTAATGTGTTCTACTTCCATGATATTCTTCCTGTTATTCTATATAGTAAAAGTAAGTAAAGTAACCCATAGCATTTATTAATGCCGTAGGGGTGTGAGATGTTAGCGATCTCACATTTCACAGGCTCTGCAAATGAGGGCGGTAGCCATCTCCTCTCCCTCGCAGTCTTTACTTCCCGGATTAATCCGGTACCCATTTAAGGCTGGGTCGACCTGGGAGCCGTTGCGATCTGAAAACATTTCCGCCTCAACTGGGGAATGAACCCAGGACCACTCATATGCGAAGCCGGTGCGCTAACGCGGCTCCCTGTATTCTATATACCCACATCTCAAAGCATTAATTGTCTTCCAATTGTTTATTTAGTGTCCACGTTTCTGAGCCATATAGTAATATAGAATAGATGTAGCATTTTATCATTCTCATTTTTAGCTTATTTGTTTAGATGTTAATATTTTCCTCATGTTATTGAAAGTACTTTTAGCCATTCCTATTCTCCTTCTAACTTCTGTTTCACATCTGCCATCATTTGTGACTATCCAAGAAATTGATAAATAGATGTATACTACATGCTGCTAGTAAACCCATACCGGGGGGGGGGCGCAAAAACTACAAACCCTACTGGAATGATGAACTGGAAAAGCTGCAAAATGAGATGGAAACATCTAGACAGCAGGCTGACAACAGACAGAACATCACAACAAATATCAGCAAACAAAGGCTAAATTTCAAAGAGCCAAGTTACAAGCCAGACGGAGCAGATGGAAATAAAAAAAACAGAGTCGCTGAACCTAGAAAGAGATACTAGGAAATTTTGGAAACTTGTGCAACAACTAAATGACGAAGGTGCAGGGAGAAATACCAGAATCACACTTTATAGAGATAGAAATATTTTAGCAGGTAAACATGCAGCTGATTACTTTGCAGAAGACAATAATGTCAAAGTTAGCCCAGACAAACAACAGGAGGTTTGAGAGAACCTGCAAAACATCGGAGAAGGCGAACCTATACCTGAAGTCATGGAGGCACCAGTCACAATGAAAGAACTGGAGCATACAATATCCAAATTGAAAATGAAAAAGTTCCCTGGAGCTGATGGAGTGAAATGATTAAAAACCTGGGAATTGCAGCAAGAGCAAAGCTACTGCAGATCTTTAACACAAGCTGGTCCACATGTAATGTACCACAGGCGTGGAGAGAAGCAATAATGATACCACTCCTCAAATCAGGAAAAGATGGCAACACAGTCTCCAACTACAGGCCCATCAGCCTCACAAGCTGTCTATGCAAAATGATGGAACGCATTATCAATCGTAGGATGCAGTGCTACCTTGAAAGTGAAAACCTTCTGGTATCACAAATATTATTTTACCATTTTTATCTTTAATGCAGCCACCCCCATTTATAGGATTTTTCTTATTTGTGATCAGCCTTATCTCCTTATGCATTAATTTTGACTTCTGTTGTATGGACATCTCCTCTATTTCACTGCATTTTGTGGGGTGCAAAGGGAACGCATTGCTCTAGGCGGACCCAGGGTTAGCAGATAACCAAGATCCCAAATGTACCTCCACGCGGTGCACCCTGGAAACAGAAATACAGCAGCTCGTGCTGATTCTGGCCAAATCATTTGGGGATCGTGTCCGAGAATGTGGTGGTAGCAGATGGAAAGAGATTTGACTGCACAAGAGACAGACAATATCTCCGACACCACCAGCATCACCACATATAGCGACACTGTCGACATACAGTGAAGCTAGTCAGTCCAGTCCGAACATTGGAGGGGCGGCCAATGTAAAATGCACGTAAAGGTAAATGCATGGCGAGAGACAAATATGTTTCATACAGAGTACAATGAAACAATAAAAGGGCAGAACAGCGCTAGAGGGCAGCGCGAACTGCAAATAGAAATTGAAAAGTCTCTAGGAAAGGGAACTACAAGCTCCGTCAGCTCGAGACGGGCTTCTAGTTACCAGAGTTCCTAACAGGCAGAGACCCAGACCCATCCATCGGCGTTTGGTAAAGCAAAAGACCTAACCCAACTCTAATGTCGAGCCTTCCTAAACCGGAAATATGCTTGCAAAGAGAAAGGGTTCTGTACCCGATGGGTGTAGGCAAGAAAGGGACAACGATGGCAGTCCTGGTTCAACTCTACTGTCAAGGTTTCCTATACCGGAAGTACACTTGCAGAGAGAAAGGGTTCCGTACTCGATTCGCTCAGGCACAAAAGGGACAACGATTTAGCCCTGGCCCAACTCTACTGTCAGGTTTTCCTACACCGGAAAACACTTGAAGAGAGAAAGGGTTCAGTACCTGATGGGCTCAGGCGGTATTGGGACAAGGACGCTCAGCTCGAGAACGCCTTGCTCCCAAACGCGTGGTGTGAGACTCGAACTTGGACAAGGGGTACACGATGTCGGTGAATGACACCTCGGCTAAGAGGGCGAAAGAGCCAGGGTCCAACTCCTCTGTTGAGTTCTTCCCCTTAAGGAACCAGGCTCACGGATGAGAAACGGTTCGGTACCCAATGGGCACAGGCACAGCACGTCCAATTACACGAGGCAAGTTCATAGACAGTGGAACACCTCGTTCGAGTTAGACGAGAGCAAAACATCGTCTGGGCGAAGAGTCTCCACTACGCGTGCCTGGAGACAGATATAGAGGCTGTCACAGGCTAAGGGTAGCCCACCCGAATTGTCAAGGCATGCCGAAATCGGATGTGCTAGGCCTACAAGGCGCATAACGGTGACACAACGTAATCACGCTCCCGGCGGAAATCGCACGGATATCCGTGATGGTTACAATGGAGCGAACGAAAAACAAACAAACAAACTGCATTTTGTTTCTAGCCATTGTTTTTTCGCTGTTTTGCACATGTTATGTATCTCCTTGTCTATAATTGAGTATTTTAGCGTATTTTTAGCTTTCTTTCTGTCATTTTCTCTAATATTTAATCTGTCATCCATGTTTGTTTGTTCTTGGCATTTCTTGTTGGTAAATTTTCACTTGATGTTTGAATACTTTTCTTTAGGCTTTCCCATTTATTGTCTATTTTCTCTTCTGGATTTTCCCTTCTGTATTGTTACATGCACTCTATCATTAGATGTTCATATCTATTCTTTACATCTACAATGTATTTTTGTTGTATGTCTGGTTGTTTTAGTGCTGATGCGTCTATCTGTGGTTCTTGGACTCCTTTATTTACTATCTTTTTAAGTTTGCCATTTATTTTGCACAGCACTGGATTATGGTCTGAGTTGATATCTGCACCTGGGTATGTTTTTATGTTTTTGACACTATTTCTAAATCTATTGTTGATCATAACGTAATCTATTTGGTTCCTTTTTCTGTCTCCATGGCTTTTCCATGTATATAATCCTCTATTTTCATGTTCAAAGAATGTATTACATATGATCATATTGTTCTCCTCACAGAACTGTATAAGTCTTTCTCCTCTGTCATTTCTTGTCCCTAGTCCGAATTGCCCTACAATGTTCTTATGTGTTCCTTTCCCTATTTTTGCATTCATGTCTCCCATGATTATTAAAATGTCTGTTGATTTTACTGGTTTGAGTAGTTGTTGCAGATCTTCGTAGTACTGTTCTATTTCTTCTTCAGTTTGTTTGTTTGTTTTGCGTTCGCTCCATTGTAACCAGCACGGATATCCGTGCGATTTCCGCCGGGAGCGTGATTACGTTGTGCCACCGTTAAGCGCCTTGTAGGCCTAGCACATGCGATTTCGGCATGCCGTGACAATTCGGGTGAGCTACCCTAGCCTGAGACAGCCTTCCTATCTGTCGCCAGACGGTGAATGTGTACTGACTCTATGCCGAGATGGTTTGTCTTTCACGTCTGTCCCGCACGAGGCGTTCCGCAGTCAGTGAACATGCCTCGTGTAATTAGACGTATTGTGCCCGTGCTCATCGGGTACTAAACCTTTTCTCGTCCTCAAGTCTGGTTCCGGTTTTGGAAGAACTTGACGGAAGAGTTGGGCTCGGGCGTCTTCTTAGCCGAAGCGTTATTCACCAACTTCGTGAGCCCCTCGTCCAGATCTGAATCTGTACACATATTTAGGAACGTTAGGAACTTGTGCTTTGTTCTAAAGCTGAACAGTGCTTGTCACCTCGGACTGCTATGCCTGTGCCCATCGGGTACTGAACCTTTTCTCTCCGCGAGCACGCTTCCGGTATAGGAAAGACTCGACAGTAGAGTTGGGCCCAGGCTGGGATCACTGGTAACTAGAAGCTTGTCTCGAGCAAACGATGCTTTAGTTCTAATTTCATCGAACCGTCTTCCATGCTTTTTACACATGACGCTGCCCTCTAGCGCTGTGCATCTTTCTCAGTGTACTCATTGTGATTTTATTTTTATTGGAACATCTGCTTGCTTCGTACTGACTACATTGGCCGCCCTCCAATGCTTCTACCAGACTTTCTAGCTTCACTGTGTGTCGACAGTGTTGCTGCATGTGTTAGCACAGTGGTGTCGGAGTTATTAACTGTCTTTTTGCAGTCAAATCTCATTCCATATGTTACCTCCAAATTCACGGACACGATCCCCAAAAGGTTTAGCCAGAATCAGCATTAGCCGCTGTATTTCTGTTACCAGGGTGCGCCACGAGGAGGCACTTTTGGGATCTTGGTTATCTGCTAACCCTGTGTCCGCCAAGAGCAACGCGTTCCCTTTGCACCCCTCTTCTTCAGTGTAATCTGTAGTTCGTGCATAAGTTTGCATAATGGCCAAATCAAACGGTTTTGCTTTGATCTTTAGCAACATCATTCTGTCATTATATGTCCAGTACCCGCTGATATATTTTTCTATTTCTTTCCTGATCAGTATTCCTACCCCCAGTGGCTTAGCGTGTGTCAATGGCGCCCTGGGCGGAATCATATTTTTCCGCCCTTGTGACATTAAAAAAAAATAACAGGTCAGTGATTGTAAAATACTGGACGAAAATATTTATTTGAAAATATATTAGTTACATAAATAAAAATACATTATTTTTTTTTTAACTTTTCCAGCTTTGAGGGCGGAAAAATTGTTTATGACGTCGTCAAAAATAAATAAAAGGGAATTCTCAACTGACCTGTACATGTGCTTCATATATTACTCAAAAGCATTAGACTGCGTCCAACACCAGAAACTATGGGAGATAATGAACAGTATGTGTTTTCCAAGACATCTGATTCATCTAATAGAAGAACTTTACCAAGATCAAAAGACTGTAGTGAAGTTAGAGGACGATCTCTCAGAGTGGTTTGAGGTACAGAGTGGAGTAAGGCAGGGATGTACACTCTCCCCATACATGTTCAACATCTGTGAAGAAAGTATAATGAAGAATGTGAGAGAAGACATACACAACGCTGACTACCACGCTTTAAACATCGGTGGATTCCTAATCCCGGAACTACGCTACGCAGACGACACAGTGCTTCTTTCAAATGATATAAATGGATTGGAACAACTAATCAAGAACACAAAGAAATATAGCGAATTACCAAACTTTTATTTAAGCACACAAAAAAGACAAAAATCATGTCAACAGATATAACAACACAACAACCAAAAATCAGAATAGACAATACCGAGATAGAATGTGTTGATAAATTTGAATACTTAGGAGCAAACATCAGCGGTACAGGAGACTGCATGACAGCAATAAGGAAGAGATTGGCAATGGCATGTTGTAAAATAACACGGATGAAAAACATATGGAAAAACAACAAAATAGAAACGAAATTGCTAATGTTTCGAAATTTTATCTTTCCGGTTGCAACATGCGACTGTGAAACATGGACCCTAAATAAAACAGCGGCGATGAAGATCAACGTCTTCGAGATGAAATGCTACAAGAAGATACTTAGAATGTCATGGATGGAAAAAAAGAGAAACTCAGATATTATAAACACATTGACGATTCCAGAGTGTTGGTTACTAAACACAATAACAAAAAGAAAACTACACCTGTTTGGTCATATAAAGAGACACAACTGTTTAGAGAGACAAATGAAGGATGGAAGAGTACATGGGGAGAGGAGAAAGGGCAGACCAAGAAGACGATGGACTGACGACATTAAAGATAACATGAATACATCTTTGGAAAATACAAGCCGCATCGCCCAAGACAGAGAGGGGTTCAGAGAGTTCACTGGGAAGACAACGTTCTGGAAAGAAACGTCACAAGACATACTCTACTACTGGGGAGATCAAGCAAAAATCTTATGGCACAGATGGGTGTATCCCTAGTACACCCCAGTACCGCTCTCATTTTGGACTTTTCCCAATCTATCGACTTGTGTCTCTGTCGCCAAGGCCATAGACAGATGATGTTGGAGATCCGTGAAGCAAAACTTCGATGCGGAGACGGCACTAGATAATGAATGGTACACAGCTATACTGCAGTCTTGCAGTTATTCATATCTGAATTTGCGGGAGACAAGTCTTTCTGATGAAGAATGTTTCAAGATGGCAGCTCCCTTGAGGAGAGCATTAGTTTTGTAGTAATAAATTAAAATACTGGTCTGGTTTCTCTTTCACATTGTAATAAATATGAAAGTGCTATATTCGTATTTAAAATAAGCCAACCATATAATCCACAGCCCGCCAGTTAGTGAAGTGGTACTGCATTTCATTCATCTTCCACGTCCACGAAACAAACTGAAAAACAGTCTGCATTTTTGATTGTCTTAAAATAAGTCTACTCTAAGAAAGTTGGTAGACTTTCTAAACTCTAAACTTTCTTTGCACTTAGGACCCATGCCGTTTGCAGGGTCAGGGGTAGAAGAGTTATCTGGATACGGCATTTTTTACATTAACGTTTACTTTATATTGTTGGAATCTTTTATTTCTGTAATCCATCTTTTCAACAGACTTTTTTGCAAAATCTGCCATATCTTAACTATCTATCGTAGGTACTTGGACACAATTTTCAAAGTAGTGTTACATAATTACAAATAATATAGTTAGATAGCCCTTAAAAATTGCAATTCAGTGATACATCAACCAAGTCTGTACTTCAGTGCTGAAAAAAGTTATGCATTTTTAATCTAATGAATTTGACATCAAAATAATTTACATGGAACATATAGGAAAATATAAATAAAACTTGTGACTACAAAATGTAACCAAGCGGATAATATCTGAATTATCTTTGTTATTTTCAATAATACAATACACAAACTATACATTTTTGTGTTTGCGGAGACAAGACGCTTATGTTGATCACATTTCTGGAATTTTCTGATGGACATAGAACTAATTAATATTCAAAATGGCTGCTAATTTGCATAATGAAAATAAATTATATATCTATTAAACATAATAAAATACCACAGAAACTATGTATTTTTGTATTCACAAAGACATACCGCATCTGTTGATCACATTGCTGTGATTCTCAGATGCACGTACAACTAATTAATATTCAAAATATTGGCTAATTTGCATAATATAAACAAATGTTGATGTTTTAAATAATTAACTGTTGGTTTGAACATTGTTTTACTCTCTTAAAAGTTACATATATAAAAAGAAAAAATGGTTACAGAACTTAATAAATCTAGTTTCAAACACAACAAATGATGCGAACACTATTTTAAACCCTGTCACAAGAAATTTATAGCCTAAGCAAAATTTCCCAAACACTCTAATCCCAGATGTCCAAGTACCTAATCTATGTAGTTTAGTTTAGTAGTGTATATAAATATATATACTATTGTATAATATATATAACATCGAGACTGGGATGTTAAACAATCTGGTCAGTATGATGGAGTAGGTATTCATTAGCACAAATTTTCAAAATGGGTTTACATCATTATAAATATCACAGTTAGATAGCTCATGAAAATTGCAATTCAACGATACCTCAAACAAGTCTGTACATCAATTCTGTAAAAAGATGTGAATTTTAAAATTTAATTTTGTATCAAAATAAACATTGAACATATGTCAACATGTAATGTCAACATTATGTCAACGTGTAATGGCGGATACACTCAAGGAAAGATCTGAGCACCTATGGACTTGTCCGGAGTGCAATGACAATAATCCAACGACTAACTAACTAACTATTGAACATATAAGGAAATATAAGTTGACTAGTGCACAAAGTTATGACCAAGAATTGTAGCTGAGCCAATAATTCATGACATATCTGAGTTATTTATGTTAAAAAAAATATAGCAAACTATACATTTTTGTGTTCGGGAAGAAAAGACGAATCTGGGGAGTACATTTTGCTAATTTTCAAATTCAATCAAAGCTAATTAATATTTAAAATGGCGGTTAGTTTACATAATTAAAATTGAATTGAATAGCCTAATTATTAAACATTTCAGTTATTTATGATAAAATAAGCTAAACTATACATTTCTGTGTTCGGGAAGACAGAAAAATCTGCGGATCACATTGACATAATTTTCATATGCAACGGAAGAATCATTCAAAATGGCAGCTAATTTGCATAATTAAAATAATTATTCCATATATTTGATAATTATGATAAAATATCCTACAAGGTTTTTGTGCTTCAAATGTGATAAAACTTTCATGGATTATTCATGTACATAGTGATGTGATTAGTTTTGTGAACTGCTTGTGTAGGGAAATGTTTCTAGAATGGTAAGAATAAAGTAGACATTTTTTCTATTTTTCTTTCTCATGTCATACATGTCTTCCCCCATCTTCTTCTTCTTCTTTCGTTCACTTGAAACATGTCTATATCTGTAATTCTGTCTCCTTAATAAAACTCACTGTCTTTTGTAGTTCATACAGTGTCCCATAGAGTTTTGATTCCAGTGTTGTTTCCTCTGGCCAATATGTCTGCCTCAGCGTTTCATGCTCAGAACACTCTTGAAGTATATGTTTGGCACTCTGTGCTGCCTGTCCACATGTACACATGGCCGTGTTGCCAATCTTGAACTTTGTATACATGTGACTGCGGAGTCGGTTGTGTCCTGTTCTGAGACGTAGAATTATAACTTGTTCTGATCTGTTCATATTGTGATAGTCATCTTGTGTTGGTGTTTGTGGCTTTCTTATTGACTTTATCATCTGTTTTTTCTGATGGTAGGTGATTGGTATATCTGGTTGGTCTTCGGCAGCACCTTCCTTAGCCAGTTGGTCTGCTTTTTCATTTCCTGGTATTCCACAGTGAGAGGGTATCCACTGCATGGTTACCCTATACTGGTAAGACAATTCGCTAAGTAGTTTTTTTAAGTCTGTTAGTTTTCCAGACTGGAGAGCTTGAAGCACTGACCTTGCATCTGTCAGGAATACCACAGGCTGTAGGTCAGAGTTGGAGTTCAGCAGTTTTTTAGCTGCCACACTAATTGCCTGGATTTCTGCATCATAATTATTGCAGAATTTTCCTGTCGGTGTTCTGATTGTATCTCTAGGCTTGTGTGGATATTCTATATATACACCTGCACCTCCATTCCTCACAGCATTCTGTGCTGACCCATCTGTGTACACTCTGACCCATATATCTTGTGGATATTCCTCATCCAGGAAACTGAGGGTGACTGTCATTCGCTGCACACTGTTCTGTTCGTTCTCGCTTAGTATTCCTTTCACATGGGTCTGAATGTATATTGGCATTCCATGGCTTTCACTCCACTGGGTTTGCTCTGGTACAGACCTTAAGGGGCTGCCAACTTCAGGTAGGTCTGTAAGTTGTCTACGGAGTCGTTTAGCTTGATGGATAAAGCTGCTCCTTTTCAGTCGTCCCATTGCTAGATTTTGGAATCTTTCCTTCATTGGATGACTTGGCATACACTGAAACTTTTCTGCTTGAATTAGTACTTTTGTGTCTCTGCGTTCGCCAAGTGTTTGCATTCTTCCCATTTTCTGCATCTCTGCTATGGGTGTTGATTTCATTGCTCCCAACATTATTCTAAGTGCCTGGTTTTGCACTTTATCTAGATCTTGTAATGTGGTGTTTGATGCAGGACACCATGCTGCTGAACCATATTCCAGGTGTGGTCTTATGCCTTGCTGGTAAACTTTACTGAGTATATTCCCACTGGCTCCCCATGTGGTTCCACTTAGTTTTCTCAGGATAGCTAACTTCCTCCTGGCTTTTGTTGTTGCTTTGTTTATGTGCTGCTTCCATGTCAGTTTATCATCAAAAGTAACTCCGAGGTATGTGGGTTGTTTGTCTTCTTTCAAGAGCTCTCCATCTATTTTGATATGACCTGCTTTTTGTTTTGGTGAGAGGGTAAAAAGTGTAGTGCTGCACTTATCTGTGTTAATGCTGACGCACCATCTATTAGCCCATAAGGTTAGGGCATCGATAGCTCTTTGTATTTGTTTAGTGGCCACTGTCGCATGTTCTTCTGTGCACCAGATCACCAGATCGTCAGCATACATTGCCACTTTGATCCCGTGTGGTAGTTCAGCAATTAGGTCATTGATGTAAACCAAGAAAAGTGTGGGCGACAGGACTCCTCCCTGGGGGACTCCATGACGCAGTAGAACTTTCTTGCTCTTGCGACCATCTAATTGTACCCTGGCTCTTCTATTATGCAGGTATGCTTTTACCCATTTGTACATTCTTGAGCTAACCCTGCAATTTCGCAATTTCTTTAGGAGCCCTTCTTTCCAGACCTTATCAAATGCTTTTCTGAGGTCTATCCATGCTGCTAGTACCAGTTTCTTTTCTTGGAAGGCATCCTCAATCTCTTGGGAGAGGTAGGTTGCCTGATCTTCAGTAGAGTAGCACTGTCTGAAACCTGCTTGCTGTGATACCAGAAGGTTTTCACTTTCAAGGTACCACTGCATCCTAAGATTGATAATGCGTTCCATTGTTTTGCATAGACAGCTTGTGAGGCTGATGGGCCTGTAGTTGGAGACTGTGTTGCCATCTTTTCCTGATTTGAGGAGTGGTATCATTATTGCTTCTCTCCACGCCTGTGGTACATTACCCGTGGACCAGCTTGTGTTAAAGATCTGCAGTAGCTTTGCTCTTGCTGCAATTCCCAGGTTTCTAATCATTTCATTGGACACTCCATCAGCTCCAGGGGACTTTTTCATTTTCAATTTGGATATTGCATGCTCCAGTTCTCTCATTGTGATTGGTGCCTCCATGACTTCAGGTATAGGTTCACCTTGTCCAATGTTTTGCTGGTTCTCTCGAACCTCCTGTTGTTTGTCTGGGCTGACTTTGACGTTATTGTCTTCTGCAAAGGAATCTGCAAAGTAATCAGCTGCATGTTTACCTGTTAAAATGTTTCTATCTTTATAAAGTGTGATCCTGGTATTTCTCCCTGTACCTTCATCATTTAGTTGTTTTACAAGTTTCCATAATTTCCTAGTATCTCTTTCTAGGTTCAGCGACTCTGTTTTTTCTTTCCAGCTGCTCCGTCTGGCTTGTAACTTGGCTCTTTGAAATTTAGCCTTTGTTTGCTGATATTTGTTGTGATGTTCTTGGCTAGGTCTGTTCTCAGCCTGCTGTCTAGATGTTTCCATCTCATTTTGCAGCTTTTCCAGTTCATCATTCCAGTAGGGTTTGTAGTTTTTGCGTGCTCCCCTGGGTATGGTTTTACTAGCAGCATGTAGTATACATCTATTAAATTCACTCACTGCTCTATTGATGTCTTTGTCCAAGTTCATGTCCTTAGCTAGAACACTGGTTAAATGCTGGTACATTTTCCAGTCTGCCCTTTTATAGTTCCACCTAGTGAGCGTGCTGCTGTCCGTGGTAAATTCATTGTGGATTTCCAGAAATACTGGTCTGTGGTCACTACCTCCAAGCTGCTTTCCAACAACACGTGTGATGTTCCATTCCAAGCCTGGTGAGTGGAATGCTAGGTCTGGTGTAGAGGTGGTGTGCCATGCTCTCGAGTAGAAGGTTGGCGAGTCTGCTGGCTGGTTAATAAGGATGAGATTATTTTCATCCTGCCAGCTCTCAAGTTCCTCACCTCTCTTGTCGATATGATCGTAGCCCCAGCTCTGAGAGTGGCTGTTGAAGTCACCACACACCATAAGTCTCTCTTTGTCTGGAATTGTGTCTAGTGCCAATGGTTTATCATTTGGGCAGTAGTAGTTCAGGAGATGGAATTCTGCACTGTCTGTTTTTAGGTGGAGCATCTGGTATTCTGCCCCTTCCATATATACTTCAAGCTGACATGCGCTGATATTGTTTTTAACAAGTGTCAGAATTCCACCCTTTCGCCTGTCCTTTCGGTCAGATCGGTAGCACTGGTAGCCTCTGATTTTGAAGGCTATGTCGCTGCTGAGGTGTGTTTCTTGGATACAGCATATGTTAACTTGTTCTTCACTGAGGACATTTTCAAGTTCCAATTTTTTGCTGTATCCATCTCTTTTACTGTTGACACCCTCAGCATTCCAGTGCATTATTTTTATTGGTCGTTTGTTTGTTTGGCCAGTAGCTCTATTCCCTTGCCTCCTGGCTCCTCGGGGCAATTGAGAAGGACTTCCAGTAACTGAGGTTGGGCCCTTTCGAGGTATAGGGCCCGGCACCGTCCCTGCCTGAACGTCCGCCACAGGGCAGGCACCATAACTATTTATAGATGTAGACATGTTTCCATTGTGTTTTGTGCGTGGCATCCTGATTATCTGTGCACCTTTTGGCTGGATGCCTCCGTCTTCAGCACTCTGCTTACTAGGGCAGGACTATGGTCCTGCTCGAGTGGGACTGCCCGACCAGTCTTAGTTTCCAGCCCCTGATGGCTGAACTAAGCCCCATCACCTCTGCACGGTGCTGGTCTCGATGGAGTTCCCCCATCTAAATCCCATTGTATATATAATTTGTATTATTATGCATAGATCATGTTCTAGCAAAGCTGCTACTTGCAGGCAATGCAATGCCAATAGTCCAAACACTGCACATTTTGCAGCACATCAGTAGTGTAGTCACAAACTAATACGTCTAAGTTGGACAGAGTTGTCATGACAACACACAACAACCTTGTAAGGCTTGTAAACATGCTAGCAAACTAACTCCCATTCATATGCTTTGGCTAAGTTTTTTCAAGATGTAAATATTAACAATTTTGTAAATACATAAACACACAGAACATGTAATATTATAAAAAGATGGCAATTGTATTTCTTTAAATATGTGTGATTGTGTCTTGTTACCAAGATGTCTGTAAAAAACAAGATGGCAATGGTGTACATTTTTAAAACGTGTTGAGAAAAAAAATGGTTTATCATATGCCTTTCATACTTGGTATATTATAGTATATAACTATAAATGGCTAACAAAATATTTAGACCAGTGTTTCCCCAATCTTATTTGTACCACGCCCCACAAAAGCCTTTCAAAAAGACTGATGCACCCCACCCCCTTATGTGACATATACATATTTTTTATTATAAAAAATTTATATTAAAAAATTTAATTATTACCAAAATGAAGCCCAATTACAACTTATTCAGGACACAAGACTTGGGTTTTAGGAAGAAGTTACTATGAAATCATTAAGAAAAAACAGCACACCCTTAATAAATGTTCAAAACATATCATAAGACAACTAAAACATTCAATGTGATGTCAATCATCAGTCAATAAACTCGTAACCCTTCAGGTTCGTAGGGTACCACATTGGATGCTTCAGCACACAGAGTCCTCCAGCGAATTCTATCCTCAACGATGCGGAGGAGTGTGGAAATATCTTGTCCTGTCCATGCCTTTATTTTCCGTCCTCTGCTACTTCCACCTTCTACAGTTCCCTGCAGTATTGTTTTTGACAAGGAATCATGTCTTCATACTTGTCCAAACCATGCTAGTTTTCGTCGTTTCACTATTGAAAGCAATGGTTCTTGTACACCTGCATACATCTCTATTTTATTTCTTGCATACACATTGGTCTTATGTTCCCTATAGGAAATTCGTAGAATTCATCTGTAGTATTTGTACTTGAAAGCATGTAATCGTCTCTCCACGTCAGCATTGAGTGTCCAACTCTCACAACCATGCAGCACTACAGAAAGCATAAGTGACTTACACAGTTTGACTTTCATTGATTTTGCTTTTCCAAATCACCATTAGCGTTGACAAGGATGCTTAAACTATCTCCAGCCTTATTGTTAGTTCTGATTTGCATTTTCCATCGCTGCATATGCTGGATCCGAGGTATTTGAAGGTTATTCACCACCTCAAGCTTATTCCTCCATCATGGTGTTAGTCTGATTTTTTTGTCTGTCTCTGCTGTTAACCAATGTGAGGTCACGTCTAGATGAATGTACTAAATTTAGTGAGATCTGAGTGGTTGATGCTTGCTACAGAGAGCTTTTATATTGGGCTCCAATTTAGTCAGCTTCAGTCTCAAGTCTCTCCGTTCTGTGAATCCAGTCAATTTCTTTTCTTTAGTAACTAATCAGTTACGGCACTTAATCCACATTCAGCTAAATTTGAAGATGGAAATGGTAATAACTTTTGTAATAACTTAATAGCTACATAAATACATTCAGTGAAAGGTAAACAGTGAGTTAATAGTTTATGTTCACTATAACATGCAAAAACACAAACACATTTTGTTTCTTGATAATGACAGTAGTTGTGTGACTTGACTTTCTGGTTCTATAAACAATTCAGACTTACTGAAAGTTGACTGGGATCAAATTGTGAGCATTGATATACTAAAGTGCCATGGAGAACATTTATTCAGTCAGAACAGAAATAAAACAAGAAACACCAGATTTTAATCAGGTAATATAACAGTTTAATTTATTTCATAAATAAAATAATTGTATATGTTGTTTGTGATGGTAGATAGTATTTGGCTTCTGACATCCATTCTGTTAATCCATATTCTAGTACTGGCCTAATTGCACCTGTATATACCTTCTTTAAGGTTGCTTCTTCCCCCCCCCCCCACAGTTTGTACCTGCCAATTTCCTCAGAAGGAAGTTTCTTTATTGCCTTTGCTTCTATTTTCTCAAAGTGAGGCCTCCATGTCAGTCTTTTATCTAGTGTAGTGCCCAAGTGCACTGGCTCATCTTCTGTTTGGATACATACATTTCCAAATTTTATCTCTCCTGCTTTGTCCTTATTTGAGAGAGTGAAGAGTGTTGTTGAGGACTTTTCAGCATTGATCTTTACCATCCATTTCTCTGTCCATGCTGCTATGTTGTCTGTAAGCACTGAAGCATCAATCCTAGCTCCTGAGAGACTACAGCACTTGATCGCTCAGCCTGGCACACCCAGATCACTGCTGGCATCACGAAATTTGAAAAAGAAAGAACACTGCAGGCAATCCACAAGCACAAGAAGCGGAAGGACAAATCCGTAAATTCTCTTACCCTGAATCTTCAGCACTCCTGCATGCACTGCAATAGAACTTTTCGTGCATGAATCGGACTCATCAGGCATCTACGAACTCACAAACCAAATTAGTTAATTACCAATTTTAGTTATTATTATTATTTTTTTTTCCATCGCATTTAATGTTTTTCATGCCATGCTCATCTTCACTTGCGAAGGAGGAACACCATCATCATGTTGTCTGCTGTCTTTTGTATTTTTTATGTTGGCGATCTTTAGATGTTCTTCTACACACCACATGACCAAATCACAAGCATACATTGCAGCTCTTACACCTTGTTGGCAATTCACAAATTATATCATTTATGAAGACAAGAAACAGAGTTGGAAACAGTACTGAGCCTTGAACGAACTCCATGTTTTAGAACTTTTTTGCTGTGTATCTTTCCATGGTGACTCTTGCCTTCCAATTTTGTAGGAATGAGTGGATCAATGTACTCATGTTACCCCTATTTCCATTTCATTGCTGCTTTATTATCAGTCCATCTTTCCAGACCTTGTCGAAAGCTTTTTTGAGATCTTTTTTTTTTAATTGCACTGTATGTGATCTGGGACAGGAATGTTATTTGGTCTTCTGTGCTGTTACAATCTCTAAACCCAGCTTGTTCTAGCACCAATAGCGTCTCTGATTCTAGGTACCATTTCAATCTTCTTTTGACCATCATTTCCATTGTCTTACAGACACAATTCGTCAGATTTATTGGTCTGTAACTGTCGGGAATTAGATGTTTTTCCTTTTTTTATTATAGGACACATAAACGCTTCTCTCCACAACTGTGGTACATTTCCTGTTTCTGAACTATAGTTGTATATCTGTAGTAATTTGTATATTGCTGTCTGTCCTAGGTTCTTAAGCATTTCATTGGTGATGCTGTTTGGTCCTGGTAATTTTCTATCCTTTAATTTCCCTTTAGATGCCTTTAGCTCTTCTAATGTAAATAGTTTGGACATGACGTCTGGACAGTTTGTGTTGTTCTTATCATTGTTAATTTCTTGACAAATATTTTGTAGTCTACATAAATTAATGGTAATGGTGCTTTCTTTTCTGTAAGATTCCACAAGCTTGTCTGCTGATTGTTTGCCAGAGTGGAGTTTACCTGAATCTTCCAGTGTAATATTTTGTCGCTATCATCATTTATTTGCTTGGTTAGTTTCCAGTTTTCTTCCTTCCTTTTCAAAATTTAATTTTTGAATTTTCTTCTCTACAGCTGTGTGTTTCTATCTTTTAGTGAACTTTACTTGGTTCTTTTTTTGTAGAGCGATGTGGTTCTGTTGGGATGGTTGCATCTCTGCCATATTACATGCTTCAGCCAGTTATTCCTGTAGTTTTTGCAGTGTACTGGTTCAATATTGTATATAATTCTTCTTGTTCCTTGTATACCTTGCTCCTCTTGGTATTGTCTCCTTAGCTGCCTGAAGTATTCCTTTATTAATGTCCATGATGTTAGTTAGTTAGTCGTTGATCATCATTACTGCAAACTGGACATGTCCATAGTTGCTCTGATCTTTCCTTATCTTCCATTACCATGCATTCGCTGCAGCACTTCTTCAACTATATTATGCGTTATTATGCCATTGTTTCTTTCAGCCTTTTGCCCATGACATCTATCATACAGATACTGACCTGGCTCCGGCATCTCATTTTCATATTTCCGTTGGATACGTTTGTGTGTTGTGATAATTTCTATTTGTCGTCTTTTGATGTTTTGTGCATTTCTTGATAAAGACTGTATGGTTGAAACGTTGAATATGTTTTGTGTATTGTAATTTGTATGTTTTCTTGTGTGCACATCATTACCCACTTGTTTTTGTGACAATCCATCGTGTCTGAGTGGAACTATTATAAAAACCTGTGTTTTATGTAAGTACAATTGTTCAAATGATTGTGTTTCCACAAACTAGAAAAGTAAAATAATAAACACAGGCTGGACTTAGAATTGTCACTAGACTAAGCCAGTCTCTTATGTAAACATATTACCTTGACATTTGTGTGGTAAGTGTGTACTTCTAAGATAGTCATTCCAGCATGCACATCTTCTTCCTCAACAAGAATCAAAGTTAATCTCTTAACTAGAGATGTTTGCAGACATCGTCAGTGAAATGGAATCAAAGATCAACACATTGATGAATATAGAATCACAGTCAGCGGCAGTCTCTTTCTGCGTGTGAATGAGCCATGTTTCATTCTGTTTACAGCACAGGAAGATGTTGACTTTCTTTTTCAGAGCAGACATTGGTTTGCTGATAGAAACCAATAGTGATGTTCAGAGTCACCCCAAAGGGATTAGATCAACTGTATATGATCCATACATTTGAGAATGGTTAAATAATCACGTGTGTATATGCGTTTTTGTTTGGTCATAGTGAAGCAATGTACTGCCGCCTGCTTCATCAGCATATCATAGAACTTGGAAGTAACGGAAATTCAGCTCCATCTTCAATAGTAACAGATTTTTAATTAGCTGCAATTAAAGCTTTTTGAATGTGCATTTCTACGAGCTCAAGTATCAGGATGTTATTTGCACTTTAGACAGAATGTTTTGCAAAAACTACAGTCTGAGGATAACAAGGTGGTGTACATCTCTGATAAAAATTATTCAGTCAAAGTAAACAACTGGTGATTTTTCATTTGTACCAGAAACTGATGTCCATTACTGTTTTCGAACAACTCACCAGTATTGATAGTTTCTCAGATCTGGATTTCCCCATCGATTACTTCGAAGATTTCTACATTGGATGGATTCGTCGTGGTCGCCGTTCGAAGCCTCGATTTCCTGTGAGCCTTTAGAATCAACACAATCGTGTCATGTATAGACTGTTGAAGGTTGGCACAATGCATTTAATTAAATGGTTAATCTATCTCATCCAACAGCAGCATGACTTGCCTGAAAGTTACAGCAACATACATCTGCACTGTTGAGAAGTCAGATCGCCACTAGTCAACCAACAACAAAGAAACTAATGGTTTACCAATTATGAAGATGCTATTAAAACAATAGTTGAATGATACGATCCAATAGAGCCAATCAACTTCTTGAAAAATATAGCACATGTTTTGAACATTAATGTTGTGTAAACCCAATCAAAGAACTTAATTTCATGTCTCTAAATGATAGACTATTCATAACATTTGAAGACTTTATTATAGTTAATTAGTGTTGATTACAGTTTGTATGAAATATTTTATATATTATCCTTTTGTTTATTCTTGGGGATATTTTGCCTTGGGGTATTTTATGTGAGAATATTTTGTCTTGGGGATATTTTGTCTGCGAACATTTTGTCCAGTTACTAAATTATTGATGAACATAAAATGGAGCGACTTCGTCACAAATAGCGAACTAAGAAACAAAACACACCAAGAGTATGTTTCAAACATCATAAGAAAATGAAAATACCTTGGTAACGTTTTACGACTAGATGTAAACAGAATAAACCAACAAGCCCTTATGTGGTCACCTGAGGGAAAGAAAAAGAGGAAGACCTAAAACAACCCTTAAAAACACCATTCTTAAAGAAGGGGAATTAATAGGCTGTAAGTCCATCCAGGAACTAAAGCTGCAGGCAGCGGGCCGCATCATATGGAGAACCAAAACCTCTGCCCTATGTGTCGCTTGCGGCACGAAAGGAACAAACTAACTAAATTATTATATCAGTTATTATATACTCCCCAGCTTTGGGAGTGGCTGTTGAAGTCTCCCACTGCCAGAAGTGCTTGTTCGGGATGTTAATACTGGTCATGTTTAGTGGGATATCATTGGGGCAGAAGTTTAGTATATGGAGTTCAAGGGAGTTGTTTTTTATGTGAATTATCTGGTATTCTTCTTCTTCAACATTCATTCTCACACTCCGTCGGATTTCCCTTGTAGCAGGACACGGTCCTACTAGATTTCCAGCAGGATGTAGTCCAGAGAATGGAAATGCGCTGTGTTGCCGTTTTATTTGCTCCAATGGCCCAACACATCCGTCTTTGGCGGAATATGGTATTCAGCACCTTCCTCTTGTTTTTGTTGCTATGGCGCTGATGTTATCCTTGACCAGCATTAGTATGCCACTTTTCCTCCGATCTTTCATGTGAACTCTAAAGCATTGGTACCCTTGTATTTTGAAAGTTATTTTTTCATTGAGATGGGTTACCTGTATGCAGCAAATACTCATCTCTTTCTGGTGCAAGGTGTTTTCTACTTCAGTTTTTCTGTTTGTTAACTCCCTCTGCATTCCAGTGCATAATATTTAGAGGGGTTGTCATCCTGCCTGGTTGGCCAGTCACTTTCCTATTCTGCAACCTGGCTCCACAAGGTAGACTAGAGGGACCTACTGTAGCTGGGGATGGATTCTGTCGAGGTTCAGAATCCAGAACTGCTCCTTCCTGGGGGATTTTCACAGGGCGAGCATCATGACGATTTTTAAAATTATGTCATGCAGACATGTCAACTATTCGGGTTGCATGATACCATGGTTGCTGGTGCGCCTCTCTGCGTGGTGTCTCCGGACTTCAGCACTTCCTGTGCTTTCTTGAGCAGGACTGTGGTCCTGCTCGATATTGGGTTGGCCTGACCAATCTTAGTATCCAGCCTCAGTTGGCTGGACCACACCCCATCTCCACTTCAAGGAGTTGGCCTCGATGGGGATTTCCATAGTGTTGTCAGCACAACTGTAAATACAACTTCAGATTGAGGGAGATTTTTCTTAAACTTCATAGTGTCTGCTATTTTTTGCAGTTTATTTTATTCAGTTTTCAAACTTGTTTGTATAACTTGTTTCCAGCTACATATGTCTTTGGCAAACCTTCTAGTTTGTTATATCCAAACTTGCTTGTATAATCTGCTACAAGCAAGATATCAAGTAGGAATAAATGAGGATAAATGAAAATAACTTTTACAGCTGATGGGAATTGAAATAGACTTACATAAAACACAGGTTTTGTTTGTGTCTTGATTGAGACCTTTTGGTTGAAACGTTGAATGTGGTTTGTGTATTGTAATTTTTATAATTTCTTGTGTGCTCATCATTGCCCACTAGTTTTAGCTATAGTCTATCATGTCCCATTGAAACGAAATATAAACCTGTGTTTTACGTAAGTCTATTTGTTGTTATGTTTCACGCAGTTACCTTGTATTGATTGTCGTATGGGAATTGAACCAGATCCATTCTAGCAGCACCGAATCACTGTGCAACAAATACGGTCAAGTATGAAAAACCTGTTTACTTGTGTTACAAAGCGATGTAACAAAGGAAGAAATGTGAAAATGAGAACCAAATAAAAAATGGTGATACTAAGCGTATGCAAAATAAACAATAAGAAACATGACATTGTTAACTTCATGAAGATTAAAAAGATAGAGATAATGGGAATAGCGGACACAAGAAAGAAAGGGGTAAACGAAGACTATGTCTGGAGCAGAGTGAAAGAATCATATAGAGCAAAACATGGGGTGACAATTATACTTCATCCAGATTTAGCAGGGTCAATCGTCGAGACAAAATTCATATCGGAAAGAATTATAAAAATAAAACTGAGGAAAGTAGGTCATTGACAATTATACAAGTGTACGCACTGTGTAACGACAATACAGACACGAGTGAATTCTCTGACTTTATCCAATTATCAGATGTGGATAACAGTGTTCAAGATAGAGATAAAATAATGATAATGGGGAGACTTCAATGGACATGTAGGAAAAAAGAAAAGCACAGATAAAGTTTACTTAGGATCATTTAGTGATTCAGCAACCCAAAGAAACCACAATGGGGAAGTATTGATTAACCTACAAATATTGACACCTCCAGCATTCCAGGAATTATTTTTATTGGTTTGTTTGGCAAGTTGCTCTATTCCCTTGCCTCCTGGCTCCTCTGGGCAATTGACAATGGTCTCCAGTAATTGGAGTTGGGCCCTTTCAAAGTATAGTGCCTGGCACCGTCCCTGCCTGAACGTCTGTCACAGGACAGGCATCATAACTATTATTGAATATAGACATATTCTCATTGTGTTTTGTACATGGCAGCCTGATTTCAGACCCATAAATATAGGAGGGCTGCAGATACCAGAAATTAGATATGCAGACGACACAGTGCTATTAACAAACGAACACAACCTACTGAACATAATTAAGTCAACCCAAAAGTTTAGCGAACAGCAAAACTTGTTCTTAAATATGAAAAAGACAAAAATAAAGGCAACTGACAAAACTAAATCAAGACCCAAAATTAATATTGAAAACTGCAATTTGGAAGAAGTGACACATTTTGATTATTTAGTAACTAATATAAACAATGTGGGGGGACTGCGCAGTTGAGATCAAGAGAAGAACGGCAATGGCGCTAAATTAAAACAGATAAAGAAACTATGGCAAGGTACTAACATAAGAACCAAATTGTTTTTACTACGAACATGTGTATTTCCTGTGGCGACATATAGATGTAAAGCATGGACACTAAATAAAACAGTGGCCAAGAGGTGTTACGAACAATTAACGTCCAGGAAGGCTGGCTTCTGAACACTATATTAAAGAAAAGGCTAACTTTTTTCGGTCATATTAAGAGACACGACGGCATGGAGAGAGTGTTAATGGAGGGGATGATAGAAGGCAACAGAGGCAAAGGCCGACCAAGACGCCGTTGGACAAAAGACATTCAAGAATGCCTGCGCATGTCACTGGAAGATGCAGGGCAACTTGCTCAAGACCGCGGAGAATTCAAGAGATCCATAGGAAAGACTACGTTCTGGAAAGAATGTCACTTGATAATGATGATCCTGATTAATTGTGCGCCTTTTGCCTGGTTGCCTGGGCAGGACTGTGGGACTGCCCGATCAGTCTTAGTTTCCAGCCCCGGAACATCATCACTGTAAGGTATCAGCCTCAATGGAGATTTGGAGATTAAGGTAGAGAAAATAACAATTGATTTGACACATCTTCAAGAAACAATAACACGACACAGTCAATATGTGTTTTACTGTAATCAACAGGATTATGAAAGAATTGGGGAAGTCTAAATAATACTTTATGAGTTACAGTGGAGGAGAGGTGTGAGAAATGGAAGCCTAATTTATGAAACTGAAGACTTCTCAAATATAGTAAATTTTATAATGACAGCTGTAGCCATATGTTCTACAGGGAACACATAGTGTTAGTAGTAGCAATGGTTGTACTGTAGTTGTGTTTATTGATATGTCTCTTTATTGTTTATTTTCAGAATCAATGTAACATTCGAGGAAAGGTTCCATTCCTTGCTGACATAATAAAACGAGAACTAACGTGCCAGGTGAGTTAAAAAAAAATTTAAAGCTGGCAATATACGGTAAGCTGATGAACTGGTAATATTGTGCACATCCCTTGATTGTGATATCCTGCAAAAAATGTCCTCTAATGTGACGCAGCAAAAACAACAACAAAAGACCTCACATCGTTGAGAAGTATTAAATCTCAGAGGCACTGGGAAAATGTGCTGCTTGAAAGGACAAAACAGAAAACACACAGGTGTTCAACTCTGAACATGTGCCCACAATGTGGCAAGGAATTCTATGTCAGATTTGAACTTTTCTGTCATCTCCACACAGACCAGAGAGATAAAGCAACACACGCCTGAAACTGTCTTTGAGTATTGCCTGTGATGAAATGCTATTATATTGTGCAAGGAAGAACATGCAAGAGTTGTCTTAAACTAAAAGAAGCCAACCATTTTTAGTAGTCAGGCCAGATTGAGTATTTTTCTGTGGTTGAATGTGGTCAATAATGGATAATTTAAGATATTTGACGTTCAAAAGGAAGTTGAAGTAATTGTCCCTAAGTGGAAAAATGTTTCCCTACAAAATGTAAGCATTGCCATTTTTCAATATATCTATTTGTATATCTTATATTTCTATTTCCTTACGAGAAATAGCACAGGAAAATCCATGTCCAGAATAAAGTCATAACAGTAAGGGGGTGCAAAGGGAACGCATTGCTCTAGGCGGACCCAGGGTTAGCAGATAACCAAGATCCCAAATGTACCTCCACGCGGTGCACCCTGGAAACAGAAATACAGCAGCTCGAGCTGATTCTGGCCAAATCATTTGGGGATCGTGTCCGAGAATGTGGAGGTAGCAGATGGAAAGAGATTTGACTGCACAAGAGACAGACAATATCTCCGACACCACCAGCATCACCACATATAGCGACACTGTCGACATACAGTGAAGCAAGTCAGTCAGTCCGAACATTGGAGGGGCGGCCAATGTAAAATGCACGTAAAGATAGATGCATGGCGAGAGACAAATAGATTTCATACCGAGTACAATGAAACAATGAAATGGCAGAACAGCGCTAGAGGGCAGCGCGAACTGCAAATAGAAAGTGAAAAGTCCCTAGGAAAGGGGAACTACAAGCTCCGTCAGCTCGAGACGAGCTTCTAGTTACCTGTGTTCCTTACAGGCAGAGACCCAGACCCATCCATTGGCGTTTGGTAAAGCAAGAAGACCTAACTCTACTCTAATATCGAGCCTTCCTAAACCGGAAATATGCTCGCGAAGAGAAAGGGTTCCGTACTCGATGCACTCAGGCACAAAAGGGACAACGATTTAGCACTGGCCCAACTCTACTGTCAGGTTTTCCTACACCGGAAATACACTTGAAGAGAGAAAGGGTTCAGTACCTGATGGGCTCAGGCGCTATTGGGACAAGGACGCTCAGCTCGAGAACGCCTTGCTCTCAAACGTGTGGTGTGAGACTCGAACTTGGACAAGGGGTACACGATGTCGTGAATGACACCTCGGCTAAGAGGGCGAAAGAGCCAGGGTCCAACTCCTCTTTTGAGTTCTTCCCCTTAAGGAACCAGGCTCACGGATGAGAAACGGTTCAGTACCCAATGGGCACAGGCACAGCACGTCCAATTACACGAGGCAAGTTCATAGACAGTGGAATACTTCGTTCGAGTCAGACGAGAGCAAAAAATCATCTGGGCGAAGAGTATCCACTACGCGTGCCTGGAGACAGATATAGAGGCTGTCACAGGCTAAGGGTAGCCCACCCGAATTGTCAAGGCATGCCGAAATCGGATGTGCTAAGCGCATAACGGTGGCACAACGTAATCACGCTCCCGGCGGAAATCGCAAGGATATCCGTGATGTTTACAATGGAGTGAACGAAAAACAAACAAACAAACATAACAGTAAGGATAAGTAATATAATGCTGTCCTTACTGCTATCAGTTTCTATTTGTGTTATATTACTCTCCTCTTTGTCAAATATCATCTGACAATTTGGTTATTAAATACCAGGATAACCAGGACATGAAGTGTGTCACTAGAAGTGAGGACCACTGTGGGATTAGGAGACTGCCAACCAACGGAGAACTGAAACTCAGTTATTGTGGATACACTCAATAGTAGATTCATACACTTATGAACATGCATTGTGTGCAGCGATGATGATCTGATGACTAACTTCAGTCTTGCAAGAAATATTCCACCATCCGTGCTGCCTGTCCACATGAGTACATAAGTGATTGGATTAGTCTCAGACTAATGTACATGACTGTTTAGTCTGTTATGTTCAAGTATGGAACTTGATCACTTGTTCTGCTCTGTCGAGGTAGTAATGATTGTCTTTTGGATGGTGGACTTTTATAATTATTTTGATTAGGGTCCTCTTTTCTTGTATTACTCTCTCTTCAGAATATTTTCCAATTCAATGCCACAGTAGCACTAACTTTCTATGAATGCTCAGTTCTGATATGGCTTCCTTCAAGTCTGGAAGCGTATTTCTGTCAAGGGCTTAATGCCACAGTAGCACTAACTTTCTATGAATGCTCAGTTCTGATATGGCTTCCTTCAAGTCTGGAAGTGTATTTCTGTCAAGGGCTTATGGTACTCACTGTGTGTTAATAGGGTACAAGCTGTTTGACATTGGCTTGTGTTTTTTTTTATTGCCGTATATTTCAGTATATAAGCTGTTCAATTTATAAACCGAGGATGTAACTTTAATGTTCAAAATATTACAAGAGTCTAAGGCCTGTGTATAGGCCGAGATAGGAACAAAATAATAACCAAACCTAACAGTGTGACATTTCCCAGGAGGCATCACTAGCGATCATAAAACCTGTAGCCACCAGGTACCAGCAATGTTCTGGGCTATCTGATTCATTCAGGAAGGTTGGTCATAATTGTGAACCAACATACCATAAATTAACCTATGGTAGTTAATGAATGGTCAACTTTTAGCTCAGCAAATATCAGATAGTAACAGCCATTATATTCATAGCACTTTCCAAATTGATGAGCAAAGAGCTATTTTAATGGAATTTGGTACGGTGGTACTTGATTCAAGTAGCATCTCTCTGTATAATACAGTAAAATATAATGTGTATATAAGAATATTGCACAAGTAGTTTAAGCTTCTAGTTCTTAAATTTGTATTGCAACTGTGATTTTATCCACATTTTACTAGAAGGATGCCTGAATAGAAAAGAACATTGTATGCTGCTAGTTTTAAGATGGATGTTATTCCATTGGAATGAAAGAGGAACCAAGCAGAAGTAACAATCAGTAATGTGGTCGCTTGGCTCTCTCCACACCATGGAAACTGCAAATGGCATTGATGGTCTTTTGCCATTTGACCAACCAACTCCGCAGTCACATGGACCACTATGAAAGCTGTGCTGTATATGTAGCACAGAATATGTGCTGTGCCCAATGCATGTCTTGTTCACCAACCTTGCAACCGAAGTAAATATGATATGCCATCTTCACCTAGAACTGAGAATTTTCTTGTTTCGCAAATGTAGTTTCCCCATAGATATAGTAGAAATTATCCACGAAACAAATCCACTGTCGAGGTATTACTGTTCTGTATTGTACATAAATGGATAAAATAATAACAGTTTTATGTAACAATAGCTTAAACTGTCTCGTACAAAGTATGAAATATTTTAAATGCTCAACCTTTCTGACTGGGCTTTATATAGTGCACTGCTGACATCAGCTTACTTCAGCAGCTGCCTGGTAGTAGTATTGTATTGCATCAGAAAATTAACGATTTCGTTAAAGTCATACTGGATAAATTTACACTGAAACGTAGAAATTGAACTCCATGAAATATCTTCAAAAAGAGAGCCAATACAATTTTTGTATGATTATGTTAGTTTTTATCACACCAAAATACTACAGATTAGGGCCTTTTTAAGTCAGTAATTATTTCAATGTTAACCAGTGTAACCTGTAATTTTACACGCTATATCTTTGCTGAGGTGTGGCTCTTGCACACAGCAAATGCTGACTTGTTCTTTAAAAAGGGTGTTCACTATTACTAATTTCTTGCTGACAGCGTATTTTTTGCTATTTACACTCGCTGCATTCCAGTGCATTATTGTAAGTGGTGATTCATTGGTTTGGTAATATTTGTTGGTCAGTGATATTACTCTTGTGCCTTGTGGCTCCACAAGGCAATCGAAGAGGACCTCCAGTTGCATGGAGTGGGCCATTTCCAGGTATAGGGTCTGATGCTACTCCTGCCTGTTGAGTTTTAACATTAGCACCATGTTGTGGTAGTGCAGATTTTGACATTCATGCGCAATAATATATGACATTCTGGTTGTTGTTGTGCACTTTCTGTCCAAATGTAACTGACTTCAGCACCTTTACTTAATAGGCAAGACTGTGGTCCTGCCAGAATGTGGGAGGGCACTGCCACTCTTAGTTTCCAGTCATTACTGGCTGGATAAAGCTCCATCTCCTCTCCAAGGAGCTGGCCTATGGCAGTAAAATGCTAGGGATTAACTTTACTCACTTGACCACCTCATGTGATCACTCTTTCTAAGATATCCCAGCAAAGGAAGTGTGTATGAACAGTAATTTGTTAAACTGGGAGATTAGTATTAATGGTTTATGCAGAAGAAAAACTAGTAGATATGTTTGTTATTATTTCAGATCTCTGAAGAGATGTTCAACAATGAAGATGTCAAAGTTGAGCTCAGTCAAGATGAATGTTTTAATGGAAAAATGATAGAATGCAGTAAGATCAAGCTGCCTGGTTTATGTAGAGTTATGACAGATGGTAACTATTTCATTTGTGTGATGTTCTCTGTCCCATATTTGTGAAGTGTAATCTTATTCTGACATGTTCTGGTATGATTCTGTAATCATCATCAAAGACAAGGGAATATCCTACATTGGTACACAGGTTCATGTTGTTCACAAACAGTGCATCCAGGTTTTTTATAGTTGATGATCTCTGTACTTGTCTCCACATAGAAGATTGATAGGAGACATTAGTGCATGGACAATGTGGTTATGAAGTCTTGAGGTCAATCCATCCTCTCTTACTTTTTTCCTATTCCTCACTTGTTGGTCCAGTCAGTGGTTGAAAAACCTGTGCCCTATAGATAACCCTCTACCATCTAGCCATGTGTGTTCATCCATCACAAGTGATGATGACCATTTTTTAATGTAAATGTCCTTGGACAGTTTGGTCATGTAATGACCACTGTAGAAGGATTTTGGTATATCCCTGACTTTCTAGCTACTCTTCATTGTTGAGCTGCAGCATTTCTCCACTTTTCACAAGATAATGCACTCTTTTTGACTCTAGAGCACCATGTAGATCTATTTTGCTCAAGTTCTTCCCATGTGTCTTGGTCTATGTCAAACGCTTTCAGTGAGTTCTTTAACAAGTCCTTGTAGCACTTCTTTTGGCCACTTTGAGATCATTTATCCTTCACCGGAACACCATAAAAAAGTATCTTTGGCAGGCAATGGTCTAGCATACATACAAAATGACCTGCCCAACGAATCTGTGTCTGAAAGGCAACCATAAAAAATATAACCAAGATGACCGGACAATGGTTTCCTTACCCAAAATCATTGCCCAGTATCCGATTTAGCGCATCTCTTAATGTAGGTGCAAAATACTGCATTCAATATGTGGAATGCCATTTATTATGTGAAGTGCCCACATATTTAATGCACTATTTTGCACCTAATTGAAGAGATGCGCTAGATCTGATAATACTGGGTAATGCTTTTATGTGAGGAAACCATTGTCCAGTCATCTTGGTTATATGTTTTACAGCTGCGTTTTCTATATCGTTATTTGTTTCTTGATAAAGGTCCCATTAGGACTGACACGTTGATAATTGTCTTTGTTCTATGTTCTATTGTTATTTATTATTATTTTATATCTATAGTTAGGTATCCACAGTAACCTGTATACTTAATTTAGTATTTATCTCTTATTTGTCTTGTTGATGCGACACTTTCCATTTTGTCGGACATCCTCCGATATTTTGGTTATTTATATTCCTGAAAGGCCTAAACTAGATCTAGCTCACTCACGGAGTCAAGGATGATGATAGGCCTAGACTAGACCTAGTTCACTCGGAGGATGATAACCAAAAAAACCAGGCTCCTCAATCACTTGTCACTTCTGACAGCATTTACTTCACTATTATTATATATTATCAACATTTCCATTATTATACCTTGATCTACAGTAACTAACACACTGAAGCTTTCAAAATCTCCTTTGGTAAAATTAGCAGCCAAGAAGAATAGGCCTACTTGAAAAATGGCTTTCTCAAGCGAAATATTGTGGCTTCCTTACGTTTATAGACCAAATATAATTTGTGGGTATTTCAAATAAGCTAAAAAAAATGCATGGACAATCACTCTAGCAAAGAGTTATAACAAAACCATGATTGGAAAACATCATGTGAGACTGTTTACAGTAACAACAAATGGCTAATTGGAATGTGGCATATGACTCCATTGGATTGCAATTGGGACAGGAAATATGTGACATGTGCCACCAGCAGGTTGCTGCAGACTAACTATTAGCACCCTATGTTTACAATTACGTAACATCTCTCCGGCCGCTGCCGCGGAATTTGTTTTTGGAAATGTTACGCAATAGTTGGTGGCTGTTTCGAAATCATGATCACCATATCACTCTAATTTCAAGTGTGATCTTCCCTGAATCTAACAATTTGAAGAAAGGTTGCCATTCTCGCCTATAGAAAAATCAGAATCATCTAAATTCTACATAAATCAAAGAATATTAATACTAATTTACCCCTGCTATAGTTCTCCCACGGAATTAATTTCTTTGAGATGTGAATATAGAGAAGAATAGGGAGAACATCATGAAAGAGAAGAAAATAAACAACAAGGTTCTAAAAAAACTTCATATGAAGAAAGAATTATTAAAGGAAATAAAGAAAAAGAAAATAAAATGGACATATTAAAAGACATGACACCTTGTTGAAGACCTTACTTGTAAAGTCAAGTGGAGGCGAGCAAGAGGTAGGCAGATACAAGTAGGAGAGTAACATCATGAGATGGACAGGTTACAGTCTAGCAGAGTGCACTACCAAGACAAGAGACGGGGTGTTGGCGGTATGTTGCAGTCAACCTTCATTGTGGAGACGACACTTAATGATGATGATAGTTCTCCCTTTGGACAAACTATAACCCTACTCCCATAGCTGTTACAGTTATTCAGAGAGAACTGTGTCTTAGGTGTTTTCCTTGATCAGAGCTCCAGATTCATTACACAACTGGCCAGTGTTATCCATTACACTTTGTCTATCCTGATTAATTTGTATTCTTTCTAAGCCATGATGGTCCATCAGAATGTCATCTATATGTCATCTCCAATCAGGTGTTCACCCATTACCTTCATCATACATATATTAAATAGCACAGGGCAGATGTGAACCCTGGGTGTATCGTCAGATCAAATGTCCAACTGGACATGCAACACTTAAGACCGTATCATGATGGTGGTGAAATAATCCCTTTATCTGTGAGCAGGTAGATCTTGACAGCCCATAACCTTTCTAACAAAAGTGCAGGTACTTCTCAGTTCTATAACTGAGGGGAAACCTAGACTCATATAAGATTGTCTCAAAGACATGATTGTGCAAGGTAGGTTTATGGATACATGTTTAGTCCCTGAATGGTGGCATTCTGGTGTGTCAGTATACCTGGTTTACAATATCCTACATTGAGTACAGCACACATGTCTGAACCAACTGTATCATCATTCTTGAGTCACTGCTGACTCATCCCCAGTGACATCTAGCATTCCCCAACATCTAGGGAGTCTGCCAGAAAGAGACAAAGATGTCAGCTAGTCTGTATATTCTCTTTATATTTGGTGATTATTTGATAGAAAGACAAAAGTAAGAAATTGAGACAAGACATTCAGTGACAATGGTGGCCCTATTCTTTGCACCTGAACTAGAAGTCAAAGTCCCACTTTTGGGACTCGTCCACTCAGAGAGGAATTTAAGAAGGATGATTTCAAGACTTTTGGAGATTGTTGTACAGGCTGTAACAACCTGGAAAGAGAAAGAAATTAGTTGTTGTACAGGCTGTAACAACCTAGAAAGAGCAACAAATTAGTTATTGTACAGGCTGTAACAACCTGGAAAGAGAAACAAACTAGTTCTTATACAGGCTGTAACAACCTGGAAAGAGAAACAAATTAGTTGTTGTACAGGCTGTAATAACCTGAAAAGAGCAACAAATTAGTTATACAAAAGGACGAATTAATACCAAACTGGAACTGTGAGTTGTTAACATTCTGATGGGATTTACTGAGATGGGAATAGGAGCACTTATGAACTTGTCCAGTGTGCACCTCATCATCAGTAAATGCAAAATTAGCCCACTATTTAGAATACCAGGAAATTCTCCTCCACATTCAGAACATGGAGAACTTCAAAACTTGAAAAAAGCTTTCAAAACTGATGGATTGGAAATAAACATTGAGAAATGCAAAATAATGGCAAACAGAGATTACAACATAACTCCTCATGCTCATGTTAACATCTCAGTGAATGAAGAGAAACTACAAGTTGGTACTTTTAAATACTTAAGATTTTATATGAGCAGTGCTGGAAGCACTAACAAATATATAGATGACTTAAAATAGCCTCGGATGCAATGTCCAGATTAAATATCATATGGAAGTGCAGACTTAGTGCATCCGTGAAAATAAACCTCTATAAATCTTTAATAATGCATATTCCTTTGTACGGATCAAAGGAACTCTCGGAATACACTTGAAGAGAGAAAGGGTTCAGTACCTGATGGGCTCAGGCGCTATTGGGACGCTCAGCTCGAGAAGGCCTTGCTCTCAAACGCGTGGTGTGAGACTCGAACTTGGACATGGGGTACACGATGTCGGTGAATGACACCTCGTCTAAGAGGGCGAAAGAGCCAGGGTCCAACTCCTCTGTTGAGTTCTTCCCCTTAAGGAACCAGGCTCACGGATGAGAAATGGTTCAGTACCCAATGGGCATAGGCACAGCACGTCCAATTACACGAGGCAAGTTCATAGACAGTGGAACACCTCGTGCAAGTCAGACGAGAGCAAAAATCGTCTGGGCGAAGAGTTGCCACTATGCGTGCCTGGAGACAGATATAGAGGCTGTCACAGGCTAAGGGTAGCCCACCCGAATTGTCAAGGCATGCCGAAATCGGATGTGCTAGGCCTACAAGGCGCATAACGGTGGCACAATATAATCACGCTTCCGGCGGAAATCGCACGGATATCCGTGATGGTTACAATGGAGCGAACGCAAAACAAAGGAACTCTCACATTTAGACAATTACATTGGAGATGGAGAGAAGAATACAGGCTTTTAAAAACAAATGATGCAGGTAAATATTGCACATACATTATGCAGAACATAAAACCAAGGTATGCTGAGCAGAAAAATAAGTACTCTTGCAAGCCAACAAGAGCAGATCATGACAGTGATGTTGCATTGCTAGACAGTGATGTTGCATTGCTAACTTGTATGATTTGGTCATGTGATGAGGCATGATTCTTTTTCCACAACTATCTTGTAGGGAACATTGGAGGGATAAAGAAGAAGGAGATAAGAAGAAAGTATACATTAATAATATTAATGACCGGACAGGATTAAGATTCTCCACACTTAAACATAGATAACAAATAGGCATGACACAATTTCTGTCTTTATGTTTCCAGAGTAGCATCTCTACAAAACTAAACGGTGATGGGTTTGATGATGCAAATAATATTTATTATAGACATTTTTATTGACCTGTCACTGTTCAATCTATCTATTCGCTAAACCCTTTATTGTGTTTCAGCATCAGGGGTAGAAGAGCTCCCTGGAGATGACCCTCGTGTGTGCTGAGTATATTGTGAAATTTGTCACCTCTTTTATTTTCGGTGGTCCGTCGTTTTCATAGTCGGCCTCTAGGTCTGCTTTTACTGTATCTCTGCAATATAGCTTGCTGTGGTATGCTGTCTGATGGTAGTCTGTTGATATGTGCAAACCATTTGATCTGTTGTCTCTTAATATATTCCACGATTGGGGTGGTGCCGTTTCTTTGTCTAATGTCCTCATTTCTCATTGTCTCTTAGCAATATTCTTTAGGACTGTACATAAGCATGCCATTTCAGCTGTCACAATTTACATTTGTCTTGTGCTGTCGTTGTCCCATGTTTAGTACAGTGTTGGCATAATCGTTATGAATAGTGTTATTTTGATGTTTAAATCTAAACTTTTGCTTCTTAAGATTGGTGTCCTTTCCCGAGAGCTTATTATGCTTTACTACATTTATTGTGTATTACTTTTCTTCTCTTGCTGTCTGTTATATTGCTTCCTAGGTATGTGAATTCTGTCACATATAAGTGTTTCTTTTTGTTCTTTCTTTCATTATTTCAGTTTTATTTATCTTCATGTTAAAGGTTTGGCATGTTTGACATTGAAAGCAAGGATTTAAGAATAATCAAGAACATGTACTGGCAACAAACAGCAGCAATAAGAGTAGGAAATCAATTTGGCCCTTTTCAACAAATAAAACAAGGAGTCAGACAGGGATGTGTGCTTTCACCAGACCTGTTCTCTTTATACAGTGAAAACATATTGCGTGCAATAGTAGATATCCCAGGAATATCAGTGGAAGGACATAACATAAATAATTTGAGATATGTGGATGACACTGTTCTGATTGCAAAAAGTGAGGAAGACCTTCAAAACTTAATTAAAGTAGTAGTCACAGAAAGCAAAGAGAAAGGCCTCTTCCTGAATATCAAGAAAACAGAAGCAATGGTTATTTCAAAGAAAGAAAATAACACACCTTGCAAGATCATAGTGAATGATAAAGTTAAATCATTTCCATCTTACCTGCCTACGTAAATTACTAAACATCCATTGGTGGGACAAAGTACTAGACTACGAGGTCTTGGAAAAATCAACCTCAATAAGCATCCACACAATACTTATGAAGGCGCAGGCACGCTGGGCAGGCCATCTGTGCGTATGGAGAACTCGCGTTTGCCAAAACAAATATATTATGGAGAACTCAAGGCAGGATTTCGAAAAGCTGGTGGACAGAAAAAGCGTTTCAAAGACACGCTCAAGTCATCCTTGAAACATCTTAACATTGATGTAGATGCTTGGGAGAGCCTCGCTCAGGATAGAACAGCATGGCGTTACAGCATTAGAACGGGAGCACTAGCGTCGGAAGAATTCAGACAAGAAACTGCAAGACAGAAGCGGACACGTAGAAAAGAAAAACATCTCAACCTCACACAGATACCTTCTATTGTTGTCAATTCTGTAAAAGAACATTTTGTGCGCGCATTGGACTTGCTAGTCATTTAAAAACGCACTATTAACTTTATTATTTTATTATTTATTGTTATTATTATTATGGTTGAGTTTTTGGTCATCGTCGATCACGACGGACGAACATCATCATCATTAAAACAGGTCCACCAATTCAAATATCTAGGTACAATTATTACAGCAGATGGAAGAAGTTCAACAGAAATAAGATGCAGAATAGGACAGGCAAAAACAACATTCAGAAACATGAAAAATATACTGTGTAATATGACCTTGTCATTAGAGGTGAAAAAGAGAGTTATGCAGTGCTATATAACCCCTATACTAACATATGGGTGCGAGTCTTGGACATAAACAAACTGGAAAGTGGGAGATTGGAGGCAACAGAGATGTGGTTCTACATCAACAATATAAGAAAAAGGCAATCTTCTTTTTTTGGCCACTTCATGAGACAGGCAGGTTTAGAGAACATAATCACAACAGGTAAGATTGAAGGCACCAGAGACAGAGGGCGACAACGTGAGAAAATATTAGACTGTTTGACAACCTGGCATGGCAAAGAAACAACAACGACTTTGATACATAATGCTGTGGAGAGACATGACCGCCTACGCCACCCAGCATGGCACCTGATGATGTTTGATGTAATCTGTCTATTTGTCTTTGTAGTTGCACTTCTGATGTCTATATCTGTAATTCTATTTCCTGAATAAAACTCACTGTCTGTTGTAGTTCATACAGTGTCCCATAGAGCTTTGATTCCAGTGTTGTTTTCTCTAGCCAATATGTCTGTCTCAGCGTTTCATACTCGGAACACTCTTGAAGTATATGTTTGGCACTCTGTGCTGCCTGTCTAATTTTGAACTTTGTGTACATGTGACTGCGGATTGGTTGTGTCCTGTACTGAGGCATAGAATTACAGTTTGTTCAGATCTGTTCATAATGTGATAGTCATCTTGTGGTGGTGTTTGTGGCATTCTTATTGACTTGATCATCTGTTTTTTCTGATTGTAGGGGATTGGTACATCTGGTTGGTCTTCGGCAGTACATTCCTTAACCACTTGGTCTGCTTTTTTCATTTCCTGGTATTCCACAGTGAGAGGGTATCCATTGCATAGTTACCCTATACTTGTAAGTCAGTTCATTAAGTAGTTTTGTAAGTGATAGTTTTCCAGACTGGAGAGCTTGAAGTCATTGTATCTGTCAGGAGTACCACAGGCTGTGGGCCCGGGTTGGAGTTCAGCAGTTGTCGCCATCAGGGGCTGGAAAATATGACTGGTAGGGCAGGACCATAGTCCTACGGTCTTGCCCAAATAAGCAGGGTGCTGAAGACGGAGGTAACCAGCCAAAAGGCACACAATCAGGATGCCATGCAGAAAACACAATGGAAACATGTCCACTCCTATGGTGTCTTCGATATCACATTGCTGTGTAGCCACTTTATACCTGTCACTGTTAGCATTTTTAATAGTTCTATAGGTATGTCATCTATTTCTGCTGCTTTGTTATTTGGTGCATGTTTAACTGCACTCTTCCTTTTACTACGAGCCATTATGTTCTCACTGATGACTTGCTAATCCTGTCTCAGTGCTGTGTCAGGAAATTCACATGGCTACACCAATATCTCTAACTAACGCATACAGAAAGAAACCACATATGCATTGTTTGTATATATTTATTATTATATACATTTCATTGACTTGTCACTGTTCATTGTTTGTATATTTCAGAGATCAGCGATGACACATTGGAACACTTCACCAACTCTCAGGATGATGTTCAGAAAATACAAATAGAAAGTGAATACAGTGTTCAACATTCACAACTTGTAAGAGCTGATGTTTTCTTAGAGAATCTTCCGGAACATGTTAGAAACAATGAGGACAGCAGCAGAGATGTGACTGAAGGTTTGGAGAGACAAACAGAACATGTTAGAAATGTTGTGGAGAATACATTAGATGAGACAGGGGATTTTGAGATTGTTCATGAACACAAAGGAAACACAGAAATGACAAGAGAAAACAAGAATGGAAATCTGTGTTCAACATCAAGAGAACAGAGACTGAATGACTTAAGTAAGTCACTGTCAGTCACAGAACATCTGGTCAAATTTGTTGATGGCAGTGGTAAGATTGACCAGAATGAGGGTAAGATGGCAGTCAATATTGGAGTATGTATCAATCTGTCAGAAAATGAATTAAATATTTCTAAGAAAGATAGTAGACATATTGTGTGTAGTGCAAGTTGTGAGAATCTTGAGAAATGTGATATTTCTGGAGTGGGTTTGAATAAACTTGCTAGCTTGAACACATACAGAAAGAAATATGGAGGAGAGAAGTCTGACAAGTGTTATGTTTCCATCTTGGAATTGACTTGTTCTGATAATCTGGGGACACATACAAGTGTAAATACAGGAGAGAAACCTTATACATGTGATATTTGTAATGGAGGTTTTGTTGAATTTACATCACTAAAGAGACATATAGATCAACATACAGTACCTTTTGAAAGTGATATTTGTGGTGCAGGATTTACTAGAAGTCATGATCTTAAGAGACACAGAAGAAAACATACTGGAGATAAACCTTACAAATGTGATGTTTGTACTGCAGAATTTACTAGAGCTTATGATCTTAAGAGACACAGAAGAATACATACTGGAGAGAGACCTTACAAATGTGATGTTTGTGGTGCAGCATTTTTTTCCACTGGTAACCGAAATCGCCATAAAAGAACACATACAGTAAACAGGCCTCACAAATCAGATGTTTGTGATACAGGACTTGCTACAAATAGTACTCTTCATACACACAGAAGGATAAATACAGGAGAGAAACTTCACATGTGTGATATTTGTAACAGAGGTTTTGTTGAATTTACGTCACTGAAGAGACATATAGATCAACATACAGTAAATAAACCTTTTAAAAGTGATGTTTGTGATGCAGGATTTACTAAATGTAATCACCTTCAGTCAACACATAGAAGAATACATACAGGTCTCATGGCAGGAGAGAAACCTCATAAATGCGATGTTTGTGGTGCAGGGTTTACTAGAAGTCATGATCTTAAGAGACACAGAAGAATACATACTGGAGAGAAACCTTACAAATGTGATGTTTGTACTGCAGAATTTACTAGAGCTTATGATCTTAAGAGTCACAGAAGAAAACATACAGGAGAGAAACCTTACAAATGTGATGTTTCTGGAGCAGGATTTACTACTAGGGTTAACCTTCAGTCACACAGAAGGAATCATACAGATCCTGTGGCAGGAGAGAAACCTTACAAATGTGATGTTTGTTGTGTAGGATTTACTACAAATGGTAACCTTCAATTACACAGAAGACTACATACAGGAGAGAGACCGTACAAATGTGATGTTTGTTGTGCAAAATTTACTAGAAGTGAAAATCTTAAGAGACACAGAAGAATACATAGAGCAGAGAAACCTTACAAATGTGATGTTTGTAATGCAGCATTTTCTTTCAGCGGTCACCTAAAGAGCCATAAAAGAAAACATACAGGAGAGAAACCTTACAAATGTGATGTTTGTAGTGAAAGATTTACTACAAGTAGTAACCTTAAGATACATAAAAGAAAACATACAGGAGAGAAACCTTACAAATGTGATGTTTGTAGTGCAGGATTTATTTCAAGTGGAAGACTTCAATCACACAGAATAAAGCATTCTGGGGAGAGACCTTACATGTGTGATGTTTGTGGTGCAGCCTTTTTCGAAAATAGTGGTCTAAACCGCCATAAAATGACACATACAGGAGAGAGACCTTTCAAATGTGATGTTTGTGGTGCAGGATGCAGTACACGTAGTAATCTTCGGAAACACAGAATAATACATATAAGTCTCATGGCAAGAGAAATAACTTACATATGTGATCTATGTGGTGCAGGATTTACTACAAGTCAAATTTTTCAGAAACACATAAGAAAACATAGAGGAGAGAGGTCTTACAAATGTCATATTTGTGGTGTAGGATTTTTTGACAGAGGGACTTTGATGCGCCATACAAAAATACATAAAGGAGAGAGACCTTATACATGTGATGTTTGTGGTGTAGGATTTATTGAAAAAGAGACTCTAAAGCGCCATACAAGAATACATACAGGAGAGAAACCTTACAAATGTCATATTTGTGGTGTAGGATTTGCTCAACATGGTGGCCTAAATAGCCATAAAAGAACACATATAGGAGAGAGACCTTTCAAATGTAATTTTTGTGGTTTAGAATTTACTCGAAGTAGTATTCTTCAGATGCACATAAGAATACATACAGGAGGAAAATCTCACACGTGTGATATTTGTAACAGAGTTTTTGTTGAATTTAGGGCTCTGAAGAGACATATAGATCAACATACTGTAGATAAACATTAAAAATGTGATGTTTGTGGTGAAAGCTTTAATCAAAATAATAGTCTTCATAGACACAGAAGAACACATACAAGAGAAAGAAGACATACAGGTGAAAGAAGGATGCATACAGGAGAGAAACTTTATAAATGTGATTTTTATAGTGTATAATTTACTCAAAGTAGGAATCTTCAGATGCACAGAAGAACACATACAAGAGAAAGAAGACATACAGGTGAAAGAAGGATACATACAGAAGAGAAACCTCACAAGTGTGATATTTGTAGCAGATATTTTGTTGAATTTAAGACAATGAAGAAATATATAGATCAAAATACTGTAGATAAAATTACAAATGTGATGTTTGTGGTGTAGGATTTCCTTTCAAAAGCAGCCTGAAGATGTTTGTGCTTTCGGGAACATTTTGATTATGTTATCGTGCATTCTATTCTTTGCAGTGAATAGGTTGCCTGCCACACTCCAGGCAGAAAAGTCATCTGCATGAAAGGCCTTTGAAATATGATGTGACAGTTTCTCTCCAATATCATTGATGAATACTAGGAAGAGGATAGGAGATATTCTGCCTTCAATTTTGTTTTGGAGAATGAAGAGGACTCCATCTTTCCATACATTGTCGAAGGCCTTGCTCAGGTCCATAAAAAGATTCCAGCACTTTTTTGTTCATTTGAAAATCATTTTCAATTTCCTGTGTTAGGTCCCGGGTATGTTAACTTTCTATCGATACTAGAATTGATTTATATTCTGAGATAATACTAGTCTTGCCGTCTATAGTGTATATTAAATACTGATTGTGTTAATTTAATTGTTGATTACGGGTGTCTATCCCAACAGAATATGGACTTATAATTTTAGATAGGCCAGACTAATAATACGACTTTAGCGAGCAGTCTAGAAATATTATCTAATCTAGACACTCGACTGCTAAACTAACATACATGTGAATAGTGGATGTAGGGATCTAATAACTAGTTTAAATTTGTGTGTGAATTAATCAGTTGGCTTGGTCCAGACTCAGGTGAAGGCTTTATAATAGAAAAGATCCCGCCTGTGTGTTGTCCTGTGTGGGCCCGAAAGGGGAGCAAACCATGCTTTTCGTAAAAGACGACTAAGGAGGTTATGGGATGGAGTTGGCTGTCCCATCCCATATAGGGTCAGTGACCCAGAGCCATGCTGAAGTCGGATGTGTCAGGCAGAAAGGCACAGATATCTGAGCAATGCTGTAAACCATGACACAACACATTCCGTTCTCCGGACTACATCCTGCTAATCTGCATGAGTTTGAGAACGAACACAGAAGAAGAAGAAAATATCCAATTAATTAATTGATGAAATAGGTTTACGATGAGCAAGAATAGAATCATGATGTTAGTTTTAGTTTTCTATATTAGAGTTGAATTTGATTGTGGATGTCATAAAGTCACATTTGTATTGATTGTGGATGTCATAAAGTCACATTTGTATTGATTGTGGATGTCATAAAGTCACATTTGTATTGATTGTGGATGTCATAAAGTCACATTTGTTTTGATTGTGGATGTCATAAAGTCACATTTGTATTGATTGTGGATGTCATAAAGTCACATTTGTATTGATTGTGGATGTCATAAAGTCACATTTGTATTGATTGTGGATGTCATAAAGTCACATTTGTATTGATTGTGGATGTCATAAAGTCACATTTGAATTGATTGTGGATGTCATAAAGTCACATTTGTATTGATTGTGGATGTCATAAAGTCACATTTGTATTGATTGTGGATGTCATAAAGTCACATTTGTATAGACTTATGACATTATCTTATAGTCTGACTTGCCAGGTAGATTTATATTTATGTGTAACTAGTGTGAGCAGGGAATCAGGAAGGGCTAACTGAGAGATATGTAAATCTTTTTGAATTATGAACCCTGATTTAATTAGAATTTGTCTGATATGATAAATAGCAATTGTTTTCAGGAAGGCTGAAAAAACTGAGAGAAGAGTCACCAGAAGAAACTATTAACATGTTAGATTATATGTATTCTTTTTTCAGCATACTACCTGCTCTAGGAGGGCCAGATGCTGCGGCAAATGTTAGATAGCAATAGCACCATAAGTTTGAATGTTATTATAATGATTAATTTGAATGTTATCAATTGTAATGATTAATAAACTACAGTATTCTTTGAATGAATTGTTAGTCCATATTTGATGTGTGTGTGTGTGTGTCTGCCTATACAGGCATCCCTTACTACTTCGTGGTTAATTTATCGCGGCCTCAGTACATCGCAGATTTCTAAAACAAATATTTTCTAAAAACATATTTACAGTATGTACACTTTAGTTACATCTACGTATGTTACACACACACACGTATCATATTTATACATTATTTTGTGTATGTTATTTATACTATTAATATTTTATTTCCATGTTTGAAACTATTCTTTAATGTTCTAATGATAACATATGCACTTATATGGTTTCATATACACTTATTGATATTAGATATACACAAAAATGTACGTGTGTTAAAAATGAGAGGATGACACTACTTCACGGTTTTTCACTTATTGCGACCGATTTGGGTCCCTATTAACTGTGATAACTGAGGAATGACTGTATATGTGTTAGGGCACAAGTTTAGATTATGAAGGAATTAGACTAAGAATGCAGAGAATGGACTTGAGAGACACACCAGAGCACAAGGATAACCATAAGGCCAGGAACACGAGAATTGGAATATGAACAGGAGTTTCTATTTAAGGATATATGAGGAGAAAATGAATTGTTCTCGAGCATGACGGCAGAAATCGATTATTGATCAATCATAATATTCACTTTGGCAAAGATTACTTGGTTGACATAGATGAATATATTCTTGAGTCTGACCATAGCATCAATAGACCAAAGGGGGTTTAAAGAAGTTTATGATCAGATATGAGAGGCAGACTAAAAGGATTGATAGAAGCCACATGACTCTCCACCATTGATGACAGCCATTAGGGCTGAAGATAAGACGATGATGTTGAGGGCTGATGATGATGGATATAGAAAAGAATAAAGAGGGAGGATGACTCTGCAATATTGTTGGGTCATCAGCATAGAGGGCTTTTTCAGCTTTGATGTGCTTGTCTAATTCATCAGCATAGAGGGCTTTTTCAGCTTTGATGTGCTTGTCTAATTCATCAGCATAGAGGGCTTTTTCAGCTTTGATGTGCTTGTCTAATTCATCAGCATAGAGGGCTTTTTCAGCTTTGATGTGCTTGTCTAATTCATCAGCATAGAGGGCTTTTTCAGCTTTGATGTGCTTGTCTAATTCATCAGCATAGAGGGCTTTTTCAGCTTTGATGTGCTTGTCTAATTCATCAGCATAGAGGGCTTTTTCAGCTTTGATGTGCTTGTCTAATTCATTAATCTAAAGGAGATAGAGAGTGCAGCTCAAAACAGAACCCTGTGGTACGCCTTCCTCTAGAGCTTATTTCGATGATCAAAAGAGCAGGGCTCTGGTGGGGGTTTGTAAATCTCTTTAGTGTGTAGATCTGATAGTACGAGGCGTGTTCAAATGAAAACGGGACTTGTGGATTTATTTAAAAAGTATCATACGCAATTTAATATTTTCAACGGAATTGAACAAAGCAACCACTTGTGAATAAGAATGCACCTGGGTTCATCAGAAAAAATCTCCGTATGCATTTAGGCAAGCATCCCACTGTTTAGGTAGACGTTGAATGCCGTCCGAGAAAAAGTTGCGTGGCTGTTCTCTGAACCATGTGGTCACCGCTGTCTTCACGTCTGCGTCGCTGTTGAATCGCTGTCCCTTTAGTGCTTTCTTCAACGGTCCGAACAAATGGAAATCTGCAGAAACCTGTGTCTGGAATTTTTTGGGTTTTGGTGAACCTGGATGTTTCCATTGCATGCTGTCAATTTTGCTGCTCGGTTCATAGTGGTGGCACCACGATTCATCACCTGCCACAATGCTCAACAGAAATGCATCACCCTCTGCCCTGTAACGCATCAGGTGGTTCAAACTCCACCCCATCCGTTCTTCCTTATGGTGGTCAGTCAACATCCGTGGGACCCACTGTGAACACACCTTCCGATAGTTCAATTTCTTCCAAACAACCATGTGGGCTGTCCCAATTGACATATGGAATTCTTCTGCAAGCGAACGAATGCTCCGACGACGGTCAGTCAGTACTGCTTTATCAAGCACGGCTATGGCTTCTTCTGTTGCAACAATATGCGCCTGACCTGGCCGTGCAAGATCTGCCGTTAACTCACGTCCGTCTTTAAACATACGCACCCACTCCATCACTCTGGTCCTCGACAAACATTTGTCACCATATGCTGCCTTCATTCTCCGATGAATGTCTACTGCTTGACATCCTTCAAATGAAAGAAACTGGATCACAGCACGCTGATTCACTTTGGACGGGTTCGGAATCACACCCGCCATATTGTTAACAGTCTTCTGCAGCACATATGCATGCTGGGAAGATGAACACGTGACCGTATGTAAATTATTGGATACTCATTACTAGTGCAAAATGTCATCAATATCAGTGCGCTCTATCACGCGTGGTGTAACAAGTCCCGTTTTCATTTGAACACGCCTCGTATGATATTCATAAGCCACAGTACAAATACAGTGTTGAGGTTATACAATCCTTTTGATAATTTTTGAAGGCGTGAGTGAAGTATTGTGTGTAATCTTATAGATTAGACATACTAGCAGTAGTTGCTGACATTATATCTATAGAAGAGGAGTAGTGTTTGACATGGAGCATATGGGAAACCCTTACATGATTAGATTAATATTTCTGGTTTTTTAGGATGTGTGCACTTGGTAAAGAAGCAGAACTGTTATGAGTTTTATTGTAGAATGTTTAGGAATCCGCACCAAGTAATCTCAAGTGGGTGGGGGATATATGTTACAGTTCTTATGGAGGAGCTACTGCACCCTTCATAGACGGCAGAATTTAGTGGTATTGGAGCTACAGCTTTGTTTAGAATAAGGGAAATAGGTTAATTCTGCACGTTTCCTACTTTTCTGTAGACCAGAATGGCAACCTTGTTGAATTCGATCACAGATCCATTAGTGTATATAATCATATCCCCCTCTTTGGCATTCATACTGACCAAAGCCTGCACTTCTTTCTCCACAGCTGTAGGGCACCATGCTCTGCATTCCTGCTAAGTGATATTACTACTCTCAAACAAGTTTCGAAATCTGTGGGTAGATCTATCCATTCCGCACCTGCTGCCACATCTTGCAATCTGCACGCGCTTTGTATGAAATCATCAGCACGCCCCATTCACGACTTCCCTATCTTAAGTCTGTTTCCTTTAACGTTATGCATTTCGGAATGCTATGCGTGTTCCTTATCTGTATATATTTGAAGTACGCCCGTACACGGCAATACTGTAATCTGTTGTCGGGCAGTCAAGTGAGTACTGCATAGCTCTTGTCGATGTGCCTCTTGTGTACCCAATAATAATATGCATTGCTGGATTATATCCAGTCTTTTTATCTGAGTTGGTTAAGAATCAGAATTGCCAGTGAATATTCCACCAAAGCTTCCACCAAACCCTGCTACAAAAGAAATAACCTCTGCTCGCACTGCGCAGCAACCATAACCTTCGTTGCCTTTGCCTTGCGGACATGATGAGACAATTACGAGTACAAATGCTAGAGATGAAATCTACGAATTTTCTTTAGGGAGCATATTATAAATTTGTACGTAAGATATAGAAATGTATGCAGGTGTAAAACAAGAAGATTACTTTAAATAGTGAAACAACGAAAACTAGCATGGTTTGGACATGTAAGTAAAGTAACCCGTAGCATTTATTAATGTTGTAGGGGTGTGAGATGTTAGCGATCTCCCTCGCAGTCTTTACTTCCCGGATTAATCCGGTACCCATTTAAGGCTGGGTCGACCCGGGAGCCGTTGCGATCTGAAAAACATTTCCGCCTCAACTAGGAAATGAACCAAGCACCACTCATATGCGAAGACAGTGCGCTAACCACTGTGCTACGCGGCTCCCTAATGTATTGGACATGTATGCAGATATGATTCCTTGTCATAAACAATACTGCTGGGAACCTTAGAAAAGGGGGTGGGAGGTAGAGAAGCAGAAGAGGACAAATAAAGACGTGGAAAGACAACATCAAAGAATGGACAGGACAAGATTTTTCCGCATCGTTGAGGATGAAAATCACTGGAGGACTCTGTGAGCTGAAGCATCCAGTATGGTACCCCTACGACCCTGACGAGTTAGGATTTATAGAGAGGTATTGTTAGCGTATATATATATATATATATATATATATATATATATATATATATATATATATATATATATATATATATATATATATATATATATATATATACACACACACACATGTGCCTATTCAACCTTAAATTGAATCTTCTTCGCGACACTTCTGAAACAAGCTCTTGCGGATGCAGCATGTGACGTGCTCATCCGCGCTTGTTACGATGGATCACTCACCAACTTAACGAGCCTCAGAGCAAAGACGAAAACATCAGAGAACTTCTCTTCGCCGATGACGCTAAACTGGTGGCACACAGTTCACATTTCAGTCCCAAAATGATAAAAGCCTGCGAGTTGTTCTCTATAACAATAAGCATCACTAAAACTGTGGCAATATGTCTGGGATATACAGTATCAACAAACATCACCTTAAACAACACTCATAGAAAGCAAGTCGACAACATTTGTTACCTAGGATCTACAATTACTTCCACTCTTTTCTTGAAAATGAAATAAATACACGTATAAGGAAAGCGGCTAACATTTTTGGAGGACCGTCAAAGCGAGGTTGGAAAAACCATACGCTAAAATTGAAGAAAAAAAAATGCAGATCTATCAAACATGCGCGCATTATACTACAGATCTGAAACATGGACTAACTACACCAAACTTGAGTGGAGACTTAAACATTTTTCATCTAAAATTTCTCCATAACATATTAAACATTAAATGACACGACAAAACCACCAACAAGTAAATTAAAGAAGAACCCCCGAGAATAAAATTTAAATTTAATGAGGCTAACAATAATTGAACCAGCCCGTTCAACGGTACCGAATCGCATAGTAACACGGGTTTTTTTTTCGTACTTGACTAACCGCATCTCTAAAAAAAGATGCGATTTTGTCAAGACATCACACTGTGTACCCAAGTTGTTGCTGTAATAGTCCTTGTATCGATTGGTCCGTTCTCAGTGACTTGAGTATACAGTTTGAAAATATTGACAAAATCGCATCCTTTTTTTATGGAGATCGGTTTGTCAAGTACGGAAAACTCCGTGTACCCGAGTTGCTAGGCGATTCGGTGCCTTTGAACGGACTGTTTCAATTCTTTCAATTTCCGTTAGTCTAAAAAATCACCAACACGGAAGTGTTACGCAGCACTCAGATACCATCTGCCATGGAAATACTTACTATAAATAGATTGCGTTGGCTGGGTCACGTCCGCAGAATGCCAGACTGCCGCATCCCGAAACAAGTAGGAACTACTATTCGAGGAACTGGCTGAAAGCCATTGAGTCCGCGGTAGACCAATGCTTCTTCTGCGTTCGTTCTCAAACTCATGCAGACTGGCAAGATGTAGTCCGGAGAACGGAATGCATTCTGTAATGGTTTACATCGTTGATGCGATATCTGCGCCTTTCGGCCTGACGCATTCGACTTCAGCGTGGCTTTGGATCCATGACCCTAATGGGATGGGGAAGTAATCTCCATCCCATAACCTTCTTAGTCGCCTCTTAAGACATGTGTGGAAGGTAACAGTGTTGCTATTTTTTGCTCTACTCCCGATTCCTGTCAACACACGAGCAAGACCAATGCTGAGGTATACAGAAATATGTAAATCCTCAATTTAAAGACTTCCACATAGAACCCAAAAACATAGCTGAAACTCGAGATGTCTGGAGGTAGAACCTGCGTGCAGGAGCAGCGTTGTTCGGAAATAATATGTTTAAAGATCATCACCATCATCAGGTGCCATGCCGGCTGGCGTAGGCGGTCATGGCTCTTCACAGCTCTCAGTCCACAGTATTATGTATCAAAGTCGTTGTTGTTTCCTTGCCGTGCCAGGTTGTCAAACTGTCTAATCAGAGCCGTCTTTACACCATTTTGGGCCCCTGGGCAAAGAAATAGTATTGGGCCCCTGGGCAAAGAAATAGTGTTGGGCCCCTGGGCAAAGAAAAAGTGCTCCACTCCCCGGCAGGAATACAAAATAACCCAACAAGAAATTCGCATGGGGCCCCTATGCTCGTGGGCCCCCGGGCAAATGCCCAGCGGGCCTATGTGTTAAGACAGCATTGTGTCTAATATGTTCTCGAGTTGTCGCCCTCTGTCCCTGTTGCCTTCAATTTTGCCTGTTGTGACCATGTTCTCCAAACCTGCCTGTCTCATGAAGTAGCTAAAAAACGAAGATTGCCTTTTTCTTATATTGTCCGTTTCGCATTTAACTCTTTCAACACCTCTATATTGGTTTTTCTGGCAGTCCATGGTATTCTCAGCATTCTTCTGTAGAACCACATCTGTGTTGCCTCTAATTTCCCACTTTCCAGTTTGTTTATTGTCCAAGACTCGCACCCATATGTTAGTATAGGGGTTATATAGCACTGCATAACTCTCTTTCCCACCTCGAATAACAAGATCATATTACACAATATTTTTTTCATTATTTTTTGTATATAGGATATATATAGGCCTATATGTTTTTTGTATGGTGGTAACTGTGGGAATTTAAAGAAGGGGAAATAACACTGTAAGACTATACAAGAACTAAAACTGCGAACAGCAACACTTCTTCTTCTGCGTTCGTTCTCAAACTCCTGCAGATTAGCAAGATGTAGTACGGAGAACGGAATGCGTTGTGTCATGGTTCACAGCATTGCTGCGATATCTGCGCCTTTCGGCTTGACACATCCGACTTCAGCATGGCTTTGGGTCACTGACCCTATATGGGGTAGGACAACCAACTCCATCCGATAACCTCCTTTAGTCGCCTCTTACGACATGCATGGACGGTAAACAGTGTTGCTATTCTGTGCTCCCCTTTCGGGCCCCGGCAACTCACGTGCGGGACCGCAACACACGGAGAATCAAAATCTCTGCCCCATGTATCGCCTGTGGCACGAAAGGAACAAACAAACAAACTATGGTAATACTACAATTTTTGTCTTTCAATTCTCAATTTACGGGGAGACAAATCTTTCTGATGAAGAAAATTTTCAAGATGGCAGCTCCCTTGACGAGATTATTAGCTTTGTAGTTTAGTTTCTCTTTCACATTGTAATAAATGGCACTGCTATAATATTTTCAATAAATCGTTCGTAAAATCCACAACACGTCAGAATAGTTCAATAGTAGTGATCTGCATTGGATGTATTTTCCACAGTGAGTCAGTACTGACTGTTATTTTATTAGTAACTAGTAACTACTAACTACTATGTTGACTAACCAACTGTAGCCTAACCTGATGTAGCCTTACCGGTCTCGGTACCTTGATGATTGTGTAGTCATAATCGTTTTTCTAGCACTAGTGACATTGCTGTGCACCATGTTCTATACGTGACAATGTGTCTCCTTTTGAGTGAAAGTAGATTATTATTATAATATCTATCTATAGGGCCTATTATAATTATATACAATAATAAACCCATTCCCAGCATCCAATACAGTAAATTGAGAGTAAATGAGTACACTGTACTGTACAGAAGACACCGTCAGTTTTAGTATTAATCCTATCCATGTTAGAATCCTTTGCAATAAACTCCCAGGTTATTCCACATCCACTCACCCTTTCTATCAGTTGAATTAACTAGGATTAACTCTTCAAGTTAATGTTGACTTACCAACTTTCACCATTACTCTTCTTCATCCAAAGATCAAGATGAAAATTAAAAAACAAATAATATCTACAATTTTTATACCAACACTGTGCTACCAATGTCAAACAGGATCTTTAACAGCTTCGAAGCAAAGAAAAATCGTCACATGTGAAATGAAGTGTTTGAGAAAAGCTGCAATGGTGACCAAACTTGATAAAATAAGAAATGAAGAAATTAGGAAAAGAGTTGGTATAATATCATGTATCGAACATATTGAGAGACAGCAAGTAAAATGTCACCTTATGAGAATGAAGCCAAACAAAATACCAATAAGAGCATATAATACAAGAATATCTGGGCGTAAAGCCAAAGATAGACCAAGAAAACGGTGGATAGAAAACATCAAGATAATCTTGAACAAACATGGACTAAATGCAACCTCGGCGACACATCTGGCCTTGAAACGACAGCTTAAGATACCACCCCTACGTTAACGGCAAGTGTGAATGCGATCAACAATCATTCACCTGGGGATAGACAATAGACAACTCTTCAAGTCAAGAGTTTTATAAATATTTTTAAAACTTTTGTACAACTATTAATTCTTCTTCTTCAGTGTACATTCTCAGACTCCTGCTGAATTTCTCTTGTAGCAGGACCGTGGTACTACTATTTGTAAAAGGGCTTCTTTGTAAAACTTTCAAAGGGCTTCTGTAAGTCAATCCATGCCATTAGTACTGATTTCTTGTTTTGGAAAGGATTTTCAATATTCTGTGAGAGGTATTTTAGTTTCATCCTCCGTGGAGTAGCATTGTCTGAAGCTTGCCTGCTGTAGTGCAATGAATTTTTTACTTTCCAGGTGAAATTTTATTCTGAAGTTTATGATGCCTCCAGTCGTCACAGAGTTAGCACCATGATGGGGTAATGCAGATAAAGACATTCATTTGCAATAATGCATGACATTGTGGTGTGCTTTCTAACTAAATACCACTGATTTCACAGCTTTACTTGCTAGAGAAGGCTGTTCCTGCCCAAATATGGGAGGGTGCTGCCAGTCTTAGTTTCCAGCCTCTGCTGGCTGGACTAAGCCCTCTCTCCTCAACAAGGAGCTGTCCTCAGTGGCAGTTAAATGCTATGGGTTAACTTTACTCACTTGACCACTCTATCTAAAATATCCCAGCAAAGGAAGTGTGTATGAACAGTAATTTGTTAAACTGGGAGATTAGTATTGATGGTTTATACAGAAGAAAAACTAGTAGATATGTTTGTTATTGTTTCAGATCTCTGGAGAGATGTTCAACAATGAAGATGTCAAAGTGGAGCTCAGTCAGGATGAATGTTTTAATGGGAAAATGATAGAATGCAGTAAGATCAAGCTGCCTGGTTTATGTAGAGTTATGACAGATGGTAACTATTTCATTTGTGTGATGTTCTCTGTCCCATATTTGTGAAGTGTAGTGTGATCTTATTCTGACATGTTTTGTGATGATTCTATAAACATCATTAAAGACAAGGGAATACTCACCTACACTTTATTTATGCTTTCACCACATTTCAACCTGTTTTGACTTTAAATAGTCAGAATTTGTTTATTTGGTGTTTTGCACATGCAGTGTGAAACATGCCAAAAAAACATCATATCAACAAAACAATGATCTCATGACCTTCATCACATGCACAAGTTTTGGATTGAAGAATCAGCCATGAACATAAACATTTTAAGCATGAAAACAAATTGCATTTTTAATTAATGCTAGTATATATAATTAATATTTATTATTATATGCATTTCATTGACATGTCACTGTTCATTGTTTGTATATTTATTATTATATACATTTTATTGACTTGTCACTGTTCATTGTTTGTATATTTATTATTATATACATTTCATTGACTTGTCACTGTTCATTGTTTGTATATTTATTATACAAACATCTGAATGTGAAGAAGATGCAATTGATGAATACTATGCTAAATTGGAAGAGACAATTAAAACATTCCAAAGAAAGATATCATAATACTTAGAGACTAGAATGCCAAAAAAGGACCAGATGGCACTCACCATCAATGAAAATACATGATTTTTATATATTGTCTTTTCTCTGCTTTTGCTGTGTGGTTCTGCAGGATTGAATGACGATCGGTTTTTGGGCTATGGGGCGTTTGATTGATTGATATGCAGTAATACCGTGCCATCTCAGAATGTTGGTAACTCCTTCAATCCACCTTCCTCTTGGTCTTCCTCTATATCTTGCTGTTTCCATTATCTTGTTGTATGCTCTTGCCGATGGCCAATAAGGGTTTATTCTCATTAGGTGGCCAAACCATTTCAATCTCCGTTGCGCAGATGAAATTTTTGTATACAAATGTTATTGATACGCTAACAGGTAAACTTCTGTATCAGATTGTGGTTAACTTTATCTAAAATACATTATTTTAAAATATACTCATAATTTGCTTTAAATGATGGATGAAGATGATCCAATCACAAGAAAGCATACAAAACAAAAGAGTGAAAAGCTAGATGGTTGAGCCGTCAAAGTCAAGAGTCACTCTCTTGGAAATGTGCCTCAAATGCTGCAGAGCATAGACATAGAATTGAAAGAGATATGCAAAGAATTAATCAAGAAATCCTTCAACAAAGATAAACATGACTTGCTAAGGAAGCTGATTTGCATCAGCATCGAGCTAAGCTAGAATCACCAAACGCAAAGAGAAAATCGACAAGCTATGAATAGAGAATACCAACGTCGTCACAAACAGCATTAAACTGTTGAACAATCAATCTGCATGAGTGTATATGAGGTTGCACTTTGTAATGTGCCATATGGCCAAGTGCATCCGATTTCCACCAGCTATTTTTTTTAGGTTTGCTTTCCTTAGATGGTCTACCCTCCCGGGATAATGAGCACCATCTGTCCAGGCTTTGTGTAGAGTTTTCCATCTCCTAGGTGGCCTGTCTTTCTGGACTCTTGAGCTCCACCTGCCCAGCAGTTAGGGGAATTTTTTAAAGTTTTCCTGCCTTTTTCCTTTATGGGATGGAGCTGATTGGGGCCTAAGGAGGGTTTTACTGACTTCTCCCTTTGTATGTTTTAGAAAATAGTTTCCTATATTCCCCTATTTTAAAGGCCCCCCCCCCCAACCCTGGGACGCGCATGCTGGGGTTAATGAACCCAGCTGTTGGCTTGAGCTTATAGCGGCTCATACTTGCTTGATGCTGCCAGTCACGAGACACATGGGGTATTTCAGTGGGGATATAGTGCCACCTGATATCCCACTCCGTCCTGTTGGGCAACATTGCCAGTTTGTCAGGGACTGCTTATTCATCCAGAAATCTGGATTATTCGCCCAGAGATCTGTCTTATATTGCAGCCAACCACCAGATATGGAGGCTCTATATCCGGAGGCTGTTCCACGATCCACAACCTGTGGACGCGCCTGGATGGTTGGTCCCCCCCCCCCCCCCCAGGAAACTGTTGAACAAACGGAGAGACATTAAGCTACAGATGTCGAGGCTCATTCATTGTCACAAATTGTTTTTATATTTATTATTATCTATATTTATTATATACATTTTTTATATTTCAGAGATCAGTGATGACACATTGGAACACTTCACCAACTCTCAGGATGATGTTCAGAAAATACAAATAGAAAGTGTATACAGTGTTCAACATTCACAACTTGTAAGATCTGATGTTTTCTCAGAGAGTCTTCTAGACCATGTTAGAAACATTGAGGAGAACACCAGAGACAAGACTGAAAGTTTGGAGAGACTAACAGAACATATTAGAAACATTGTAAAGAATACATCAGATGAGACAGGGGATTTTGAGATGGTTCATGAAAATAAAGAAAACACAGTAATGAAAGCAGAAAACAAGAACGGAGATCTGTGTTTGACATCAAGAGAGCAGAGTCTGAATGACTTAAGAGAGTCTGTGACGGTCAAGGAACATCAAATCAAGGTTGAAGATGTCATTGGTAAGATTGACCAGAATGAGAGAAAGATGGCTGTCAATAATAGAGTATGTAGCAATCTGTCCGAAAATGAATTTTGTCTTTCTACAAAAGATAGACATACTGTGTGTAGTGTAAGTTGTGAGAATCTGGACAAATGTGATGTTTCTGGAGGTTTGACTAAACTTGCTAGCTTGAACACAAAGAAATATGGAGAAAAGAATTCTGACAAGTGTCATGTTTTTAACTTGGGATTGACTTCATCAGACAACCTGAGGGAACACACAAGTATACATACAGAAGAGAAATTTTACACTTGTGATAATTGTAATGGAGGTTTTGTTGAATTTAGGGTACTAGAGAGACATATATATGAACATACACAAAATAAACCATATAAATGTAATATTTGTGGTCTAGGATTTCCTAAATGTAGTAATCTTCAGTCACACAGAAGAATACATACAGTTCCCGTGGCTGGAGAAAAACTTTACAAATGTGATATTTGTAGTGTAGGATTTACTAGAAGTTATGATCTTCATAGACACAGAAGACGACATACAGGAGAGAAACCTTACACATGTGATATTTGTAATAAATGTTTTGTTGAATTTAGGTCACTGAAGAGACATATATATCAACACACAGTAGATAAACATTATAAATATCTAGTTTGTGGTGCAGGATTTACTACAAGTAGAATACTTACAGGTCTCATGTCAGGTGAAAAACCTCATAAATGTGATGTTTGTAGTGCAGGATTTACTAGAGGTCATGATCTTAAGAGACACAGAAGAATACACACAGGAGAGAGACCTTACACATGTGATGTTTGTGATGTAGCATTTATAGAAAGTGGTCAACTAAAGCGACATAAAAGAAGACATACAGTAAATAAACAGTATAAATATGATGCTTGTGGTGCAGGATTTATTACAACTAGTAATCTTCAGACACACCGAAGAATACATAGAGGTCCCATAGCAGGAGAGAAACCTTACAAATGTGATGTTTGTGGTGCAACATTTACTATAAGTCATGACCTTGAGAAACACAGAAGAATGCATACAGGTCTCATGGCAGGAGAAAAACCTTACAAATGTGATGTTTGTGGTGCCGGATTTACTAGAGTAAATAATTTTCAGATACACATGAGAAAACATTCTGGAGAGAGACCATACACATGTGATGTTTGTGGTGCAGCATTTTTTGAAAGTGGTCAACTAAAGCGCCATACAAGAATACATACAGGAGAGAGACCTTACACATGTGGTGTTTGTGCTGCAACATTTTTTAATGGTGGTAACCTAAGGAGCCATAAAAGAAGACATACCGGTGAAAAGCCTTACAAATGTGATGTTTGTGGTGCACGTTTCACTAGTAGTAGCACACTACATGCACACAGAAGAATACATACAGGTCCCAGGCCAAAAAAAGAAGTTACTTACATATGTGATGTTTGTGGTGCAGGATTTACTAATAATCATAATTTTCAGATACACACAAGAAAACATTCAGGAGAGAGACCTTACACATGTGAGGTTTGTGGCGCAACATTTTCTGACATTGGTAAACTAAATCGCCATACAAGAATACATACTGGAGAGAGACCTTACAGATGTCATGTTTGTGGTGTGGCGTACGCTTCCAATAGCAACCTGCAGATGCACATAAGAAGACATACAGGAGAGAAACCTTACAAATGTGATGTTTGTGGTGCAGTATTTATTCAAAGTAATAATCTTAAAATACACAGAAGAATACATACAGGACAGAGGCCTTACAAATGTGATGTTTGTGGTGCAGGATTTAGTCAAAGTAATAGCCTTCATAGACACAGAAGAACACATACAGGAGAGAAACCTTACAAATGTGATGTTTGTGGTGCAAGCTTTAATCAAACTAATAGTCTTCAGAGACACAGAAGAACACACACAATAGAGAGAAGAACACATACAGGTGAAAGAAGGATACATACAGGAGAGAAAACTCTCACGTGTGATATTTGTAACAGATGTTTTGTTGAATTTAGGTCATTAAAGAGACATATAGATCAACATACTGTAGATAAAATTACAAATGTGATGTTTGTGGTGTAGGATTTACTTTCAAAAGCAGCCTGAAGATGTTTGTGCTTTCGGGAACATTTTGATTATGTTATCGTAAAAGTCAGCAACAGTCACTCAGCCTTGGGAGTTGTGGTAGCAGCTGACACTAAATAATCAAAGTTTGTAATCATGTATAAGTCTCTTGTTCATCCAGGAATTGAGTATACAGGCACCATCATCACTGCCAATCAAACGCAGGCTGAAAGACTGGAGAGAATGCAAAATGAAGTGATGTGTGGGATGTATATGATATTGGGTTGTACAAGGGACACATCCTGTGTGACAGACTTCTTTTCAACTTGCCAAGAATATTTTACATGACTGACCTATGCATACCTCAGTGAATTCTTCACATGGATTGATGCCTCTGGTGCACAAATCTGTCTGACAGTATCCTCAGTTACACCCCATCTATGATTTACCTATATTAAACCACCTTGTTTGACATGATGGGTTTGTGAGATGAGCCCACTATCAACTGTTCTCATTCCCCATATTTTTTAATGCATGTCTCTATGACAATTCTTGTGTACTTGTATGTCATTGTTTCCTTGGTTGGTTCTACTGTTAAATGTCTACCATCTAATGTATTTGTGATAGTATTTTCAGTTTTACAGTTTTTATAGTTTGTTCACTATTTTTCTTGTATTTTCTTGAGAAAGACCTTAAACTTGTATACTATTATCTGTATTTTATCATTATGCCAGTATGTAATAACCTGACAATGATAGTCTGTGTTTTCAATATAAAGCTGATTGACCTTGTGTTTTGACATAAGTACTTTTCTTATACAGTTTTACAGCAGTATCACTTATTATCAATTGTTATATTGACTAAATGGAGATGCCCCATCCTTCCTATGTGAATTATTTTTGCCAGAAAGTATCTAAGACTGAATTATACTATAGACTACAAGCACTCAATAATTCCTCATTTTTGTCACTGTGCATAACAAACGATGATTATTAAATAATTTGTGAGACTTACACATTGTAAAATCTTGTTCATTAGTGGTAGTAGATGAAACCATTTTCTTAAAATCATGGACACTCACTTGTATGTGTTTGTTTGTGTTAAATTTATAGGAAGAAAATTGATTTATTATGTGTAAATGTCAATATGTACAACTTAACCTTCAGGAAGTTACTGTATACAGATATATAATATGTGGATTGGATTAACACTACATTGACTACCCGGTATTTTATATAGGCAATCCACTTGAATACTCCCTGTAACTCCCTTGCAGGAAAAATACAGTATGACAGTTCTTTTTTATTTTATAAAAAATATATATGGACCAGATCAAATAGGATGCTTATTCTCACTTCAAGTTTCTCAGACAACCAAATGCTTCAGCAAATTCTCTGTCTGGTTTCTATGAGTTAACTATCTTGTATTTTGTGTGATAAATTTCCAAATTTCCAGCACGTTTTTTAACACAACTCTCTATTTATGTACAGTGGAGTCAGTTAAAGAGAATACACTTGTAACATAATTCTCTATTCATGTAAAGTGTTATATATGGTATTTGTAATTTGTATTGGCAAAAATCTCATTTGGAAAATAATAATAAAGAAAAAAAATAAGACTATTCCAATGAAAATATTATTATTTCTGCACTATTATGTTTATTGATGGTCATAAGGTTGGACAAAGAAAATCTTGGTTTGATAACTTAAGGAATGGTCAGGTCATGTTTTTTCCACACTTATCATTAAGTCAGAAGATATGGATTTTTAGTTAATGTTGTTGTGCTGATGACTGTAATGGGTTTTATTATATTGTTATTTTAAAAAATCCTATAAATGGGGGTGGCTACATTGAAGATAAAAACAAAAATTATATTTGATGAAACAGAACTACAAGATGGGCAGATCATGACAGAGCTATTTGACAACCAACGGAACAAAAAACCTACAATACACAATGATCGACCAGCAATACTGAAAGAAGTATAAAATGTGGAAAAGCTGCAGGCTCCGACAAAACAACAACAGACATAATAAAAACTCTAAATGATTTGGTGTAGATATATTCACAGAACTTTGCAATGACATATGAAACAGGCCATATACCTTTCATCATTAATATTCATACAACTACCTAAGAAGCTTAGGGCTGTGGACTGTACAGAATATAGAACAATATGTCTAATGAGTCATGTACCTTAACTAAAATACTTCTCAAGATAATACATGAAAATATTAAATACAAGATAAAGATGGAGGTCAGTGAAAAACAATTCAGTTTTAGGAACCAGAGAGGCTATACTTCGTATCCGACTAGTGATAGATAAATATATAGAAGACCAAAAGAGTATCTATATGTGCTGCATAGACTACAGCAAGGCCTTTGACAGAGTCCAACATGAAAAATTAATCGATTGTCTTCAAGAAATAGGCATAGATAGAAAAGACATCAGACTGATTAGAAATTGTTAGTTAGCCGTCGGATCATCATCACTGCAAACTGGACATGTCCATAGATGCTCCAATATCTCCTTGAGTGTATCTGCCATAACACTTCTGCTGACAGTACCGGTCCTATGCTGGTTGATCATCATTTTTCTGCGCTCTCCAAAATGTTCACTTCTAGCAACACTGCATTTCAATCCCTGATCTTTAATCCTGGCCATTGAAAAGGAATCATCATCCACATTAGTCTCACTCTCTCATGCTATATCTCTTAAGGAGTTATATCTCTCAAAACATCAGCGCGATATACTTCTCCATGGCCCTGTGCCACAGTCATGCATGACTCCAGTTGATCCGCTTTTTTAATTGCCTCGAACACCAACGTCCCAGCACGAAAATAAATGTAACCACTTTCTGCCTCGCCTTTCTTAAGGCCTCAATCCACTGTTCATGAACGAGACCAAATTGTACCTTTCTAATAATACTCATAGTCACTCAAGATGCAGACCTGCATTACCTTCTTTGTGCATACTCACTCAAATGCCCTGGTCACCCCATAGTCTCCATAGTCATGCTACTTGTAGTGACAGCAAAGGCACCATTCTCCTCTCTGATCGTTTTACCTGCGCACTGAACTGTGAAGGCCCAAGCACTGCAAACATGTCTAATCACTAATCACAGGTCCATCAGTGTATATAATCATATCCCCCTCTTTCGTATTCTCACGGACTGACCAAAGCCTGCACTTCTTTCTCCACAGCTGTGGGACACCATTCTCTGCATTTCTTGCTAAGTGATATTACTACTCTCAAACAAGTTCGAAATCTTTGGGTAGATTTATCCATTCTGCACCTGCTGCTTACATCCTGCAATCTGCACACGCTTTGTATGACCTCCTTCTCTTGAGTCTACTGCCTTTAACTTTCTGTATTTCGGAATGCAACAGGTGTTCCTTATCTGCATGTATGTGAAGTTACGCTCGTGCATGGCAATACTGTAATCTGTGCTCAGCTGTTAGACAGTCAAGTAAGTATTGCATAGCTCTTGTCGATGTGTCTCTTGTGCACCCAAGTATGATATGCATTGCTGCATTCTGGATTCTATCCAGTCTTTCAATCTGAGTTTGGCTAAGAGTCAGAATTGCCAGTGCATATTCCACCACAGATTAGAAATATATATTGGGAACTGCATCAATAAGGTGTGAAAACAGCTACTCACCATACATAGAAATAAGAAGAGGGGTAAGACAAGGTTGCATTTTATCACCAAGCCTATTTAATATCTACACAGAGAATATCTTTAAACATACATATATAAGGGATGCCAGGACTCAAGATCATTTGGAAAATAATAAACAACCTGAGATATTCTGATGACACTGTTCTTTTAGCAGAAAGTGAACATGAACTACAGATCAAGTTGATAAATTAAATAAAGAATATGGACTGGATGTAAACATCCAAAAAACAAAAACCCAGCAGTCACAGAAGAACAGGTGCTAAACATAAAAAGAAATAGAGAAAAACTAAAAGTAGAACATTATCAATATCTTGGACACATAATCACAAATGATGGAAGATGTGAAACTGAAGTTAAAAGGAGAATAGGAATGGCTACAAGTATTTCAGTACTGTACCAGTAGACACCAATATATATTTTACAGAACAAAGTTTTCTCATAACAATGGTACAAGGGACACAATCAGAAATAATGCAACACTTTTATTGGGACAGTTAATCTTTCACAAGGAGAATAGCGTCAAATGTGTTGTCTGTTACTGTTAGCCTTGATGTCTACGTTAATTCTGCATGATAGCTTTCAGGATAGTGTCGAAATGTACCACAGTATTTATTGTTTCTCCATTTCACGCTACCCCAATGTCGTTGAATATTCAGTGCCCCTGTATTTTCATTGTGCTTCTGTAATGCGTAGGTACAAACTTACCTTATATAGGGGTCCTCAGGACTTCTAGTATTTTTTTGCTGTGCGTCTTGATAAAGCCTACTTGGACATTGTTTACTGGTTGAAAAGGCGCGCCTCTCCCAAGGAGAGGCAAACTCATCACTTACCAACCTACCTAATGTGTAGATAGCAAAACTGCAATCATTCTTTCTGCACGCTACACACTGAGATCGCCCCCCCCCCCCACCCACCATTACCATAGAAATTTAGAGACGTCATTAGACGTCAATTTTTTTATTGGGACCAGTAATTTTTTCAAATCAACAAGATTACAGTCAAATGTAGTTTCTGTTGCTGTTAGTCGTGACCTCCACACAAATTCTGCAAGGTAGCTTTCAAAATGTTGTTGAGATGTGCCACGATGTTTCTTGTTTCTTCACTCCCCATTGAGGCCAGCACCTAGAAGTGGTGATGGGGCTTAGTTCAACCATTAGGGGTTGGAAACTAGGGCTGGTCTGGCAATCCCACTCGAACAGGACCACAGTCCTGCCCATGTAAACAGGGTGCTGAAGACAGAGGTAACAAGCCAAATAGCGCACAATTAATCAGGATGCAACATACAAAACACAATGGGAATATATCTAATAGTTGTGGTACCTGCCTTGTGGCAAACGTTCAGGTAGGAACTGTGCCTGGCCCTATACCTCGAAACGCTGACATGAGGCAGACACATTGGCCAGAGGAAACAACACTGGAATCAAAGCTCTATGGGCCACAGTATGAACTACAAAAGACAGTGAGTTTTATTCAGAAGACAAAATTACAGATATAGACATGTTTCAAGTGAACGAAAGAAGTTTCTTCACTTCACACTACCCCAAAGTCGTTCAATGTTCTGAGTGTGTACACCTGACAATGGGTAGTATTTCTCTGCTTTGTAGAAACACAACAGATTCCTGCTCATTTCTGGGGAGACTCATATCGTCAACGGTCATATTTGTGTTAGCAGCAGCTGTGTTTGGTATTGCCACAACGAATACCAGTGAATTGTCATACGCAATTGTGACTATCTAAAAAGTGGAATTAAATAACTGAACGATGTATTGGACTCTACTGGTACTGAACCGTACTTTCAATGACCTGAGGAAAATATTAACATCTAAACAAATTACTGGAAAATAAAGCTAAACATGAGAATTTTTATAGGATACATCTATTGTATATTAATGTATGGCTCAGAAACATGAACAATAAGCAAACAATTAGAAGACGTGATGCCTTTGAGATGTGGATATATAGAAGAATAGGGAGAACATCATGAAAAGAGAAGAAAAGAAAGAGGTTCTAACAAACACTTAATATGAAGAAAGAATTATTAAAGGACATAAAGATGAAGCAAATATAATATTTTGGACATAATAAAAGACATGACACCTTGTTGAAGATCTTACTTGAGAGTAAAGTCGAAGGGAGGCAAGGTTACAATCTAGATGGACAGGTTACAATCTAGCAAAGTGCACCACCAAAACAAGAACCAAAACAGTTTCTATGTAGCTGCACGAATAGCTTTAACTTCAGAGTTATAGTTGTTGCAGTAATTTCCCGTTGCTATCATAATCTACATAGCTAAACTAAAAATCAAACTTAAAAAAAAACACTGAAAGACCATCTACAACATGAAAATTGATACAAAACATCTAATAGAAAGCAATTTACAAGAAGAATACAACATCAGAATCAACAACCAATACACAGCCTTAGAGAAACAAAAATGGGAGAAATTTAGAAGCTACTCATAATTGAGAGGAAGAAGAGACAATGCCACCACTAGAAGCTTTGACAGAAAATTTCACCCGTACCGAGGACAAACCATTAAGAAATTGAAAGACAATAAAGTAGCAGGTCAAGATGACATCACAAGTGACATGCTAAAAGCAACAAATCATATCTTGACCTTTATATTAGATATTTTCAATACAATCTGAGAAAACTAATGTCCACCCCAACAATGGAAAAATGGTATCATTATCAAACTAACAAAAAAAGGAGACCTAACAAACTGTGATAGCTGGAGGGGAATCACGCTGCCATCTGTACCTGGTAAAATTTTTTGTAATATGTTGCTTGCAAGAGTAAAGACATCCCTAGACAAAAGACTTAGGGAAGAACAGGCAGGCTTTAGACCAGGTCGCTCCTGCCTAGACCATATATTCACTCTTAGAATAATAATTGAAGAATGTTCAGAATTTAGACCCCAGCGTAATAATAAACTTTGTTTATTTTTAAAAAGCCTTTGACATCAAACAACACTTTGCACAATTAAAAAAAATATATGGATTTGAAAACAAATACATAAATACGATAAAATCATTCTATAAAAAACAAAATGCTGTGTTAAAACAGAAAAGGGTAATTCTGACTGGTTCCCTGTGATTACTGGTGCTAAACAAGGTTGCCCTTGCTATTCAATATTGCAATTGATTGGGTAATGAGAAAAAGCACAACCAACGTAAATTTAGGAATTGAATGGATAAACAAAACATCGCTAGAAGACCTTGACTTTGCCGATAATCTAAATGGACAACTTAAAAAGGTAAACAAATTTTCCTATCTGGGAAGCATATTAACACTCGATGGCGATATCATGGCAGAAATTATAACTAGCATTGCATTAGCAACAAGTGCCTTTAATAAAGTGATTGTCTAATATCTGGAGGTCAGTCAATCAGCACACTCATGATAATGTGCTTATTTAATTCCTGCATCATTCCAGTGCTGACATATGAATGTGAGAGCTGTAAAAGTTCTTTATCTTCAGAAAAGAAACTACTGAGTTTCAAAAACAAATGCTTTCGTAGGATAACTAACACCCACTGGAGCAAATTCAAATCGAATGAAAATAATCAGAGAAGAGACACATCAAAACTACATCACAGATGTTATTAGAAAACTCTGTTGGTCCTACATCATACATGTTCTACACTCAGACAATAACAGAATACACCACCAATCTCTGGCATTGGATACCTACAGGCAGGAGACCAAAGAAAACACTCAGAAGAACAATACTTAGAGAAATTAAAACAAACAATATTCATACTATTCAAGAACTGCACAGAATAGCTTTGAACAGACAGAATTGGAGAGATCTGACCTCTACGTGCTAACTTCAGCACTAAGGAAAATGAATGAATGATACATATGATATCAGTGGTACCATCTGGGTATTCCAGGTATACATGTGATATCAGTGGTACCATCTGGGTATTCCAGGTATACATGTGATATCAGTGGTACCATCTGGGTATTCCAGGTATACATGTGATATCAGTGGTACCATCTGGGTATTCCAGGTATACATGTGATATCAGTGGTACCATCTGGGTATTCCAGGTATACATGTGATATCAGTGGTACCATCTGGGTATTCCAGGTATACATCACTTCCCTCATTTCTTACTGCATTCTGTGCTGATTCATTCGTATACACTCTAATCCATAGCTCACTTGGGTAAGCATCATCGAGGTAGTTGATGGTTGCCACTCTTTTTTATTTATATTAATCTGCTGTTGATCACCATAGACACCTGTTAAAGCTGTTTGAATGGTCACTGGTAGGTATGTCTTATTTTCCATAGGGTGTGCACTGGTTGAGATATCAGTGGTATTGTTACTGCTGGGAGATCCAATAACTGTCTACAAAAACGCTTGGCTTGGTGTTTAAATTATTTCTCTTAAGCCGTACTTGTGACAGATTCTGGAATCTTACCCTCATTGGGCGACTATTGTTGGAAAGGAGCTCCTTGAATTATATTTGTAGTATCCCTGAGCTCTTTCAATGACAGCATCTCTTCGATGTTCTGCATTGAGAGTAAATTCTTTTTAGAAATATGAAATTTATAAAGATTTTTTCCCCATGTGTTTTATACTATGTGTTACAGGTTTCTATTGAATGTAAGTTATACACCACAAACACCACTTTTATAAGATTTTTCTCATGTATATATTTTTCTATTTATCTGAGGGCTCCTATTGAAAGTAAAACCTATACCACAAACATCACATTTGAAATTGTATTCACAATATGCTGATCTAAGTATCTCTTCAGTGTCATAAACTAAAAATAATTTCTGTTACAAACATCCTATTTGTAAAGTTTCTCTGCTGTATATTTTCTTCTTTGCATCTTCTTCTTCTTCAGCGTTCATTCTCAAACTCCCACTGGATTTCTCTTGTAACAGGACAATGCTCCTACAAGATTTCCAGTTGAATGTAGTCCAGATAATGGAAATGCGTTGTGTTGCCGTTTTATTTACCGTCTTCAGCGGTTTCTTTGTATCTGAAGATTAGAATTTTTAGCAAATTCTGCACTATAAGTATTATATTTGTATGTTCCCTCTCATGTATGTTTTCTACTGTGTCTGCACAGACTTAATGTTGAGTAAATCTTGCACAGCAAACATCACATTTATAAGGTCTCTCTCCTGTGTGTGTTCTTTTATGGCACTTTAAATTATTCTTTTGAGAAATTCTGCACAACAAACATCACATTTGTATGGTCTATCTCCTGTGTGTACGATTATGGTGCTTTAGAATACTCTTATGAATAAATCCTGCACCACAGAAATCACATTTGTAAGGTCTCTCACACGTGTATGTTCTTCTATGTATCTGAAGTTTCCTATTGTCAGTAAATCCTGCATAACAAACATCACATTTGTAAGGTTTCTCTCCTGTGTGTGTTCTAATATGTGCCCAACAGGTGCTATTGTCAGTAAATCTAAGGTCACAAACATCACATTTATACGGTCTTTCTCCTGTGTGTGTTCACGTATGACATTTTAGGCTACCCTTACAAGTTTGTTGTTTGTTTGTTTTGCGTTCGCTCCATTGTAACCATCACGGATATCCGTGCGATTTCCGCCGGGAGCGTGATTACGTTGTGCCACCGTTATGCGCCTTGTAGGCCTAGCACATCCGATTTCGGCATGCCTTGACAATTCGGGTGGGCTACCCTTAGCCTGTGACAGCCTCTATATCTGTCTCCAGGCACGCGTAGTGACGACTCTTCGCCCAGACGATTTTTGCATTCGTCTGACTTGCACGAGGTGTTCCACTGTCTATGAACTTGCCTCGTGTAATTCGACGTGCTGTGCCTGTGCCCATTGGGTACTGAACCGTTTCTCATTCATGAGACTGGTTCCTTAAGGTGAAGAACTCAATAGAGGAGTTGGACCCTGGCTCTTTCGCCCTCTTAGCCGAGGTCCCAATAGTGCCTGAGCCCATCAGGTACTGAACCCTTTCTCTCTTCAAGTGTATTTCCGGTGTAGAAAACCTGACAGTTGAGTTGGGCCAGGGCTAAATCGTTGTCCCTTTTGTGCCTGAGCCCATCGGGTACAGAATCCTTTCTCTCTGCAAGTGTACATCCGTTATAGGAAACCTTGACAGTAGAGTTGGACCAGGACTACCATCGTTGTCCCTTTCTTGCCTTATCCCATCGGGTACAGAACCAGTTCTCTTGCGAGCATATTTCCGGTTTAGGAAGGCTCGACATTAGAGTTGGATTAGGTCTTCTTGCTTTACCAGATGCCAATGAATGGGTCTGGGTCTCTGCCTGTAAGGAACACAGGTAACTAGATGCTCGTCTCGAGCTGACGGAGCTTGTAGTTCCCCTTTCCTAGAGACTTTTCACTTTCTATTTGCAGTTCACGCTGCCCTCTAGCGCTGTTCTGCCCTTTCATTGTTTCATTGTACTCGGTATGAAATCTATTTGTCTCTCGCCATGCATCTACCTTTACGTGCATTGGCCGCCCCTCCAATGTTCGGACTGGACTGACTAGCTTCACTGTATGTCGACAGTGTCGCTATATGTGGTGATGCTGGTGGTGTCGGAGATATTGTCTGTCTCTTGTGCAGTCAAATCTCTTTCCATCTGCTACCTCCACATTCTCGGACACGATCCCCAAATGATTTGGCCAGAATCAGCTCGAGGTGCTGTATTTCTGTTTCCAGGGTGCACCGCGTGGAGGTACATTTGGGATCTTGGTTATCTGCTAACCCTGGGTCCGCCTAGAGCAATGCGTTCCCTTTGCACCCCTACCCTTACAAGTAAATCCTGCATCACAAACACCACATTTGTAAGGTCTCTCTCCTGTATGTGTTCTTTTGTGACTTTTTAGATAACTCTTTTGAGTATATCCTATACCACAAACATCACATGTGTAAAGTTTCTCTCTTGTATTTACACTTGTGTGTGTCCTCTTGTTATCAGAATAAGGAAATCCCAAGTTGGAAACATGAGACTTGTCAGAATTCACATCTCCATATTTCTTTCTGTATGTGTTCAAGCCAGCAAGTTTATTTAAACCTACTCCAGAAATATCATATTTATCCAGATTCGCATTACACACAGTATGTCTACAATCATTACACACAGTATGTCTACAATCATTACACACAGTATGTCTACAATCATTCTTAGAAACATATAATTCATTTTCTGACAGTTTACATCCTCTATTATTTACAGTCAGATTGTCCTCAATCTGTTCAATATTACCAATGACATCTTCAACCTTGACTTGATGTTCACTGACTGTCATGAACTCTCTTAAGGCTTTCAGTCTCTGCTCTCTTGATGTCAAACACAGATCTCCGTTCTTGTTTTCTGCTTTAATTACTGTGTTTTCTTTATTTTCATGAACCATCTCAAAATCCCCTGTCTCATCTGATGTATTTTTTACAATGTTTCTAATTTGTTTTGTTCATCTATCCAAACCCTCAGTCACATCTCTGAAGGTGCTCTCCTCAATGTTTGTAACATGTTCTGGAAGATTCTCTAAGAAAACATCAGATCTTACAAGTTGTGAATGTTGAACACTGTATACACTTTCTATTTGTATTTTCTGAACATCATCCTGAGAGTTGGTGAAGTGTTCCAATGTGTCATCACTGATCTCTGAAATATACAAACAATGAACAGTGACAAGACAATGAAATGTATATAATAATAAATATACAAACAATGAACAGTAACATGTTATGAAAAGAGTGAGAGGAATGAAGAATTAAAAGAAACATTGCAACAATCTGTAGTCAAATATATTAAACAGAGACAAATAGTTTGGTCACTAATGAAAATGAACCCACACTGGTCAAGAGCATGAGTATACAACATGAGAATGGAAACAAAAAGACAGAGAAAGATGGGTTGAAGAAGTTAATAAAGTTCTGAGATGTCACAATATTACAGCATAACCAGCAATCTAATGTGCCATAGCCCGTGTCACAATATTACAGCATAACCAGCAATCTAATGTGCCATAGCCCGTGTCACAATATTACAGCATAACCAGCAATCTAATGTGCCATAGCCCGTGTCACAATATTACAGCATAACCAGCAATCTAATGTGCCATAGCCCGATAACCAATCATCATTCTCCTTCTTGTTCATCATTCTTCAGTCAGTTATCAGGTTACAGCACCAATAGCTTCAGTCAGTTATCAGGTTATAGTACCAATAGCTTCAGTCAGTTATCAGGTTACAGCACCAATAGCTTCACCCATTTATCAGGTTATAGTACCAATAGCTTCAATTAGTTATCAGGTTACAGCACCAATAGCTTCACCCATTTATCAGGTTATAGTACCAATAGCTTCAGTCAGTTATCAGGTTACAGCACCAATAGCTTCAGTCACTTATCAGATTATAGTACCAATAGCTTCAATCAGTTATCAGGTTACAGCACCAATAGCTTCAGTCATTTATCAGGTTATAGTATCACAGTGTTCAAGTCAGTGAAATAAATCGTCAATGCAATTAAGAACCCGTAAGAGTCAAATGATGGGTGCTCAACTGCTGATATTAATAAGTACTTTCATCCACCCCACACACAGTGAGTGAATGTGATAATATATTATTTATTATATATAAATATATCAATATTTGGAATTCAGAATTGAATCGTTTTGGCCTCTAATATTAACATGGATGGTTGACATAGTTATGATAGTGTGACATACAGTACACAATACACATATGATCACATATGATATGATATAGTGATATGATATACCATAGTATCAACTATCAATATCAATCATCTTAACTATCTACTAACTTTAACTTATATATAATATTGTAACTTAACTAACCAATACTAACAAGTTACTATTACAACACTAGGCTAACTACTAACTTACGAAGTTTACTTTAGTTACGTAGCTACTTTACTTTAATTAAGCTACAAGCTACTCAGTTGAGTCAGTAACTCACTCTCAGACTAGACTAGAGAGTAACAAGTTGAGTTGAGTAACCAGAACTGTGCCCGAGTTACTGGCACAGTTCGTTCAGTCTACCGACTCACTCGCTGTGAAAGATGCATGTGTTTAATCTCTACGACTCTAACGGGTTGTTGTTTTACAGTAGGTTTATTCTAAATATGAATAGGCCTATAACATTATCATTTATTACAATGTGAAAAACAACACAGGCCAACATTTACGTAAAGGTAGCTGCCATCTTGAAAAATTCTTCATCAGAAAGACTTGTCTGCCAACAAATTCAGATTTGAATGAAAGACTGCAGTATAGCTGTGTACCATTTATTATCTAGAGCCGTCACGACCTCGAAATTAGGCTGCATGGATCTCCAACATTCTCTCTCTCTTTCTCGCCTTGGTAGTGCATTCTGCAGGGTTGTATCCTATCATTTCATTATTTTCCTACCATTTGTATATCTGCACATCTCTTACCCCACTTCTCATTAAAATATCTCAACGAAGAGCTTGACATACCTGCAAAATCAATAGTAAAGACCGCCATTAGACAAATATCACATGGAAAAGCTCATGGTGTGTATGTCATCCCATCAGACATCTACAAGATATGAGGAGAGGTGTTTGTCCAGAAGCTTACCAAGATCGTTGTTATGTGACTGGAACCTAGGAACCTTTCCTCAAAACATGAATATGCCTCAATTGTCCACCTATACAAAGGTAGGAGAAATAAGCAGTCCTGTGACAACCACCGAGAAATATCGTTGCTATCCATAGCTGGTAAAATACTAGCTCGTGCAATGCTGAACCGATTTACACAAACACTCACAGATGATCTTCTGCCTGAAAGTCAGTGTGGATTTCGTACTGGTCGCGAGACAGTAGACATGATCTTTGTTGCCTGTCAACATCAAGAAATAAAAATCCAAGAACAGAAAAGGGAACTTTTCACAACATTTGTAGACATCACAAAGGTATAGGCTCTATGACACTGTGAAAAGAGATTGGTTGTGAAAATAGCTCGCCAAATGTCACTGCCTCATATTCTCCCATATTTATCAACATAGTTCCATGACGGCATGATGACCGTTGCTTTCAGTGATGTAGTGTCATCGCCGGACTTTCCTGTATTAATTATGACAGGACACTGTAGACTACAAGGACATCTCCACAAAATAAAGGTTGTTCAAACTGACCAATGTCCATGTCAAAAGAATTCCCAGACTACAAAACACATTTTGCAGACATTTTGGCGACTTAACGACTAAAATCTGGCTCTTGAAGAGATAACTGGAAATGATGTGGTGCAACCCGAGAACCCCCTGCTAAATTCATGGAGGCATTCCTCCTGCCTGTAGATTTCTGAGCATAGAAAATTGATCGCAGAAAAAGAAGAACCTCTGAACCTCCTACTTTTATACAGCGTTAATAGCAACCCATTCTTTACGATTAACTTATAGACTTTCAATGCCTGCTGTCATCAGTGCTTTGTTATTCTCCATTGTTGTCTTGTGGAGTAGATGTAATTACAACACAATGGATTACTTTTCAGTTTAACTACAGAACAGAGTATAGAACAGAGTATACAACAGAGTATAGAACAGAGTATAGAACAGAGTACAGAACTGAGTATAGAACAGAGTATAGAAATGAATATAGAACAGAGTATAGAACAGAGTATAGAACAGAGTATAGAATGGAATATAGAACAGAGTATAGAACTGAGTATAGAACAGAGTAGAGAAATGAGTATAGAACAGAGTATAGAACAGAGTATAGAACAGAGTATAGAACGAAGTATAGAACAGAGTATAGAACGAAGTATAGAACAGAGTATAGAACAGAGTATAGAACAGAGTATAGAACAGAGTATAGAATGAATTATAGAACAGAGTATAGAACGAAGTATAGAACGAAGTATAGAACAGAGTATAGAACAGAGTATAGAACGAAGTATAGAACGAAGTATAGAACAGAGTATAGAACAGAGTATAGAACGAAGTATAGAACAGAGTATAGAACGAAGTATAGAACGAAGTATAGAACAGAGTATAGAACGAAGTATAGAACGAGGTAGAGGATGACCAAGAAGGAGAAGGATTGCTGTAATCATCAATGTTCTAATACGTCACAATATTTGTGCATATCAAGAATTAGAAACGATAACATCTGACAGATAACCAAAACAATACCAGTATTGAAACATATCAAAAGACAACAAATCAGGTAGGTTTCACACACTTCGAGACTACTAACAGACAACATGGCACATAGACATCACGGCTATACAGCCATAGGCAGACTATGTAAAAGATGGACCACAGAAATCAAAGAAGTCACAGGAACTAACTTACAAAAAGCACAAGACGTCCCAGAGAACTCATGTACCCCTGACGTCGCAAGGCAAACATCAATTCAGTGGCGTAGCGTAGGTCAATGGCGCCCGGGGCGGAATCATAATTTTCCGCCCTTGCAACATTAAAAAAAAGTCAGTCAGTAATTGTAAAAGACGACTAAATATTTATTTGAAAACATATTAGGTAAATAAATAACAATACATAATCTTTTAACTTTTCGAGCCTTAGGGGCGGCAAAATTGTTTATGACGTCGTCAAAATGAATTTCATCCGTGATACTTTGTTCTATTGACAAAATGGCTACATTACTATAATCTTGTGGAGCTCATGGTAGACGTAATGTAATTTTTAAAAAAATTAACTTTAACTTTGAGAAGCTTCGTTCACATGCTGCAATGCTGATAGCTATTGTTTAAAATATGTGAAGTATTATCACGATATTCGGCACGCTAATACGATACCAGATAGTTGCAATGTTGAATAAACTCCAGAAGCTCGAAGGATCCCTTTATAACTTTATTTTGGTCTTTTTCATCAGCTACTACGACGAAATTGTGTAACCTCTCTCGATTTCAAGCTATTTCACATCGATGCCACTAGGCTCTTCTTCGAATTCACACTTGTATTCTGAGTTTAACAAGTAGCCTAGTGTGAGGAAAGAGTATTTAACATCCAGCTAATGCAGTTGTTGAAACCTGGTCTTGATTTCTTGTATTATTCTGTCTACTGAGTCGAACATTTCTTGTCTTAATTTAATGCCATAATTTAAACCAGTATCTGTAACTTTCTCATTAGACATCTTTTTGTTTTTCTTATTAAACGAGGAGCTATATCGATGCCTAGATCTTCACATACTATCACTTTTGTAAGGCTCCTCTCTTATATGTGTTCTTTTATGTTGCTTTAACAATGACTCCAAGGTGATCAATATATGACAAGATCACCAAAAGGGAGCCGCGTTAGCGCACTGGCTTCGCATATGAGTGGTCTTGGGTTCATTCCCCAGTGGAGGCAGAAATGTTTTTCAGATCGCAACAGCTCCCGGGTCGACCCAGCCTTAAATGAGTACCGGATTAATCCAGGAAGTAAAGACTGCGAGGGAGAGGAGATGGCTACTGCCCTCATTTGCAGAGCCTCTGAAATGTGAGATCGTTAACATCTCACACCCCTACGACATGAATAAATGATTTGGGTTACTTTACTATGTTACTTTAGAATATCCTTTTCAATAAACCATGTTTCACAAACATCACTTATGGAATGTTTTTTTTACTCTATGTTCTCTCCTGTTCCTCTCACAATTCACTACCTTTGAGTACATCCTACATTCCAAGAATTACATTTATAAAGTTTGTATCTTGTTTGTGTGTTTTCTGTCTCTGCAGGCTGCTATGGAAAGCAAATTCTACATCATGAATATCACATTTGTAAGATCTCTGTCCTGTATGTTTTCTACTATGTGTCTGCAGGTTACTATTGTCACAAAATCCTGCACGACAAACAACTTATTTGTAAGGTCTCTCTCCTGTGTGTGTGCTTTTATGGCACTTTAGATTATTTCTTTGAGGAAATCCTGCACCACAAACATCACATTTGTAAGGTCTCTCTCCTGTGTGTGTTCTTTTATGGTAAATAAGATTGCTCTTCTGAGTAAATCCTGCACCACAAACATCACATTTGTAAGGTCTCTCTCCTGTGTGTGTTCTTTTATGGCAAATCAGATTACTCTTTTGAGTAAATCTTGCACCACAAACATCACATTTGTACGGTCTCTCTCCTGTATGTGTTCTACTATGTGTCTGCATTTTGCTATTGTCAGTAAATCTTGCACCACAAACATCACATTTGTAAGGTTTCTCTCCTGTGTGTGCTCTTTCATGGAACTTTTGACTACTCTTTCGAGTAAATCCTGCACCACAAATATCACATTTGTAAGGTCTCTCTCCTGTATGTTTTCTAATATGTGCATGCAGGCTGCTATTTAAAGTAAATCCTGTACCACAAACATCACATTTGTAAGGTTTCTCTCCTGTGTGTGTTCTTTTATGGTACACTAGAGAACACTTTTGAGTAAATTCTGCATCACAAACATCACATTTGTAAGGTCTCTCTCCTGTGTGTGTTCTTTTATGGTACATTAAATTACACATTTGAGTAAATCCTGCACCACAAACATCACATTTGTAAGGTCTCTCCCCTGTGTGTGTTCTTTTATGGCAATTTAGATTACTATTTTGAGTAAATCCTACACCACAAACATCACATTTGTAAGGTCTCTCTCCTGTGTGTGTTCTACTATGTGTCTGCAGTTTGCTATTGTCAGTAAATCCTACACCACAAACATCACATATGTAAGGTCTCTCTCCTGTATGTGTTCTTTTATGGCCCTTAAGATTACTCCTTTGAGTAAATCCTGCACCACAAAGATCACATTTGTAAGGTCTCTCTCCTGTATGTTTTCTGCCATGTCTCTGCAGTTTGGCATTGTCAGTAAATCCTGCACCACAGACATCACATTTGTAAGGCCTCTCTCCTGTGTGTGTTCTTTTATGGTACTTTAGAATAATATTTCGAGTAAATCCTGCACCACAAACATTACATTTGTAAGGTCTCTCTCCTGTGTGTGTTCTACTATGTGTCTGCAGTTTAGTATTGTCAATAAATCTTTCACCACAAATATCACATTTGTAAGGTTTCTTTTCTGTGTGTGATCTTTTATGGTTCATTAGAAGATTCTTTTGAGTAATGTCTGCACCACAAACATCATATTTGTGTCTCTCACCTGTATGTTTTCTACTATGTCTCTGCAATTTGGCATTGTCAGTAAATCCTGCACCACAGACATCACATTTGTAAGGCCTCTCACCTGTGTGTATCCTTTTATGGTACTTTAGAATAATATTTCGAGTAAATCCTGCACCACAAACATCACATTTGTAAGGCCTCTCTCCTGTGTGCGTTCTTTTGTGGCTCTTTAGGTGACCATTTTGAGTAAATCCTACACCACAAAGATCACACTTGTAAGGTTTATTTACAGTATGTCCACTCATGTTATTAACCCAAGTAAATTTCAAGTTGGGAACATAACACTTGTCAGACTTCTCTCCTCCATATTTCTTTCTGTATGTGTTCAAGCTAGCATGTTTATTAAAACCTACTCCAGAAACATCAAATTTGTCCAGATTCTCACAACTTCCTCTAAACATTTTATGTCTACTATCTTTCTTAGACATACAAAATTCATTTTCTAACAGTTTGCTATATTCTCCATTATTGACAGTCAGATTGTTCTCATTCTGAGAAATCTTAGCAATAACATCTTCCACCTTGACCTGATGTTCACTGACTGTCACTGACTCTCTTAAGTCATTCAGTATCTGCTCTCTTGATGTCAAACACAGATCTCTACTCTTGTTTTCTCTTGTCATTACTGTGTTTCCTTTGTGTTCATGAATCATCTCAAAATGTCCTGTCTCATCTGATGTATTCTTCACAACATTTCTAATTTGTTCTGTTAGTCTCTCCAAACCTTCAGTCACATCTCTGGTATTCTCCTCAATGATTCTAACATGTTCTGGAAGATTCTCTGAGAAAACATCAGATCTTACAAGTTGTGAATGTTGAACACTGTATACACTTTCTATTTGTATTTTCTGAACATCATCCTGAGAGTTGGTGAAGTGTTCCAATGTGTCATCGCTGATCTCTGAAATATACAAACAATGAACAGTGACAAGACAATGAAATGTATATAATAATACATCTGTTCTATGTCATACATATATTGATGATTATATAGGTATTACTGACATGTCTGATTGATGATTGTATAGGTATTACTGACATGTCTGATTGATGATTGTATAGGTATTACTGACATGTCTGAGACAGATTTATCTCACTTCATCAACTTTATCAACAATTTTAACCCTGCTATTTAATTCACATCTAACATCTCTAATACGTGACAACTTTCTTGACATTATTGTCACTCTTCATCCCCCTTACCTCAGCACATCTGTTTACTACAAACCTTTAGATTCATATGATTTTCTGCTCTACACTTCTTCTCATCCTCCTGCTTGTCGCAACTCTCTGCCATTTTCCCAGCATCTTCACCTTCGTTGCTCATGTAGTGATGATGAGTTTTGTGATAAATCTTCTAAGATTAATGATTTCTTTCGTAGACGTTCATTCCCTTACAGTCACATATATTATATCTTGATGAAAATTTGGTTCGAGCAAGGAAAAGAATGTCACAGGTTGCTTGCTGGTATATTTTATGCACTCTTGCCTTCTTTTTTCCCACCATTGGTCAGCTTCATGTGAATCCAGATACTTAGTAAGCAAAACATGTTTAAGGAACATAATAATTTATGTTTAGAGTAATCAATTATTGTTTATATAATCATTAACATATCCTAATATTGTTTGACTACTGCATTGAATGTGTTAGGTTGAAGTTATTTTTAATGAGATAATTTAAAACAGCCACTACCACATGTTGTGTCATTCATAAATTTTCAGCCGGTAAGACGAAGGATGTGTACCTAAAACTAATTTCTGTTTATCAAATTCCGACAGAAACACTTATTTCGCACATTTTTATAACACTATAATGAGATTAAACTTATAATAATTAATTTTCTTGATGGTGATGATATGGGAATGAATAATTCCGTATCTCTTTTCCTGATGCTCTGTTTCATGTCAGTTTTATTGTCCATTGGCCTATTTCCCAATAAAGCCTACTGCAATCAAATATTGGAGTGTTCATCCATTTTGCTACTTGTATAATCAAGATTTGCAATACAGTCATCCCTCACGGCTTCGCGGTTTATTTATCGCGGCCTCAGTACAGCGCGGATTGTTTGCAGAAGTTGCAGTACATCGCAGAAGGTCGTCCTCTTCATATTATTTATACATTATTTTATGTATGTTATTTATACTATTAATATTTTATTTACATGTTTGAAACTTTTCTTTAATGTTCTAATGATAACATATGCACTTATATGGTTTCATATACACTTATACATACACAGAAAATGTATGTGTGTTAAAAATGATAGGATGACGCTACTTCGCGGTTTTTCACTTATGGCGGCCAGTTCTGGTCCCTATTAACCGCGATAACAGAGGGATGACTATATGTATTGGTTTGGCTTGATTTCAAGAGTTCAGTGTCAACTTTGCAGTTGACAGCATTATTGTCAGTAATCACAGTGACTACTGTAAAACCAGAACCCTGCACAAAGTTGATACAATTCAGCAACATTAAATGCAGATTCACCGATGTCATTCTGTTCATTGGGGCCAGTTCTATTAGTTCTTGATAGTATCCAAAGATAGAAGAAATAAGGAAAGCCTGTAATGTTGTAGTAGCTTCTTTTGAATTATTTGCATTGCACATTAGTTTACCCCTAGAGTAGGTTATTGATGATTTAATGTGTATCTCTTCTATTTGAACAGCTACAAGTTTTTCTAGTCCAGTCAGCTGACTTTGCTTCAGTTTCAGGAACTGAGATATACTACCGTTATTTAACATATACTGATAATGGAGAAGTTAAATTTCATAATGTGCTTCAGTGGGGTAGACATAACAAATGTGCTTCGGTGGGATAGACATAACAAATGTGATTTTCTAATAAATCTGCAGCTAGATAATGATTTAATAAACAGCAGAAAAGCAAAACAACGTGGGCTACTGTCACTGTGCTGGACTATGTGACGGATTAACAACATGAATTGCGTACACTGTAGAATATCCCCTTTGATGATGATTACAGGATCATCACAGAACATGTCAGAATAAGATTACACTATATATCACAAACATGTCACAGAGAACATCACACAAATGACATACTTACCATCTTTCATAATTCTACATAGACCAATCTGTTTTATCTCCTGACATTCTGTCATTTTCTCATTAAAACATTTATCATAACTGAGCTCTATTTTGACATCTTCATTGTTGAACATCTCTTCAGAGATCTGAAATAATCACAAACATATCTACTAGTTTTTCTTCTGTATAAACCAACAATGCTAATCTCCCAGTTTAACAAATTACTGTTCATACACACTTCCTTTGCTGGGATCTAAGTTAGAGTGAATATTTCACTTGACCACATGGGGGTGGTCTTGTGAGTTGAGATCATTGAAGGGAAGCATTAGGGTAAGATACAGTGACCACATTGAGCAGTCAAGTGAGTAGGGACCATTGACAGGAAGCAAAAAGGTTAGATAGTGACCACATGGGGTGGTCAAGTGGGTAGGGACCATTGTAGGGAAGCATAATGGTTGGAAGAATGTTTGAAGACGTTTCATTAGTTTTTATAAACAAAAACATTAATAGCATATCCTATTCAGGTTATGACCACTAGCTCAGAATTTGTTTTACCGTAGTTTTCTTGGCAATATTTTATGTTAAGCAGTTTGCCATTGTTTTCTGAATGGTCTAATGGTTCTCAACAATCTGTGACAAGATTTTAACATGTTGCCTTGACCATTATAGATGCACTTTATGTCTCAATACAACAGAGTCTGACATTTGAAGATAATAACTGACTTCTGTATAGGGCACATTACATTCTCTTTGTTCTCTCATACACATAGTATGATAGATATCTTTAAATTTTTTTTTTATTAAGGTAAGTTGCTTGCATGGTGCAAATATGAATCTCTTTCAATGTGTTTTGATTTCTTCTGTTTTTTGTTGTTTACTCCTTTTGCATTCCAGTGTATAAAGTTTAGAGGGGTTATTGTCCTGTCTGGTTGCTTTCCTCTTTTGCCTAATGGCTCCAAAAGGAAGACAAGAGTTGGGGGTGGATTCTGCTGAGGTTCAGAATTTGGCACTGCTTCTGTCTGGGAGAACTTTACAGGGCAAACACCAAAATAACTTTTACAATTTTGTCATGAAGAATCGGGTTGCATGTTGCTGGCATGCCTCTCAGTCTGATATTTCTGGCTTCAGCACCTGTGTTTGCCTGCAGCATTGTGGTCCTACTCAATGTAAGGGATGGCCTGACCAGTATTAGTTTCCAATCTCTGTTGGCTGTATGAGCCTTGGCAGGGATATAAGCTGTAAAAAATACAACAAAATCTGTTCTTTGGACTACATTCTACTAATCTGCAGAAATTTGAGAATGAACAAAGAAGATGCTACATGCATGTCCTAGTTTATGAGTTTGAAGACTAATATGTCCTATGATGGTTTCAAAAGTTATCTGGCAGTTTTTACATGTGTGATTGTTTTAGATATTAGGCCTATTTGATCTACTCATGTCTTTCTAGTCAGTCTCTGCCGCTGAGATTTCTCCCTTTTTCACACGATTTTCTATTTATTGTAGGGTGCCATGTAACTGGGTTTCATGCACCAACTTCATTGTATTACTATTTATACTAAAGCATTCAGTGAGGTCTTTTAGTCCTTATTCCATTAGTTTGGCCACCTTGAGAAAAGGTTTGCCAAAGACAGATCTAGCTGGAAGAAGGTAACAACAGACTAGAAGAGGTTTGCCAAAGACAGATCTAGCTGGAAGCAGAAAACAACAGACTAGAAGAGGTTTGCCAAAGACAGATCTAGCTGGAAGCAGGGAACAACAGGCTAGAAGAGGTTATTCAAAGACAGATCTAGCTGGAAGCTGGGAACAACAGACCAGAGGAAGTTTGTCAAAGACAGATCTAGCTGGAAGCAGGGAACAACAGACTAGAAGAGGTTTGCCAAAGACGGATCTAGATGGTAGCAGGAAACAACAGACTAGAAGAGGTTTGCCAAAGATGGATCTAGCTGGAAGCAGGAAACAACAGACTAGAAGAGGTTTGCCAAAGATGGATCTAGCTGGAAGCAGGAAACAACAGACTAGAAGAGGTTTGCCAAAGACAGATCTTGCTGGAAGCAGGTTATACAAGCAATTTTGAATACTAAATAAATATACCACAAAAGATGGCTGATGGGAGAAAAAGAAAAACAGAAGGCAGCATCTGACACAGTTCTTAAATGAAAGGCTTTAGTTTTAGAACTGATGGAATGCCAGTAAAAAGTAGGTAGGCTTAAACTTGTACAGAAAATATAGAGAACAAGTTGACAGAACTGCAGATTGATGGAGTTTGTTGATGGTATATACTCTTCTGCGTGATAATGGCAGTAGTAAATTTAAGTTATTTTATTGTGATATGACAAAACAAATAAAAATTATTTTATTTATGAAATCAATTAAAATATTATATTACCTGATTAACCTTTGGTGTTTCTTGTTTTATTTCTGCTCTGACTGAATGAATGTTCTCCATGGCAATTGAGTATAGCAATGCTCACAATTTGATTCAAATCAACTTTCAGCAGGCCTGAGTTTGAATTGTTTATGGTATCAGAAAGTCAAGTCTTACCTCTATTGTCATTAACATAAACCAAAGCATTTGTTTTTGCATGTTACTGTCAACATCAGCTGATAACTCACTGTTAACCTTTCAATGACGATAATATATCAAGTAGACCTAGTTATTGAGTTGGTACAAGTGGAGTCACATTTATAACAAGTTGGTGATGAGGAATATCCACAAGATATATGGGTCAGAGTGTACACAGATGGGTCAGCACAGAATGCTGTAAGGAATGGAGGTGCAGGTGTATATATAGAATATCCACACAAGCCTAGAGATACAATCAGAACACAGACAGGAAAATTATGCAATAATTATGATGCAGAAATCCAGGCAATTAGTGTGGCAGCTAAAAAACTGCTGAACTCCAACTCTGGCCTACAGCCTGTGGTATTCCTGACAGATGCAAGGTCAGTGCTTCAAGCTCTCCAGTCTGGAAAACTAACAGACTTGAAAAAACTACTTAGCGAATTGTCTTACCAGTATAGGGTAACCATGCAGTGGATACCCTCTCACTGTGGAATACCAGGAAATGAAAAAGCAGACCAACTTGCTAATGAAGGTGCTGCCGAAGACCAACTAGATATACCAATCACCTACCATCAGAAAAAACAGATGATCAAGTCAATAAGAAAACCACAAACACCAACACAAGATGACTATCATATTATGAACAGATCAGAGCAAGTTATAATTCTACGTCTCAGAACAGGACACAACCGACTCCGCAGTCACATGTATACAAAGTTCAAGATTGGCAACACGGCCATGTGTACATGTGGACAGGCAGCACAGAGTGCCAAACATATACTTCAAGAGTGTTCTGAGCATGAAACGCTGAGGCATACATATTGGCCAGAGGAAACAACACTGGAATCAAAGCTCTATGGGACACTGTATGAACTACAAAAGACAGTGAGTTTTATTAAGGAGACAGAATTACAGATATAGACATGTTTCAAGTGAACGAAAGAAGTAGAAGAAGAATAACAAGTTGGTCAAAATATTTCAGACATAACAGAATTTATATACAACAAATACAATAAAGAATACAAAGAATCAAGGATTTCAAATAATTATTATTAACTTATTAAGTAGGAAATTGTGTTATAAACTTATTAAACGTAGCTTATGTTACATGGGGTTTCATGAACGTAGCCTATGTTACATGGGGTTTCATGAACGTAGCCTATGTTACATGGGGTTTCATGTAAACTATGTTACATGGGGTTTCATGTAAACTATGTTACATGGGGTTTCATGTAAACTATGTTACATGGGGTTTCATGTTAATTATGTAGGCCTAGATACCAAATTATTTTTTTTTAATATTCCCAACTTTTTTTCATGATGGGCATACAGAATTTGTTGAATTTCAATCTTCAATAGATATCTAGCTGTAGTATTTTTAAGAAGCATATTTTAATTTTGATTATTTTGTCCAAGTACATTAGTACACTACCGAGTCCGACTCACTCAATATTACATTAGTTGTACAATCAATTCTCTGACTAGAAGATGAATGCAATGATGTGCCCTAACTACCCTGACAAGTTGTGGATTTTATTGTCAGTTTATTTTAAGATAGAGATGGGCATCAGACAAGGATGTGTCACCAGATCTTTTCTTCTTGTATACAGAGGATATTATGCAAGATAAAAAAAGCATGCTAGGAATAGAAGTTGGGGGTTACAATCTGAATAATCTAAGATATGCTGATGATACAGTTCTTATTGAAAGGAGCAAACTTAAAGCCCTGTTAGACATGGTAGTACCAGAAAGTGAAAACGAGGGCCTCAGTCTAAACAAGAAGAAAACAGAAGTAATGGTTGTTTCAAAAAAATACAAACCGCCAATATACAGTATTATTACTATCAATGATGCACAATTAAATCTAGCGGATAAAGTCAAGTATCTTAGCACCTTTTTAACATCAGATGATCCTATGAGATCAAGAACAGGATTGCACAGGCCAAATCAACATTTCAAAAAATGAGAAACATTCTATGCAATGCAGTAATATAAATACATACACAAGCTCGAGGATGTTATATTAAGCCAACCCTTCTTTATGGAAGCAAAACATGGACAGTAAACAAAAGTGCCCAAGATAAGCTAGGGGCAACTAAGTTGTGTTTTTTAAGAAAAATTATGAATATTCCATGGACAGCAAAGTAAACTAACATTGAAGCTCTCAGATGCTGGAGTAAAATGATAAATTATAGAGAAAATTAGAAACAGACAATCAAGATTTTTAGGGCAAGTGATAAAATGATAAATTATAGAGAAAATTAGAAACAGACAATCAAGATTTTTAGGAAAAGTGATAAAATGATAAATTATAGAGAAAATTAGAAACAGACAATCAAGATTTTTAGGGCAAGTGATAAAATGATAAATTATAGAGAAAATTAGAAACAGACAATCAAGATTTTTAGGGCAAGTGATAAAAAAGTAGGACTTGAACATTTAGTAACCACCAGAAAGATCAATGGGAGAAGAGACAAAGGAAGACAAAGAGAGAAATTTCTGGATGGGTTGTCAGTAGTTGTCACTGAGCTTAATCACCAACTGAGCTTAGGCCAATTAACAACACAAGTTTGATATACGAATCGGAAACCGAACTACAGTGGCACACACACTTGCTCCATACAACACAACATGAAACTAAACACATCTAAAACAGAGACTATGAAGATAAGCAGAACATCAGGCCAGTTAAATGTATCTGTCAATGATACAAAACTAAAGCAAGTCCCAGAGTTTAAATAATACCTTAAATTAGACAAGGGCTTACCATGGCTAATGCAACTCAAATGGCCATAGAGAACAACTCAAAATACCCCCACCCCCTCCCCCCAATATGACAATAGATATAATAACGGCGCAAGGTGCTTTTAATTCTTCATTTTGTATTTCTTGCTTAAAAATGTAAACAGTGTGTGCTACTTATACGATAATACGGTATACCTATAGCCTAGTATTATACTAGTATAGCACAGTGAATAAATCAAAAGCAACATTTACCGATATAAATTTTATATTTTATAATAAAATATAACAAGACAAAGAGAGAGTTGTGGAGAAACATGATCGCCAACGCCACTCGGCATGGAACTTGATTATTTTTATTAAGAATATAGTAGGCCCCTACTATCATTTATTTTATTACAATGTGTAAGTCCAGACTAACATTTATTACTACAAAACTAATGATCTCGTCAAGGGAGCTGCCATCTTGAAAAATTCTTCATCAGAGAGACTTGTCTCCCCGTAAATTGAGAAATATATCCAAATATTTGTTATATAACCAAAATACTATTCTAGATAATACATGAAAGAATTTAAAACAAAATAGACATTGCGGTTGGTGGTGAGCAATTCGGTTTTAGGAAAAACAAAGGAACCAGAGAAGCTATACTTATTATCCGACTATTGAAAGATAAAATATATAGAAGTTCAAAAATGGGCCCCTATTTGCTTACTGGACTACAGCAAGGTATTTGATAGAAATCCAAAACAGAAAGCTGGTGTTATCAAGATAGATGGAGAATTCATGAAACAAGGCAAACAACCAACATACCTCGCAGTTGCTTTTGATGATAAGATGACATGGAAGCAACACATCATAGACAACACAACAACAAAAGTCAGACGAAAATTAACTATCCTTCTTCTTCTTCTTGGTAAGCCTTGCGGCGGACCCTCTGAAAGCATTCCGCTGACCGTCATGAGAAGGACGTATGAGGGTGATCTGCGTTGTGTCAAGTTTTACAGAAAGCTGCTTTATCTGCGCCTTTCGACCTGACACATCCGTCTTCAATCAGAATTTTTTTGGGGCCGGGTTGGCATTTCCGTATCTTCGATCCCTAGTATCTGGCCAGGCTATAGCAGGGTTACTGCACTCATGTTTCCAAGCCCACTGCGTGGAAGTGTACTGAGGGTCTTGGCCAGCTGTGGTTCACTGACCCTGATGCTCGATCAGCTATGGAGCTCCGGCCGGTGCACTCTGGTGTGCATGTCATCTCTGGCCCAGTTAGCTATCCTAAGAAAACTAAGTGGAATCACGTGTGGAGCTAGTGGGAATATGCTCCGTAAAGTTTACCAGCAAGACACAAGACCACACCTGGAATATGGTTCAGCTGCGTGGTGTCCTACATCAAACACCACATTTCAGGATCTAGATAAAGTGCAAAATCAGGCGCTTCATCAGGCGCAAAATCAACACCCATAGTAGAGATGGAGAGAATGTGCCGAATATGCAGAGCTAGCGATTTCTTAATCTGAGGTCAGTAAGGTTATGAAACTTGAATGAAGCTATGCGTTATATTAAAAAGTTGGCATGTGGCCACATCTTCCCATAATGAACCTGATTGTGTCTTGGGGTATCCAGTGCAACTGGACTTGTTCTTACTGCATTGCCTTTGTCCTGATACTGTTCCTTTCCTAACTCACTTTACCCAGTTGTATTATATTTGTTAGATACTTTTTTCCTCATTGTCCACCTCCACCTATTCACTGCCTCAAACTATAGTCAATTCACATGCTCTTGAGTAAAGTCTCTTATTCTGCCATCGGTAACTTTCTACATTTTATTCATTTTCCTTTTGTCTCATCTAGGCAGCATTGGTGTAGGTGGTTGAGGTCATTCTTGGATACATACCTGCGACACTCGATGTTGTACATTGATACTGGGCAGATCTAACAAGAAACTAATGGTGATATCTTTAGTACATCCTAGCACTTCCCATATAGTCTCATTTTAGACTCTTTCTAATCTAGACTGAGGTTATAATAGATGAGAAATAACACTAGTGTTTGCAGCAGTAGTAAAAGTAACCATTGTTGAATGTCTGTAGTATACCTGGGTGTGTTTTTTGACAGGAGAATTTCAGGCAGCATGTTGACCACGTTATCATAAAGACAGACAAAGGTTTAGCAGCAATGAAGGCTATGGCTGCTGCGCAGTGTGTGCAGAGGTTGTTATTTATTTTGTACCACTGTTTGGTGGTGGCGGCTGTGGTGGAATATGCACTGGAAATTCTGACTCTTAGTCAAACTCAGATTGAAAGATAGTAAAGCAAAATGAATTAAACAGGTTACTAAAAACACTTACATTGCCTATAAATAAAAATATATAAAAAAGTATATATATAAAACACACAATAAAACTACACAGGACAATTCTCCACGTATCGACTCAAATAGAACCGTTTTCAAGAGACAAATAACAATAAACACCACAATAATAAACAAAATAGATGACTTTCATCAAGCCATGTCTCCATGACGCAGGAATAGAAACGCATCCAGTAAAAGAAAAAAATGCGTGCATTCATTATAAACAAACTGGAAAGTGGGAAATTAGAGGCAATATAGATGTGGTTGGGGTGTTTATAATGAATGCAAGAATAATATAAGAAAAAGACCTTTTTGTCACTTTATCAGACAGGCAGGTTTTAAGAACATAGTCACAACAGGCAAGACTGAAGGGAACAGAGACAGATGGGGACAACGTGAGAAAATATTAGTTTGGCAACCTATCAAGGCATGGAAACAACAACGATCCTGATAACAATACTGTGGACAGAGAGCCATGGTCGCCTACGCCGATTTGTTTGAGTTACCCACCTTTTCTTTATACCCTCCTACTCCCGTATTGCACTGATTCTTGTAATTATTTGTCTTTGTACACTTTCGTGAGTAATTATTTTTGTGTTTGCCGTACTTCTGTATATTTCCTTTATGTCTTCTTTCGTTTGTGTATGTCAACATGTGATTATTTTGTACTCTGGTCCATCAATTGTACATTAGAATGTCATTTTGTTATTGTTAAATCATTTACATATTTATACTTTGATTTCCTCGGTGTTATTGCAGTTGTCTCTTCGATGGGTGCCCACACATGTATAGTTATTTGAATATGCATTTTGATTTACATGGTTCTATGTATCCACATAATTGCGTTGGGCCACACATTTGTATGTATACATATGCAGTTGTTATAGCATTATCTTTATGTGAACGAACGTTTATATTTATATATATATATATATATATATATATATATATATATATATATATATATATATATATATATATGTGAGCGCTTGTTTATGTTAATGCACGTATCTCCATTCTGTGTCAATATGTATGCTTATTCTGGTGTGAGCCCTTTCCTGTGTGGATACATTTACATGCCTGTGCATTTTGTGTGGGTATCCTTCACACATCTGTGTCCATTTTGTTATATATTTATTTCTTAACTATTGGTGTGTGTATACATTTCTATATATGTTTAGTTGTGGTTGTATATATATATATATATGTTTATATCTATATTTTATTTCACATTCATTCCATGCGTTTTCAAATGATGATTCTTCTTGTATCCTTCCTTCCCCAAACCCACTCACCCCACAACCTCATCATTACTAATCAATCATTATCATATGCCATTCTGGTTGGCGTAGGTGACCATGGCTCTCTGTCCACAGTATTGTTATCAGGATCGTTGTTGTTTCCATGCCTTGCTAGGTTGTCAAACTTATATTTTCTCACGTTGTCCCCATCTGTCTCTGTTCCCTTCAGTCTTGACTGCTGTGACTATGTTCTTAAAACCTGCCTGTCTGATAAAGTGACAAAAAGGTCTTTTTCTTATATTATTCTTGCATTCATTATAAACACCCCAACCACATCTATATTGCCTCTAATTTCCCACTTTCCAGTTTGTTTATAATGAATGCACGCATTTTTTTCTTTTACTGGATGCGTTTCTATTCCTGCGTCATGGAGACATGGCTTGATGAAAGTCATCTATTTTGTTTATTATTGTGGTGTTTATTGTTATTTGTCTCTTGAAAACGGTTCTATTTGAGCCGATACGTGGAGAATTGTCCTGTGTAGTTTTATTGTATGTTTTTATATATATACTTTTTTATATATTTTTTATTCATAGGCAAGGTGTTTTTAGTAACCTGTTTAATTCATTTTGCTTTACTATTTGTTCATTTGGTTACTGCGGCACTCTCCACTTTGTTGGACACCCTCCGACCATTTGGTTATTTATACTCAGATTGAAAGACTGGATAGAATCCAGAATGCGCATCATTCTTGGGTGCACAAGAGACACATCGACAAGAGCTATGGGTACCTACTCTGCTGTCCAAAGGCAGAGCATAGGTTTGTATCTTAAGTGACTCTATGAGTATGATTAGGATGGTAGGTTGGTCTCATTCGTGAACAGTGGATTGAGGCCTTGAGAAAGGCAAGGTTGAAAGTAGTTTCATTTATTTTAGTATGAGGATGTGCGTGTTCAAGGCGATGAAAGAGCAGATCAACTGGAGTCATGTGCAATTGGGCAATGGATTGAGTTGATGTTTTGAACTCCATAAGAGATATAGCACGCAAGAGTGAGACTAGTGTGGATGATGACTCCTTTTCAATGGCCAGGAATAAAGATCAGGGTTTGAACTATGGACATATCCAGTTTTCAGTGATAATGATCCGACGACTAACTATTCCTTGAAATTATCAAGCTAAGATTTTCTTTGTTCACCTCTTTGACCATCAATAAGCATAATGAATAGTATATAAACAACAGCAAATACAAACAATGTGATTATTTATGTGACACTATTTTTATTTTCAAAATGAGATTTTTTTCAATACAAATTATAGTCACATAACATTAATTATATATTGACTTGGACCAATAAAATATTGATGTCATAACCGAATAAAGAATATAAATAATTACTGGTTTTGAAAAAATATTAAATAGAGGATTTTGTAACACGTGTATGCACTTTAACTGACTCAACTGTACATGAATAAAGAATTGTGTTACAAATCTATGATCTATATCTGACTACACTGTACATGAATAGAAAATTATGTTACAGACGTAAGGTAGCAGGGGGCAAGATGGTACACTTTTTTTTAACGTTTTAGCATATTCTGAGAACTAGACTTAACTATGAGAGACAAAACTGCCATCAGTGTATAGTTTATTCATCCATCTAACATTTAGTGAGAGTAATCTTCTTCTTCTTTCGTTCACTTGAAACATGTCTATATCTGTAATTCTGTCTCCTTAATAAAACTCACTGTCTTTTGTAGTTCATACAGTGTCCCATAGAGCTTTGATTCCAGTGTTGTTTCCTCTGGCCAATATGTCTGCCTCATCGTTTCATGCTCAGAACACTCTTGAAGTATATGTTTGGCACTCTGTGCTGCCTGTCCACATGGCTGTGTTGCCAATCTTGAACTTTGTATACATGTGACTGCGGAGTCGGTTGTGTCCTGTTCTGAGACGTAGAATTATAACTTGTTCTGGTCTGTTCATAATATGATAGTCATCTTGTGTTGGTGTTTGTGGCATTCTTATTGACTTGATCATCTGTTTTTTCTGATGGTAGGTGATTGGTATATCTGGTTGGTCTTCGGCAGCACCTTCCTTAGACAGTTGGTCTGCTTTTTCATTGCCTGGTATTCCACAGTGAGAGGGTATCCACTGCATGGTTACCCTATACTGGTAAGACAATTCGCTAATTAGTTTTTTCAAGTCTGTTAGTTTTTCAGACTGGAGAGCTTGAAGCACTGACCTTGCATCTGTCAGGAATACCACAGGCTGTAGGTCAGAGTTGGAGTTCAGCAGTTTTTTAGCTGCCACACTAATTGCCTGGATTTCTGCATCATAATTATTGCAGAATTTTCCTGTCGGTGTTCTGATTGTATCTCTAGGCTTGTGTGGATATTCTATATATACACCTGCACCTCCATTAGTGAGAGTAATTAAAACATACAACCACATGTAGACAGTAGAATGAGAAAACATACAACCACATGTAGACAGTAGAATGAGAAAACATACAACCACATGTAGACAGTAGAATGAGAAAACATACAACCACATGTAGACAGTAGAATGAGATTTAATCAACATATGTTGAAAAAAAAACATCTTGACCTATTTTATGAGGTAAGATGGCACAGGCAAATAGGTGCTACAAACCATTATAAAATTGAGGGAGATCGCCACTGTGACATGTTTAGCACACTGGAAGTGTGTAAATGTGTGTTGAGAATAGATAGAATAATAGATAGACCAAAAAGTTCAAATAAAAAACAGTTCAGTGCCGTTTTAAAGATAATAATGCCTTTTTAAGACATTATCATTCGAGGGCAATACATCTGATAATTTGCAGTAAAGACTGGACTAAAGCAGGGGTGCTTTCTAGCCTTCACCTTCTTCAGAATCTTCTTCGCAGCGGTTCTAAAACATGCTCTTGCAGCAAGTGACGTTTTCATCCGCACCCGTTATGATGGACCACTCTCTTAGTGCATCTCGAAGCGAAGACGAAAACATCAGAAGTATTCATTAGAGAACATCTCTTCTTCGTGATGCTGCACTAGTGACTCCACCTTGCAGTCCCAAATTGACAACATGGCAAAGGTCTGCGAGCTGTTCTCTATGACAATAAGCATTACTAAAACTGTGGCAATGTTTCAGGGATAAAAAGTACAAACAAACATCATCTTAAACAACACCCATATAAAGCATGTTGATAACTTTAGCTACCTAGGACCTACAATTACATCCACCATTTCCCTGGTAAATGAAATAAATGCATGTATGGGAAAAGCGGCTACATTTGACTGTCAAAGCGAGCTTGGAAAAACCATAAGCTAAATTTGAAAACAAAGATACAGATCTATCAAACATGCGTGCTGAGCATACTATACTATGGATCTGAAACATGGACTACCTACACCAAACATATGAGGATAATTAACATCTTTAATCTAAGATGTCTCTGCAAGATCTTAAACATCAAATGGCACAACAAAATCATCAACATGGAAGTGTTGTGCCACACTCAGCTACCATCTGCCATGGATACACTCAATATAAATAGATTGCGTTGGCTGGATCACGTTCACAAAATGTCAAACTGCTGTATCCCAAAACAAGTACTATTCAGGGAAATGGCTGAAAACCATTGAATCCACGGTTGACCAATGCCGAAGTAGAAAGACATCTGTAAATCCTGAATGAAAGGCTTCCACATAGAATCCAAATACTGGGAAATTGCTGCAGAAACTCAGGATGTCTAGAAGCAAAAGCTGCGTGTGGGAGCAGCATTGTTAGGAAATAATATGTTTAAAGATATGGAAGAAAAAAGAGAAAGATGCAAAAAAATATCTTCCATTGCTGTGATATGATCGCTTGAAATCTTCCATTGCTGTGATATGATCGCTTGAAATCTTCAATTGCTGTGATATGATCGCTTGAAATCTTCAATTGCTGTGATATGATCGCTTGAAATCTTCCGTTGCTGTGATATGATCGCTTGAAATCTTCCATTGCTGTTATATGATCGCTTGAAATCTTCCATTGCTGTGATATGATCGCTTGAAATCTTCCGTTGCTGTGATATGATCGCTTGAAAAGTCACATTCCTGGGAAAATATTTAACGGATTGCTTCTTCTTATTGCTAAATGACCATCTGCAAGACGAAAAAGGCCATACTCATATACTACAGTATATCAGAAAATCACAGATTTAAGTAAATCCTACACCGCAAACATCACATTTGTAAAGTCTTTTTCCTTATGTGTTCTTTTATGGTTCTTTAGGGCAAATTTTTTATTAAATCCTACACCACAAACATCACATTTATAAAGTCTTTTTCCTGTATGTGTTCTACTATGTTTCTGCAGGCTGAAGTTCACATTAAATCCTACACCACAAACATCACATTTATACGGTCTTTCTCCTGTATGTGTTCTTTTATGAATCTGTAGGTTACTTTTTTGAGTAAATCCTACATCACAAACATCGCATTTATAAGGTCTTTCTCCTGTATGTGTTCTTATGTGTATCTGCAGTCTACTACTGACAGTAAAACCTACACCACAAACATCACATTTGTAAGGTCTTTCTCCTGTATGTGTTCTTTTATGGCTCTTTAGGTTAAATTTTTGATTAAATCCTACACCACAAATGTCACATTTATAAGGTCTTTCTCCTGTATGTGTTCTTATATGTATCTGCAGGCTGCCATTGACATTAAATCCTACACCACAAACATCACATTTATAAGGTCTTTCTCCTGTATGTGTTCTTTTATGGCTCTTTAGGTTTCCTTTTTCAATAAATCCTACACCACAAACATCACATTTATAAGGTCTTTCTCCTGTATGTGTTCTTATGTGTACCTGCAGGCTGCTACTGACAGAAAATCTTATATCACATACATCACATTTATAAGGTCTTTCTCCTGTATGTGTTCTTCTGTGTATCTGCATGCTGCCATTGGAGGTAAATCCTACACCACAAACATCACATTTATAAGGTCTTTCTCCTGTATGTGATCTTTCATGGCTTTTTAGGCTACCCTTTTGAGCAAATCCTTCACCACAGACATCACATTTATAAGGTCTTTCTCCTGTATGTGTTCTTTCATGACGCTTTAGGAGACCGCTTTGAATAAATCCTACACCACAAATATCACATTTGTACGGTCTTTCTCCTGTATGTGTTCTTTTATGACTCTTTAGGTTAAATTTTTGAATAAACCCTACACCACAAATATCACATTTATAAGGTCTTTCTCCTGTATGTTTTCTTATATGAATCTGTAGGCTGCTATTGACATTAAATCCTACACCACAAATATCACATTTATACGGTCTTTCTCCTGTATGTGTTCTTTTATGGCTCTTTAGGTTACCTTTTTCAATAAATCCTACACCACAAATATCACATTTATAAGGTCTTTCTCCTGTATGTGTTCTTTTATGGCGCTTTAGGAGACTGCTGTCAAAAAATCCTACACCACAAACATAACATTTGTAAAGTTTTTCTCCTGTATGTATATTTCTATGTCTCTGAAGATTACTACTTGTAGTAAATCCTGCACCACAAACATCACATTTGAAAGATCTCTCTCCTGTATGTGTTCTTTTGTGGCTCTTTAGGTGACCATTTTGAGTAAATCCTTCACCACAAACATCACATTTGTAAGGCTTTTCTCCTGTATGTATTTTTCTATGTGTCTGCAGGTTGCTATTGAAAGGAAATCCAACACCACAAATATCACATTTATAAGTTTTATCTACTGTATGTTGATCTATATGTCTCTTAAGTGACCTAAATTCAATGAAACATCTGTTACAAAGATCACATGTGTAAGGTTTCCCTTCTGTATGATCAATCCTGTGTGTACTCATGTTATCAGAATAAATAAATCCCAAGTTGGAAACACAACACTTGTCGGACTTCTCTTCAACATATTTCTTTCTGTATGTGTTCAAGCTAACAAGTTTATTCAAACCTACTCCAGAAACATCAGATTTCTCCAGATTCTCACAACTTACACTACACACAGAATGTCTACTATCTTTCTTAGAAACACAGAATTCATTTTCTGACAGATTGCTACATACTCCATTATTGAGAGCCATCTCGCCTTCATTCTGGTCAATCTTACCAATAAAATCTTCAACCTTGACCTGATGATCCCTGACTGTGACTGACACTTTTAAATCATTCCGTCTTTGCTCTCTTGAAGTCAAACAAAGATCTCCATTCTTGCTTTGTTTTTTTACTACCGTATTTCCTTTGTGTTCATGGACCATCTCAAAATCCCCTGTCTCATCTGATGTAGCCTTCAGAATGTTTTTAACATGTTCTGTTTGTCTGTCTAAACATTCTGTCATATCTCTGGTGTTCTCCTCAATGTTTCTAACATGTTCTGGATGATTCTCTGAGAAAACATCAGATCTTACAAGTTGTGAATGTTGAACACCGCATAAACATTCTATTTGTATTTTCTGAACATCATCCTGAGAGTTGGTGAAGTGTTCCAATATGTCATCACTGATCTCTGAAATATACAAACAATGAACAGTGACAAGTCATTAACTGATAAAAAACAATCAGTAAAACTGTATAGCAATACCAATAGTACTTACGTGGGATACATGTTTTGAAGTTTTACTTGACGTGACTAACAAGATATCACTATCAGACTATGGGTTGCTAACAATAATAAGAAATATATAAACAATGAACTGTGACAAGTCATTAAATTTATACAACACAAATATGATTAATTATATATAACATAAATGATTTACATTGAAACAATCTATGACATGAGGAAAATAACAGTCAATGTTAGCTTTATTTTCCTGTATTCATCCTCAAACTTCTGCAGATTTGTTGAATGTAGTACATAGAACACAATGGGATTATATTTTATTTCTATCATCTCTTGTCAATGCCTTTAGCTGAGGTGAAGTCTGGTATTCCTTATTAATTATTCTACTTGTGCTATTATGGAGATGTTTTGGAGACTATTGTCTGGCTCTTAGAAATCTTTTATTTATTTCAATTTCATTTGAGAGGTTTGTGAGGATATCTTTGAGCTGTTGATGGAGATGGTTGGAGATGTGACAGAAGCTGGTTCTCTACAACCTGCTTGTGGTTGATCAAGAAATTTGCGCACACATCGGATGGTTTAGCATGCGCTTGATTTTTTTCCTTTGCACAAGCACCTTTTCTTCTCTTCTATCATCCAGTGGGTGGATGTTTACATGTTTTTCTATTGCATGGATTTGAGTGGTTTTCATCCCTCATGAGATTAGTCAAAGTCTTTCATTTTGTACTTTAGATAGGCCAACCACGAAAATTATGGACCACCAAAATAAAAGAGGCAACAAACTCCACAATATACTCAGCACACAAGATGGCTATCTCCAGAAAACTCTTCTACCCCTGACACTGAAAGACAACAAAGGGTTTAGCGAATAGATAGGTGATCAGCACACTTACCATTTTTCATACATCTATATAGATTAGGCTGCTTGACCTCCTGGCATTCTGTCATTTTTCCATTAGAACATTCATCCTGATTGAGCTCCATTTTGGCATCTTCATTGTTGAACATCTCTTCAGAGATCTGAAATAATAACACACATATCTGCTAGTTTTCTTCTGTATAAACCAACAATGTTAATCTTCTAGTTTATCAAATTACTGTTCATATAATACTTTCTTTGCTGGCATATCTTGGAGTGGATATTTCACTTGATCACATGGGGGCCATTGACAGGAAGCAAAGGGGTTAGATCATAGGTTCCCAAAGTGGTCTATATGGACGACCCCCCCCCACCTCCAAGGCAGGGGATACATGTCAGAGAGAGTGAGATGTACCCTTTTTAATAAAGGCACAAATAAAAATTGTACATATTCTTTATTTTTTTACAATTGTCCACTCTTAGAAAATCCGATCAAAGTAAGCAGCACTGTGTCAGCATTGTACTCATTTGGACTGCTTCTGTCTGGAGAAACATTTGGCACTGCTTCTGTCTGGGGGAACATTTGGCACCTACTTCTGTCTGGGGGACATTTGACACTGCTTCTGTCTGGGGGAACATTTGGCACCTACTTCTGTCTGGGGGAACATTTGGCACCTACTTCTGTCTGGGGGAGCATCATGGGGCAAACATTTGGCACTGCTTCTGTCTGGGGGAACATCACAGGGCAAACATCTGGTACTGCTTCAGACTGGGAGAATATCAGAGGGCAAACACCATGATGACTACAAATTTTGTCATGAAGAATTGGGTTGCATGTTGCTGGCATGCCTGGTATCTCTGTGCTTGCCTGGAAGACTGTGGTCCTGTTCAATGTAAGGAATGGTCTGACCAGTCATAGTTTCGAACCTCTGTTGGCTGTATAAGTCTAGTCTTCACTTCAAGTCGCTCGCCTTGATGGGAAGCTAACCTGTATACCATAATACAGCAAAATCTGTTCTATGGACTACATTCTACTAATCTGTAGACATTTTAGAATAAACAAAGAAGATGCAACATGCCTGTCCAAGTTTATGAGTTTGAAGACTAATAAGCCCTATACTGGCTCCAAAAGTTATCTGGCAGTTTGGACATGGGATATCATTTTAGATAACATTTGATCTACTCATGTCTTTCTAGTCAGTCTCTGCCTTTGATATTTCTCCCATTTTCAGGAGATGATGCATCTTTCTTTTTATTGTGGTGTTCCATGTAACTGGGATTCATGCACCATCTTTAATGTATCATGATTTATGCTAAAGCTTTCTGTGAGATATTTTATAAATGAGTATCCTTATGACATTAGTTTGGTCACCTTGAGAACGCATGCCCTTCTGCATCTAAACTAGAGAGTATGTTTAATAGATAACAAACTGACATACAAGCAACAATATCTGTCCAACAAATTTGTAATTTTCTAACAGAGAATTGGACTCTGGTAAAAGAACCATGGGACAATCATTTCTTCAAATTCAATATATCTGCAAATGTGATCTGAATGCAGCGGACATGGGAACAACAGACTAGGAGAAATTTGCCAAAGACAGATCTAGCTGGAAGGTTATACAAGCAATTTTGAATACTAAATAAATGTACCTCAAAAGAAGGCTGATACTAGATTAAAGAAACAGAAGCAGCTTCCGACACAGTTCTTAAATTACAGATTTCAGAACTGATGGAATGCCAATCAAAAGTAGGTAGACTCAAAGAAAATACAAAAAACAAGTTGACAAAGCAGTATAGATAGGGTTTGTTGATGGCCTATGCAACCCAGTGTGATAATGGTAGAAGTAGCAGATTAAAGTTATTTTATTGTGATATGACAAACCAAATATACAATTATTTTATTTATGAAATCAATTAAAATATTATATTACCTGATTAAACTCTGGTGTTTCTAGTTTTATTTCTGCTCTGATTGAGTGAATGTTCTCCATGGTACATGAGTACAGCAATGTTTACAATTTGATTCCAGCCAACTTTCAATAACTTGAGTAGATGTCACCACATAGTTCAGTTATTTAATTCCACTTTTTATACAGTCACAGCACATGACAATTCGATGCTACAAAAACAAACATGGCTGTTAACACAAACATAGTGAGTCTTCCAAAAACCAAACAGGATGCAGTTGTGTTTCTACAAGGTAGATAAATATTACATATTTCTAAATTCTGCAGTCTCGACTGTAAAATAAAACTGTACTATGCAGAAGAATCATGTGGAAGTGCACAGAGCACTCGCATCAACAAGAAATTAGTTTGCAGAGTGATTCATTTTTGCAATTCTCGTCCATCTGCATCATCGAGATACTCCATTTCATCTACTATTGGTCTATTGAAACGTCACTAAAATACTGTGAACGAGAACTGAATCTGAGTAAAAACAGTGTGGTGTATTGGAATTCATTGCTTCGAGAAGTTTGTGTGTGCTTGTTACTCAGACTAGAACAGCAAAGAATTGGTGGTAAAGGCAAAATCGCTGAAAGCCTGCATATAAAACGAAAAAATTTTTACCACAACAAAGAATCTATGAGGGTTTATGCCAAAAGACAAAAGATGTGTTTTTAGTGTTGGTACCAAATTGTTGTGCTGTGAAACCTCTGCACATCATAGAAGACTAACGTTGATAATTTATGGGTCAATAATTTATACTGACTCTTGGAAGGGATACCCAACAAGAGAGTTAGAAAGTCTTGGTGTTGAATATTTTAAAGTAAATCACCAGTACAATTTTGTTTGTTTATTTGTTGGGGGATTTGTCTTGTTGGTCCAGACATACCCTTTTCAACTTTGGATGATATTCCTGTGGTTATATCAGAGTGTATTGTGTGGCGTAATGACCTGAGTTGTCCTGTTGGGGACTGGTAGTTTGACCTGGGGCCTGGTCTGCATGTCCTGATAAGGACAGCAGAATTTTGGGGGTTGGATATAGTCCTAAGAAGGTACACTTTTTAGATCCAGTATCAGGTGCGCACACTTAAAACATGGAACGATTGTGGAGAAGCATCAAATGGTGAAACAAGAAACAGTGTGGCACATCTCAAAAGTTATCTTGCCGAATTTATGTGGAGATCACGGCTAGCAGCAACAGAAACTGCATTTGACAAAGAATACTGGTTCCAATAATTTATTTAAAACTATTTCTGATTATTTCCCTTGTATAATTTTGTGTTGTCTTCCATTGTGCCTTAGTTACAGTAATATTTCATTACGTTAAGTTTGTTTGGTTAAAAATGTGGTTGTTTCTACTGGTACAGTACCGAATTGTTATGGCACCAGAAAGTAAAATGACACATCAACTGTCATTAACAAGAAAAAACAAAGCATATGTTTTTTCATGTTACTGTCAACATCAACTGGTAAGTCACTGTTTACCTTTCAATGAAGATAATATATCATGTAGACCTAGCTATTGAGTTGGTACAAGCGGAGTCACATTATAACAAGTTGGTCAAAATATTTCTGACATAACAGAATTTATATACAACCAATACAATAAAGAATAAAAATAATCGGGGATTTCAAAATGTATTATTTAGTAGGCCTTATTAAGTAGTGAGTTTTGTTATAAATGTAATCATATGTTGTTACTATGTACCTCATGTGTAATAGAGTAAATAAAAATAGAGGGATTTTACTATTATCTGAATATATATATAGGTTTATAATATAGGAGGATCTTTTGTATATTGTATTGTAGTCTAGTGTACTGGATGCCAATTAATTTATTTTCTTAACATTAAGCACGCTATAGTCTGAGTGTTCTGACTTCAGCATTAGCATATCATGAACGCTAAAGTCAGAGTAATGTGACTATTGTTATGACTCTCTAGTACTTGAAGATAATATGTTTAAGTAACTAGATTTGACCAATTCTAGTTAGCTATTCTATTTGACTTCATTTTCCAAACAGTTTATGAACAGGAAGACATCTATGGAATTGTACTTGCAAAATATATTACATCTGTCCACATCTGCAAGTCAGAGCAGAGACACGAAAGTGAATAAGGTTTTATAGACTTTTGTTTTATCATATTTTCAGTAAAATCATAATGGATTGTAATAATGAATTCTTTGATGTTAGTTTGTTTTCAAAGTAGAATAAACAGTAGATCATGCCGCTTACGTGATGCAGAGGCCGAAAGATTTACTTTTTTAGAGCGATCCCAAATATGACTAGGTCTAGAGCTTCAGAGAATGATTTACGGCAAATCTATACGGTTCATTTATTTTCACCAGAGATATTATGATGATTTGACAATGAAACCACATAAATTCTGTAGAATTAGGTTTATTTTACAGGGTTCCCACTTCAGAAAATTTAAAAACAAAGGTAAGTAATTTTTTAATATTTTTGCTCATTTTATTGGTTATATTTTGTGTTTTTTGTGTGAAAAAGTCTCCACTTTCTCATATGTCTGGTATTACACACACATACAAAAATTACACCAATACATGCAGTATTCAATTCTTTATTTATATGTACAAATATTATTTATATCTAACAACAAAAAAGTTATTGCATTTCCTTAACACCAACCCAAAAAAATGCAAATGTTCAAAAAAGAATCTGGTGGCAGGGGGAAAATTTGGTTTATTTTATTGTTTACAGTGTGCTAAAGGTTAATTCAATACTTTTTTTCAGGATTGACGTACATACTTGGCTGAGGTATAATTGAATTGCAATTTTCAAGGATATCTTGCTGAAGTTATAAAGTAGTATTTTGGCGCAACTATGGTTTACGTCTTCACTGTGACCTTTGTTCTAGTTACTAGGTATTACCTAACCTTTGCAGTGTGATTAGTAGAATGTGTATTTAAAATTAATTTTTTAGGTATATTAAAATAATTCATTGAAAAGGAATATTAATTTGGAATTAGTATGGCTCGTTAGAATCAGTTATAAATTTAAAAATAAATTACTTTATTACTTTTAATAAGGTATATAGGTTAGCCTGGCTATCTATTTTATTTTTGAACATTTTGTTTGATAATTAATTAAACAGTACAGTCACAGTTGTTACTAACTTACTTAACTTGATTTATAACATAACACTAACAGTTATTGAACTTATTGATTGTGAGTTAATAAATAACACAAAAAACACTGACTAAACCGACGTTAAAGATGAATGCAATGCAGTTCCTCTACTACTCTGTCGGGTTGTAGATTTTACAGTCGGCTTATTTTAAATACGAATATAGCAGTAACATTTATTACAATGTGTAAAAGAAATCAGACCAACACTTATTTAATTACTAAAAAAACTAATGATCTCGTCAAGGGAGCTGCCATCTTGAAATATTAGCCTATTTATCGGAAAGATTTGCCTCCCTGTAAACTGAGAATTCTTAAAAACAATGCCCGTAAAACGAGAAGAAAACAAACAGAGGTTCTAACAACACTTATATACGAAGAAATAATTATTCGGTTCTTTCCTAGTACGCGGGTTGTCTCCTTTAGTTGCATTAAGTCCATGTTTGTTCAAGGCTATATTTTATATTTTCTATCCATCGTGTTCTTGGTCTATAATTGGCATAAAGTCCAGATATTCTTTTGTTATACGCTCTTATTAAATAGTTATTGGCATTTGGTTTAAATCAATCAAGTGCCATGCCGACTGGCGTAGGCGATCATGTTTCTCCACCACTCTGTCTCTTGTGTTGTCAATAAGCTCGGTTGGTGAGCTTCTACCGTGCCACGATACAAGCCCATCTAGTAACTTTTCTCTTCGTCGTCCCCTATTATTAAAGAGAATAAAGGTCAAGCAAACAAAATATTTTGGACATATTAAGAAACATGGCACCTTGTTGAAGACCTTAAAGTATGCGGGCAAGAGGTAGACATCGACACAAGTGGGAGAGTAGCATCACAAGATAGACGGTTGACAGCCTAGACGAGTGCACCAGCAAAACAAGAGATAGGGATGTTGGAGGCCTGTTGCAGCCAACCTCTGATGCGGAGACGACACTTGATGATGATGAAATTGAGAATTGAATGACTGCAGCATAACTGTGTGCCATTCATCATCTTGTGCCCTCTGCATAAAAGGCTGGCTGCACGAAACTCCATCATCATCTGTCTTTTGTATTGGTGTTGTACTCTGCAGGGATATTGATTGCCTCCCCCCTCCCGTTTCAACTCTACTTTCAAGTAAGGTCTTCAATCAGGCCCGCAAATACAAGTTAGTTAGTTAGTTAGTTAGTCGTTGTATCATCGTCACTGCACTCCGGACAAGTCCATAGGTGTTCAGATCACTCCTTGAGTGTAGTCGCCATTACACGTTGACTGACGGTCCCAGTACGCAGTTGATTGACCAACATTCTTTCCTGCCCACGAAACCGCTCCGTTCTAGCAACATCACATTTCAAACCAAATCCTTTATTCTAGTCATGGAACAAGAGTCATCGTCACTTATACAGTCATTTGCTCGTGCGTTTTCCCGTAGGGCGTTCAAAATGTCTGCTCGATCCATCGCTCCACCAACAGCTGTAGAAGCAGCGCCTGCGGCCAACATATCTGCTCTCTCATTACCCCGGATTCCCGCATGTCCCGGCACAAAAATGAAAGTCACTTTACGCAAACAGGAATTCTTCACTGTATCCAGCCACATGAAGTCATGCTCACAGACAGTCTGCGAGCAGACCCATTGCAAAGCTTTGGTTACTGCCAAAACCTCCATTATCATGCTGCTTGTCGTCTGAGCGAGAGCACCACTTTCCTCTGATAGTTTTCCCCCACCTTTGAGCCGTGAAGACCCAGGCACTTCTGATGTATCTTTCAACCGACCCATCTGTATATACAATCATATCACCTTCCCTGGAATTGTCACCGATTAGAGCGAGTACCTCCGACTCCACCACTGTCGGACACCATTCCCTGCATTCTCTACTGAGCAAATACAAGGATAGGGGTTAACTACTCCAGCTGAGCAATCCCAACATGTATTTTAGTACTAAAGAATTTTGCCAACTCGAACATTAACTTTAGTACTAAAGAGGGGTTCTATATGTCAGTGATAGACACCTCGGCTAAGGGGGCAAACAAACCCGAGCCCAACTCTACCGTCGATTGTTTCCTATGTCGGAATCATGCTCGCGGAGAGCAAAGGTTCAGTACTCGATGGGCACAGGCACAATAGGTATTATTATGCGAGACGAGTTCACTGGCAGCGGAACACCGCGTGCGATATTGACGTAGTTGACCCAAGCTAAATCCCTGACTACCACCTTCTCGGAGGATGCCAAACATGGACATATTTTGTCCTGTAAAGTACAAGGACGCACTGGGTGGAAAGCCGTCACGGCGTAGAGTCGATATCTGTTGGCTGTCACAGGCTAAGGAAGACCATCACCCGAATTAAAGGCATGATGAAAACGAATGTGCTGGACCTTCCGAGGTGCAAATAATACAGCCATGCTGTAAACTAGCAGCCGAACGTACATCACATTCCCGGCGGAAATCACATGACATTTCGTGTTGGTTATCAGACAGCGAACGCAGAAGATTATTTTGTCTACAATAAAATTGAGAGTATGCATGGGAGATTTCAATGGGAGAATAGAGCAGAAAAGTGCACCGCATGAAGGCTGTTTAGGAAAATTTGGAGGAACAACGTTAGAAAGAAACAACAACGTTGAAGAGCTAATAAATATGTGCCTAGATCATAGTCTGTTAAATACAAACTTACTCTACCAATGCAGGCAAAGTCATATAAAAACGTGGTATATAATGGATAACTTAACAATTATCCGAAATTTATTTCATACTCGTCAGGCAAAAGCAAAAAAAAGATATATAACTGACGCTAGAGTTTTCCCAAACATAGATATAGACACAGACCATACACCCATGATATTAATGAGAAAGAATATGCATAAAAACATCTCAGTGAAAACAGGAATAAGACACTGGCAAGAAAATTTAGTAAACCTGAAAGCATTAAAAGAACCAGATACAGGTGATTAACTGCAAAAAGAAATGACTGCATTTTTCCAAAGCTTACCAAAGGAAAGAGTAAATATTCAGGCTGAATAGAACCTTTTCAAAAATGAAATAACAAAACAACTTTAAATTATATAGGCGTAAGAAGACAAGATATTGACAAGAAAACAACAATGCTGCGAAACAGGAAACAAACAAAAAAAGCAGTATTACAAGGATTGGCTAAAATCCAAACAACAAGACTATCTAAAATATCATTCAGCTAGAAATGAAACCAAATGTGCAATTAAAGAAGCAAAAATTAATTCATCAAGAAACTACAGCAAGCATCAATCTGAAATATGTAAGACAAATCCAAGGGAGTTGTTTAAAAGTATCACAGCAATGAGAGTGAGAGAAGAGACCCACAGTCCTATAACAATTGTTAACTACAGTAATGGGAAATCCCTAGCAAATAAAACAGCAAGAAAGGCTAGATGAAAAAGAGTACTTTCAAGAAATATACAATTCAAACATCACAACAGAGTAGGCTCTACATACCAACAGTTAATATAACGGACCCTGATAACAAGGAACCTGAAATTCTATATCGCAAAATAGAGGAAATCCTAAAGACAACATCAACAAATTGAACAAAGAGTAACAGGTTTCGACTGAAAATGGGAACTGTTGTCTAGAAGCACACTTAAACCATATCTGCAATAGACCATACTCCCTGGAGGAAATCACATAAAATTTATGCTGATTATTTGAGAGAAAACACAGAAGAAGATCAAATCTGCGGTTGTACCTGTGGCACAACAACACAGAAATCAGCGAATCTGTGGCACAACAACACAGACATCAGCGAATCTGTGGTTTGTATCTGTGGTGCAACAATACAGACACCAGAATACACACTGCAGGACAGTCCATAGAATGATGTCTGGTCAACAGGAGTGTCTGTGCAGAATAATTTGTAGAGAATCTAGAACAATCTAAAACCCTAAAACAAACCATGCTATAAAATATATTTTCAACAAAAATTGGTTGCATATACTATCCCATCAACCCAGCATTTCTTGGCTATAGTTATTTTCTGGATAATATAATTATGTTCAGTAGTAACCCATTGCTTTCTGAATAGTCTGAATGCACAGTTCCTGCAGTGGGATTTGAACTTGGTATTTTGGCTATCACAGGAGCGATCTGTGCAACGGCACCACAGAGCCAGACTGCGATATACATGACCCATATCTTAATATAATAATTGTTATATAATAATAATTGATTGCATCAGAAGATATTGGTAAGATTTCTCTAATGTTCTTGTATTTCTTCAGACTACATCTATCAATGAATGCAATAACACAAACATCACATTCATAAGGTTTTTTTTATTGTATGTTTTCTTCTGTGCCTTTTACAATATCAAAAGCAACAATAGCAAATCATACATCACAAACATCACATTTCTAAGTTTTTATTCTCCAGCATGTGTTTCTACTCTGAGTCTGAAGACGTTCATTTAAAACAACATCTACTTCACAAACATCATATTTGTAAGTCGTATCTTGAATATGTTGATCTAAGTGTCTCATCAGTTTAATAAACTGAACAAATCTTCTGTTACAAACATCACATTTGTATGTTTCATTTCCTGTATGTATTCTTCTGTGTTTCTGAAGATTACAAATTCGAGTAAATCCTACACCACAAACATCACATTTATAAGGTTTCTCTCCTGTATGTGTTCTTTTATGACTATTCAGGTTACTTTTTTGAGTAAATTCTACACCACAAACATCACATTTGAAATGTCTCTCTTTTGCATGCGTTCTTTTATGCATTTGCAGATTGCTACTGATAGTAAATCCTATGCCACAAATATCACATTTATAAGGTTTTTCTCCTGTATGTGTTCTTCTATGTGTCTGCAGATTGCTAATGACAGTAAATCCTAGACCACAAAAATCACATTTATAAGGTCTCTCTCCAGTATGTGTTCTACTATGTTTCTTCAAACTGCTATGGGCAGTAAATCTTACAGCACAAACATCACATTTATAAGGTTTCTCTCCTGTATGTGTTCTTTTATGGCTCTTTAGGTTACCTTTCCGAGTAAATCCTACACCACAAATATCACATTTATAAGGTTTTTCTCCTGTATGTGTTGTTCTATGTGCCTGCATATTTTTATTAGCAGTAAATCCTAGACCACAAACATCACATTTATACGGTCTCTCTCCTGTATGTGTCTTACTATGTTTCTGCAAACTCCTATTGAAAGAAAATCCTACACCACAAATATCACATTTGTAAGGTTTCTCTCCTGTATTTACATTTGTATTTGTCCTCGTGTTATCAGAACAAGTAGATTCCAAGTTGCAAACATGACACTTGCCAGACTTTTCTCCTCCATATTTGTTTCTGTATGTTCTTAAGCTAACAAGTTTATTCAAACATACTCCAGAAACATCACATTTCTCCACACTCTCACAACTTTCACTACACACAGAATCTCTACAAACTTTCTGAGAAACACAGAATTCATTTTCTAATAGTTTACTACATTCTCCATTATTGACAGTCAGATTGTCTTCATTCTGGGAAATCTTACCATTAACATTGTCAACCTTGACCTGATGTTTCCCGACTGTCACTAAATATTTTAAGTTTTTCAGTATCTTCTGTCTTGATGTCAAACACAGATCTCCACTCTTATTTCCTGCTTTTATTACTGTGTTTCCTTTGTTTTCATGAATAATCTCAAAATCCCCTGTCTTATCTGATGTATTCTTCACATTTCTTATATTATCCGATAATCTCTCCAAACCTTCAGTCACATCTCTGGTGTTCTCCTCAATGTTTCTAACATGTTCTGGAAGATTCTCTGAGAAAACATCAGATTTTACAAGTTGTGAATGTTGAACACTGTATACACTTTCTATTTGTATTTTCTGAACATCATCCTGAGAGTTGGTGAAGTGTTCCAATGTGTCATCACTGATCTCTGAAATATACAAACAATGACAAGTCATGAAATGTATATTGTAATAAATATTATTTATTATATACAACACAAATATTATTAATTACATATAACATAAATGATTTAGATTATAATAATCGATGACATAAACAAAATAAGTCAATGTTAGCTTTCTTTTTATATATTTATCCTCTCACACCCTCTTCTTCCTTGTCATGCTGCCCTATCTTTGCTTCTTCCGTCATCCATTTACTATTGTCCTTCTCCCCTTTTCTTTCCTTCCTATCACAACCATGTTTGTCTCTATGTTCTTCTTCAGCATTTATTCTCAAACTCCAGCTGGATCTCCCTTGTAGCAGGATCATGATCCTACTAGATTTTAAGCAGGATGTTGTCCAGAGAATGGAAATGTGTTGTGTCGCCGTTTTATTTGCGCCAATGTCCTGACACATCCATCTTCGGTGGGTGTTTCTATGTAAGATTATTTACTGTGGTCTTTTGTGTATAGAATACTATGTTTGGCATACAGGTCTGTGGAATACCATGTTTGGCATACAGGTCTGTGGAATACCAACGGATAAAAGTTCTAGTGTCTGGTAATAACCATAAACCGAAAATGGGTGAATGCGGTAACACAGGGCAAATACTGACAAAAACATGCTTGCCATCATTATATAAAAGTGTTGTGTTCATAGACAATGAAATCGGCTAATTTTTCAGAACTAATGTTGGTGCTCGACAGGGATGCTTACTTTCAGAACTAATGTTGGTGCTCGACAGGGATGCTTACTTTCACCAACACTAACATCTACCTAGAAGCACTCATGAGGGAAGTGTTAGGGAAGTTCCATTCAACAAAACTGATTGGAGGTTGCCAAATGTCTAATCTCTGCTGCACTGATGACATTGATTTGATGATAATAACAGAGGCAGAACTATAAGAGTTAACAAGACTGGAAATATCTAGCAAAAAACTTGGCACTGAGATCAATGCAGATAAGAGTAAAATGTTGATGAATAGGAGTAAAATTTTGATGAATAGGAGTAAAGTACTAATTTAATCCCAACCAATATAAATAATAACAATCGAAGGCTTGAGTAGGTTTATATGTGTTTAATTTTCTGGGAGACCAGATTAGTGGTGATGGTGATTCCACAGCTGAAGTTAAGAAAAGACTGACCTTGGTCATGGCAAGATCATTAACCACTATTTGGAAAAGCAGGATTACCACCAGTGTTAAGATTAACATATATAAATCTTTGGTTCTGTCAATATTCCTATATGGCTGTGAGACATGGACTCAAATTATTACTTGTGATGGATGAACAACAAGAACCTGTGTACTAATGTAGGATATTCCTTTGTCTTTGATGATGATTACAGAGTCATCACAGAACATGTCAGAATAATATCACATTACACATCACAAATATGTGACAGAGAAAATCACAAACATACTTACCATCTTTATTAAGTCTACATAGATCAGGCTGCTTGACATCATGGCATTCTGTCATTTTCCCATTAAAATGTTCATCCTGACTGAACTCCATTTTGACAACATCATTATTGAACATCTCTTCTACATAGACCAATAGACCTGAGCAAGACAACATCAACAAACCGAAGAGAAAGGAACATGTTTGACTGAGGTTGTTTAGAAGCAGACTTACATCAAATCTGCAATAGATCATGATCCCTGTAGGAAATCACACGAAATTTTCGATGATTATTTGAGAACAAACACAGAAGATCAAATCTGCATCAATGAATCTGCGGCTTGCATCTGTGTTGCAACAACACAGACATCAGTGAATCTGCAGTACAACATTACAGATACCAGAGAACACACTACGGGCTGGTCAGAGAATGTTGTCTGGTCCATACAATTGTCTATGAAAATAATTTGCGGGAAACCTAGAATAATCTAAAACCCTAAAACAAACCATGTTATAAAAAACATTTAAAATACAAGTTGGTAGCATATACTATCCCATCAACCCAGTATTTTTTGGGGGCTGTAGTGATTTTCTGGAAAATATAATTACATTCAGTAGTTTGCCATTGTTTTCTGAACAGTCCATTTGCATAGTTTCCTGCAGTGAGATTTGAACTTGGTATTTTGGCCATCACAGCAGCGATCTGTGCCATGGCGTCACAGAGCCAAACTGCGTTATACATGACCCATATCTGATTGGATGTATAATAATTGATTGCAGCAGAAGACAGTGGTAAGATTTCTCTAATGTTCTTGTATTTCTTCAGACTACATCTATCAATAAATGCAATAAAACAAACATCACATTCATAAGGTTTATTTACTGTATGTTTTCTTCTGTACCTTTTACAATATCAAAAGCAACAATAGCAAAACCTAATCACAAACATCACATTTCTAAGTTTTTATTCTCCAGCATGTGTTTCTACTCTGAGTCTGCAGGCGTTCATTTAAAGCAACTTCTACTTCACAAACATCATATTTGTAAGTCGTACCTTGAATATGTTGATCTAAGTGTCTCATCAGTTTAATAAACTGAACAAATCTTCTGTTACACACATCACATTTATATGTTTTATTTCCTGTATGTGTTCTTCTGTGTTTTTCAAATTCAAGTAAATCCTACACCACAAACATCACATTTGAAATGTCTCTTGCATGTGTTCTTTAATGCATTTGCAGATTGCTACTGATAGTAAATCCTAGACACAAAAATCACATTTATAAGTTCTCTCTCTCCTGTGTGTGTTCTTTTATGGGTCTTTAGGTTACATTTTGAGTAAATCCTACACCACAAATATCACATTTATAAAGTTTTTCTCCTTTATGTGTTTTTCTATGTGTCTGCAGGTTTTTATTGGCAGTAAATCCTAAACTACAAACACGACATTTGTAAGATCTCTCCTGTATGTGTTTTACTATGTTTCTGCAAACTCCTATTGAAAAGAAACCCTACATTACAAACATACATCAAATTTGTAAGGTTTCTCTCCTGTATGTGTTCTTTTATGGCTATTCAGGTTACTTTTTTGAGTAAATTCTACACCACAAACATCACATTTGAAATGTCTCTCTTTTGCATGCGTTCTTTTATGCATTTGCAGATTGCTACTGATAGTAAATCCTACGCCACAAATATCACATTTATAAGGTTTTTCTCCTGTATGTGTTCTTATATGTGTCTGCAGATTGCTACTAATAGTAAATCCTAAACCACAAAAATCACACTTATAAGGTCTCTCTCCTGTATGTATTCTAGTATGTTTCTGCAGACTGCTATGGGCAGTAAATCCTACACCACAAACATCACATTTATAAGGTTTCTCTCCTGTATGTGTTCTTTTATGGCTCTTTAGGTTACCTATTTGAGTAAATCCTACACCACAAACATCACATTTATAAGGTCTCTCTCCAGTATGTGTTCTTCTATGTGCCTTCAGATTGCTACTGACAGCAAATCCTACCCCACAAACATCGCATTTATAAGGATTTTCTCCTGTATGTGTTCTTTTATGGCTCTTTAAGTTATCTTTCCGAGTAAATCCTACACCACAAACATCACATTTATAAGGTTTTTCTCCTGTATGTATTTTTCTATGTGTCTGCAGATTTTTATTGGCAGTAAATCCTAGACCACAAACATCACATTTGTACGGTCTCTCTCCTGTATGTGTTTTTCTATGTGTCTGCATATTTTTATTGGCAGTAAAACCTAGACCACAAACATCACATTTATAAGGTCTCTCTCCTGTATGTGTTTTACTATGTTTTTGCAGACTCCTTTTGAAAGGAAATCCTACACCACAATCATCATATTTATAAGATTTCTCTCCTGTATTTACACTTGTGTGTGTCCTCAGGTTATCAGAACAAGTAAATCCCAAGTTGGAAACATGAGAAGTGTCAGACTTTTCTCCTCCATATTCCTTACTGTATGTGTTCAATCCAGCAAGTTTATTCAAACCTACTCCAGAAACATCACATATCTCCAGATTCTCACAACTTACACTACACACAGTATGTCTACTTTCTTTCTTAGAAACACAGAATTCATTTTCTAACAGTGTGCTACATTCTCCATTATTGACAGTCAGATTGTTCTCATTCTGGGAAATCTTACCATTGATATCTTCAACCTTGACCTGATGTTTCCTGACTGTCACTAACTCTCTTAAATCATTCAGTTTCTGTTCTCTTGATGTCAAACATAAATCTCCATTCTTGTTTTCTACTTTTATTACTGTGTTGTCTTTGTTTTCATGATCCATCTCAAAATGTCCTGTCTCATCTGATGTATTTTTCACAATGTTTCTAATATGTTCTGTTTGTCTCTCCAAACTTTTAATCACATCTCTGGTGCTTTCCCCAATGTTTCTAACATGTCCTGCAAGATTCTCTGAGAAAACATCAGATCTTACAAGTTGTGAATGTTGAACACTGTATACACTTTCTATTTGTATTTTCTGAACATCATCCTGAGAGTTGGTGAAGTTTTCCAATGTGTCATCACTGATCTCTGAAATATACAAACAACGAACTAGTGACAAGTCAATGAAAATGTATCTAACAAATATTATAAGCAAATGACACAATTTATTGAAGCTCTCTGTGTTTTATCCTGATTTATAACTGAATGAAGAACAAAGAGGAAGAAAACAAATATTATTAATTATATATAACATAAATGATTTACATTGTAACAATCTATGTTATGTTATGTTCCTCCAGGACCATAGGTGGCGCATAGGGCAGAAACCATAGCCTTCCATTTCTGTCTTTGTGTTGCCAGGTCTTTCAATTATTGCGTGTTGTTTAGGTTCATTGACATGCCTTCTCTATTAATGGTTCTTCGTAGAGTTTCTCTAGGTCTCCCTCTTCTTCTTACTGCAGGTGGTACCCAATATAGTGACTGCTGGGGAATTCTTAGGCTGTTCATTCTGAGAACATGGCCGATGTAAGTCCAACGCCTTTGTCTAATGAAGGAATATATATAGGTTTGTTTGCTTTCCTTTCTTATGTCAATCTATGACATAAAGAAAATAACAGTCAATGTTTGCTTTCTTAATCTGTATTCATCCTCAAACTTCTGCAGATTAGTCAAATGTAGTATATAGAACACAATGTGCTGTTTCATGGTTTACAGGTTGGTTGCAATATTTGCATCCCTTGACCTGACACATCTGAATACAGCATGACTATATGGTCAATTAATCTTAAATATGGAATGGTGTAAGCAGCACATCCCTAACCCTTCTTAAAGATCTCTTACATAGTACTTGGTAGATTCCAATGTTGTTATTCTTTGTAATTTACTTGGGCCCCGGCAACAGACAGGCAAATGTTGAGTTCTTTGTTCTGTTTATGATAAAGTTTTATTTTTTTCTATGTGGCAAAAACCTGAACCTGGTAAACTTTTGGAATAGCAGGATTAACTTATATAAATCTTTGGTTCTGTCAATATTCCTATATGGCTGTGAGACATGGACTCAAATTATTATTTGTAATGGATGGATGAACAACAAGAACCTGTGTACTAATGTAGGATATTCCTTTGTCTTTGATGATGATTACAGAATCATCACAGAACATGTCAGAATAAGATCACACTACATATCACAAACATATCACAGAGAACATCACACAAATGACATACTTACCATCTTTTATAAGTCTACATAGACCAGGCTGCATACCTTCCTGACTTTCTATCATTTTCTCATTAAAACATTCATCCTGACTGAGCTCCATTTTGACATTTTCATTGTTGAACATCTCTTCAGAGATCTGAAACAATAACAAACATATCTACTAGTTTCCTCCTGTATAAACCAACAATGCTAATCTTCCAGTTTAACAAATTACTATTCATACACACTTCCACTGATTGGATCTAAGAGTGACCACATGGGATGGTCAAGTTAGTAGGGACCATTGCAGAGAAGCAATAAGGTTGGAAGAATATAGGACATTCCTTAATTTTTTTGCATAAACACAAATGTGTCATGTGACGTATTCCTTCCAGAACGTTGTCTTCCCAATGAACTCTCTGAACCTTTCTCTGTCTTGGGCAATGTGGCTTGAATTTTCTAGCGATGTATTCATCTGTTCTGTTCAGGATATAGCCAGACAGAACCAACACTTTTTGGATGTGGTTTTTTTGGCAATATTTAATGTTCAGCAGTCATTGCTTTCTGAATCATCCACAACTATCTATGGCAGAATTTGAGCCTGGCACCTTGGCCATCAAAGATGTGCTCTTTACCCCAATACCACATAGTCAGACATTTGAAGATATTAACCGTCTACGTATAAGACACAATACCACAGAGTCAGACATTTGAAGATATTAACCGTCTACAGTATAAGACACAATACCACATTACATTCTCTTTGTACTTTTAGGGAATTCTATCTTATTCTTATTCTTTTGCATTCGTTCATAAACTCCTGCAGATCAGCAGGATGATGTCAAAAGAATGAATTGCATTGTGCCATAGTTTACAGCATTGCTGCAATATCTTCACCTTTCGGCATGACACATTCGATTTCAGTATGGCTTAAGGGTACTTTGACCATAAATGGGATGGAACTGCCAACTCCACCCCATAACTGCCGTAGTCACCTCTTATGACATACATGGAAGGTAAACAGAGTTGCTATTTTTTGCGCTCTTATCGGATCCTGACAACACACAAGCATTTTATCTTGTGTTTTATCTTCCTCCATTAGATGTTGATAACTATAATATTACATTTTATCTTGTGTTTTATTCCCCCCCCCCATTAGATGTTACTAACTATAATATTACATTGACAGAGTCTAAGATATACTACCTCTGCTCTTTCAAAAAACCTTTCCCTCCCAATAAATATATATTTCCCAGTTACTATTGTATTTGTGATTGACATCACATGAAATTCTAAGAAACATCCAACTGAAGAGGCAGATAAAAAACATTCTGTCTGAAAGGGCAGAAAAGCAAACTTCCAGTTGTCCAACTCTGGTTGTGTTTGTACCTGCTACAATATAAAATAATATGCTAGAATTGGAATTTAAAGTCATCTCTGCACACATCAGAGAGATGTAACACAGATCTAAGACTTGTCATCACCATATCTGTACACATCAGAGAGATGTAACACAGATCTAAGACTGTTGTCATCACCATCTATGTACACATCAGAGAGATGTAACACAGATCTAAGACTTGTCATCACCATATCTGTACACATCAGAGAGATGTAACACAGATCTAAGACTGTTGTCATCACCATCTATGTACACATCAGAGAGATGTAACACAGATCTAAGACTGTTGTCATCACCATCTCTGTACACATCAGAGAGATGTAACACAGATCTAAGACTTGTCATCACCATATCTGCACACATCAGAGAGATGTAACACAGATCTAAGACTTGTCATCACCATATCTGTACACATCAGAGAGATGTAACACAGATCTAAGACTTGTCATCACCATATCTGTACACATCAGAGAGATGTAACACAGATCTAAGACTGTTGTCATCATCATCCTCTGTGATGGACAGCTATTATTAAATTTTCTGCAGTATTACTGCTCATGTCAACAGTATTTTGATTTCCACCATTTAAATTTTATTCATCTTTTATTTGCAGGGGGGGGGGGATGAAGAAACAAGCTACAAACTATTTTTTTATAACTACAAACTCGTCATTTAAATCAGACCTGTTTGTAATCATTATCATTGTCATCTTTATAAGAAATAGAATGTGGCAGCAAGCAGCGGTTCTCAGTAGTATGGAGAAGAAATTGTCTTTTCCTCTTCTGCATTCGCAAACTCCTGTATATTGGCAGGATGTAATCGGTAGAGTGGAATGCACTGTGTCATGGTTTATAGCTTAGCTATGATATTTGCAATTTTTAGCTGACACATCTGACTTTGGCTTGGCTTCTGGATCACTTTGACTCTATATGGGATGGGACAGCCAACCCCAAAAGCTATGTGGTGCTCTACAAGGAAAAAAAGGCGCAGAGGAGAAATACAGCAACTCAACAATGGAGATTAGTTAGAAAGTAAGGGGTAGAAATAAAAAAATCATCTAGAGTATTCATACCATGCCCAAGGATCTTTGTGGCTAAAATAGGGCTTATTAGCAATTAACAAACTCATAATCAAGGACACAACTCTGAACTGAATTTCAAAAGTGGATGTAACATATGGTCATCATCACTTTTTATGGGGAAAAAGTGTGTATGTGCACGTGCAGGCATGTGTGCAACATACTAAAAAAGGCATGTCAAAGACAAATCAAGCTGGAAGCAGGGTATACAAGCAAGCATGGATTGAAAAGACTAGATGCATGCCAAAGACTTATCTAGTTGGAAACAAGTTATACAAGAAATTATGGATACAACAGACTAGAAGAGACACGCCAAAGATAGATGGGAGAAAAAGTAGAAGTAGCTTCTTGCTAAAGCTTCAACCTTTGTTTCAAGATTGGAATGCCAATCAAAAGTAGGCATAGAAAGAATAGAGAACATGTTGAAAGAGCTTCATAGATGGAGTTTGTTAATGACCTATGCACTCCTGTGTGATAATGGTAGTAGGTAGATCAAAGTTATTTTACTGTAACATCAACAAACTAAATAGAAAAATATTTTATTTATGAAATAAATTAAAATATTACATTACCTGATTAAACTCTGTTATTTCTTGTTTTATTTCTGTTCTGACTGAATAAATGTTCTCCATGTCACTTTAGTATATCAATGTTCATAATTTGATTGAAATCAACTTTCAGTAAGTCTGAATTGTTTATGAAGTCCGAAAGTCAAGTCACACATCTACTGTCATTCAAGAATCAAAGCATGTGTTTTTGAATGGCATAGTGAACATTGAACTCAATGTTTAACTTTCATTTAATATATTTTTGTACAGTAGTTATTGAGTTAGTACAAGTATATGGGGGGGGGCACAATATAATAAATTGTTCAAAATATGTATGCCAGCAGAATTTCACTATATAAACAACTAATATAATGTAGAATAAATATAATTGGTTATTTAAAAAGTATTGATACGTTGGGTATTTTGTTATAAAATGGTATGCTGTCAAGTTATAGAGATTAGAAGAATGCTATATGCAGATGTGTCCCGACCAAATCAACACAACAGCATAAATTGATTACACTGCAAAGATCAAACCACAATATTTAAGCTGTGAACAACACATGTGCAACTGAAAATGAAAGTCTCTTTAGATCAAATTCCTACCACTCCTTTGCTTAGTTCTCAGTCGGTGTGGTCTTTGTCTTTATTCATTTTTTTCCATAATTTACATCATCTGTTTGGTAATTTCGCTTCCATGTGCAACTTTTTTATGTATTTCCTGTTTCTTTCCTTCTGGCATCTCACATCCCCATTTCCCTCAGACACATGGTCACACGTGTCGTGGTGTCATTCCTACTTGTCGTCTTTTGATGTTATATGCTTGTCATCTTGATATAGGCCTTTTGGTTAAAATGTTGATTAGTCCTGTAAATTGTTATTTGTATACTATTGTGTGTATTCTTTCACATCAACATCTGACATCGATAGTCTGTTAGTCATCTTCCAGTAAGACTGCATTACCAGTGTTCAAGGTAAGTACTATGTACAACTTAAAAAAAAACGCCCATAAAAAATTACAATAGACCATACTGCAACAGACAAGGAGGCGCAGTATAACACCACTTTAATGAATGTCCTGCACTACAAGACCTATGAAAACAACTGTTACCACCAAAACTATCCATCAATAACACCCTTTATACAGACACAACACAGATGAAGAAGACATGCATTAACCAGCACATGGAAGAAAGAGTGAAAGCTCTTATCCAGGGATCGGATAAGTAAGTAAATAAGCAGAGGAAGCAAATAAAGTTTACTTGTATAAATTTTCCAAAATAGTTTTAGAAAACAACTTCTAGACGATAGTCTTTACTAATTTAAATTCATTGACACCAATTTCAAGTCCATCCACATAGCAAACATTTGGAAAAACAATAAGTAAATACATCAAACTAGAACTGTTTAACTACAATGAAATATGTGTATTTAATACATTTAACATTATATAACTGTGAAAGCTGCATAGTAACAAAAGCAACCATGAAGAAATTATAACAGAAATAAATGTAAAAATAAATTTGTGTTAACAACAGCAACTAATAATGCTCTTAAAGTTCGTATTATTAAGAGTAATTGTGGCTCCCCATTTCTACCTAAGATACATAAACTATCGAACCCAGGCAGACCGATTGTTTCCGCCCTGTTCTTGCCCCACAGAATTAATTTCTGATTTCTTAGCCTCTTCCATCCTCTTGTCGTATCTCTTACTAATCATGCCCTACACGTAACTCTACCGACTGACTGTCAAATGACAAATATGCGTAAAATAAACACTGCAGTAACTCAATGGCTAACTGTGACTGCGAAAGATGCGGCGTACAATGAACAATGCAGTACCTCACAACAACTCACTCTGAAGATGGATGCCAATGAACAATGAGACAATTCTAAGATCTGTTCTGTGAAAGTACTGACTGAAAGATGCAGATGTGTACAATCATAATGAACTATGCAGTGCTCAACGACTCACTGTGAAAGATGCTTACAATGCAGTACCTCAACGACGAATTTTAGTTGGTTTATTTTAAATATGAATATAGCACTACCATGTATTACAATGCGAAAGAGAAACCAGACCAACATTTGTTACTGCAAATCTAATGATTTTATCAAGGGAGTTGCCATCTTGAAAAATTCACAACCAGAAAGATTTATCTCCCCTTACATTAAGAGTTCAAGTAAATTTAAGTAGGAAGCCAGAGGACAATTTTTAAAAATTCTTGAGACTAACGGGAATTGAACCAGTCCGTTCTACGGCACCAAGTCGCCTAGCAACAATTGCACACGCGTTTTTCAGTACTTGACTAACCGCATCTCCAAAAAAGATGCGATTTCATCAGGCCATTCAAATCGTGCACACAAAGTCACCCGAACGGACCAATCGAGACAAGGACTATTACAACAACAACAAACATCCCGTACAGGTATTGAAATATCCTCAGTAACAACAAACACATAACATAATATCCGTATTAGTTATACAAGGGCCGATAGGTCTTCTTGTAAACATGGATAACATGTCTAATGGATAATTGTTGTTACTGAAGATATTTCAATACCTGTACGGGATGTTTGTTGTTGTAATAGTCCTTGTCTCGATTGGTCCGTTCGGGTGACTTTGTGTGCACGATTTGAATGGCTTGATGAAATCGCATCTTTTTTGGAGATGCGGTTAGTCAAGTACTGAAAAACGCGTGTGCAATTGTTGCTAGGCGACTTGGTGCCGTAGATGCTGAAAACATAATGCGAAACGTAAAAGACGACATGACATATACTGACATGCAACTCTTACCATCGGCGATCAGCAGATCCCAGAAATCAGATAGGTTATGTTGACGACACAGTTCTCTTAACAACAAACGGAGATGGTCTAAAGCAAATGTTACTATCAACAAAAGAACACAATGGGGCGCAAAACCCGTACTTAAATATGAAGAAAAGAAAAATTATGATAACGGATATATTGAAAGTACAACCAAAGATAATATTTGACAATTTTCAACCAGAGGATGTAGCAAATTTCTAGTATTTTGGCACAAACATAAACAGCTCACAAATCACGATAAGAATTGCAATGGCGACATTGAAACTTGCACAAATGAAAACATTTTGTCACTGTACCAGCAGTATAGTCAAACTATGTATGATAAGAACATGCGTATGCCTAGTAGCCATATACGCTTGTGAGACATGGATATTAAATAAAACAGCAGCACAGAGAATCACTGCTTTCGAAATGAGGTGCTACAAAAGAATTTTACGTATACCATGGACAGCTAAATCAAGAAATGTTAATATCAATAAACGTCGAAGATGGCTGGCTCCTTAACAACATCCTAAGAAGAAAGATATGTTTTTTTTTGTCATATTGTGACAGAGGGTAAAAGCTCTGCACATACGTCACAATATAGTGTGACAGTAACCGAAAAGGTCTGCACTTCTGTAAGAGGATGTTCACACTCTATATGGTGTAGACCAGTTAAGTTCTTGGGGATACCTTTAGTGTGACAGAAACAAACTTGTGACTGAAAACATATAGTTGACTGTCTGTCCTGGACAGACTAGTGTGACATATGAAAGATCACCTGCACGTGGTGTCCTGATGAAAGATCTGCACTCCGTTGACAGAATAACAAGTGATGATGCTAGTATCGTCACTTTAGTGTGACAATAGAACAATCCGCATCAGCGTCACAAATAAGTGTGACAATAAAACAATATGCAGCAGCGTCACAATAGAGTGTGACAATAAAACAAAGATGCTTGTCAAGCGTCTTAGATAAGATCATTTCTGGAACCTCTGGTGCTGTGGCCAGGTCTAAATCTGTGGAACTCTTCTTGACATCAAACAATCATAAAGACACTTCTTGTCTCAATATAAGAAGGACGTTTAATATGAACATCATATTCCGGAATAACCACAATCTTCGAGACGAACGTCAGATCATGAATATTCTTCTTCTTCTTCTTTCGTTCACTTGAAACATGTCTATATCTGTAATTCTGTCTCCTTAATAAAACTCACTGTCTTTTGTAGTTCATACAGTGTCCCATAGAGTTTTGATTCCAGTGTTGTTTCCTCTGGCCAATATGTCTGCCTCAGCGTTTCATGCTCAGAACACTCTTGAAGTATATGTTTGGCACTCTGTGCTGCCTGTCCACATGTACACATGGCCGTGTTGCCAATCTTGAACTTTGTATACATGTGACTGCGGAGTCGGTTGTGTCCTGTTCTGAGACGTAGAATTATAACTTGTTCTGGTCTGTTCATAATATGATAGTCATCTTGTGTTGGTGTTTGTGGCTTTCTTATTGACTTGATCGTCTGTTTTTTCTGATGGTAGGTGATTGGTATATCTGGTTGGTCTTCGGCAGCACCTTCCTTAGCCAGTTGGTCTGCTTTTTCATTTCCTGGTATTCCACAGTGAGAGGGTATCCACTGCATGGTTACCCTATACTGGTAAGACAATTCGCTAAGTAGTTTTTTTAAGTCTGTTAGTTTTCCAGACTGGAGAGCTTGAAGCACAGACCTTGCATCTGTCAGGAATACCACAGAGTTGGAGTTCAGCAGTTTTTTAGCTGCCACACTAATTGCCTGGATTTCTGCATCATAATTATTGCAGAATTTTCCTGTCGGTGTTCTGATTGTATCTCTAGGCTTGTGTGGATATTCTATATATACACCTGCACCTCCATTCCTCACAGCATTCTGTGCTGACCCATCTGTGTACACTCTGACCCATATATCCTGTGGATATTCCTCATCCAGGAAACTGAGGGTGACTGTCCTTCGCTGCACACTGTTCTGTTCGTCCTCGCTTAGTATTCCTTTCACATGGGTCTGAATGTATATTGGCATTCCATGGCTTTCACTCCACGGGGTTTGCTCTGGTACAGACCTTAAGGGGCTGTCAACTTCAGGTAGGTCTGTAAGTTGTCTACGGAGTCGTTTAGCTTGATGCATAAAGCTCCTCCTTTTCAGTCGCCCCATTGCTAGATTTTGGAATCTTTCCTTCATTGGACGACTTGGCACACACTGAAACTTTTCTGCTTGAATTAGTACTTTTGTGTCTCTGCGTTCGCCAAGTGTTTGCATTCTTCCCATTTTCTGCATCTCTGCTATGGGTGTTGATTTCATTGCTCCCAACATTATTCTAAGTGCCTGGTTTTGCACTTTATCTAGATCTTGTAATGTGGTGTTTGATGCAGGACACCACGCAGCTGAACCGTATTCCAGGTGTGGTCTTATGCCTTGCTGGTAAACTTTACTGAGTATATTTCCACTGGCTCCCCATGTGGTCCCACTTAGTTTTCTCAGGATAGCTAGCTTCCTCCTGGCTTTTGTTGTTGCTTTGTGTATGTGCTGCTTCCATGTCAGCTTATCATCAAAAGTAACTCCGAGGTATGTGGGTTGTTTGTCTTCTTTCAAGAGCTCTCCATCTATCTTGATATGACCAGCTTTTTGTTTTGGTGAGAGGGTAAAGAGTGTAGTGCTGCACTTATCTGTGTTAATGCTGACGCACCATCTATTAGCCCATAAGGTTAGGGCATCGATAGCTCTTTGTATTTGTTTAGTGGCCACTGTTGCATGTTCTTCAGTGCACCAGATCACCAGGTCGTCAGCATACATTGCCACTTTGATCCCGTGTGGTAGTTCAGCAACTAGGTCATTGATGTAAACCAAGAAAAGTGTGGGTGACAGGACTCCTCCCTGGGGGACTCCATGACGCAGTAGAACCTTCTTGCTCTTGCGACCATCTAATTGTACCCTGGCTCTTCTATTATTTAGGTATGCTTTTACCCATTTGTACATTCTTGAGCTAACCCTGCAATTTCGCAATTTCTTTAGGAGCCCTTCTTTCCAGACCTTATCAAATGCTTTCCTGAGGTCTATCCATGCTGCTAGTACCAGTTTCTTTTCTTGGAAGGCATCCTCAATCTCTTGGGAACCTCTCAAGATCTTCAGTAGAGTAGCACTGTCTGAAACCTGCTTGCTGTGATACCAGAAGGTTTTCACTTTCAAGGTACCACTGCATCCTAAGATTGATAATGCGTTCCATTGTTTTACATAGACAGCTTGTGAGGCTGATGGGCCTGTAGTTGGAGACTGTGTTGCCATCTTTTCCTGATTTGAGGAGTGGTATCATTATTGCTTCTCTCCACGCCTGTGGTACATTACCTGTGGACCAGCTTGTGTTAAAGATCTGCAGTAGCTTTGCTCTTGCTGCACTTCCCAGGTTTCTAATCATTTCATTGGACACTCCATCAGCTCCAGGGGACTTTTTCATTTTCAATTTGGATATTGCATGCTCCAGTTCTCTCATTGTGATTGGTGCCTCCATGACTTCAGGTATAGGTTCACCTTGTCCAATGTTTTGCTGATCATGAATATGAAATGTACAACGTTAAAGCATTAATGAAACGACTCTAATGAATAAGCACGTGTTACGGTATAAACTTAATGAGAATAAGAAAACATCTCATGTTTCAACTCTAATCTCACTTTTTCCAATACTAGTTCTAGACAGCCATATGACTGTACGCCTGGGTTCTGCAACAACCGCCTGTGCAGTTTTCGGAACTGTTTACTTAGGAGCGAAAATTCGACCGCCCGGCTCGGCAGTGGATAATGGAACCTCGTCTACCTACTCCACTCCTAAGTTCCTCCAAACTTCCAGAAACTTTCAACCAATCAAAGGCTTTCATTTCCACAGGGAAAAACCTCTGGCCAATCAGGAATCAATAATCTGGTCTTACGATAACCCCACGTTGCCTCATACCATCTTCAGACCAACCAGAACGCTTCTACCTGGTATGATTCCCGTCTGTCTATTATCTGACATGTTCTTATGTAAACAAACGTTGCACTTGATTGTCGCTTGACGCGTTCTTAGAAAAAAAAAACACGTTTACGTTGCGTGCCACCAGCGTCCGTAGTGACAACATTTACACAAGAGGTAAACATTCAATGTGTGGCAATTCACGCCGTCCATCTCTCGCTTTCTGTGAAGGGTTCCGTAACCGGATACTAGTATTTGCCTTACACTTAGCGTACGCATATTTCTTCTCAGTTAATCTGTCTGGGCTGTCTAAATGACTCTTCTAACTTCCATCCTGGGTATTGTTCTGATACCCGTTTTGTAGCCATTATGTCTAATATTTGGGAAAACATGCCATCTGAGGAGTATTTTCAACGAGAAGCTTTGACACTTAATTGCTTTCAGAGAGATGTAACACAGATCTAAGACTGTTGTCATCACCATATCTGTACACATCAGAGAGATGTAACACAGATCTAAGACTGTTGTCATCACCATATCTGTACACATCAGAGAGATGTAACACAGATCTAAGACTTGTCATCATCATATCTGTACACATCAGAGAGATGTAACACAGATCTAAGACTGTTGTCATCACCATATCTGTACACATCAGAGAGATGTAACACAGATCTAAGACTTGTCATCACCATATCTGTACACATCAGAGAGATGTAACACAGATCTAAGACTTGTCATCACCATCTCTGTACACATCAGAGAGATGTAACACAGATCTAAGACTTGTCATCACCATATCTGTACACATCAGAGAGATGTAACACAGATCTAAGACTTGTCATCACCATATCTGTACACATCAGAGAGATGTAACACAGATCTAAGACTGTTGTCATCACCATATCTGTACACATCAGAGAGATGTAACACAGATCTAAGACTGTTGTCATCACCATATCTGTACACATCAGAGAGATGTAACACAGATCTAAGACTTGTCATCACCATATCTGTACACATCAGAGAGATGTAACACAGATCTAAGACTGTTGTCATCACCATATCTGTACACATCAGAGAGATGTAACACAGATCTAAGACTGTTGTCATCACCATCTCTGTACACATCAGAGAGATGTAACACAGATCTAAGACTTGTCATCACCATCTCTGTACACATCAGAGAGATGTAACACAGATCTAAGACTTGTCATCACCATATCTGTACACATCAGAGAGATGTAACACAGATCTAAGACTTGTCATCACCATATCTGTACACATCAGAGAGATGTAACACAGATCTAAGACTTGTCATCACCATATCTGTACACATCAGAGAGATGTAACACAGATCTAAGACTTGTCATCACCATATCTGCACACATCAGAGAGATGTAACACAGATCTAAGACTGTTGTCATCACCATATCTGTACACATCAGAGAGATGTAACACAGATCTAAGACTTGTCATCACCATATCTGTACACATCAGAGAGATGTAACACAGATCTAAGACTGTTGTCATCATCATATCTGTACACATCAGAGAGATGTAACACAGATCTAAGACTTGTCATCACCATATCTGTACACATCAGAGAGATGTAACACAGATCTAAGACTGTTGTCATCACCATATCTGTACACATCAGAGAGATGTAACACAGATCTAAGACTGTTGTCATCATCATATCTGTACACATCAGAGAGATGTAACACAGATCTAAGACTGTTGTCATCACCATCTCTGTACACATCAGAGAGATGTAACACAGATCTAAGACTTGTCATCACCATATCTGTACACATCAGAGAGATGTAACACAGATCTAAGACTTGTCATCACCATATCTGTACACATCAGAGAGATGTAACACAGATCTAAGACTTGTCATCACCATATCTGTACACATCAGAGAGATGTAACACAGATCTAAGACTTGTCATCACCATATCTGTACACATCAGAGAGATGTAACACAGATCTAAGACTTGTCATCACCATATCTGTACACATCAGAGAGATGTAACACAGATCTAAGACTTGTCATCACCATATCTGTACACATCAGAGAGATGTAACACAGATCTAAGACTTGTCATCACCATATCTGTACACATCAGAGAGATGTAACACAGATCTAAGACTTGTCATCACCATATCTGTACACATCAGAGAGATGTAACACAGATCTAAGACTTGTCATCACCATCTCTGCACACATCAGAGAGATGTAACACAGATCTAAGACTTGTCATCACCATATCTGTACACATCAGAGAGATGTAACACAGATCTAAGACTTGTCATCACCATATCTGTACACATCAGAGAGATGTAACACAGATCTAAGACTTGTCATCACCATATCTGTACACATCAGAGAGATGTAACACAGATCTAAGACTTGTCATCACCATATCTGTACACATCAGAGAGATGTAACACAGATCTAAGACTGTTGTCATCACAATCTCTGTACACATCAGAGAGATGTAACACAGATCTAAGACTTGTCATCACCATATCTGTACACATCAGAGAGATGTAACACAGATCTAAGACTTGTCATCACCATATCTGTACACATCAGAGAGATGTAACACAGATCTAAGACTTGTCATCACCATATCTGTACACATTAGAGAGATGTAACACAGATCTAAGACTTGTCATCACCATCTCTGTACACATCAGAGAGATGTAACACAGATCTAAGACTGTTGTCATCACCATATCTGTACACATCAGAGAGATGTAACACAGATCTAAGACTGTTGTCATCACCATATCTGTACACATCAGAGAGATGTAACACAGATCTAAGACTGTTGTCATCACCATATCTGTACACATCAGAGAGATGTAACACAGATCTAAGACTGTTGTCATCACCATCTCTGTACACATCAGAGAGATGTAACACAGATCTAAGACCTGTCATCACCATCTCTGTACACATCAGAGAGATGTAACACAGATCTAAGACTTGTCATCACCATCTCTGTACACATCAGAGAGATGTAACACAGATCTAAGACTGTTGTCATCACCATATCTGTACACATCAGAGAGATGTAACACAGATCTAAGACTGTTGTCATCACCATATCTGTACACATCAGAGAGATGTAACACAGATCTAAGACTGTTGTCATCATCATATCTGCACACATCAGAGAGATGTAACACAGATCTAAGACTTGTCATCACCATATCTGTACACATCAGAGAGATGTAACACAGATCTAAGACTGTTGTCATCACCATATCTGTACACATCAGAGAGATGTAACACAGATCTAAGACTTGTCATCACCATATCTGTACACATCAGAGAGATGTAACACAGATCTAAGACTGTTGTCATCACCATATCTGCACACATCAGAGAGATGTAACACAGATCTAAGACTGTTGTCATCACCATATCTGTACACATCAGAGAGATGTAACACAGATCTAAGACTTGTCATCACCATATCTGTACACATCAGAGAGATGTAACACAGATCTAAGACTGTTGTCATCACCATATCTGCACACATCAGAGAGATGTAACACAGATCTAAGACTGTTGTCATCATCATCCTCTGTGATGTACAGCTATTATTAAATTTGCTGCAGCATTACTGCTCATGTCAACAGTATTTTGATTTCCACCATTTAAATTTTATTCATCTAACCCAGTGGTTCTTAAATTGGGATATTTGCAGGGGGGGGGGGGTGAAGAAACAAGCTACAAACTATTTTTTTATGACTACAAACTCGTCATTTAAATCAGACCTGTTTGTAATCATTATCATTGTCATCTTTATAAGAAATAGAATGTGGTAACAATCAGTGGTTCTCAGTAGTATGGAGAAGAACATCTGATATCAGACCTGTGTTTTACGTAAGTACAATTGTTGTTACATTTCACGCAGTTAACATATATTGAAACTTGTCATTGTAGACTCAACTGGTATATGTTCAATGTGCTGTAGATTAGTTAGAGATTAGTTAGACATGTTGCCCGCATTGGGAAGACATGCAAACAAAATACCTACTCAGGTCTTCCAGCATCATCATGAAAGGAGCAGAATAGAGATTTAAGATTCTATAGTCAACGATTCAATGGTTCGAACCTCATGTGATGTGAACAATTGAAGACAATTTGTCATCTTTATAAGAAATAGAATGTGGCAGCAAGCAGCGGTTCTCAGTAGTATGGAGAAGAAATTGTCTTTTCCTCTTCTGCATTCGCAAACTCCTGTATATTGGCAGGATGTAATCGGTAGAGTGGAATGCACTGTGTCATGGTTTATAGCTTAGCTATGATATTTGCAATTTTTAGCTGACACATCTGACTTTGGCTTGGCTTCTGGATCACTTTGACTCTATATGGGATGGGACAGCCAACCCCAAAAGCTATGTGGTGCTCTACAAGGAAAAAAAGGCGCAGAGGAGAAATACAGCAACTCAACAATGGAGATTAGTTAGAAAGAAAGGGGTAGAAATAAAAAAATCATCTAGAGTATTCATACCATGCCCAAGGATCTTTGTGGCTAAAATAGGGCTTATTAGCAATTAACAAACTCATAATCAAGGACACAACTCTGAACTGAATTTCAAAAGTGGATGTAACATATGGTCATCATCACTTTTTATGGGGAAAAAGTGTGTATGTGCACGTGCAGGCATGTGTGCAACATACTAAAAAAGGCATGTCAAAGACAAATCAAGCTGGAAGCAGGGTATACAAGCAAGCATGGATTGAAAAGACTAGATGCATGCCAAAGACTTATCTAGTTGGAAACAAGTTATACAAGAAATTATGGATACAACAGACTAGAAGAGACACGCCAAAGATAGATGGGAGAAAAAGTAGAAGTAGCTTCTTGCAAAAGCTTCAACCTTTGTTTCAAGATTGGAATGCCAATCAAAAGTAGGCATAGAAAGAATAGAGAACATGTTGAAAGAGCTTCATAGATGGAGTTTGTTAATGACCTATGCACTCCTGTGTGATAATGGTAGTAGGTAGATCAAAGTTATTTTACTGTAACATCAACAAACTAAATAGAAAAATATTTTATTTATGAAATAAATTAAAATATTACATTACCTGATTAAACTCTGTTATTTCTTGTTTTATTTCTGTTCTGACTGAATAAATGTTCTCCATGTCACTTTAGTATATCAATGTTCATAATTTGATTGAAATCAACTTTCAGTAAGTCTGAATTGTTTATGAAGTCCGAAAGTCAAGTCACACATCTACTGTCATTCAAGAATCAAAGCATGTGTTTTTGAATGGCATAGTGAACATTGAAATCAATGTTTAACTTTCATTTAATATATTTTTGTACAGTAGTTATTGAGTTAGTACAAGTATATGGGGGGGGGGCACAATATAATAAATTGTTCAAAATATGTATGCCAGCAGAATTTCACTATATAAACAACTAATATAATGTAGAATAAATATAATTGGTTATTTAAAAAGTATTGATACGTTGGGTATTTTGTTATAAAATGGTATGCTGTCAAGTTATAGAGATTAGAAGAATGCTATATGCAGATGTGTCCCGACCAAATCAACACAACAGCATAAATTGATTACACTGCAAAGATCAAACCACAATATTTAAGCTGTGAACAACACATGTGCAACTGAAAATGAAAGTCTCTTTAGATCAAATTCCTACCACTCCTTTGCTTAGTTCTCAGTCGGTGTGGTCTTTTTCTTTATTCATTTTTTTCCATAATTTACATCATCTGTTTGGTAATTTCGCTTCCATGTGCAACTTTTTTATGTATTTCCTGTTTCTTTCCTTCTGGCATCTCACATCCCCATTTCCCTCAGACACATTGTCACACGTGTCGTGGTGTCATTCCTACTTGTCGTCTTTTGATGTTATATGCTTGTCATCTTGATATATGCCTTTTGGTTAAAATGTTGATTAGTCCTGTAAATTGTTATTTGTATACTATTGTGTGTATTCTTTCACATCAACATCTGACATCGATAGTCTGTTAGTCATCTTCCAGTAAGACTGCATTACCAGTGTTCAAGGTAAGTACTATGTACAACTTAAAAAAAAACGCCCATAAAAAATTACAATAGACCATACTGCAACAGACAAGGAGGCGCAGTATAACACCACTTTAATGAATGTCCTGCACTACAAGACCTATGAAAACAACTGTTACCACCAAAACTATCCATCAATAACACCCTTTATACAGACACAACACAGATGAAGAAGACATGCATTAACCGGCACATGGAAGAAAGAGTGAAAGCTCTTATCCAGGGATCGGATAAGTAAGTAAATAAGCAGAGGAAGCAAATAAAGTTTACTTGTATAAATTTTCCAAAATAGTTTTAGAAAACAACTTCTAGACGATAGTCTTTACTAATTTAAATTCATTGACACCAATTTCAAGTCCATCCACATAGCAAACATTTGGAAAAACAATAAGTAAATACATCAAACTAGAACTGTTTAACTACAATGAAATATGTGTATTTAATACATTTAACATTATATAACTGTGAAAGCTGCATAGTAACAAAAGCAACCATGAAGAAATTATAACAGAAATAAATGTAAAAATAAATTTGTGTTAACAACAGCAACTAATAATGCTCTTAAAGTTCGTATTATTAAGAGTAATTGTGGCTCCCCATTTCTACCTAAGATACATAAACTATCGAACCCAGGCAGACCGATTGTTTCCACCCTGTTCTTGCCCCACAGAATTAATTTCTGATTTCTTAGCCTCTTCCATCCTCTTGTCGTATCTCTTACTAATCATGCCCTACACGTAACTCTACCGACTGACTGTCAAATGACAAATATGCGTAAAATAAACACTGCAGTAACTCAATGGCTAACTGTGACTGCGAAAGATGCGGCGTACAATGAACAATGCAGTACCTCACAACAACTCACTCTGAAGATGGATGCCAATGAACAATGAGACAATTCTAAGATCTGTTCTGTGAAAGTACTGACTGAAAGATGCAGATGTGTACAATCATAATGAACTATGCAGTGCTCAACGACTCACTGTGAAAGATGCTTACAATGCAGTACCTCAACGACGAATTTTAGTTGGTTTATTTTAAATATGAATATAGCACTACCATGTATTACAATGCGAAAGAGAAACCAGACCAACATTTGTTACTGCAAATCTAATGATTTTATCAAGGGAGTTGCCATCTTGAAAAATTCACAACCAGAAAGATTTATCTCCCCTTACATTAAGAGTTCAAGTAAATTTAAGTAGGAAGCCAGAGGACAATTTTTAAAAATTCTTGAGACTAACGGGAATTGAACCAGTCCGTTCTACGGCACCAAGTCGCCTAGCAACAATTGCACACGCGTTTTTCAGTACTTGACTAACCGCATCTCCAAAAAAGATGCGATTTCATCAGGCCATTCAAATCGTGCACACAAAGTCACCCGAACGGACCAATCGAGACAAGGACTATTACAACAACAACAAACATCCCGTACAGGTATTGAAATATCCTCAGTAACAACAAACACATAACATAATATCCGTATTAGTTATACAAGGGCCGATAGGTCTTCTTGTAAACATGGATAACATGTCTAATGGATAATTGTTGTTACTGAAGATATTTCAATACCTGTACGGGATGTTTGTTGTTGTAATAGTCCTTGTCTCGATTGGTCCGTTCGGGTGACTTTGTGTGCACGATTTGAATGGCTTGATGAAATCGCATCTTTTTTGGAGATGCGGTTAGTCAAGTACTGAAAAACGCGTGTGCAATTGTTGCTAGGCGACTTGGTGCCGTAGATGCTGAAAACATAATGCGAAACGTAAAAGACGACATGACATATACTGACATGCAACTCTTACCATCGGCGATCAGCAGATCCCAGAAATCAGATAGGTTATGTTGACGACACAGTTCTCTTAACAACAAACGGAGATGGTCTAAAGCAAATGTTACTATCAACAAAAGAACACAATGGGGCGCAAAACCCGTACTTAAATATGAAGAAAAGAAAAATTATGATAACGGATATATTGAAAGTACAACCAAAGATAATATTTGACAATTTTCAACCAGAGGATGTAGCAAATTTCTAGTATTTTGGCACAAACATAAACAGCTCACAAATCACGATAAGAATTGCAATGGCGACATTGAAACTTGCACAAATGAAAACATTTTGTCACTGTACCAGCAGTATAGTCAAACTATGTATGATAAGAACATGCGTATGCCTAGTAGCCATATACGCTTGTGAGACATGGATATTAAATAAAACAGCAGCACAGAGAATCACTGCTTTCGAAATGAGGTGCTACAAAAGAATTTTACGTATACCATGGACAGCTAAATCAAGAAATGTTAATATCAATAAACGTCGAAGATGGCTGGCTCCTTAACAACATCCTAAGAAGAAAGATATGTTTTTTTTTGTCATATTGTGACAGAGGGTAAAAGCTCTGCACATACGTCACAATATAGTGTGACAGTAACCGAAAAGGTCTGCACTTCTGTAAGAGGATGTTCACACTCTATATGGTGTAGACCAGTTAAGTTCTTGGGGATACCTTTAGTGTGACAGAAACAAACTTGTGACTGAAAACATATAGTTGACTGTCTGTCCTGGACAGACTAGTGTGACATATGAAAGATCACCTGCACGTGGTGTCCTGATGAAAGATCTGCACTCCGTTGACAGAATAACAAGTGATGATGCTAGTATCGTCACTTTAGTGTGACAATAGAACAATCCGCATCAGCGTCACAAATAAGTGTGACAATAAAACAATATGCAGCAGCGTCACAATAGAGTGTGACAATAAAACAAAGATGCTTGTCAAGCGTCTTAGATAAGATCATTTCTGGAACCTCTGGTGCTGTGGCCAGGTCTAAATCTGTGGAACTCTTCTTGACATCAAACAATCATAAAGACACTTCTTGTCTCAATATAAGAAGGACGTTTAATATGAACATCATATTCCGGAATAACCACAATCTTCGAGACGAACGTCAGATCATGAATATTCTTCTTCTTCTTCTTTCGTTCACTTGAAACATGTCTATATCTGTAATTCTGTCTCCTTAATAAAACTCACTGTCTTTTGTAGTTCATACAGTGTCCCATAGAGTTTTGATTCCAGTGTTGTTTCCTCTGGCCAATATGTCTGCCTCAGCGTTTCATGCTCAGAACACTCTTGAAGTATATGTTTGGCACTCTGTGCTGCCTGTCCACATGTACACATGGCCGTGTTGCCAATCTTGAACTTTGTATACATGTGACTGCGGAGTCGGTTGTGTCCTGTTCTGAGACGTAGAATTATAACTTGTTCTGGTCTGTTCATAATATGATAGTCATCTTGTGTTGGTGTTTGTGGCTTTCTTATTGACTTGATCGTCTGTTTTTTCTGATGGTAGGTGATTGGTATATCTGGTTGGTCTTCGGCAGCACCTTCCTTAGCCAGTTGGTCTGCTTTTTCATTTCCTGGTATTCCACAGTGAGAGGGTATCCACTGCATGGTTACCCTATACTGGTAAGACAATTCGCTAAGTAGTTTTTTTAAGTCTGTTAGTTTTCCAGACTGGAGAGCTTGAAGCACAGACCTTGCATCTGTCAGGAATACCACAGAGTTGGAGTTCAGCAGTTTTTTAGCTGCCACACTAATTGCCTGGATTTCTGCATCATAATTATTGCAGAATTTTCCTGTCGGTGTTCTGATTGTATCTCTAGGCTTGTGTGGATATTCTATATATACACCTGCACCTCCATTCCTCACAGCATTCTGTGCTGACCCATCTGTGTACACTCTGACCCATATATCCTGTGGATATTCCTCATCCAGGAAACTGAGGGTGACTGTCCTTCGCTGCACACTGTTCTGTTCGTCCTCGCTTAGTATTCCTTTCACATGGGTCTGAATGTATATTGGCATTCCATGGCTTTCACTCCACGGGGTTTGCTCTGGTACAGACCTTAAGGGGCTGTCAACTTCAGGTAGGTCTGTAAGTTGTCTACGGAGTCGTTTAGCTTGATGCATAAAGCTCCTCCTTTTCAGTCGCCCCATTGCTAGATTTTGGAATCTTTCCTTCATTGGACGACTTGGCACACACTGAAACTTTTCTGCTTGAATTAGTACTTTTGTGTCTCTGCGTTCGCCAAGTGTTTGCATTCTTCCCATTTTCTGCATCTCTGCTATGGGTGTTGATTTCATTGCTCCCAACATTATTCTAAGTGCCTGGTTTTGCACTTTATCTAGATCTTGTAATGTGGTGTTTGATGCAGGACACCACGCAGCTGAACCGTATTCCAGGTGTGGTCTTATGCCTTGCTGGTAAACTTTACTGAGTATATTTCCACTGGCTCCCCATGTGGTCCCACTTAGTTTTCTCAGGATAGCTAGCTTCCTCCTGGCTTTTGTTGTTGCTTTGTGTATGTGCTGCTTCCATGTCAGCTTATCATCAAAAGTAACTCCGAGGTATGTGGGTTGTTTGTCTTCTTTCAAGAGCTCTCCATCTATCTTGATATGACCAGCTTTTTGTTTTGGTGAGAGGGTAAAGAGTGTAGTGCTGCACTTATCTGTGTTAATGCTGACGCACCATCTATTAGCCCATAAGGTTAGGGCATCGATAGCTCTTTGTATTTGTTTAGTGGCCACTGTTGCATGTTCTTCAGTGCACCAGATCACCAGGTCGTCAGCATACATTGCCACTTTGATCCCGTGTGGTAGTTCAGCAACTAGGTCATTGATGTAAACCAAGAAAAGTGTGGGTGACAGGACTCCTCCCTGGGGGACTCCATGACGCAGTAGAACCTTCTTGCTCTTGCGACCATCTAATTGTACCCTGGCTCTTCTATTATTTAGGTATGCTTTTACCCATTTGTACATTCTTGAGCTAACCCTGCAATTTCGCAATTTCTTTAGGAGCCCTTCTTTCCAGACCTTATCAAATGCTTTCCTGAGGTCTATCCATGCTGCTAGTACCAGTTTCTTTTCTTGGAAGGCATCCTCAATCTCTTGGGAACCTCTCAAGATCTTCAGTAGAGTAGCACTGTCTGAAACCTGCTTGCTGTGATACCAGAAGGTTTTCACTTTCAAGGTACCACTGCATCCTAAGATTGATAATGCGTTCCATTGTTTTACATAGACAGCTTGTGAGGCTGATGGGCCTGTAGTTGGAGACTGTGTTGCCATCTTTTCCTGATTTGAGGAGTGGTATCATTATTGCTTCTCTCCACGCCTGTGGTACATTACCTGTGGACCAGCTTGTGTTAAAGATCTGCAGTAGCTTTGCTCTTGCTGCACTTCCCAGGTTTCTAATCATTTCATTGGACACTCCATCAGCTCCAGGGGACTTTTTCATTTTCAATTTGGATATTGCATGCTCCAGTTCTCTCATTGTGATTGGTGCCTCCATGACTTCAGGTATAGGTTCACCTTGTCCAATGTTTTGCTGATCATGAATATGAAATGTACAACGTTAAAGCATTAATGAAACGACTCTAATGAATAAGCACGTGTTACGGTATAAACTTAATGAGAATAAGAAAACATCTCATGTTTCAACTCTAATCTCACTTTTTCCAATACTAGTTCTAGACAGCCATATGACTGTACGCCTGGGTTCTGCAACAACCGCCTGTGCAGTTTTCGGAACTGTTTACTTAGGAGCGAAAATTCGACCGCCCGGCTCGGCAGTGGATAATGGAACCTCGTCTACCTACTCCACTCCTAAGTTCCTCCAAACTTCCAGAAACTTTCAACCAATCAAAGGCTTTCATTTCCACAGGGAAAAACCTCTGGCCAATCAGGAATCAATAATCTGGTCTTACGATAACCCCACGTTGCCTCATACCATCTTCAGACCAACCAGAACGCTTCTACCTGGTATGATTCCCGTCTGTCTATTATCTGACATGTTCTTATGTAAACAAACGTTGCACTTGATTGTCGCTTGACGCGTTCTTAGAAAAAAAAAACACGTTTACGTTGCGTGCCACCAGCGTCCGTAGTGACAACATTTACACAAGAGGTAAACATTCAATGTGTGGCAATTCACGCCGTCCATCTCTCGCTTTCTGTGAAGGGTTCCGTAACCGGATACTAGTATTTGCCTTACACTTAGCGTACGCATATTTCTTCTCAGTTAATCTGTCTGGGCTGTCTAAATGACTCTTCTAACTTCCATCCTGGGTATTGTTCTGATACCCGTTTTGTAGCCATTATGTCTAATATTTGGGAAAACATGCCATCTGAGGAGTATTTTCAACGAGAAGCTTTGACACTTAATTGCTTTCCTTCAAGAGCGTACAGCAAAACGCTGTAGTTTAGATTAGGGCCGTCGCTCTTACTCGCATATTTCCACAAACGGTATGGACTCATGGAACAGCGGGGTCCATGCTGTTACAATATAGAGAAACATAAAAAGCATGGAAAGGTTAATAGCCGAAGGCAAAGTTAACGGCAACAGAGAAAGAGGGCTCCCAAGACAACGATGGTGTAGTGATATATCAGATTGCTTAAACATGTCCCTAGCTGGGGCAGGTCAACCCACTCAGAATCGCGCTGTGTACAGAGAATCCATACGGAAGGCCACGTTCCGGAAAGAATATGTCACATAATTATGCAATACCGTAGAATAACTGTGTAAAATTCACCATCTAGTTCCATTTCCGAATAGAAGGTTGACTGCAACGGATATCTAACACCCTGTCTCTTGTCTTGGTGGTGCATTCTGAAAGGCTATATCCTGTATATTTCATTATGTTTACTTACCACGTGTGTCTCTGTAAATCTCTTACCCCTTCCGAACTCTACCTTCAAGTAAGGTCTTCTACACATTGTCAATCTATCTATTGTCTGTTCTCTTCTTCTCCTGTAATGCGTCGCAGGATTGAATGACGATCGGTGAGGGCTATTGCACGTTTGATAGCTTGATATACAGTAATATTCTGACGTCTCAGAATGGCTATAACTCCTTCAATCCACCCTTTTCTTGGTTTTCTTCTATATCTTGCAGTTTACATTTACATGCTCTTGCCGCTGGCCAATAAGGGTTCATTCTCGTTAAGTAAGATGCCAAACCATTTCAATCTCTATTTTGCAATATATTTGACCATAGATGTTGCTCCACAGTTCTTGTCCGAGAAATTGTCTTGTAGTTTAATATGGTCCACATAAGATCTTAGGACAGATGTCTCTTATTTTCAAAAACAAACATGTAAATATCAACATAAAACATTCTCTTATATAAAATTATCATCATACCATCACAATGCTACCAATGTCAAACGTGGAAACTAACATCAAAATACAAAAGAAAACTTGTCACAACAGAAATGCATTTACTTGAAATTGTCGGAGTAACAATAAGAGACAATCAGAAATAAAAATATCAGAACACGAAAAAAATAATGTCAATTCTGGATTACATCATAAAACAACAGGTTGAGTGGTTTTCACATGCTTTCAGACTACCATCAGATAATGCCTCTCAAAAAGCATTACTTTACAGAAACAGTGGATACAAAGCAAAGGGCAGACCATGCAAAATATGGATTACACAAATTCGCTCACGTATTCATTAATTTTCCTTTAGCCTTGAAGTTAACGCATAGGTCAGAGGTCAGATCTCTCCAATTCAAAGCTATTCTGTGCAGTTCTTTAATAGTATGTGAATATTGTTTGTTTTAATTTCTCTAAGTATTGTTCTTCTGAGTATTTCCATTGGTCTACCCCTGGCTCTTCTGCCTGTTGGTATCCAAGAGATTTGTGCTGTATTCTTTAATTGTCTGAACGTAGGACATGTCCGATGTAGGTCCAACGGCGTTTTCCAATAACATCTGTGATAAATCAAAGGATAAATGTTCCATTGTAGGGTAACAACCCTAATCAAGACGAAGGAGGCTGGAGTAACACATAAATAACCAAATTAAAACATAAAACAAACTAACAACACGATACAGGGACAGACGAAGTTTCGACAAAAAATCCTTCATCAGGACAAACAAATGACAACAATAAAACAAATCTTACATGGAGACAGATAGGGTTATAATAAAGAGGAGAGGAGGACAATAGCAGATAGATAATGGAGGAAGCAAAGATGGAGCTGTATGGCAGGAGAGAATAAGGTATGGATAGAAGATAGTGGTAAGTGAGGAAGGGAAAGTGGACAAAATAAAGTGAGAAGTGGGAAAAGGAAAGATATAATAGCAAGCAAATTAAAGTAAACTTACCTCAAAGGTGGCAACAGGCAATGAGTATTAGAGACATACAATCATAATGTAAGGGAAGAGCAAAATGAGATGGTACGAGAGATCAGATGGGAGAGAGAGAAGGGGGGGGGGAGAGGCCAAATACGGCAAGAACAGACGAGAAAGATCAAACAGCAGGAGGGAAATATGAGCAGATAACGGTGACGATATATGCAGGTAAACAAGTAAAATATTAGCAGATACCGGTGACGATATATGCAGGTACGCGAGGGAGAGGAGATGGCTACCGCCCTCATTTGCAGAGCCTGTGAAATGTGAGATCGCTAACATCTCACACCCCTACGGCATTAATAAATGCTATGGGTTACTTTACTTTTTTACTTTTTTATATGCAGGTAAACAAGTAAAATATTAGCAGATACCGGTGACGATATATGCAGGTAAACAAGTAAAATATTAGCAGATAACGGTGATGATATATGCAGGTAATCATGTAAAATATTAGCAGATAATGGTGACGATATATGCAGGTAAACAAGTAAAATATTAGCAGATACCGGTTATGATATATGCAGGTAAACAAGTAAAATATTAGCAGATAATGGTGACGATATATGCAGGTAAACAAGTAAAATATTAGCAGATAACGGTGATGATATATGCAGGTAATCATGTAAAATATTAGCAGATAACGGTGACGATATATGCAGGTAAACAAGTAAAATATTAGCAGATAACGGTGACGATATATGCAGGTAAACAAGTAAAATATTAGCAGATAACGGTGATGATATATGCAGGTAAACAAGTAAAATAACTTAATTGAGGTAACGACAGGTCCGAGCTCCTGAAAACGAATGGTCACACACAGTATGGCAACAAAGTTAAAAGTGGACAGTAGAGGCCAGATAAATGGCCCGGGCCATTGTAGCAAGCGAGCCAGCTTAGGAAAACACAGACATGACGAAGTTGCTCACATGACGCAGTTGCCGGAGTGCAAGGAAAACAACATCGCGAAAGAAAGAACAACATGATAAGACAATAGCCGGGAGGAAAGGAAGAACGCAGCGAACACAGAGCAAAGTAGAAGCAGGGGTGTAAAAGCGAAAAAACTAAGAAGGGGGATTTTTAACCATGACTACAACTTAATGACAATAGAGAAAGACAACAGAGGATGAGAAAATGCAGAGATGAAGAGGAAGAGAAGAAAAAGTGGGTGGATAGACGAAAGCCCCGAGACAGAGATACGTCACGCAAGGGAGGAATGTGGGAGTGGGAGGGAGCCCAAAGGACACGGGGAAGGCTCAGCAGTGGAGGGTAGGGCTAGGTAGTTAGTTAGTTGTCGTATCATCATCACTGCAAACTGAACACGTCCATAGTTGCTCCGATCTCTCATTGAGTGTATCCGCCATTAAACTTCTGCTGACAATACAGGTCCTATGCTGGTTGACCATCATTCTTCTTAAAAAAGAATAAATAATAATAAATTGGTATAATAATAATAAAATAATAATAACTAATTTAGTTTGTGAGTTCGTAGATGTCCGAATAGTCCGATGCGTGCACGGAAAGTTCTATTGCAGTGCATGCAGGAGTGCTGAAGGTTCGGGGTAGGAGAATATTCGGATTTTTCACTGCGCTTGTGGATTTCCCGCAGTGTTCTTTCTTTTTTCAAATTTCGTGATGCCAGCAGTGATCTGGGTGTGCCAGGCTGAGCGATCAAGTGCTGTAGTCTCCCAGGAGCTAGGATCTGAAGTGCTTCAGAGAGTTTTTTTTAAGATATTGAAAAAATTTGGAATTGGAGATAGTGGCGCAAGCTGCACCAGACGGTCTTGGCGACTGTAAAATCTGAACAGATTTTACAATTTTATTATTAAATTATTTGTATCTACTCTACGAACTGGCACTAAGCTCACACAGAAGTTACAGAAAGAGCTAGAATCAAAAATCGATTTATTTCAATGTTTCACTATTCTTATCCGTGGGTGAAAACACATTTTTCTAGACCAAAATTGCAACCTTTAAATTTTCCGTGCAATATAAAATCGAATTTATGCGAAAATGCCTTGAAACTGTTTTTATGTCGTAATGAATGTTTGCACTTTCTAAGTGAATTTCAAAGCCCCAGAGTTGTTTAAAGTGCAATATTGTACTTATTATAATGCTCGGCCTAGTTTACTTTCTATATAAAACACAATCTCATGTCTATAGATTGTTTATCACATGATCCGAAATTTTTTAACAAAGTACTTTCCCAAACAAGCTATTTTTAGTAACAGTTTCGCGACTGGGGCGGGGGGGGGGGGGGGGGAGAGGGAGGTTAGTTATTCATCTAAGACCAAAGACGGCACAAAGGGCGTTTTATTGCAATTTGCAGAGGGAATTTCTACCAGTCACTTTTTTTTACTTGTTTACTTAAGGATACTCTATTTTTAGTCTAGCAGTGTTAATTTAAAACTGTGGACTTTTGTGTAGTTAAGACCTTTGCGAAATATCACATTGGACTGATTTGTTATGAAATTCAAATAATTTTCAGTGGAAAACGAGAAGGAAATTCCGTGGGATAAGCCTAGACCTACTAACTATGGCATCACGAAATTCGCATAACTAATGTCGTTTTCCCAGTAGAATTCCGACTTCAAAGGATGTTAATCACTTAATGACTCTACTAACTGATACCGGTAATTATTTTCCTGTTACCAGTATTTGATATTATTGTGATCTCGATGTTTATTTTTCTAGTATTAATTTTTTTTAAAAACAACTATTGTTGTTTCCTTATTATTCGTATACAAACAGAGCCAGTTACTGTAAGAAAGCTCCCATCGAGACCAACTCTTTGGCGAGGAGATGGGGTTTAGTCCAACCAGCAGAGGCTGAAAACAAAGACACCCACATTCGGGTAGGACCACCCACACCACAGTCTTGCCTAGCAAGTAAAGGTGCTGAAGTCAGTGACATTTGGTTAAACGACAACAGGCGCATGCAACAACGAGAATGTCATGCATTATAACACACGAATGTCTATATCTGCATTACCCAGTGGCGTAGCATGGGTCAATGGCGCCCGGACTGGAATCATAATTTTCCGCCTTTGTGACATTAAATAAAATAAGTCAGTGATTGCAAAAGACTAGACAAAAATATTTATTTGAAAACATATTAGGTATATAAATACAAATACATTATCATTTAACATTTCGAGCCTTGGGGCAGCAAAATTGTTTATGACATCAAAATGAATTTCGTCCGTGATATTGTTCTATTGACAAAATGAATTTCGTCCGTGATACTTTGTTCTATTGACAAAATGGCTACATTACTTTATCTTGTGGAGCTCACTGTAGGCCCTAAGAAATTTTTTATTAACTTTGAGAAGCTTCGTTCACATGCTGCAATGCTGATAACTATTGTTAAAAAATATGCGAACCACTATCACGATATTCGGCACGCTACCACCATAGTTGCATTGTTGAATAAACTCCAGAATCTCGAAAGATCCCTTCATAACTTTATCTTGGACTTTTGCTTCAGCTACAGCGACGAAATTGTATAACCTCTTTCTTTCGATTTCAGACTCTTTCACATCGATGTCACTAGGCTCTTCTTCGAATTCACACTTGTATTCTGAGTTTAACACGTTGCTTCGTGTGAGGAAAGAGTATTTAACATCCAACTCATGCAGTTGCTGAAACCTGGCCTTGATTTCTTGTATTATTCTGTCCACTTATTCGATCATTTCTTGTCTTAATTTAATACCATAATTTAAACCAGCATATATCGATGTCTAGATCTTCACAAACATTTTTAGCACAATCTAACGTGTCATTGACCATACCATCATCGATTAGGAACAATTGTAATGCCTGAATTTTCATAGCACAGTGAGTCACATTTAGACCTGTCATCTGGAGATACAATTGTGTATCATTTATTTCACAAAGAACTCGATTCCATAATCCAAGGAAGGCAAAAAATTACAACGACTGGAGAGCAGGAAGTAGGAGCCCAGCGTCTGATTTTCTCACTGCATTTTCTTGTTTATGTTCTGCGAAAGTGGTTCCAGAACTTCAATCATCTCATTATAATGGGTCTTCGTGATCCCTTTGGCTTCGTACATGGGCCTACCTTGGACTCCAGCGTGTTTCAATAAGTCGTTTGACATACAATGTCGGTAAGAACTTTCCAGCGGTGAGTGGAAGACGAAAAATAATTAAAAACTCTATTCATAGTAACTAAAAACATAACTGAGTCCACTGTTATTGACACTGCATGTACTCACACCAGATCCAAAGTATGGTTACTGCAAGCAACATACTGGGCATTTGGATTAATTGCCTTGGTACGCGTTTATACATCAGAATGTATTCCCGACATGACACCTGCATTGTCGTATGCTTGTCCACGACAATTTTGAATATCCAGTCCATCATTTTCAATTTTGTCCAGAATCATTTTCGATTTATCCTCAGCCTTTTTGCGGTTTCAAGAAAGTCGATGAATAATTCAATCACTTGCACCGTGGTCGAGTTTTACATAACGCAGTTTTTGGCTCGTTTTGTTTTTGTGTGAGAAATATGGCGTACTATTTAATATAATAGTGAAGTACTTGGCTTCATTGACTTTAGCGAGTATATTTTTCCGAACATGATTGTCTACACAGTTTATGAATTCATTTTGAATGATAGGTAAGACACACTAAGATTTTTGTGTGTGCATCTTCACCTTTGTGAGATGTTCACAAAGAACTGGGTCGTACTTGGCAAGAAGATGAACAAGTGCTAGGAAGTTGCCTTATTTCCAGTGGCACTATCATCCACAATCTCCTTGTGACTTCATAATGACAGATTTTGTTTGACAAGAAATCTAATAATATCTAGTATATCCTGGCCAACAACTGCCTCCACTTTTGTTCTTCTTTGACAGTCACATTCTGTGCTTCTCGTTGTACCAGCCTGCAATCTTCTATCCAGACATTTCCACTTATTGAAGTTTTCATTATGTTCTTCTCGTTGTACCAGCCTGCAATCTTCTCTCCAGACACTTCCACTTATTGAAGTTTTCATTATGTGCTTCTCGTTGTACCAGCCTGCAATCTTCTCTCCAGACACTTCCACTTATTGAAGTTTTCACACATTTACACACAATGGTCACTTGCCTAGTGATGATCCTCAATAGCACCTTGTCATCTACTGTGTTTGCTTTAGAGAAGCTTTTCTAGCCTTCCAATCCACAGACGGGTGAACACAGACATCAGTGAATCTGTGGCTTACATCTCAAGTACAACATAGACATCAGTGAATCTGTGGTACAACAACACTGACATCAGTGAGTCTGTTGCTTGCATCTCCAGGGCAGCAACACAGAACCAGAGCACACACTACACAACTGTCCTGAGAATGACGTTGGCCGTAAAAGAAAAAAAATAACTGCAAAATAAATAAACCTAAAACATACCACTCTATACATGATCAATAAATTACTGTAATTGATTGATTGTTGATTTGAAACTACTGCAGAAGACAGATGTGTCAGGTCATTGGCGCAAATAAAACAGCGACACAGCGCATTTTCATGCTCTGGACTACATCCTGCTGGAAATCTAACAGGACCATGGCCCTTCTACAAGAGAGATCAGTGGGAGTTTGAGAATGAACACTGAAGAAAAAGAATATTAGAAAGTATAGCATCACAGATTGTGAGACACTCCCATAAGTGTTCTGCTATCGTTCGACCTGCCATCCCAGTGTATGCAAACTCATCAGAGTCCCGGTCAGGTATTGATTGCGTGATATTAGGGACTTTCCTAAAAAATTTCTTTTTCTTTAAAAGTAAAGTATAATAATTGATTGCAGATGAAGAAGACATTTGTAAGACTTGTCTAATTTGCTTGTATTTCTTCCAACTACATCTACCAATAATATGCATTATCTCAAACATTACACTTAAAAGGTTTCTCTACTATATGTTTTCTTATGTGACTCTGGAGATCAGATGTTTGAGTAAATCTTACACTACACACATTACATTCATGATGTGCTAGGCCTACAAGGCTCATAACGGTAATCGCACGGATATCCGTGATGGTTACAATGGAGCGAACGAAAAACAAACAAACAAACATTACATTCATAAAGTTTATCCCCCGTTAGTGTTCATCTATGCATTTTACATTATCAAAAGTAACAATAGGAAATCCTACACACATCACATTTTTAAGTTTTTATCTCCTGTATGTGTTTCTATTGTCTTCAGGCATTTATTTAAAGCACAATCTACTTTACAAACATCATATTTGTATGTTGTTCCTTGAATATGCTGATCTAAGTGCCTCATCAGTGTAATAAACTGAACAAATATTCGGTTACAAACATCACATTTGTAAAGTTTTTCTCCTGTATGTGTTCTTTTATGGTGCTTTAGGCAATCACTTTCAATAAATCCTGCACCACAAACATCACATTTGAAAGGTTTCTCTCCAGTATGTGTTCTTTCATGCCTCTTTAGGCTACAATTGTGAATAAATCCTACTCCACAAACATCACATTTATACAGCTTTTCTTCTGTATATATTTTTCTATGTGTCTGCAGGATGCTTTTTAAAGTAAATTCTAGTCCACAAACATCAGATTTGTAAAATCTCTCTCCTGTATGTTTTCTTTTATGCTTCTTTAGGCTACCATTTTGAGTAAATCTTATACCACAAATATCACATTTAAATGGTTTTTCTCCTGTATGCGTTCTTCTATGTGTTTGCAGATTGCCATTGACAGTAAATTCTAGTCCACAAACATCACATTTATAAGGTCTCTCTCCTGTATGTTTTCTTTTATGCCTCTTTAGGCTACCATTTTGAATAAATCCTACCCCACAAAAATCACATTTATAAGGTCTCTCTCCTGTATGTTTTCTATAATGTTGCTGAAGACTGCTATTGACAGTAAATTCCATACCACAAGCATCACATTTGTAAGGTTTCTGTCCTGTATGTATTCTTTTATGGCTCATTAGGTTACCTTTATGAAGAAATCCTACACCACAAACATCACATTGGTACGGTCTCTCTCCTGTATGTGTTTTTCTATGTGTCTGCAGATTGCCACTGACAGTAAAGCCTAGACCACAAACATCACATTTATAAGGTTTTTCTATTCTATGTGTTCTTGTATGGCGCTTTAGGAGACCTTTGTCAATAAACCCTGCACTACAAATATCACATTTATACGGTCTCTCTCCTGTATGTGTTCTACTATGTTTCTGCAGATTGCTATTGACAGTAAATCCTACCCCACAAACATCACATTTATAAGGTCTCTCTCCTGTATGTATTTTTCTATGTGTTTGCAAATTGCCATTGACAGTAAAACCTTGACCACAAAAATCACATTTATACGGTTTTTCTCCTGTATGTTTTCTTTTATGGCGTTTTAGGAGAGCTCTTTCAATAAATCCTGCACTACAAACATCACATTTATAAGGTTTCTCTCCTGTATGTATTTTTCGATGTCTCTGCAGGTTGCTACTAATAGTAAATCCTGCACCACAAACATCACATTTATAAAGTTTATCTAAAGTATGTTGATCTATATGTCTCTTTAGTGTGCTAAATTCAACAAAACTTCTGTTACAATTATGACATGTATAAAGTTTCTCTCCTGTATTTACACTTATGTGTTCCCACTGGTTATCAAAACAAGCAAATTCCAAGTTGGAAACATAACACTTGTCAGACTTCTCTCCTCCAGATTTCTTTATGTATGTGTTCAAGTTAGAACATTCAGTCAAACCTACTCCACAAACATCACATTTGTTCAGATTCTCACAACTTACACTACACACCGTATGTCTACTATCTTTCTTAGAAACACAGAAATCATTTCCTGATAGATTGCTACATTCTCCATTATTGACATCCATCTTTCCCTCATTCTGGGAAATCTTACCAATAACATCTTCAACCTTGACCTGATGTTCCCTGACTATGAGTAACACTCTTAAGTCATTCAGTCTCTGCTCTCTTGATGTCAAACACAGATCTTCATTCTTGTTTTCTCTTGTCATTACTGTGTTTCCTTTATGTTCATGAAGCATTTCAAAATCCCCTGTCTTATCTGATGTATTCTTCACAATGTCTGTATGTTCTGTTTGTCTCTCCAAACCTTCAGTCACATCTCTGGTCCTCACCTCAATGTTTCTAACATGTTCTGGAAGATTCTCTGAGAAAACATCAGCTCTTACAAGTTGTGAATGTTGAACACTGTATACACTTTCTATTTGTATTTTCTGAACATCATCCTGAGAGTTGGTGAAGTGTTCCAATGTGTCATCACTGATCTCTGAAATATACAAACAATGAACAGTGACAAGTCATTATAAAATATGTTAAATTACAAAATAAAATTTGTTCATACTGATTACATGCATTACAAAATTGTATATAATCTTTCCGTATTGTTGAACTTCTATATAATTATATTTTAGCATAAGCAAGAAAAAACTTTTTCTGTTTCAAAATTTGATTCAAGAATAGTAAAATAAGAACCAACAGTATAAAAAAAGCTTTTATTTCTATTCTTATTAATATCTAAATAATTTAAAATGTTTTTTTTTACACACATCACAAATTTCTTCCACTGTAAGGCTTTCACGAACATACATATCAATATTTTTTAATTTCTTTTAAAATGTTTTGTTTTCATCATATAATTCTTCATTACTAATTTAATTTATTTTTCAAAAAGTCTTTTTTCTAACTTAACTGGAATCTTTTTAGCTACTTCTTTCTCGCTACAATATGCCGTTAATACTTCATTTATTGCTTCATAATCAATATTTATTTTAATTTTATTATCTTTCTCAAATTGTTTAACTGTTTTCTTAAATTCAATTATTTTATCTAACAGAGAATTTTATGGTAAACAGCAGAGACACAGAAAACCAGACTAATATCATGATGAATGGACATAAGCTTGAGGAAGTGAATACCTTCAAATACCTCGGATCCAGTCTATGCAGCGATGGTAAATGCAAAGCAGAACTAAAAATAAGGCTGGAGATGGCTTTAGCGTCCTTGTCAAGGCTAACTGTGATTTGGAAAAGCAACATCAGTGTTGGAGTAAAAATCAAACTGTATAATTCGCTGGTGCTTTCTGTTGTGTTGTATGATTGTGCGAGTTGGACACTCACTGCGGACATGGAGAGAAGATTACAGGCTTTCGAGTACAAATGCTACAGAAGAATTCTACGAATTTCCTATAGGGAACATAAGACCAATGTGTACGTAAGAAATAAAGTAGAGATGCGTGTATGTGTTCAGGAACCATTGCTTTTAATAGTGAAACGACAAAAACTAGCATGGTTCGGGCATGTATGCAGGCACAATTCCTTGTCAAAAACAATACTGCAGGGAACTGTTGAGGGTGGAAGAAGCAGAGGAGGACAAAAAAAGACATGGACAGACAACATCAAGGAATGGACAGGGCAAGATATTTCCACACTCATCCGCATCGCTGAGGATAGAATTCGCTGGAAGACTCTGTGTGCTGAGGCATCCAATGTGGTACCCCTACGACCCTGAAGGGTTATGGGTTTATTGATTGATTGATATATGGGTTTTCAACTTTTGTCACATTTTGGACATTAAAGTCATATTCTCGACTTACATACTGATCAGCTTATACACAGAAATATATGGTAACCAACATGTTCTGCATCATTTAAGGATGTCTCAACTACCCAACTTATAAAGGAGTCTCCACTATCCAACTTCCTGTAACAATTGATATCTCCACTGCCCAACATTTTGTATCACTATCACCTGATGATATCTCCATTACCAAAATTCTTGTATCAACTGATTTCTCCACTAACCAATTTTTTTGTATTGCTTGATGATGTTTCCACTACCTAACTTCTTGTATAAACTGATGATGTCTCCACTACCCGACTTTTTGTATCAACTGATGATGTCTCCACTACCCAACTTCTTGTATCAACTGATGATGTCTCCACTACACAACTTCTTGTATCAACTGATGATGTCTCCACTACCCAACTTCTTGTATAAACTAATGATGTCTCCACTACCTAACTTCTTGTATAAACTGATGATGTCTCCACTACACAACTTCTTGTATAAACTGATGATGTCTCCACTACTCAACTTCTTGTATCAACTGATGATGTCTCCACTACTCAACTTCTGGAATCAACCGATGATGCCTCCACTACCCAAAAACTACACAGATGGTTCAGTAACAAGAGAAACAAACAGGTAAGCATGGTTTCATCAAGCAACAAAATAGCAAAAAAAAAGTGGTGGAGACAACTATGTTTTCTTGTTAGAATCAGTTGTTTCAGGACCTTCCTTGTTGGCTGTTAAAACAACTGTATTATCTGCATATCTAATTTCTGGGATCTGACGTCTTCCAACGTTAAGAGAATGAAAATCTGCATGGGTCTGGTCATCTCTTACATTTCTCATTATGTTTTCTATGATGATGTTAAACAAATATATGGCTAGAGAGAGCATCCTTGTCTTACTCCTTTCTGCATATGGAACCAATCAAATGTTTTACTATTCACTTTTACTGCTGCTTCTTGTTTTTATTTCAGCATTGTAATCAGTTGTATGGGGTGTTCTAGAAATCCCATTTTTTCCATAATTGTCTACAGTTGGTGATGTTGTAATAATATAACAATACATAACCATTTTCTACTTACCGGGTATGTGTTTCCAGTGATTTGCTAAACTTGATTATCAAGTTTCAACTTTCAGATTACAGTTATGCAGCAGTTGTGGCCTATTATTGATTCTAAAGATAAATTTTAGCTCTTGCGTTACTTTGACAGTTCTTTTCATATGTCTTTTACTTTCTTCAACATTCAAGTTTATTAGAACATTTGTAACCTGTGATATAGCTGTAACTGAATTTCATAAAGTGGATGTAACAAATGGTCATTATTACTTGTGATGGAGGAACAACAAGAACTTGTGTACTAATGTAGGATATTCTTTGTCTTTGATGATGATTACAGAATCATCAAAGAACATGTCAGAATAAGATCACACTACATATCACAGAGAACATCACACAAATGACATACTTACCATCTTTTATAAGTCTACATAAATCAGGCTGCTTGACCTCCTGACATCTTGTCATTTTCTCATTAAAATGTTCATCCTGACTGAGCTCTATTTTGACATCTTCATTGTTGAACATCTCTTCAGAAATCTGAAATAATAACTAACATATCTACTAGTTTTTCTTCTGTATAAGCCAACAATACTAATTTAATTTAACACATTACTGTCTATACACGCTTCCTTTGCTGGGATATAAGACAGTGACCACAAAAAGTGGTCAAGTGAGTAAGGACCATTGAAAGCAAGCAATAGGGTTAGATAGAGTGACATATAGGATAGTCAGGTGAGTAGGGACCACTGACAGGAAGCAAAAGGTTTAGATAGAGTGAACACATGGGGTGGTCAAGTGAGGACAATTGAAGGGAAGCATAATGGTTGGAAGAATATTTGGAGACATTGCTTAATTTGTTTGTATATTATAAATGATGGCCTGTCCTATTCAGGTTATAGCCATCAACCCAGAATTTTTGGCTGTAGTTTTTTGCCAATATTTTATTTTCAGCAATTTGCCATTTTTTCTGGAATGTCTGAGTGGTCCACAACAATCTGTGGTAGTATTTGAACCTGGTGCCTTGGCCATCATAGATGTGCTCTTTACCTCAATACCAAAGAGTCAGACTTTTGAAGATATTAACAATCTTCTGTATAGGACACATTACATTCTCTATGTACTTTTAGCACGCAAGTAGCAACCAGTAGTGCATTAATTAATTGTGATACTGGAACATTTTTCAAAACAACTGAAGGAGTTCAACAAGCATGCATATTATCACCAGCGTTATTTAATATATTCTTGAAACACTCCTTGCAAAAGACACTACAAAACCATTGAATAATTTCAATTGGTGGCCATCCTCTGTGCAACTTGCGGTTTGTAGATGGCATTGATCTTTTATGATAATTTTTGTGTTGATGTTTCCAAAGTGGCACCCCTACAACCCTGAATAGTTAGGATTTGATGATGATGATGGCACAAGGTTTATCAGCTTTACAACGATAAAAGACTTTTCATAAAAGACTATCAGACTTTTGGATACTGGTATGGAAAAATATAAATAACAGTATACAAGATAGTTTCAATCTTTTTCAAAGTTTCAATCAAGGTCTTTTTCAAGAAAACATAAGACGAACTGTAAACAAATAGTAAAGGCACTGTCACAAAAGCATTAGACAGCAGAAACATCAAGGGTAACAATGGCATACATATACACAAGTAGTGTTGTAGAGACAGATATTAAAAAAATATGGGGAATGAAAAGAAAAAACAACTATGCCTGAAAATAACATGAACAACAACACAACTACTCACCAACCACATCTAAATAAATGCATGAACTGCTGTATTAAGACCAAATGGGTTAAAGGTAGCAAACTGAATATATAGCAATTATAAATTTTCAAATAAAAATAGAAATTTTCAAGTGCTTTGCTCTCTATAATTCGTCAGGGTGCAAGATTTTATTGCTCTCTATAATTCATCAGGGTGCCAGATTTTATTGCTCTCTCTCTATATCGTCAGGGTGCAAGATTTTATTGCTCTCTATAATTCGTCAGGGTGCAAGATTTTATTGCTCTCTATAATTCGTCAGGGTGCCAGATTTTATTGCTCTCTCTCTATATCGTCAGGGTGCAAGATTTTATTGCTCTCTATAATTCGTCAGGGTGCCAGATTTTATTGCTCTCTCTATATCGTCAGTGCGCAAGATTTTATTGCAGTAACCTGAATGTCACAGACAAATAATCAGTGCCATTGAAATCTATAGCAACAGGAGTAAATGACTTGTGATTAATTGCATGAAGTTATTGGCAGAAATAGTCACTGAGTTTTTTTAGAATCAGTTTTACCAATATATTTCATGTAGTCTACCATAATCAAAAGCGCATTGTGGTGCCCATGTATTCAGGTCACAGCAATAAAATCTTGCACCACTGACAATAAAGGTAGGTAAATGAAAATTGCTATATACTGGAGTTTGATAATCTTAAGCAAGTAAGAACTGCAAGATCACATAACCCTAACCATAAACCTGCAAGATCACCTAACCTTAACCCTACTCAACGATACCTGTTTCAATTACAAAATGAAGATCAATACAGAAAAGTAAGTCTACAGGCAGAGAATTCAATACAATCAACATAATGATACATTGTCAACTACTTAAACAAGTACAGGAATTGAAATATCTTGCAAGCATTTTTGCAAACAGAAAAATCATCATCATCATCAAGTGCCGTCTCCGCAACGAAGGTTGGCTGCAACGTATCTCCAACATCTCCTGTCTCTTGTCTTGGTGGTGCACTCTGCTAGACTGTAACCTGTCCATCGTGTAATGTTACTCTCCCACTTGTATCTCTGCCTACCTCTTGCTCGCTTCCCTTTGACTTTACCCTCAAGTAAGGTCTTCAATAGGGTGTCATGTCTTTTAATGTGTCCAAAGTATTTTATTTGCCTGATCTTTATTTCTCTTAGTAGTTCTTTCTTCATATTAAGTGTTTTTAGCACCTCTTTATTTGTTTTCTTCTCTTTCCATGATGTTCTCCCTATTCTTCTATATACCCACATCTCAAAGGCATCAATTTTGTCTTCTAATTGTTTATTTAGTGTCCATGTTTCTGAGCCATACATTAATATGGAATAGATGTAGCATTTTATAATTCTCATTTTTAACTTGTTTGTAATTTGTTTAGATATTAATAATTTCCTCATGTCATTGAAGGTACTTTTAGCCATTCCTATTCTCCTTTTAACTTCTGTTTCACATCTGCCATCATTTGTGACTATGTGTCCAAGATATTGATACTCTTTTACTTGTTGTAGTTTCTCTCCCTGTATGTTTACGTTTACCTCCTGTTCTTCTGTGTTTTTGCTGATTATCATGGTTTTTGTTTTTTGAATGTTTATATCCAGTCCATATTCATTACTTGATTTATTGACTTGATCTATTAGTCTTTGTAGTTCATGTTCACTTTCTGCTAAAAGAACAGTGTCATCTGCATATCTAATGTTGTTTATTATTTTCCCATTGATCTTGAGTCCTGGTATTTCTTCTATATTTTTAAAGATATTCTCTGTGTAGATATTAAATAGGCTTGGTGATAAAATGCATCCTTGTCTTACCCCTCTTCTTATTTCTATGTACGGTGAGTAGCTGTTTTCACACCTTATTGATGCAGTTTGTTCCCAATATATATTTCTAATCAGCCTGATGTCTTTTCCATCTATGCCTATTTCTTGAAGACATTTGATTAATTTTTGATGTTGGACTCTGTCAAAGGCCTTGCTGTAGTCTATGAAGCAAATATAGATACTTTTTTGGACTTCTATATATTTATCTATCACTAGCCGGATACTCAGTATAGCTTCTCTGGTTCCTTTGTTTTTCCTAAAACCGAATTGTTCTTCACCGACCTCCATGTCTATCTTGTTCTTAATTCTTTCATGTATTATCTTGAGAAGTATTTTAGTTAGATGGCTCATTAGACTTATTGTTCTATATTCTGTACAGTCCACAGCCCTGGGCTTCTTAGGTAGTGGTATGAATATTGATGATGTTAGGTCTTTAGGTATATGTCCTGTTTCGTATATGTCATTGCAAATTTCTGTGATAATATCTACACCAAATTCATTTAGAGTTTTTATTATGTCTGCTGTTATGTTGTCAGAGCCTGGAGCTTTTCCACATTTTATTGAATTTATTGCATGTTCTACTTCTGATTTCAGTATTGCTGGTCCATCATTGTTGTGTATTGTTGGTTTTTTGTTCCGTTGGTCGTCAAACAGTTCTGTTACATAATCTGCCCATCTTGTGAGTGCTTCTGTTTTATCAAATATTATTTTACCATTTTTATCTTTTATGCAGCCACCGCCATTAATAGGATTTTTCTTATTTGTGATCAGCCTTATCTCCTTATGCATTAATTTTGTCTTCTGTTGTATGGACATCTCCTCTATTTCATTGCATTTTGTTTCTAGCCATTGTTTTTTCGCTGTTCTGCACATGTTACGTATCTCCTTGTCTATACTTGAGTATTTTGGTGTATTTTTAGCTTTCTTTCTTTCTGTCATTTTCTCTAATATTTCATCTGTCATCCATGTTTGTTTGTTCTTGGTATTTCTTGTTGGTAAATTTTTACTTGATGTTTGAATACTTTTCTTTAGGCTTTCCCATTTATTGTCTATTTTCTCTTCTGGATTTTCCCTTCTGTATTGTTCCATGCATTCTATCATTAGATGTTCATATCTATTCCTTACATCTATAAGGTATTTTTGTTGTATGTCTGGTTGTTTTAGTGCTGATGCGTCTATCTGTGGTTCTTGGATTCCTCTATTTACTATCTTTTTAAGTTTGACATTTATTTTGCACATCACTGGATTATGGTCAGAGTTGATATCTGCACCTGGGTATGTTTTGATGTTTTTGACACTATTTCTAAATCTATTGTTAATCATAAGGTAATCTATTTGGTTCCTCTTTCTGTCTCCAGGACTTTTCCATGTATATAATCTTCTATTTTCCTGTTGAAAGAATGTATTACATATGATCATATTGTTCTCCTCACAGAACTGTATAAGTCTTTCTCCTCTGTCATTTCGTGTCCCTAGTCCGAATTGTCCTACAATGTTCTTATGTCTTCCTTTTCCTATTTTTGCATTCATGTCTCCCATGACTATTAAAATATCTGTTGATTTTACTGGTTTGAGTAGTTGTTGTAGATCTTCGTAGTACTGTTCTATTTCTTCTTCAGTGTAATCTGTAGTCGGTGCATAAGTTTGTATAATGGCCAGATCAAACGGTTTTGCTTTGATCTTTAGCAACATCATTCTGTCATTATATGTCCAGTACCCGCTGATATATTTTTCTATTTCTTTCCTGATCAGTATTCCTACCCCTCGTTCATGGTAATCTCCTCCTGAATGTATAAAACTAAAATTTTCTTTTCTTGTGTACCCAGCATCTTTCCATCTTGTCTCTGCTATTCCTAGAATATCTACATCTAATGATTCTGCCTCTAATATTAAATTTTCTAGCTTTCCTGATTGGTGTAGTAAACAGAAAAATAGACAACGAATTGAAACAAGAATTCAAAAAGCCAATTATGTAAATCATGAACTTATACCAAAATTGAAACAAAATATCTATCCCGATGGAAACCAAAATGCAAATTGTAAATTTAATCTTGATATCAACATTGTGTTATCAATGTCAGATATGGACACTAACTAAAGAACATAAGAGAAGTTTACTATGTGAGAAATGAGATGAATAAGTATAACAGCAAACCAAAAAAGAAGAGATCATGTAATTAATGAAGAGATTACAAGAACTGCTGGAATAGAGAAAGTAATAAATCACTGATCATGGACAGGCCAAAGCACTGAAAATAGTGGGTTAAATTGGGTGTGTGTATTTTAGATGGGCAACCATGTTTTCAGAATAAGCAATACACTCAGTTCATGTCACAGTCATTACATTGGTCACGTCACATCAATACAATCATGTGGACTCATTGGGAATATTTTTTCTAAAGTGATGCAATTTGACTGCTCCTGTGATATCATTAGCTGTCAACACAGTGACTAATGAAAAACATAGGAATAGTATAATTGTGAGATTTTACATGGATGAATCGGCATGACTACATTGTCCAGCGAATAAATTTAGTCAGTGCATTGTCGGATATAATGCTTGTCTGTGAGGAGGGAGGAGGATATAATGCTTGTCTGTGAGGAGGGAAGAGGATATAATGCTTGTCTGTGAGGAGGGAGGAGGATATAATGCTTGTCTGTGAGGAGGGAAGAGGATATAATGCTTGTCTGTGAGGAGGGAAGAGGAGGACTCTGGGGACTCCTTTAACTGATACCCATGACCATAAACTTATAACACCCGGTGCCTCATTGGGAATCATCCTTATAAAGTGAAACATTTGACTTTTACCATGATTTTCATCAAGATTCTAAATGAAAGATTTCAACCTTTCTTTCAAGACTTGATGGAATACCAATCAAAATTAGGTAAAGAAAATATATATAACAAGTTGACAGAACTTCATAGATGGAGTTTGTTTATTGATGGTCTATGCACCCATGTATGATAAAAGGAAGTAGCAGATTAAAGTTACTGTAATGTGTCATCACAAACCAAATATACAATTATTTTATTTATGAAATCAAAATATTATATTACCTGATTAAACTCTGGTGTTTCTTGTTTTATTTCTGTTCTGACTGAATAAATGTTCTCCATGACACTTTAGTATATCAATGTTCATAATTTGATTCCAGTCAACTTTCAGTAAGTCTGAATTGTTTATGGCACCAGAAAGTCAAGTCACACATCTACTGTCATTAACAAGAAATAAAGCATGCGATTTTGCTTGTTGCAGTCAACATCAGTTGAGAGCTCAACTATTTACCTTTCAATGAAGATATTTATGTACCGTAGTTATTATTGAGTCTGTACAAGTGGAGTCACATTATAACAAGTTGGTCAAAATATTTATGCCATAACATAATTTATATACAGTTAAAACAATAAATAATACAAACAATCAGGAATTTCAAAAAGTATTTATTAAGTAGGGAATTTTGTTATAAATGTTTGTGCTATAGAGGGATTTCATTGTATCAGGATTTTTACAACTATTAGAGGAAGCAACTGAATTGTACTTGAATTCATTTTCCAAAATAGTTTTAAAAGTAAAACTTCTTGACAAGTCTTTATTATTGTTCATTTATAAATTCATAATCACAAACTCAAACAAATATTTCAGAAACTGTCTGTTAGGTCACAGAGATCTCTAGCATGCAATATCAGAATTTATCTGATGCAAATACGGTATATCTTTATCCTTTAGTCCATAAATGCTCTGTATTGTGTGTATCAGCAAAATCCTTTGAAGTTTTTAGTCCATTGCAAATATGTGGTATCAAATTTTAGATATTACAGTAACCTTCTAACTGTCAAATAAGATTTCATTCGAAGGTGTATCTCCTAAATAAATATGTGATATGTCGAATTGTTGTATGTTGTGTCAGTTATGTACAATAGTAAACATCACTGTAATATGCAGCAGTTAGTCTGCCCTTCGGTCACCATTAGACCCCAGGGTTCCTTAACTGTGCTTAAATACTGTATTATGTGAGCAGATATTGGATGAGATGTATTCTGTTGCCACTATATAAGCACCTAATGATATGCTCAACACATATTTATGTAAGGCCTTTATGGGGCCTATCATTTTCCTCTTATGCCAAGCTTGGCACAAAGGGCAGATGTCATAGCTCTCCATGCTTGTCGATCAACAGCCAGTTTTTCCAGATCATTCATTTTCATACCAGCTGTTATGATTTCCATTGTGATAGTTGTTTTCAGTGTTGTTTTTGGTCTTCCTATTTTTCTCCTGCCACTTGGTGACCATGTAAAGACTAGATGTGGAATTCTGTCTTCATTCATTCTTAGTGTGTAACCGATGTATGCCTAATGCCTTTTTCTAATAACATCTGTGATATATTCTTGTTTTGTCTCTTCTCTTAGTGTCTCATTTGACTTAGTCTTTCCAGATTGTGTATGCAATTTTCCTGAAAAATTTGATCTTGAAGGCATTTACCGATAATTTGTTTTCTAAAGATGTAGTTGATTTCCAGCTTCCACACCCGTATGTTAAACCCGAAATAACACATGCATTGAACTGCCGTAGATTTGTATTAATGTTGAGATTTTTTGTCTCCAAATGTTTAAAAGTGAGTTTGCACTTGATGCCAGATCAATTATGGACATAGTTATGAGGTCTATCCATGAAATAATTTCTTCAAAATATTGAATCTGAAGATTCCAAGAAGTTGATTACTGTTAATAATTGCAGAAATAGTAATTCATCTCAGTGCCAGTAGTGATGCTCCGAGTAGAGATCCAGCAAAAAATAATTCTACCATAATTTCTTTTGGCGCAAGTAAGGATAAATTCTTCACTGTGATCTGTGTTCTAGTTTCGAGGTATTACTTAACCTTTGCAGTGTGATTTGACATGCGCAGCACAATTGCATTAGAAATAGTATTTATATTGTGAGTTAGAATTAGAATTGAGAAGTAACTCATCAAACAAAGAGAAGTAAAGATCAAACAAATAAAAAATTTTGGACGCATTAAAAGACATGACACCTTGTTGAAGACCTTACTTGAGGGTAAAGTCAAAGGGAGGCGAGCATGAGGTAAGCAGAGATATAAGTGGGAGAGTAACATCACAAGATGGACAGATTACAGTCTAGCAGAGTGCACCAACAAAACACAGGGGATGTTGGAGGTCTTTTGCAGTCAACCTTAGTTGTGGAAGCATCATCTAAAGTTGATGAGAAGTTCTCAGAAATGCTGGAGTAAAATGAAAAATTATAGAAAAATTAGAAGCAGACAATCAAGATTTATAGGGGATGTGATGAGGAAAGTAAAACTTAAATAGTAACCACCAAAAAGATAAAGGGGAGAAGAGACAGAAGAAGACAAAGAGAGACATTTCTGGTTAGGTCACAAAAAGAAGTCACCAACTGAACTTAAACACAAGAGACAGAGGGTTGTGGAGAAGCCTGATAGCCTACGCCACACAGCATGGCACTTGATTGATCTACCCATTTTGTGACAATTTGCATTGGCCAAAGCAAAGCTGCAGAACCAAATAATGCTCGAGCAGCCGAACTGTCATGCATTACTGTGTGTCAACAGTGATGCTGTATGTGTTGGCACAGAGGTGTTGGTGATATTGCGTGTTGTTTTTTTTCTTTCGCTTGTCATAATCTTAGTCTTACCTTCGTTCGGATAGGCCCCTATATATTTTTTTTCTGCAATGTCTTTTGATGGAATTCAAGAGGTGTTCAATGCCTTTTTTGGTATCTAGAGTCCTCTGATATGGAGTGGATCAACATTGTTTCGCTACTGATCATTTTTTATATTCCTCATAATGTTCTCTGCATAAGAAGTGAAGAAATATGGTTATAGGACAAATCCTTGTTTGACACCTTTTCCCACACTGAACAATCATATATTTACTCACATACTCTTACGGCTGCTTGTTGGTCCTGGTAGCCTACAACATTTTAATGAAACGACTTAAGTGTAGAGGAAAACCCATGTCTCGCTCATGCCAACTTGAAATCAAGGTTTCTGATGTACTCAATTGAAGGACTTACTATAATTCAATAATTATAATAAATGAAACAGCCAGGAGTAGACCAAAGAAACACTCAGACGAACAATACTTAGAGAAAGTGAAACAACCAATATACATACTATTCAAGAACTGCGCAGAATAGCTTTGAACCAAAAGAATTGGAGAGATCTGACCTCTGCCCTAACTTCAGCGTTAAAGGAAAATGAAAGAATGAAATAATAAATGAAACATACATAGGCCTATGGAGATATCAATGTTGAACACCACACATTTCTCTATGATGTTAAAAATGTGATATCTGGTACTTTCAGCGTTATATAAAACTCGCACGTACTACAACATTGTATTTCTTCTTACAGTTTATATTGTATAATATTTGCAGAATGATGCTAATGTTTTGCAATTATCAATTTAAGGGGAGATAAATCTTTTTGAAGATTTTTTTTCAAGATGGCAGCTCCCTTGACGAGTTTTGTAATAATAAATGATTGACTGGTTTATCTTTATAAAGTCATAAATCGCACATTAATACATGGTAATGCTAATTCAGTATTTAAAAATAAGCCCTCCATAAAATCCACAAGTCATTAGAGTTGTAGGGGTACTGCATCACTGCGGATGAGAGTTTAGTTCGTAATAAATAAGTTAGGTTAGTTATGGGATCATTAATTTCCTATAGAGAGAGCATTGCCATAAGACAAATGTGTACGTAATGAATACAATAGAGATGTATGCATTTGTACAAGAACCATTGCTTTCAATAGTGAAACGACGAAAACTAGCATGGTTTGGATATGTATGCAGACATGATGATGATTCCTTGTAAAAAATAATACTTTTCGAAGGGGGAGAAGCACGGAAGGAAAATAAAGATCATATATAGAGAGACATCAAGGAATGGACAGGATAAAATTTTTCTTCACCAACTCATCCACATCATTGAAGATAGAAATTATTGGATGACTGTGCTGAAGCATCCAATGTGGTACTCCTATGACCGTTATGGGTTTATAGATAGATTGATAGATCGGATCATATTTTAACTGGATTACCACAGCCTCCTCTATTGTTGATGGTAAAAAACTCTGATATAGCAAATTTTAACTATTTATCCACGTTTGAAAAAAAAAGCTTGCCTTGTCATAAGAGATACTATCATACATTTTACTAAACCAAAAACCTATCAGATCATGAACTGAATTAGGCCCAAATCTGGTTTAAAAATCATTATCATCATGTGACATATCCTTTCCAGAACATGATTTTTCTTATGGATTCTCTGAACACTCAGCGATTCAGGATGAGTTGACGTTCCACAGCTAGAGACATGCTTAAGCTATCTGATATATCACTGTTACCTTCGTCGTCTTGGGTGCCCTCTTTCCCTGTTGTCATTAACTCTTTCCGGACCAATCGCCAGTATACTGGCTATATACTATGGGTCTACAGGACCAATCGCCAGTATACTGGCTTTGATTTGATATTTTATTACTTCACAAGGCTAACTCTAACCTTGTGAAGTAATCACATACCATCAATGTACTTATATATTCATATTCTGTATCCATTCCCCTTTCCAATGATATATTACACATACACTATTTATCAATATTAGTATGTCAAGTGATACAATAAAAAACACATATAAGGAAATTTTATAAAATTAATTTGGTCCGAACCTAAACATAATCAAGTCCTGAAAGAGTTAACTCTGCTTTCAGCTATTAATCTTTCCATGCTAATAATCATACTCTCCAGTATTCATTCATAGTCTCCTCATCATTGTATTCTAAGTATTCTGAATAGTCACTATTTATAGATTATCTTTGGCTCAATATAACCAACATAGATCTGGTCCCAGGTATAAAGAGTCATGCCTCTGCAAGAGGCTTTACTTTAAATACTTTAATTTGAATCCCCCATTTAACAAACAAGTATGTTATCGATCCCAGTGACTTAGGATGCAGGACCTATCATAAACTAAAACATTATAAAAAACAAAGTTTATGTAGGCCTATGAGTATGACCAGTACAATCTGAAAATGTGACATCAAAAATTGAATAGGGCTATTGATTGATTTACCTGGGCCAGTATCTGTGGAAAAAAGATTTTGTTTTGCAGTTTAGGTCTACATGTTAAATTTGAATAGGCCTATGGTAACTTCTGTTAATTGGATAATACACTATACAATACATACAGGAGACTTGTGATTTCATCACGATGGGTCAGGTTACTCATAACTATCTCCAAAATAACTTCTTCATATGCTGTTTATCCGTTGAAGTCAAAGTCAACAATGACCATTCAGCACAACTGGGATGATGATGATGATGTCTGTGGTGTGCCCGACTGTGACTAATGAGTCCTATGCGTGCTTGGAATTGTCTACCACACTAAGCATGTGTGGGAGTCTGTGGGGCACTGATCAGTTCTTGCCTTTCTTTTGGTTTGTTTTTGTTGTGCAGCTTGATGAATGAGGTTCTCTGCAGCTGCTGCACCATTCTTGATTCTGCAACACCAGTCGGATCTGTCGTGTGCAAGATTCTCCCATGAGTTTGCGTCTATTTTGAAGACAGCTAGTGATGTCTTAAGAATGTCCTTAAAATGCTTCTTCTATCCTCCTGCTCTGCGGGAGCTAGTATGGAGTTCTTCATATAAGAACTTTAGTAGATGATGATCTTTCATGCGGACCATGTGTCCTGCCTAGAGTGTCTGTGCCTTCATCAACATTGTATGTATGCTTGCATCAACATTGTATGTATGCTTACATCAACATTGTATGTATGCTTACATTAACATTTTATGTATGCTTACATCCACATTGTATGTATGCTTACATCCACATTGTATGTGTGCTTACATCCACATTGTATGTATGCTTACATCCACATTGTATGTATGCTTGCAGACTTAGATTTCATCCGCACTTCACTTTGATATTTTATTCCACCAATGGATGTTGAGTGTCTTATAAAGGCAGCTTAGGTGGAAGTGGTTCAATCTTCTAGCTTGTCTGGCATATACTGTCCATGTTTCACAGACATAAAAGAGTGATGATATTACTGTTGCTTGGTAAACTATGAGTTTGATGGTAGTTGTTATTCCCCTTCTTTCCCATATGTTTTTTCGCAGTCTTCCAAATGTGGCACTAGCTTTCGCTATTCTGTTATTTACCTCATTGTTGATGTTTACTTCTTGTGAGATAGTGCTGCCCAGGTGGGTGGAATTGTTGACTGTTCAAAGCTCTTCTTCTTTGATCCTTATATAGAGATTTGTGTTTTTTTTGGTGTTGGTTGTAACATGACTTCCATTTTCTTTGTGTTGATGATGGAACCAAAGTCAGCACATTGATTTAGGATGACCTACATACTGTCTGTAGAATTAGCATACAGTGTACAGTCATCTGCATAGAGGAGTTCTCTGATCATTGTGTCTCGCACCTTAGTTTTGTGACTCACACCTTAGTTTTGTGTCTCGCACCTTAGTTTTGTGTCTCGCGCCTTAGTGTTGTGTCTCGCACCTTAGTTTTGGCTTGCAAACATCGACAGTTGAAAATTTTGCAGTCTATTCTATATCTTATTTATATTCCTGTTACTTAACTTGTTCTAGATGCATCTGTCAGCATGGCAGAAAACATCAGGCTCATCAGTGTTACAGCTAGAACACATCATTGATCCCATTTGTTACAGGCAAATCTGGTGATGATATTCCATCACTGATAATAACAACCATTATGCCATCATGGAACTGTTGACTATCTTGATAAACTTTAGGGGTGGGGGCGGGTGCAGCCAAATTTGGTGAGCACTTTCCACAGTCCATGTCTGTTCACAGTGTCCAACAGTGTTTTTGTGAGATCTACAAATGTTGTAAAAAGTTCCCTTTTGTGTTCTTGGATTTTTTTCATGGAGTTGACAGGCAGCAAAGATCATGTCCACTGTCTTGTGACCAGTGTGAAATCCAAACTGACTTTGAGTCAGAACATCATCTGTTAGTGTCTGTGTAAGTCAGTTCAGCAGAACACAAGCTAAAATTTTACTAGCTATGGATAGCAATGATATTCCTCGATGCGTGTCACAGGGCTGTTTATTTCCCTTTCCTTTGAAACCTCGCCTTTTAATAAAGTATAGGCTACACATTAAAAAATTAATTAGTATTAGATTGTGGCCCCTTCTGAATGAATCATTGATTAGTAGTATTAGGTCATGGCCCCTTCTGAATGAGTCATTGATTAGTAGTATTAGGTCGTGGCCCCTTCTGAATGAATCATTGATTAGTAGTATTAGGTCGTGGCCCCTTCTGAATGAATCATTGATTAGTAGTATTAGGTAGTAGCCCCTTCTGAATGAATCATTGATTAGTAGTATTAGGTCATGGCCCCTTCTGAATGAATCATTGATTAGTAGTATTAGGTTGTGGCCCCTTCTGAATGAATCATTGATTAGTAGTATTAGGTAGTAGCCCCTTCTGAATGAATCATTGATTAGTAGTATTAGGTTGTGGCCCCTTCTGAATGAATCATTGATTAGTAGTATTAGGTAGTAGCCCCTTCTGAATGAATCATTGATTAGTAGTATTAGGTAGTGGCCCCGTCTGAATGAATCATTGATTAGTAGTATTAGGTAGTGGCCCCGTCTGAATGAATCATTGATTAGGAGCTGAACTCACTTATTACAAAATTATTGAAATTCACTACTTAAGGATCAACACTATCATCTAGAAGTTGTAAATCAGAATATGTGAACATTTAGTCTTTGAAGATGTATTTCAGCTCACTTTAGTTCTGCTCACTCAAACAGTTGATGTTTATTTATTTTTGACACACTCACACTTTTTTATGAACTTATGCCAAAAATTGAGGAATAACCCTTGCTTAATTATGTCAAAAATTGTAACCCTTTTCTCTAAATACATTTTTTTTGCAGAAAAGTACAATAAACTAGGATCCTACATGTTTTATTTCATATTTTACAAACATTTTCTAAATTCAAAAAATGTCTTATTCTTCTTCTGCGTTCAGGAATTTTTTTATCATGCTAGATCTTCAGATGAGTTACTAGGATGAAGCTCCCAGTCTTCTCCAGGTCAGAGCAGCTGCCCCAAAGTTTTTACCTCAGTTCGATCCAATATGGCCATGTCTTGCCTCGCAGTTCTTTGTATTCCAAACAATGTAATTGGCATATTATGTGTTTAAAAAATAGTATTGTTGATGTCAACTTTTAAAAAATCCTCTTGTTTATAACTGCCAAACATTTTCAGAATCCCCAATTGTTGGCATAGTTTATGAACAGCCCTTATGTATAGTTCTAAGCTTATAGACTAATATAATGAACAGCCCTTATGTATTACTCTAAGCTTATAGACTAATATAGATTAATTCAATAACTAAATTGTAGCACATATTTTCAGTGAATGGTGAACCTGACAGTAAGTTGACACACAAAGCAGGAGTTCATGATTTGATTCCTGTTAACACACAAAGCAGGAATTCATGATTTGATTCCTGTTAATGGCAGTAGTCATGAAACTTTCCGTCACCATAAACAATTTAGACTAACAGAAAGTTGATTTGAATCAAATTGTGAACATTGATATAGTAAAGTGCCATGGAGAACATTCATTCAGTGAGAGCAGAAATAAAACAAGAAACACAAGAGTTTAATCAGGTAATGTGGTAGTTTAATTTATTTCAAGTTTGGTTGGTTGCTGATCCATTGGTTCATGCTCTTTGACTTAATGCCATTGTGTGATATATGCATGAGTTTGTGAACTGACTTAGTACAAGATCATCAACAAGAACATGTCTCTGATCACAACCTTCTTTACCCTGGTCTTGTCTTTCAACCTATGAACACTGTGATTGCAACCATCTATGTCAGAATGAAGGACTATACCACCAACCTGGTTTCAGAATAGTCATGTTTCATGAGAATTGAGTATATTACAAATGTAAAGAAAGTGGGGGGCAAGAATATCAATATGTTTGATATCATTATTGTCTGCACTGATGTGTCCATGGTTTGGCACCTACTCAGTGCTTGCGTATTCTCAGCTCAATGTAGAGGGAAGCATATTGTGGAAGAAAGTGGTGTTATCTGTACAACCTCTAGTAGTACAAAGAGAGAAGTGACCCGGGCAATGATATGGCTGGAGTCTCAAAGTACCCGGTACTACAGGTATTTTTCTTACTGATTTCATGAGTATGTTTCGAAAGATTCAACCATGGTTATTTATGAAGTTAGTGGTTATTTATGAAGTTAGTGGTTATTTATGAAGTTGTGGTTATTTATACAGTTAGTGGTTATTTATGAAGTTAGTGGTTATTTATGAAGTTAGTGGTTATTTATGAAGTTGTGGTTATTTATGAAGTTGGTTATTTATACAGTTAGTGGTTATTTATGAAGTTAGTGGTTATTTATACAGTTAGTGGTTATTTATGCAGTTAGTGGTTATTTCTGAAGTTAGTGGTTATTTATACAGTTAGTGGTTATTTATACAGTTAGTGGTTATTTATGCAGTTAGTGGTTATTTCTGAAGTTAGTGGTTATTTATACAGTTAGTGGTTATTTATGCAGTTAGTAGTTATTTATACAGTTAGTGGTTTTTTATGCAGTTAGTGGTTATTTATACAGTTAGTGGTTATTTATGCAGTTAGTGGTTATTTCTGAAGTTAGTGGTTATTTAAACAGTTAGTGGTTATTTATGAAGTTAGTGGTTATTTATGAAGTTAATGGTTATTTATGCAGTTAGTGGTTAGTGTTGTTGATCAAGTCTGTGCTTAAGAGAGTTCCCTTCTTTATTTTATCTGGAATCATGGGTGTTCAAACAGAAACTGGACACATGGGTGTTCAAACAGAAACTGGACACATGGGTGTTCAAACAGAAACTGGACACATGGGTGTTCAAACAGAAACTGGACACATGTTTGTTCAAACAGAAACTGGACATATGGGTGTTCAAACAGAAACTGGACACATGGGTGTTCAAACAGAAACTGGACACATGGGTGTTCAAACAGAAACTGGACACATGGGTGTTCAAACAGAAACTGGACACATGGGTGTTCAAACAGAAACTGGACACATGGGTGTTCAAACAGAAACTGGACACATGGGTGTTCAAACAGAAACTGGACACATGGGTGTTCAAACAGAAACTGGACACATGGGTGTTCAAACAGAAACTGGACACATGGGTGTTCAAACAGAAACTGGACACATGGGTGTTCAAACAGAAACTGGACACATGGGTGTTCAAACAGAAACTGGACACATGGGTGTTCAAACAGAAACTGGACACATGGGTGTTCAAACAGAAACTGGACACATGGGTGTTCAAACAGAAACTGGACACATGGGTGTTCAAACAGAAACTGGACACATGGGTGTTCAAACAGAAACTGGACACATGGGTGTTCAAACAGAAACTGGACACATGGGTGTTCAAACAGAAACTGGACACATGGGTGTTCAAACAGAAACTGGACACATGGGTGTTCAAACAGAAACTGGACACATGGGTGTTCAAACAGAAACTGGACACATGGGTGTTCAAACAGAAACTGGACACATGGGTGTTCAAACAGAAACTGGACACATGGGTGTTCAAACAGAAACTGGACACATGGGTGTTCAAACAGAAACTGGACACAACTGGTTGTTCAAACAGAAACTGGACACATGGGTGTTCAAACAGAAAAGTGGGAAATTAGAGGCAATAGAGATGTGGTTCTACAAAAGAATGCTGAGAATACCATGGACTGCCAGGAAAACTAATGTGAAGGTGTTGAAAGAGTCAAATGTGAAACGGACCTTAATCAATAACATAAGAAAAGGAGAATTTTAATTTTTTGGCAACTTCATGTGACAGGGAGGTTTGGAGAACTTACCCTAGTCATAACAGGCAATATTGAAGGCAACAGATACAGTGCGATAATGTGAGAAAATATTAGACAGTTTGACAACCTAGCATGGCAAGGAAATAATGATCTTGATACACTTAATCTTTATTTTACATAATGCTAGAAATAGAGAGCTGTGGTGAGCCATGCCCACCTACACCAGCCGGCATGACATCTGATGATGATGACATGGGTGTTGGAGAAATGAAAGAGATGACAGACTTGCTAGCATGGACACAATGATAGTACTAGTTCAATGGACTATGCTGGTATTTTGAATCAGTCATGGAGTTGTATTAGTTGGGAGATGTTAGGTGTATTTCTTCTTCCATGTCTATGGCTATGTGTCTTCCGTGTCGAATGCAGGACCTGGAAGTGAAACAGGGTGTTGCAAGAAATTAGTGACATATGCGAATCAAAAGGAGAATTAGCAATCAACACAGAAACTGGAATCTTTGGATGTGCCTGGAGTTTCTTAATGATCTAACACCTAACTAACATCAATATTCATCATAATCTCCTCTATAGATACACCATCAAAGTTGATAGTACTGTGTGAAATTACTTAACTATATTTCAGATGGTTGGCGGGCAATTGATCTTATTGCACTCTCTCTTATAATAGACCCTCATGACTGACAAATAATGAATATAAGTATATGTAATTGTTATCTAGACTCATACATGTTGTAGTTTTGTTACATATTGTTATATATGTTGTACTTCTATTACATATTGTTATAGATTTACAGACAAGAACAGGTCATCATATTTCGACTGAGAACTGGACACAATAGACTAAACAGCCATATGTATTCAAAATTTAAAATTGGCACAACAGCAAAGTGTAATTGTGGACAAGTCAACCAGACTTCAGAACATATCCTTCAAGAATGTGCAAACTATGACACATTAAGATGCACATACTGGCCTTCTGATACACCAATGAATGTTAAACTTTATGGTACAAAACAAGAAATGGAAAACACTGTCCAATTTATACAAGAAACAACACTGCAGATATAGACATTATTAGCGAACGAAAGAAGAAGAAGAAGTTATAGATTTACTATTGTCTATATTCTGATGTATTGTTGTCTCATTTATTTGGCCAGGATTCACAGAGTAAGGATTCTAATGTCTCACATTTGGTGACTGAAATAAAACAGGAACTAGATAATGAGGTCAGTGTGTGCAAAGAAAATAGTCATTTGATAATCTGTAGAGTCTTAATTGAAACCATCAGTTAATTATTCTGATATTGCAGCAAAGCTGTAAACTATTGATGCAAGACATTTCATCTTCCAGACTAGATCCTACTAAACAAGAGTTTGAGAATGAAGAAGTGCTGGTCTATTGTTTTGCTTGAAGTCAAGAACACCAACTCATGTTAGGTTTGGTGGCCAGATTTTTCCAGTGCTAATGGCAGAATTGTAACATTTGTATTATCACAGTATACAGCCCCATCAAAGTTGCCACCTTGTCATGGAGATGGGAATAAATAAGCCACAAGTAGCTGAAAAATTAAGCCTGACCTAGCCCACTCATTAAGTGAATGCCTCAGAGAAATAGGATTAGATGGAAAAGACATCAGACTGATTAGAGATACATATTGCTAACAAAATGTATCAATAAGGTGTGAAAGCAGCTACTCGCCATACATAGAAATAAAAAGAGGAGCAAGACAAGGCTGTATTTTATCACCAAGCCTATTTAATATATCTTCTTCTTCAACATACTTTCTCAAACTCCTGCTGGATTTCTCTTGTAACAGGACAATGGTCCTACAAGATTTCCAGTTGAATGTAGTCCAGAGAATGAAAATGCGTTATGTTGCCATTTTAGTTGCGCCAACACATCTATCATCAGTGGTATTTAACATCTAAATAGATAATTTTTTTAAACATAGAAAATATCTATCTCTGTTGGCTTACACATTTTGAACACCACTTTTTCATGGCAAACTTTTTACCTAAAAATAGCTCATATTTTTCAGCAGGTTCAATTTACCATGAATAACACTTTTGCCGATCAGTGTCACACTGGAAAATCCTTACTAATCTATCATTTCCTATATGCAACACTGCCTTTTAGCACGTGTTGCCTTCTCCAGAGGCATTCAATGTGTACTCTAGTCACAGTTACAACGTAACGGCATCTACCCATATTGGGACATTGAAATTGACCGCTCTTACAATGCATCTGCATTTCGACTGTCCGAACTGGAATTCCTTGTGTTACTGTGTGTCTAGAGTTCTACTGACTGTGTGATATATATTGCTTGTCCTTTTGCAATCAATTTTCTTTCCATCTACATCCTCAACATCCACAGACATGATCGCTAAAAGTGTTATCCAGAAACACAGCAGAGTTCGCTGTATATATGTTTCTAGAGTGCACTACTAGGAGGTACTGTTAGGATCTTGGGTTTTGCTAACCCTGGGAACCACACATAAGCAACGCAAAACCCTTTGCACCCCGTTCTGTGATAAAATATGCATTGGCAATTTTGACACTCAGCTAGATGCAGACTGAAAGATTGGGTAAGATTCAGAACGAGGCGATGTGCAGCATACTTGTGTGTACTAGAACATCAGAACGAGTCGATGTGCATCATACTTGTGTGTACTAGAACATCAGAACGAGGCGATGTGCATCATACTTGTGTGTACTAGAACATCAGAACGAGCCAGCTATTATTAACAACTATCCATTTACAGAGCACAAAATACACTTATACATAGTACAAGACTATCTCCAGCTGACAAAGAACACCCACTGCATTCTGAAATTCAGAAAGTGAAAGGCATTAGACTTAAACAGGAAAGTAATGGATGTGCATGGAAACAGTTATGGAGGACACCACAGAAAGCATGTTGGAAGATGTGGTTTCTTCTGCAGAATTGATATGTGTGTCTGTGCATTACTAGACCTCCTCTTGATGGATAATAATTTGCAGTAGACATAGCGAGGAGTGGTGCTCTATTATGATAGAGTCTTGCGGTGCAGGCATTGATCAGTGAGAATTCTATGGATGGAGATATAATTAAATGCATGGATCGTACAGCTGTTTGATATAAGCGTAGTGATTGTGCCTTCACAGCTCAGTCAGTAGTGAGACCATCAAAAAGGAGACTGGAACATTTGTTGTGACTACAAGCAACATGACTGGAGATTAAGACAGTGACCAAGACCTTGAACTGGATGAGTACATAGAGGGAAACTCATGGTCTTCATCCTTAGTGACTCGATGAGTATAAATAATAAAAATATCAGAGGATGTCCGACAAAATGGAATGTGACTCGATGAAAATGATCTGAAAAAGACAAATTGGTTGCATTTGGGAGCAGAGCCTTAATGCAGTCGAAAGGTTGAATCAGTTGAAGTTGGATTTTATCACATTCATTTTAATGATATGCAGGTGTTCAAGGCAATGAGAGAGCAGATCAGCTGGCTTGCACTGTAACTTTGTCTGGCAGTAGAGCAATGCTGTGATATGCAGGTGTTCAAGGCACAGAAAGAGAGGATCAGCTGGCTTGCACTGTGACTTTGTCTGGCAGTGGAATGTCAACCATTGTGAACTCCTTACAACAAACAACACAATGATTAATAAGTGAGATGATTCCTTTTCCAGATCCAGGATAAAGAAGCTGTGCTTGAAATGTGGCATTGCTAGAAATGAACACAACTGTTGGCTTAGAAGAATGTTTGTCAACAAAGAACTGGAAACTTCAGTAATCATGTATTGTGGATACACTCAACAAGAGATCATAATTCTTACGGGTGATGAGAATTGAACCAGTTCCATTCCAGCGGCACCAAACCACCTTGCAACTCAAGTAAACAGGTTTTCCGTACTTGACCAACCACATCCTCGAAAAAAGATGTGATCTCATCAAGACATTCAACCTGTGTGCTCAAGTCACTGAGAACAGATCAATCCAGACAAGGACTATTACAACAACAACGAACATCCCATACAAATATCTAAGTATCCTCAGGAACACAAACATAGAACATTCATATTCTTACTATAAGGACCTAAAGGCCTTCTTGTAGACATAAATAATATAGAGACAGAACAATGTTGCTTCAAATAATATTTTATACAAGTACAGTACAAATATGAATACTCTGTGTTTGTGTTCCTGAGGATACTTAGATACTTCTATGGGATGTTCGTTGATGTTGTGATAGTCCTTGTCTCAATTGGTCTGTTCTCAGTGACTTGAGTACACAGGTGGAATGTTTTGATGAGATCACATTTATTTTTGGGGATGTGGTTGGTCAAGTACGGAAAACCTGTTCACATGAGTTGCAAGACAATTCTGTGCCGCTGGAATGGACCTGGTTCAATTCCCGTTATCTATAAGAATTATTTTCATTTATCCTCATGCTTCCTACTTGAATTTACTTGAACAGGAGATCAGAGCATCCATGGACATGTCCAAAGTTCATTGATGATGAATGCACTGATTAACTAAAGAGCATATGTATATGTATGCATGCATGCATGAGGGTGTGCTTGCATGCATGAGTGTGTGTTCTTGCATGTGAGTGAGGTTTTGGGTTAAAATGGAAGTTTAGCATTGTTGGTTTATACAGAAGAAAACTAGTAGATATGTTTGTTATTATTTCAGATTTCTGAAGAGATGTTCAACAATGAGGATGGCAAAATTGAACTCCCTCAGGTGGAAAGTTGTAATGAGAAAATGACAGGATGTCAGGAGGTCAAGCAGCCTGGTCCATGTAGAGTGGATAGACATACAAAAGATGGTACATTGGTTATTGTTTGTGATGTTCTTACTTTCCCTATGACATATTTGTGATATGTTGTGTGATCTTATTCCAACATATTCTGTAATATTTTTGTAATTATTGTGGAAGCCAAAGGGATATTTTACATTTTAAAGTAATTAACATGTTAGGAATAAAACAGCAAATAATTCCTACTAGTGGAATTTATTTTTGCCTCCGCTTGTGATCCACATGGGGTTAAACATAATTAATGAAGTCAAGGAGAAAAAGGGTTGAGAAACACTGGTCTATATGTTTAGGTCTTTCTATGTGACACAAGAAGTACCATAGACAGAAAAAGAAACATAGCTGAAAACTAGCATTGACTGTTAAGTCGTTATGTCATAGTTTGTTACTATGTGAAAGTTTCTTTGTTGTATATTTATTATTATACACATTTCATAACTTGTCACTTTTCATTGTTTGTATATTTCAGAGATCAGTGATGACACATTGGAACACTTCACCAACTCTCAGGATGATGTTCAGAAAATACAAATAGAAAGTGTATACAGTGTTCAACATTCACAACTTGTAAGATCTGATGTTTTCTTAGAGAATCTTCCAGAACATGTTAGAAACATTGAGGAGAACACCAGAGATGTGACTGAAGGTTTGAAGATAATAACAGAACATGTTAGAAATGTTGTGAAGAATACTCATAAAAATTTAGGAAACACAGTAATAAAAGCAGAAAACACAAGTGGAGATCTGTGTTTGACATCAAGAGAGCAGACACTGCATGATTTAAGAGCGTCAGTCACAGTCAGGGAACATCGGGTCAAGGTTGAAGATGTTATTGGCAAAATTTCCCAGAATGATTGCAAAATCGCTGTCAATAATGGAGAATGTAGCAATCTATCAGAAAATCAATTATGTGTTTCTAAGAAAGATAGTAGACAAACTGTGTGTAGTGTAAGTTGTGAGAATCTGGACAAATGTGATATTTCTGGCATAGGGTTAACTAAACTTGCTAGCTTGAACACATACAGAAATGATGATACAGGAGAGAAACCTTACACTTGTGGTGTTTGTTACAGAGGATTTATGCAGTTTAGGTCACTGAAGAGTCACATAGATCAACATAATGTAGATAAGCCTTACAAGTGTGATGTTTGTGGTTTGGGATGTTCCCATGCCGGTTCCCTGCAGAATCACAGATTAAAACATGCAGATGTTATACATTACAGATGTAATATTTGTAACAGAGATTTTGTTCTATTGGAGGCACTGAAGAAACACATAGAACAACATGTTATAGATAAATCATATAAATGTGATGTTTGTGGTGTAGGATTTACTCAAACGTATAGTCTTCAGAGACACAAAATAAAGCATACAGGGGAGAAACCTTACAAATGTGATGTCTGTGGTGTAGGATTTACTCAAACCAGTGACCTAAAGAGACACAGAAGAATACATACAGGAGATAAACCTTACAAATGTGAATTTTGTGGTCTAGGATTTAGTGGTGCCCATCCCCTTAAGTTACATAGACGAAAACATACAGGAGAGAAACCTTACAAATGTGATATTTGTGGTGTAAGGTTTACTCAGAATGGTGGTCTTCAGAAACATAGTAGAAAGCATACGGGAGAAAAACCTTACAAATGCGATGTTTGTGGTGTAGGATTTACTCAAACTGGTCATTTGCAGACACACATAAGAACACATACAGGAGAGAAACCTTACAAATGTGATGTTTGTGGTGTAGGATTTACTCAAACGTATAGTCTTCAGAGACACAAAAGAAGACATACAGGGGATAAACCTTACAAGTGTGATGTTTGTGGTGTAGGTTTTGCTCAAAGTGGTGACCTACAGAGACACAGAAGAATACATACAGGAGAGAAACCTTACAAATGTGATTTTTGTGGTCTAGATTTTAGTGGCGCTCATTCACTTCAGATACACAGAAGAAAACATACAGGAGAGAATCCTTACAATTGTGATGTTTGTGGTGTAAGGTTTCCAAGTTCAAGTAGCTTGAAGACACACAGAAGAATCCATACAGGAGAGAAACCTTACAAATGTGATCTCTGTGGTGTAGGAGTATCTAATAATACTGCACTAAAGAAACATAAAAGAACACATACAGGAGAGAAACCTTACGTATGCAATGTATGTGGTGTAGGATTTGCTGGCTCTGATAAGTTGAAAGTACATATAAGAAAACATACAGGAGAAAAACCTTATATATGCATTGTTTGCGGTGTAGGATTTTCTCAATCTAGTAATCTACTAATGCATAGAAGAACACATACAGGAGAGACATCAAGCCTGTAGATGGTGAGTTTTCAGGGTTTCTACCTGTCTCCATCACTTTGCGATACATAAAGCTACTCCTCTGCCCTCTTCTTTATGATAAAACTACAATGGTCTGTTCTAAATTCTTAAAATAATAGTAACACTGTGTCCTTCGATGAAATTCGTTGGAAGATATAACAGCCAGCAAACCACTTGGTTTGGTCACGGCATGAGAATGGAACCAACAAAACCAGCCTTTTGTGCACACAACAGCAGAAGATATGGCTACAAGAGACGATGATTAACAACTAAATGTGTCAAGACAATCATGGAAACCATGAACGGTGATGGCTCTGTGGTGGTAATAGATAATTATTTTACATCTGTTGAACTCTTTGAATATTTAAAGGTTAACAACCTTATTGCACAGGGCGATGGGGCAATGGATCACGCTGACGTTTTAAACTCCTTAAGAGATATAGCACTAGAGAGTGAGACTAATGTGGATGATGATTCCTTTTCAATAGTTAGGTTTAACGATCAGGGATAGAAATGCGGTGTTGCTAGAAGTGAACATTTTGGAGGGTTCAGAAGAATGATGGTCAACCAGCATAGGACCGGTACTGTCAGCAGAAGTGTAATGGCGGATAAACTCAAGGAGAGATTGCAGCAACTATGGACGTGTCCAGTTTACAATGATGATGATCTGATGACTAAATAACTAACATTTTTGCTTAGGGAACCATTCGTTCCAACAGAAAACTTCTCCCCAAGTTTCAAGAAGACAACAGATAAACAGAGGAGATTTTGAATATCAATCAACAGACCAGGAAATAACATTCTCCAAATGGAAGGACAATACATCTTTTCATCTTTTGTCTAACTACCATGGCAACGAAATCACTAATGTGAGTCAACGAGGGCAGAATGGGACAAGCAAATATGTTTTAACACCTGCAATCGTTAGAGACTACAATTCTTCAATGGCATGTGTGGAACAGATATGTTCCAATCTTCAATGGGATGTGTGGACTGGACAAGACAGATATGATCCAATCTTCAATGGGATGTGTGGACTGGACAAGACAGATATGATCCAATATTCAATGGGATGTGTGGACTGGACAGATATGTTCCAATCTTCAATGGGATGTGTGGACTGGACAAGACAGATATGTTCCAATCTTCAATGGGATGTGTGGACTGGACAGGACAGATATGATCCAATATTCAATGGGATGTGTGGACTGGGCAGGACAGATATGTTCCAATCTTCAAAGGGATGTGTGGACTGGACAGGACAGATATGTTCCAATCTTCAATGGGATGTGTGGACTGGACAAGACAGATATGTTCCAATCTTCAATGGGATGTGTGGACTGGACAAGACAGATATGTTCCAATCTTCAATGGGATGTGTGGACTCGACAGGACAGATATGTTCCAATCTTCAATGGGATGTGTGGACTGGACAAGACAGATATGCTCTGATCTTCAATGGCATGTGTGGACTGGACAAGACAGATATGTTCCAATCTTCAATGGGATGTGTGGACTGGACCGGACAGATATGTTCCAATCTTCAATGGGATGTGTGGACTGGACAAGACAGATATGTTCCAATCTTCAATGGGATGTGTGGACTCGACAGGACAGATATGTTCCAATCTTCAATGGGATGTGTGGACTGGACAAGACAGATATGCTCTGATCTTCAATGGCATGTGTGGACTGGACAAGACAGATATGTTCCAATCTTCAATGGGATGTGTGGACTGGACCGGACAGATATGTTCCAATCTTCAATGGGATGTGTGGACTGGACAAGACAGATATGTTCCAATCTTCAATGGGATGTGTGGACTCGACAGGACAGATATGTTCCAATCGTCAATGGAATGTGTGGACTGGACAAGACAGATATGATCCAATCTTCAATGGGATGTGTGGGCTGGACAAGACAGATATGTTCCAATCTTCAATGGGATGTGTGGACTCGACAGGACAGATATGTTCCAATCTTCAATGGGATGTGTGGACTGGACAGGTCAGATATGTTCCAATCTTCAATGGGATGTGTGGACTGGACAAGACAGATATGTTCCAATCTTCAATGGGATGTGTGGGCTGGACAAGACAGATATGTTCCAATCTTCAATGGGATGTGTGGACTGGACAAGACAGATATGCTCCAATCTTCTATGGGATGTGTGGGCTGGACAAGACAGATATGCTCTGATCTTCAATGGAATGTGTGGACTGGACAAGACAGATATGCTCCAATCTTTAATGGGATGTGTGGGCTGGACAAGACAGATATGTTCCAATCTTCAATGGGATGTGTGGACTGGACAAGACAGATATGTTCCAATCTTCAATGGGATGTGTGGACTGGACAAGACAGATATGTTCCAATCTTCAATGGGATGTGTGGACTGGACAGGACAGATATGTTCCAATCTTCAATGGGATGTGGGGACTGGACAAGACAGATATGTTTCAATCTTCAATGGGATGTGTGGACTGGACAAGACAGATATGCTCCAATCTTCAATGGGATGTGTGGACAATGCAGATATGCTCTGATCAATATATGACTGGGACAGAAAATCTAAACAATGGTGGCATATGATATTTTTTGCTATGCTGAAAAGGACATATGTCAATGCCTTTGTGATTTAAATCCACCATGAGACTTCACAGCTGGAATAAGAAAGTCACAAAGACCAACACAAGATGACTCACATTATGAATAGAACAAGTTGTAATTCTATGCCTCAAAATGGGACACAATGAACTAAGCAGTCACATGTACACAAAGTTCAAGATTGGCAACACGGCCATGTGTACATGTGGACAGGCAGGCCAGAGTGCGAAACATATACTTTAAGAGTGTTCTGAGTATGAAACGCTGAGGCAGACATATTGGATAGAGAAAACAACACTGGAATCAAAGCTCTATGTTCCATTGTATGAACTACAAAAGACAGTGAGTTTTATTCAGGAGACAGAATTACAGATATAGACATGTTTCAAGTGTGAGCTTTATTCAGGAGACAGAATTACAGATATAGACATGTTTCAAGTGTGAGCTTTATTCAGGAGACAGAATTACAGATATAGACATGTTTCAAGTGAACGAAAGAAGAAGAAGAGGAGCAGCTGGAGTGTAGAAGTAATTTAGCAATAATTTAGCAATAATTTAGCAATAATTTAGCAATTTGGGGATAATCACTGAGGGAAGCAGCACTGGGGGAAAAAGGAAGCCCATCACTCAATACCACACACACACACACACACACACACACATAGCACAGCAGCTACAGAAATGTAAGAAGAATAACTTTTCTGTGCCTAAAGACATTAGGAGAACAACTTGGATGCTCACTGGCCTACATTTGTTTAGCAGAGAGGGAGATGTGAAATGTGCTTGATTCGTGAAATTCAATCCAAACCACTCAAAATGTTTCTTTTGCAATGTTATTTTTGTGCTGTAATGAGAAGAAGAATTGCTTTCAAGAATATTATGTACACTTGTACAGTGATCTCAATAAAAATGCCAATGTTTGCATTTTTTGTTTTGGCTTTACCTACAATCATGGCAGTACTTACATGTACTAGTGTACAAATGTTGAAAATTAAAATTATTATATAAATATTTTTTCGTTCCTATATTTATTACACACAAAAAGATACCTTATCAGGTAGCATATACTGAACAGGATGTAGCAGAAATGATTTACAGTATATTCATACCAACACTGTGTTACCAGTGCCAAACCTGGTCTCTCTCATCTTCACATTACAGAAAGATAGTGATATGTGAGATGAAATGATTGAGGAAATCTGCAGGGGTCACAAGGTTTGATAGATTACGGAATGAAGATATCAGGGAAAGAATAGGTAAAACACCTTGCACAGTGTACATAGAAAGGCAGCAGATCAAGTTGTTTGGCCAGTTTATTAGAATCCATAACGACAAGTTCACGGTACAGGCATATAACCAAATGAGATCTGGGTACAAAGCCATAGGAAGACCAAGAAAAAGATAGATAGAAAATGTCAGGGGCGTCTTGAACAGACATGGTCATAGCACAGCTGAAGAGACACATTTGGCCTTGGGAACACAAGCTCAAGCTCCAATCACCCCTATGCTTAGCGGCAAGAGTGGATAAAAACCACCTGGGGAAAGACAATAGACCGTTATATTTTGCTCTCATGTCATTTGTGTTGACAAAATCTCCGTTGGAAAATAGAAATATAGTTTTGAATATTTAATTATTGTTTTGGTCATTATTGAACATTTCTTAGTCTGCTCATTGCTTAAGAAAAATAAGTGAAAATTGTTACTGAAAATAGACTATGAATTGTTTTATGTCAGTCCTTACCGAGCTCTGGTTACTGAAAACAGACTGAGTTGTTTTATGTCAGTCTTTACCGAGCTCTGACTTGTCTTTATTCAATGATGACTTGACACATGACAAGTTTAGTAACCAGATCGATCTCTGACCAAACATATCCATTTTTTGCATGTCTTTGATTTTTGGTGAATCTCCATAACCTGTGATAGTCTTCCTATCTGTTGCCATGTGTGGAGTGTGTATCAACTCCTTACCATTACAGTTTATCAGCCACTGTACCCTTAGACTTTTCAGGCTAATATGGCCCTGGGTGACTGCTTCCAGGATTGTAGGGGTAGGCAGGGAGTTGGACTTGGGTCAATTATGTCTATCTTGCATGAGGTGTTCATGTTGTTTGTAATTGTTTGAGTTCTACACAACATCATACCAGTTTGAGTTCTACATAACATCAAGCAAGTTTGAGTTCTACATAACATCAAGCAAGTTTGAGTTCTACATAACATCAAGCAAGTTTGAGTACTACATAACATCAACCAAGTTTGAGTTCTACATAACATCAACCAAGTTTGAGTTCTATACACATTTTTCCTGGACTGGAACGATATGACTTCCAGTTACTTTCTTGTCTATGCCACGTACATCTTGGAGTTAACTAAAAGCTTGTTGTACATCACAAGTTACTTTCTTGTCTATGCCACGTACATCTTGGAGTTAACTAAAAGCTTGTTGTCCATCACAAGCACAATCTTCATTATAGCTTCTGTGTATCTCTTAATGTACCACAACTTGCACAAAGCACTTCCCTCTCACTGCCCTCTCTCATTGCTGTCTGAGTCACAGGCATTGATCAGTGAGGATTCTGAAGATGATGATGTGATTATATATATATAAATATATATACTGATGGTTCTGTGGTTCGATGTGTGAGTATATAACATTGATGGCTTGTTGTTCAAGTGTGACTGAACACTGATGGTTCTGTTCTTCTATGTAAAAGTAGTACTTGGGCCATCATAGCTCAATGTGTAGGCAAAATTATTAGAGAGGAAAGTGGAGCTTTTACTGTTACTACAAGTAGCATGACAGCAGAGATTATGGCAGTGACCAGGGCCTTAAATTGGATGTGCACACAAAGTGCAACTCACATCTGCATTCACAGCAACTCAGTGAGCATAATCAGAAAAATACAAGTAGGATGTATTCGTGAAGAGTGGTTTGATGCTGTGGGGAAGTGAGGATGTATTCGTGAAGAGTGGTTTGATGCTGTGTGGATGTACTCATGAAGAGTGGTTTGATGCTGTGGGGAACGTGGGATCTATTCGCAAAGAGTGGTTTGATGCTGTTGGGAAGTGGGGATGTATTCCTCACTGTATTGTGGGGATGTGAAAAAGGTTACTGAAAACAGGCTATGAACTGTTTTATGTCAGTCCTTACCGAGCTTTGGTTACTGAAAACAGGCTATGAACAGTTTTATGTCAGCCCTTACTGGTGGAATGAAAGTGGGAAAATGTGTGCAACCATCTGGTGGAATGAAAGTAGGGAAATGTGTGCATCTTACTGGTGGAATGAAAAGTGGTAAACACTGTGCATCTTGCTGGTGGATTGAGAGTGGAAAAATGTGTGCATCTTACTGGTGGAATGAAAGTGGGAAATGTGTGCATCTTCCTGGTGGATTGAGTGGGAAAATGTGTACATCTTACTGGTGGAATGAAAGTATAAAAATAATGAATTTGTTTATTTGTCACTATCTCCAGGAATTGCGAGCAGTGTGCTCTTACTTCATATGTTGCAGTGGAGTGATTTCTCTGAGCTTTCTTTCATACCAAGGAGACTTCATCTTTAGGCTTAATACAATGAAATTGCATATTGAAGAAGTCTTATACTCGGAGTGGGGGGGGGGGAGGGGGTCTATGTTATGATACAAGCTGGCATTTTTTTCTTGGTCACCCACTGTGCATCGCTCCTTCGATGAGGCGCTTTGCCGCCGCCGAAATATTTCTCGTCTATGAATATCATGTCATTATCAGTGTAACCCTAGGTCGCATCTAGCCACTACATAAATTACGGACTATTTAACTAACTATATAACTCACTATCAAACTAGCTATATAACTAACTATTTAACTAACTAAATAACTGACTATCAAACTAACTAAATAACTAACTATTTAACTAACTACTTATCTAACTACCGGGTATATAGCAGACTACTTATCTAACTAAATATCAGACTACTTATCTAACTAAATGGCCCACTAACCAGACGGTATTGTCGCCACATATGTTATTATAATGGATAAATACTATGAAACGAAATGTTTCAAAGTCATGGGTTAGTCATTAATTAATATTCGTTATATTCACGCCAGTGCAATGACAACGGTAGCAGGAATACATTATCTTTTATTAGTTGTCAGCGCCATTTGCTGCGCTACAAAATGGAAGATGGTAACAGGTGTCGATTATGAAAATTGTCATGCACAAAGTGACGAATTCGAGAAAACACGATACAGCACACATCTGTTTAGTAGGCCTATATATAAAATGTATCCAGCATTAGATCACATCAAAAGACAACAGATCAAGTGGTTCTCACATGCTTCCAGACTACCAACAGATAGCATGCCACAGATGACCATGACACATAGACATAACGGCTATACAGCCAGAGGGAGACCATGTAAAAGATGGATCACAGAAACCAAAGAAGCAACAGGAACAAGTTTACAAACAGCACACAAGAAATCCGTCTCCAGAGAACTGTCCCAGCCCTGACGCCACAAGGCAAACAAGGAATACATCGTATAGATAGATAGATAGATAGATAGATAGATAGATAGATATATAGATAGATAGATAGATAGATAGAGAGAGATAGATAGATAGATAGATAGATAGATTAGATTAGATTAGATTAGATTAGATTAGATTAGATTAGATTAGATTAGATTAGATAGATAGATGGATTAGATAGATAGATAGATAGATAGATAGATAGATAGATAGATAGATAGATAGATAGATAGATAGATAGATAGATAGATAGATAGATAGATAGATAGATAGATAGATAGATAGATTAGATAGATTAGATAGATTAGATAGATAGATAGATAGATAGCTATGTATGTAGGTAGGTAGGTAGATAGATAGATTGATAGAGGGAGTGATGGAAGGAGGGAGGGATGGATTGATGGATGGATAATATAGATAGATAGATGGATGGGCAGGCAGGTAGGTAGATAGATAGAGTTTCTTTAGGTCTTCTTCTGTTTCTTACACCCTCTTCTTGCTTTCAATAAACTACGTAACATCTGAATGTCAAACACACTAAGAAACACCACAAAACTCATGTTGTTTAACTCCAACATTATCCCTATTCTATCATATGAATGCGAAAGTTGGAAAGCCACAAAAACCACAGATTAGAGCCTAGACTCCTTTCAAAACAAATGCCTACGTACCATTCTGAATGTTTAGTGGAGTGACTTTAAATCTAACACTACTAAAAGAGTGGAAAGCAAACAAACCTATATATCTTCCTTCATTAGATAAAGGCGATGGACTTACATCGTCCATGTTCTTAGAATGAACAGCCTAAGAATTCCCCAGCAATCACTATATTGGGTGCCACCCGATGTAAGAAGAAGAGGGAGACCTAGAGAAACTACGAAGAACCATTAATAGAGAAGGCATGTCAATGAACCTAAACAACACCCAAGAATTGAAAGACCTGGCAACACAAAGACAGAAATGGAAAGTAATAGTGTCTGCCCTATGCGCCGCTTATGGTCCTGGAGTAAAATAACAAAAATAACATAACAGAACAACTTAGAGATGAGAAACGATACAATTTTCTCCGGGATATTAATGTCATCTAAAAATATCTGGAGAGGAAATTTGTGGATTTGGTAGACTGAAATGTGGAGGGAATGATAGAAGGTAACAAGGGTAAAAGCCGACCAAGACGCCGTTAGGCACAAGACATACAGGAATGCCTGCACATGTCCCTAAAGGAGACAGGATAGCTTGCTCAAGATCGAGAATTTAATAGATCCATGAGGAGGAATACGTTCTGGAAAGAATATATCACGTGATGATGACATGAATTTGTCAGTTTGTTATCTCTTATTCAGGAAAGTAGATTGATTGATTGATATTTCAACAGCAAGAATTTTGACACACTTCAGACAGCAAGGAAAACCGTCTATGTTCCTACGGCGCCAGATACAGAGCATATGGAAGCAGATATAAAAATATTTTATACTTTATTTATATTTTTAAGTGCAGTAATTTAATCATCAATATAATAAGAGAGATCTCCAGTTCCAACGACGTGATGCTGCTGTGTGTAATTCTATATAGCACATTGTTGAGACCCATAGTTATACCCTCTTTGAAGATTGTTCTGCGAAGAATCTCTTTTTGTCTTCCTATTTTTCTTTTGCCATCTGTTATAAATTTTACTGTTTGTAGTGGCAGTCTGTATTCATTCATTTTAAGTACATGTCCGATATAAGTCCACCCTTTTCTTACTATTTTTGTAGAAACATGTTTCTGTTTGGTGTCTTTGCTTACGTGATTGTTTGACTTGAATTCCTCCCAACCAATTTCTAATGAATACCTACTGGACATAATATTGCCTAGTAAATCAGTACGTCCAAAAATTAAAATAAAGAACAAAATAGGTTGATACCTAATCACGAATAGGATAAGATGCCTACTTTATATCTTACGTATGTAATCACGAATAGGATAAGATGCCTACTTTATATCTTACGTATGTTGCTTGATAAAGATATTTTGTTGTGGTCGAAATGCTGTTGAAACCTGTTGTTGTATATAGGAATTCTATTGCACTTCATATTTGAAGATTTGTAAAGTTTGACAGCTATTGACTAGGGAAAGGGGGGGGGGGGGGGTTAATAAGTCGCCATCAACTTATCCGACATTTCTACTAAAAGTTTTTATATTGGGGGAAGGGGGGGAATTATTGTGAAATAATTAAATATGGTCCCTAAATTTGTTGAAAGGGGCGTGGTAAATATTAAATTGTAGATAGGGACGTGGTAAATATTTAGTTGATTGATAGGGGCGTGGTAATTATTCAGTTGATTGATAGGGGCGTGGTAAATATTCATATGTTGAGAGGAGCGAAGTAAATATTCAGTTGTTGAGATGGGCGTGGTAATTATTCAGTTGATTGATAGGGGCGTGGTAATTATTCAGTTGATTGATAGGGACGTGGTAAATATTCAATTTATTGATAGAGGCATGGTAAAAATTGGCGAACAATTGGTGATGTAATTTATGGACAGATCCTGTTGCAAAGATTTCCTTTCTGACTGGACACAGCGAGGTACATCAGATTTTTAGGAGATATGAAATCAAGACACACATTGAATCTTGTTCAATTTCTATAAACTGTCTATAAGAAACATAGTAAGTTAGTTTTTTCCTTTAGTATCGCAGACGTCACATAGGGCAGATGTTTTGATTCTCCGTGTGTTGCGCTCCGCTGCCTGTAGTTTTAGTTATTGTATGGTCTTGCAGCCTGTAACTTTCCTTTCTTTAAGTATTGCGTTTCTTAGAGTTGCTTTAGGCATTCCTTGTTTTCTTTTACTCTCAGGTGTCCACACAAGGGCTTGTTGGTTTATTCTGTTTTCATCTAGTCTTAAAACGCAACCCATATAAGTCCATCTGCGTTTTCTTATGACGATTGAAACATATTCTTGGTGTGTTTTGTTTCTTAAATTATTTGTGACGAAGTCGCTCCATCTTATGTTCATCAGTTTCCGGAGACATTTGTTTTCGAAGCTGTTTAATTTTTGGTCTGTATGCTGAGACAATACAGAAGTTGAATAGCTTTAGCTTGGTGTTTCTTCAAAAATCTTTTGAATTCAAGATATTATTTCGTTTAGTGAATGTGCTAGCTGCAACTGCTATGCGTGTATTTCTTTCTTTCATTGAGTCTCCGTCAACAAATATTCTGCTGCCCAAATAAGTTGGAGACTCTTTCCAGTATTTGGTTGTTTACTGAGATGTTATTTGCTGAACTGGTAAGTTCCAATATTATGAATAATAATCACATTTTCATTTGGAAAATAGTTCATAGCTGAGTTTAGTTATCTGCATTCACTTACTCCGAGTATATGGAGTTTGTAATTTTTTTATTTCTCTACACACATGGGAGGTCTTCAAGGTCTGGGCCATAGTTCGAATGTTCTCAGAGTTTAAAGTGGAAATGAAGATAATGTACAGAAATATGTTGGGCCTACATCTTTTATCATAAGCTTGTACAAATTATTCGTATACACCATGGCGTGTGGCGTTCGTTATCGTGTCTTTCCACAAACTCCTGTTTCGTATGCTGTCGAAAGATACGTTACATCTTCAGTTTACCTAATGTCACAATATGCTCCATCTTCAGCTTGTTTAATGTATAATATTTATTCTTAGCGATCACTATATTTTTATGCAATTCTTTTATATGTCCAAAGCGGAAAAAAAATCTGGCCCACATGACGGACATGCATGTGTAAACATTCAGGTCCTGCCCAAGCTAGCTTCTGTGACTGGCTTTGCGAGCCGATAGAAGTATTTGTGCGCAAACATATTTCATGGAGCAAGCCAGTTGACTTTTCATTGTGCTCCAAGATCGAGATGGAAGTTAAGAGACAAATGATCTACAGTATATTCCTACCAACACTGTGGTACCAGTGCCAAACCTGGTCTCTCTCATCTTCACATTACAGAAAGATAGTGATATGTGAGATGAAATGCTTGAGGAAAGCTGCCGGGGTCACCAGGCTTGACAGATTGCGGAATGAATATATCAGGGAAAGAATAGGTATAATATATTGTACAGATTACATAGAGAGAGAACAGATCAAGTGGTTTGGCAACATTATGAGAATGCATCACGAAAAGTTGCCCGTACAAGCATATAACCAAATGAGATCAGGGTACAAAACCAGAGGAAGACCACGGAAAAGCTGGATAGAAAACGTCAGGGACATCCTGTACAGACACGGTCATAGCACAGCCGCAAGGTCACACATCTGGCTTCAGAACGCAAGCTCGAGATCCAATCACCCCTACGCTTAGCGGCAAGAGTGGATCACAAACCACCTGGGGAAAGAAAATAGACAATAGCGATCTCTATATTGTCATGCAATTCTTGTATATGTCCATAACTATCTTTATATTCTTCTGTCATAACTATCTCTATATTCTTCTGTCATAACTATCTCTATATTCTTCTGTTAAGCATGTCTACTGCATTTACACATCTATTTTTGCTATTTGCTGATTTTGCAAGATTCATTTCCATACGTCACCCGTGCGTTTTCCAGGACCGAATGGGGAGCAAAGAATAGCAAAATGTGGTTCTTCATTCGTGTCACAGGGACGACTAAGAAAGTTATTGGGTGGGAGTTCCCTATTTGATCCAATACAGGGTCAAAGTGACCCAAAATCATACTGAAGTTGGATATGATAGTCCGACACTGCAGCAAAGATGTAAACCATGACACAAAGCATTCCGTTCTCCGGACTACATCCTGCTAATCTGCAGGAGTGTGAGAACCAATACAAAAGAAAGAGAAATATTCCATACATTATGATTAGTTCTATCAATCTATAATACCGAAACCCGTCAAGGTCGTAGATGTATCACATTAGGTGCGTAGCAGACAGAGTCCTCCATATATTTCTATCTCCAACGATGCTGACGAGTGAGAAAAAAATCATGTCCTATTTAGTACTTGATTTTGTTTGTGCAGTACTTGATTTTGTCTGTCCAGTATTTGATTTTGTCTGTCCGGTACTTGATTTTGTCTGTCCATGCTTTTATCTTCCTTCCTTTACATCTTTCTTCAATCGCTGCATGCAGTATTGTTTTTGTTGTTTCTTCCACCTTCGATCGCTGCATGCAGTATTCTTTATGACACTGAATAATTGCCTCTATGTAGCTTTGAAGAACTTTCTCACCTCAATTCACACATATTCTGAATGCTCTTCATTTTTTGATGTGTTGCTTTTGTATTTACTATATTTTACTGAAATTTTGCTTTTGCCAGTCCTAAATTTTACTGAAATATTGCCTTTGTCTGTACTATTATAGATTATACTGAAATATTGCCTTTATCTGTACTGTTCTAGAATCCAATGAAATTTTATCTTTGCCTGTACTAGGTTTTACTAAAATATTGCCTTTGCATGTACTACTATAAGTTTTACTGAAATATTGACTTTGCCAGCCCTAGATTTTACTAAAATGTTGCCTTTGCCTGTAATATTCTAGATTTATCTGAAATATTTGCTGTGGCTGGACTAGATTTTACTGAAATGTTTACTTTGCCTGTATCATTCTAGATTTTACTGAATGTTTACTTTTCCTGTACTATACTAGATTTTACCGAAATGTTTCCTTTGTCTTTACTATTCTTGATTTTACTGATATGTTTACTTTGTCTGTACTTCAGTTTACTGAAATATTGTCTTTGTGTGTACTATTATAGATTTTACTGAAATATTGCCTTTGCCTGTATTATTATAAATTTTACTTCTAATAAGATACTGTAAAATATTAAGCCTATAAATTACACGTGATATACATGCAACCCAAAAAATCTTGGGCCATTCTATTTATCAATCTATTCGTTAAACCCTTTTTTGCCGTTCAGCGTCAGGGGTAGAAGAGTTTTCTAGAGATGACCCTCGTGTGTGTTGACTATAATGTTGAATTTGTCGCCTCTTTTATTTCGGTGGTCCATCGTTTTCGTGGTCTGCCTCTAGGTTTGCTTTCACTGTGTCTGTGTAGTATAACTTGATGTGTTATATAATAAATATCATTAGAAATAGACAGTCCACATTTTGTGGACACATCATGAAAAGAGGAAAAATGGCACACAATATAACAAGAGGCTAAGTTGAGGAGCCAGAGAGATTACGGGAAGACCAAGAGAGAATGTGCTTGACAACCTGGCATAGTGGCATTGGGGAACAACATCAGTGTCGGAAATGATTGACAGCACCCGAAATAGAAGACTGGAAAGACGTGATAACCAACGGTACATGGCATATATCATAAGAAGAAGAAGTATTTACACCATTTTATTTCCTGATTAGATGAGTTTCTGTCTAACAGAAAATACATTTGTAGGGATAGAAAAATGTCTGTACTGCAAGCGCTAGTTTTGTAACTGGACCCGCTATTCTGGACGAAATCTGTTACTCATTGCTTTAGTCCTAGCTCATAAGATAAACTCACACACATACGCACACATACAAACACAAACGTGTACATATGCACACGTGCAGGCACGTGACACCAAATATATAAGCACAGGGACGATGATAAAGGAATGACCCCCCATTTGTCATTTCTGTTAGAAAACATTAATTGCTTTTCGCTGTTTGTATAAATATTCAATTTTTGACTAACAGGGTCCACAAATCTCTGAAGTTCTGTTCGTGAAACTGTGTATACATTTAAGCATTGTTGACACCAGATGAACATCATGTTGATCCTACGGAAAGCGTTTTTTACAGAAAAGAAATATTTGGTGATGAATTCACTGGAAAACTTAGCGGAACTGTGAGTTTTATCTGATCTCTCGTCAAATATACAGTCCTATACATTCATGGAGAATTATACTTATAAACTGATGTTACTTGACCTTTTCCCCTTGATTTTCATTGGTGACTTTGTCTACGCTATGTGTGACAACCAATAAAATTCACGGAAAAGGTCGCTGCGTCACTTTAGATGTATGATTCCTGGTAGTTATTTGGAATGTGTTGTCGAGGGACACAGAATTATGTTTACAAGTGCACGTTTGTTTTAATTTTTACTTATATTTTATTTATTCAATAGGGCCTATAGCTTTTGTATTGTAGCTAATTGTTATAAATAAGTAAATGTATCATTGTTCTGCCAACAATAGGTGTTAATTCATCGTAGAAATGTGTTGAAATATTTCTAATTAGGTGGCATGCATAAATTACTTCAACAAATAGGGGGAGTCGGGTCGTCTACAATTAGGGGAGCTATGTCTGGACAAGTTTGACAAGGAGGGGGAAGGAGGAAGGGGGGTTGACAAAAGTCCCAGTTTGTAAATCGTTTTTAATGCATCAATTAAATTGTGCGAATGTGAAAGAAAATCTTTCTACATATCCGAAATATGGGTTTTTTCCCCACATGTTTACAGCAACAAAATAAAGTTGTTAGTGGGGACGTTTTCAACAAACAATATTTTTTTTTAAGAGGAGACGGGTAATACTTTGTTGCTTAAATGGTGTTGAGGTTATGGACATCCCCATTATCACACAAACCTAACATATCGTTGATATTCTTCCTCTTCCTTGGTTGGATTAAAATATGTGTATAATTGACTGTCATTTTGTCACTTCAATACACTTCACTTCTGGATATTATGTTTATATTGTACTGGATATGCTTCCGTTCGCGGAAATGACAGATGAAACGTACATGGATTATAGGTAGCTATATATATTTGCAATCCCTTAGGAGTCATGTGACGTATTTCTTTCAGAACTTTGTCTTCCCAATGATCTCTTGAGTCCTTCTCTGTCTTGGGCGATGCGGCTTGCATTTTCCAGCGATGTATTCATATTATCTTTAATGTTGTCAGTCCATCGCCTTCTTGGTCTGCCTTTTCTCCACTCCCAAGTACTCTTCCCTCCATTATTTGTCTTTCTAAACAGCTGTGTCTCTTTATATGATCAAACAGGCGTAGTTTTCATTTTTTTTATTGTGTTTAGTAACCAACACTCTGTAATCTTCAATGTGTTTATAATATCTGAGCTTTTGATTTTTTCCTTCCATGATATTCTAAGTATCTTTCTTTAGCATTTCAGCTCGAAGGCGTTGATCTTCTTCGCCGCTGTTTTACTTAGAGTCCATGTTTCACAGCCGTATGTTGCAACCATAAAAAATAAAATTTCGTAACATTAGCACTTTCGTTTCTATTATTTTGTTTTTCCAAATGTTTTTCAGCCGTGTTATTTTACAATATTCCATTGCCAATCTCTTCCTTATTTATGCCATGCAGTCTCCTGCACCGTTGATGTTTGCTCCTAAGCATTCAAATGTATCCACACATTATATTTCGGTATTGTTTATTCTGATTTTTGGTTGTTGTGTTGCTTTATCTGTTGACATGATGTTTGTTTAATTCGCTATATTCTTTGTGTTCTTGATTAGTTGTTCCAATCCCTGTATATCATTTGAAAGAAGCACTGTGTCGTCTGCGTAGCGTAGTTCCGGGATCAGGAATCCACCGATGTTTAAAGCGTGGTAGTCAGCGTTGTGTATGTCTTCTCTCACATTCCTCATTATACTTTCTGCGTAGATGTTGAACAGGTATGGGGAGAGTGTGCATCCCTGCCGTACTCCACTCTGTACCTCAAGCCACTCTGAGAGATCGCCCTCTAGTAATGGCAACGCCTTTCTCGAAAGTAATGGCAACCTACGAGAATATTTATGTGCCTAGAAATTTCCAATGAATTAATCATCTCTTAGGTAGCATATGCATTCTAGAATTCTATGTTTCTGGTTCGCAGCTTAACATATCTACACAGCAAGTATTTTGTTGTGAACTTTAACATGTCGACAAACAAGTATTTTGTTGTGAACTTTAACATGTCGACAAACAAGTATTTTGTTGTGAGGTTTAACATGTCGACAAACAAGTATTTTGTTGTGAGGTTTAACATGTCGACAAACAAGTATTTTGTTGTGAGGTTTAACATGTCGACAAACAAGTATTTTGTTGTGAGGTTTAACATGTCGACACAGTAAGTATTTTGTTGTGAGGACATGTCGTCTAGCCATTTTGCGTTATATCATGATTGCTTGTGTGCCTCTCTGCATGGTATCTCCGACTTCAGCACCGGTGGATTACTTGGGCAGCGCTGTGATCCTGATCAATGTTAGGGTTGAATCGACCAATCGTAATTTTCGGCTTCTTTTGGCTGGACTAAGTATCCTCTTCATTTCAAGAAATTTACCTCAGTGGGGAGCATATAGATCTGCTCAAGTGGGGAGCATATAGATCTCCTCAAGTGGGGAGCATATAGATCTCCTCAAGTGGGGAGCATATAGATCTCCTCAAGTGGGGAGCATATAGATCTCCTCAAGTGGGGAGCATATAGATCTCCTCAAGTAGGAACATATTGATCTCTCCGGTTTGTTTCCAGCGCCCGAACGGGCTGGGGGCAAAGAATATCGACACTATTACGTGTCATGCATGTCGAAGGAGGCGAATAAGTAGGTTTTTGGAGTAGAGATTGCTGTCTCATCCCATTGAGCGTCAGTGACTCAGAAGTTAAAATCGGATATTTGAGGCGGAAAAGCGCTGATATCGCAGCCAATCTGTAAAACATGACACACAGCCCTCAGGACTACACCCTTGTAATTTGCAGGAGTGTAAGAACTAATGCAGAAGAAGAAGATATGGATATACTATCCATATATACTATCCAGATATACATGTGTTCACAGTAGTAGAAAACATACATGCATGAATTCAATGTATCTGTAGTTACTTCAAACTTCCTAGCTACCGTATGGATATACTATCCAGATATAACATCCAGATATACCATCAAGATATACTATCCAGATATATTATCCAGATATACTATCCAGATATAACATTCAGATATACTATCAAGATATACCATCAAGATATACTATCCAGATATAACATTCAGATATACCATCAAGATATACCATCCACATATACCATCCAGATAAACCATTCAGATATACTATCCTAATTCATTATGCAGGAATATTATCCAGATATACCATCCAGACATACTATCCAGATCCACTATCCTGGTATACATACATTCACAGTAATAGAGAAACATGCATGAATTCAATGTATCTGTAGCTATTTCAAGCTTCCTAGGTACAATATGAAATACTATCCATGGATATGACATTCAAATCATCATTAGTCAGAGTTGATATAATATGTACGTGTTACTTCTTCATAATGGCCATCTGATGCGCGTGGGCTGTACGATTGATGATAGATGCAGGCTACGATTGAGGAAATTTGGTATTAAATGTTGTACAAGTATGATTTCTATACATTTATCTATGTTCCTTCAGCGCCGAATACGGTGCATAGGAAGAAACCAGATCTCCAGTTCGAGCGATGTGATGCTACTGTGTGTAATTCTTGTACGTTGTTGAGACCCATAGTGATACCCTCTCGGATAGTTGTTTTGTGAAGAATCTCTCTTTGTCTTCCTCTTTTTCTTTTGCCATCTGGCACTCATTTTAATGCCTGTACTGTCCGTCTGTTTTCATTCATTCAAAATACATATCCGATATAAGTTCATCGTTTTCTTCTTATTGTTGTAGAAACATATTGCTGTTTGGTGTCTTCTCTTATTGTTGTAGAAACATATTGCTGTTTGGCGTCTTCTCTTATTGTTGTAGAAACAAATTGCTGTTTGGTGTTTTCTCTTATTGTTGTAGAAACAAATTGCTGTTTGGTGTTTTCTCTTATTGTTGTAGAAACATATTGCTGTTTGGTGTCTTCTCTTATTGTTGTAGAAACATATTGCTGTTTGGCGTCTTCTCTTATTGTTGTAGAAACAAATTGCTGTTTGGTGTTTTCTCTTATTGTTGTAGAAACGTATTGCTGTTTGGTGTTTTCTCTTACTTGCATGTTTGATTTGAATTCTTTCCAGCCAATATTTAAGAGCCTTCTAAGACATTTATATTCAAATCTGTGCAATTCCTTCTCTAACGATTTTGATAAGTAGGATTTGTCATCAGCAAAACAGAGGGAAAAGTGTGCCGAACCAGCGAGCAACTGTAGACATCAGTATACCTACCATTTGATGTCTGATGACTGCGACTGACCAACGATTGGTATGTTTCAATTTTGATGGTATCAACTGATAACAAATAACCAATGTTACACAAATATAACAGGGGTGTGTTTACGACTAGCGTGTCATTAGTAACAGTAACAGTTACAAGCTTGCTTTGTTGCAGTATTACCCCGGAACTCAAGCAGTGTCCGTTTCTTAAGTAGAAATGTGATTTGATTTCTGATGTCTTAAAATATAATTTATTTTGTGAGATTTCCTGAGCACATTTACTTCAGTAACTTCCTTCAACTTTCAAAGTTATTGATTACACACGAGCATTGTCAAATAGCTCACATGAAAGCCCTCTGTACAACATCAAACATGAGCTAAGACATATCAAAAAAACATCAGCTATTGCCCTTCAATGGATACAATCAAACTGTGGAATCATGGGAAATGAGAAAGTCAAAAACAGGAAGCGAAATAGAAGAACACAGACATCCACAGTCCTACAGAGAAGTAAAAGCAATAATCCAGAAGATATACACAGCGAAATGAAAGAAACAAATGTAAATGGAAGACAAACATGATGCAATCCATCACCTCCAAAGATATCAATAGACTACAATATTTCGCCCTAGAACTGGCCACTGCAGACTGTTGGGTCACCTTTATCGATTAAGGATCTCATACACAGATGAATGTCCATGTGGATCCGTAACGCAGACTCCTGAACACATACTTCAGGATTTCCCAACATACAAAAAGCAGAGACAGCAGACCTGGCCAGAGGATACAGACTTGAGGCAATAGCTAAAGGGTAGTCGCTCTGACCTAGAGAAAACAGTGGACTTCGCCCTGACGACAGGCCTGACAATATACTGTGACCGCAGATACTGAACGCAGAAGAAGAAGTTAAATAGCATATTCGTACACCATCAAACGTTCTCATTCAAATGCTAATTACATTTATCCAGACTCATAAAACAGACAAAGAACACGGAGAGCATATGGTGCGGTAGTTAAATGAGCAACCATTCACAGAGATGGGATAACGTGAGCTTGTATTCGGTACTACACATCGGTTGATTTTATTGTCACGAATTTTGACACTAGTCATAAAGGGATTTCTAAATAACAGGACATTCGTATTTTTAGCTGTAAGATGGACGTGTGTGGCAAGTACAGTATTTTAACGCTATTGTGTGTGAGTTTTGTGTGTGATTGTTCAGCGGCGTTTGTACTAGAACACTATGATAGTTCGTTATTATTTATAGGGAAAATTTGTGTGCTAGTTTGGTACTGTTTATAATGAAACTGAGTGATAGTTCGTATCTGTTTATTTCCAAAACAATGTGTGATAGTTTTTTACTATTTACACGGAAACTGTGTGTGACAGTTTTTTTACTATTTACCCGAAAACTATGTTTGGTGGCGTGTGGTTGTTCTATATTAAACTAGATATGGTGAGTAGGTATTGTTCTATATCAAACTAAATATGGTGAATCGGTATTGATTGTATATTAAACTAAATATGGTGACTCGGTATTGTTTATTATGAAACTAAATATAGTGACTCGGTATTGTTCTATATTAAACTAAATATGATGCCTCGGTATTGTTTATTACGAGACTGATATTTTGCTCATGGTGAGTAGTTTTACCTTCAGTGCTGTTAAGCGCCAGTTAAATATAGACTGTGTCTGGGCAATATGGGAGGAAACGTAATGAATTTCACACAGCTTGTCTCAGAAAAGTTATGAATATCAGATGGCAAGACAAAATTCCGTATACCATTGTACTTGACAGTTATGGTATCCCTAGCACTGACACTATTCTGATGAAGACAGAGATTCGCTGGACAGGTCTTGTGGTAGAGTTGTACAAGTTCTCAAGGTGACCAAAACAAGCTTCACAGGGATTTGTTTACGATATCACTGAAAACCTTTGAAAAAGACCAAGACACATGGGAAAAACTTGCACAGAATAGACCAAGACACATGGGAAAAACTTGCACAGAATAGACCAAGACACATGGGAAAAACTTGCACAGAATAGACCAAGACACATGGGAAAAACTTGCACAGAATAGACCAAGACACATGGGAAAAACTTGCACAGAATAGACCAAGACACATGGGAAAAACTTGCACAGAATAGACCAAGACACATGGGAAAAACTTGCACAGAATAGACCAAGACACATGGGAAAAACTTGCACAGAATAGACCAAGACACATGGGAAAAACTTGCACAGAATAGACCAAGATATATGGGAAAAACTTGCACAGAATAGACCAAGATATATGGGAAAAACTTGCACAGAATAGACCAAGATATATGGGAAAAACTTGCACAGAATAGACCAAGATATATGGGAAAAACTTGCACAGAATAGACCAAGATATATGGGAAAAACTTGCACAGAATAGACCAAGATATATGGGAAAAACTTGCACAGAATAGACCAAGATATATGGGAAAAACTTGCACAGAATAGACCAAGATATATGGGAAAAACTTGCACAGAATAGACCAAGATATATGGGAAAAACTTGCACAGAATAGACCAAGACACATGGGAAAAACTTGCACAGAATAGACCAAGATATATGGGAAAAACTTGCACAGAATAGACCAAGATATATGGGAAAACTTGCACAAAATAGACCAAGATATATGGGAAAAACTTGCACAGAATAGACCAAGATATATGGGAAATACTTGCACAGAATAGACCAAGATATATGGGAAAACTTGCACAAAATAGACCAAGATATATGGGAAAAACTTGCACAGAATATACCAAGATATATGGGAAAACTTGCACAAAATAGACCAAGATATATGGGGAAAACTTGCACAGAATATACCAAGATATATGGGAAAAACTTGCACAAAATAGACCAAGATATATGGGAAAAACTTGCACAGAATATACCAAGATATATGGGAAAACTTGCACAAAATAGACCAAGATATATGGGGAAAACTTGCACAGAATATACCAAGATATATGGGAAAAACTTGCACAAAATAGACCAAGATATATGGGGAAAACTTGCACAGAATAGACCAAGATATATGGGAAAAACTTGCACAAAATAGACTAAGATATATGGGAAAAACTTGCACAGAATAGACCAAGATATATGGGAAAAACTTGCACAAAATAGACTAAGATATATGGGAAAAACTTGCACAAAATAGACCAAGATATATGGGAAAAACTTGCACAAAATAGAGCTACAACTGCTCTCTACAATATAAAAAAAAGAAGCGTAGCATTTTGTGGAAAAAGACAAAAAGTCAGCTAATCAACAGGAAAGAGTAACTAGAAAATCATGGGCAGATCAAAAACCATCGGCAGTTGTTATCCCATGTCCAATTTGTCCACGAACATTTCCGTCAGAACGGCGCTAATTTAGCCATCAACAAACTCATAGTCAAGGACATAACTGAATTTCAAAAGTTGATGTAACAAATGGTCATCATCGGTTGTGATGGATGAAAAACAACATTGTGAAACTGCTCGTATTGGCTCTGTATTGTTTATATTGAAACAAAGTCTGATGTTTGGGATTATTTGTAACAACATTGTCAACTTTGAGACGTATAAAGGAAGAAGTGGCTAGTTTCGCATGTTTAGTTGTTCATTTTACTGTGGATGTGGTCAACATTACGGGCACAGTCTTTACTCTTCTCATTTTCTTGGGCTGGGTCGATCTAGGAACTGTATGTGTTCAACAAATTTGTTCTAGTTGAATTTGTTCTGGTTGAATTTGTTCTAGCTGAATCTGTTCCAGTTGAATGTGTTCTAGTTGAATGTGTTCTAGTTGAATTTGTTCTGGTTGAATGTGTTCTAGTTGAATGTGTTCTAGTTGAATGTGTTTTAGCTGAGAATTTGTTCTATTTGAATTTGTTCTAGTTGAATGTGTTCTAGTTGAATGTGTTCTAGTTGAATTTGTTCTAGTTGAATTTGTTCTAGCTGAATTTGTTCTAGTTGAATTTGTTCTGGTTGAATTTGTTCTAGCTGAATATGTTATAGTTGAGAATTTGTTTTAGTTGAATGTGTTCTAGTTGAATGTGTTCTAGTTGAATGTGTTCTAGTTGAGAATTTGTTCTAGTTGAATTTGAAATTGGGAATACTCTATTAGAACGCCAGTGACAGCTCCCTTGTGAAATTTTTCTAGCGTGTACATGCCTTGATAAAGAACAGGGGAATTTGTATAGTGTTTTTATAACCTCATTCATTCATGTTCATACTGTAACAGATCTCTCAGAGTCTGAATTGGATGAGTCATCTGGAGACTCTGAAACACTAAACCTAATCTACTCATTTTTCTACGCCATATTCATCTTTGCTAGAGTAGGATAGACTCATATTAATCACAGAGAGCAGTGTGTAGTGTGTTCATATTTTCACTCAGAGAGCAGTGTGTAGTGTGTTCATATTTTCACTCAGAGAGCAGTGTGTAGTGTGTTCATATTTTCACACAGAGAGCAGTGTGTAGTGTGTTCATATTTTCACACTGAAAGCAGTGTGTAGTGTGTTCATATTTTCACACAGAGAGCAGTGTGTTGTTTGTTCATATTTTCACACAGAGAGCAGTGTGTTGTGTGTTCATATTTTCACACATAGAAGTTGGGTTTGTACTGCACTTTATTAGTAGGATTTTCCTTCTAGAGAATTACTTGAGGTGCACTTTTCCAAGTTTATCTTTAATCTATGAGATGCAGCTCTGATTCCTTGTGAGACATTTTGTATCAGCTGTTAGAGCATATCAATCTTCTACTACACAGGTGCTTCTCCTGTGGTACATTAGCGTCAGTTAGAACATGCTAACTTCCACTAAATAGGTGGGAGTTCTCACTGGCGTAGTGACTAAGGTATTTACTTTGTACTGAAGAGCTCGCTGGATTGATTAGTAGTGACATTTTTTTAATAAGAACATTTTTTTTCAGTGATCCTTGAGGATTGTTTCTCGAAGCTATTATGCGTTGCTATTGACAGACGGTATGCCGCTTCGTTGATGTAGGCAACGTACATTTGAGGAAAACTTGAGTGTAATGAAGTTACTGTCAGGTGTTTTTTTACCCCTAAATAAATGTATTTATTACTGTCTCATGTATGTCTGTTTGTCTCAAGTATATGGCGATCTCTCTCTCTCTCTGTTTCTCTCTGTCTTAAAATTTCCAGGAGACTTGAAGATTTACTCTTTCGATAGAGCCCGGGTGGAACTATTAACATATTACACCACAGTGGAGATTATATAGATGCTTGCTTCAGTGATTGACCTGGCATGAACATGTGTGCTGCATATAACGTGCTGAAAACGTTCACTATAACGCAGCGTGTTACAGCGAACGATAATTTATATACGTTCCCACAGTGAATGATATGTGTTTATAAATAACTGTTAATGACAAGGATGAAATTTTTACTGGGTGATTCAGACAGAGATGAACGCTGAGCAGATTATCAATAGCACACAGGATAATACATGCATTGTAAAATGTAATTAAATTAAGTAAACTAGGCATATGCCAAACCCGATTCATAGACGGAGAAAATAAAAAAAATAAAATTCTGAAATCTGAAAGTATTGCTGTCGACGTCGGAGAACTAAATCATAGAATATTCGCTAAAAAGTAGTACTATGTTCTTGAAATAAAAGAGTACACGAAACAAACATATATGAAGCACACAAAGAGGCTGGCTCAAGAGAACACTTCTACCCCTGATGCTGCAAGGCACTCAGATGCTGCAAGGAACTCAGATGCTGCAAGGCACTCATATACTGCAAGGCACTCAGATTCTGCAAGGAACTCAGATGCTGCAAGGCACTCGGATGCTGCAAGGCACTCAGATGCTGCAAGACACTCATATACTGCAAGGCACTCAGATTCTGCAAGGAACTCAGATGCTGCAAGGCACTCCGATTCTGTAAAGCACTCAGATGCTGCAAGGCACTCAGATTCTGCAAGGAACTCAGATGCTGCATAGCACTCAGATGCTGCATAGCACTCAGATGCTGCAAGGCACTCAGATGCTGCAAGGCACTCATGGGTATAAAGCGAACAGAAAGACTATTCTTGTTGTTCTGATGTTTATTATAAAACTACCGCACAATGCAAAATGTATTAAAAAGAATATAATGCTCAGTGTAATAATTTACAGCTTGAGTGCGGCACCATTCTGCCTGGCGCATCCGACTTCTGCATTGCATTGGATCTTTAATCGTCTATAGCAAAGGACAGCCAACTCCGCTTCAAAAACTTCTTAGTTGTCTTTTACAACATGCATGTCAGGTAATAGTGACACTATTCATTGCTTCTATTTCGCTATAGCGGTAACACATGGGAGTGTAGCACTATGTGGAGATATGATTTGAGGCTAGACACATTCATTTTTAGCATTTTCGTTGAAACAGTAGCCACGTGCAACATATACATTTTGAATTTTGTTGGTTCATTCTTCTTTAGAGTTCCGTCTGAAATTCCAGCTTAATATCTAATAACACGACAATCATCCTAGTAGATTTCCAACAGAATGTAGTCCAGAGAATTCAAATGCATTGTACCGCTGTTTTATTTGCTCAAATAGCCTGACACATCCGTATTCCGGCGGAATGGTTGATAACATACGCTAGTCAGGTTCGTAACGATCATACATTTTTTTTTCAACTGTAGACATCTTCTTCTCCTGTATACTTTATCACATTCCTGCTCGATAGCCTTACTGCTATATATTATGTATTTCGTGTCAAAACATCCGATTTCAGCAACATTGGATATCTGTGGGATTGGACAGTGAATTCCGTCCCACAAAACCTCCTTAGACGCCACTTACAACATGCATGTCACCGCACAGAGTTACTGATCTTTACTCTCTTTTTCCAACTCAGCAACACGCAGGGGTTGGATATAGTTGTAATGTTGGCAATATTTATGATAAGTAATTTGCCATTGCTGAATTGTACACACAACAATTATTTACATTTTCAGTCCCTGTATTTTAGTCGTCATTCCCCGTCGAAGACAGATGTGTCGGGCCACTGGCGCAAATAAAACGACGACACAGCGCATTTCCATTCTCTGGACTACATCCTGCTGGAAATCTAATAGGGCCATGGTCCTGCTACAAGAGAGATACAGCGGGAGTTTGAGAATGAACGATGAAGAAGAAGAAGTCATTCTACCAAGTGTTTGCTCGTGTACGAATTAGATGTAGTGACTTGTTATATAATGATTGCTGTATTTTACTTTTCATTACTTGCTATAAAATGATTGCTACATTTATATTCTATTACTTGTTATAAAACAATTCCTGTATGTTACTTTACATTACTTGCTACAAACCATTGATATTTTATACTTTATATGTTTCAAGTGAGAACGGTAGCGCACATGTGACGAGGAGCATTCATTGATGTATGCGTGTGCATCACTTGTGACGAGAAGCGGTCATTGATGTATGCGTGTGCAGCAGATCATGAATAGAACACTGAGCATCCATGGAGGCCAAGGCAGACATTTATACATTATGTGTACCTCTTCAACATCTTCTGAAAAAGAGGGTAGGGTTTAACGATCTATGTGTCGACTTTAGAGCTAGGACATACGTTGATAACACAAATCAAACGTAAGCAACCAAGCCACAATGAATCAAACCAGCGTCAAATAAAGTTATGGTATTCAATCTATGCTATCTGTCTATTGTCATTTCTACTTGTGCCGATAAGCGTCGTAGGAGGAATTCGGAGTTGTTTGTTTTTGGCCATGGTAAACCCGTGTCTGTTTAAAGTTTCTTTGATTGTCTCTGCCCATCTAGTTCTTGGTGTTTTTTTTGGTGGCTTGTAGCCCGATCTCCTCCAACTCTACTTCCAAATGGTATTGTGAACCACAAATAGTTATAGGTTCACTTGTGGGGTAAATTATTATTCTAGTGTTTAAAACTGTACGAATTACAGGTTAGTTTGAAATTATAGACATGTACTACGCGAACTGTTGAAACACTTGAGAGGAAAAGGAACGTAGTGAATCAGTGATGTAGAAAAATCGATCTCTCTATCAACTTGTAACCAGCGCTCAGTGTGGTAGGAGTTCCACATTGGATGCATGAAAACACAGTCATCCAGCAATTTCTATCTTCAACGATGTGAAGGGGTGAGGAAAACTCATGTCCTGTCCAGTCCTTGATATTGTCTGTTCATGCTTTTATTTGACCCTCTCTGCTTCTTCCACCTTAGACGGTTTCTTGCAGTATTGGTTTTTTTTTACAAGGAATCATGTCGGCATACATGTCCAAACCATGCAAGTTTTCATAGTTTCACTATTGAAAAAAATTGTTCTTGTGGACAAAATATAACTCTATTTTATTTCTTTCTTACACATTTGTCTTATGCTCTCTATAGAAGATTCGTAGAATTCGTCTGTAGCATTTGTATTCGAATGCTTGTAATCGTCTCTACATGTTCGCGGTGAGTATCTAACTCCCACAACCATACATCACAACAGAAAGCAATAGTGAGTTATAAAGTTTGATTTTCACTCTAACACTCATGCTGCTTTTCCAAATTAAGTTTAGCCTTGACTTAGAAGCTAAGGTCATCTCCAGTCTTAGTGTAAATTCTACTTTGCAGTTGCCATCGTTGTACATGCTAGATCCGAAGAATTTGAAAACATTGACCTCCTCAAGTCTATATCCATTCATCATGATGTCGGTCTGTACTTCTGTGTATCTGCTTTTAACCAAAAACTTGGTCTTTTCTGTGTTGATTTCCACTCCGTAATTTTCTCCAACCTTGCTGTTAACTCTTGTAGTTCCGTCTCTGTGTTTGATTATCCAATGAAATATTTCAGTGATGTAGAAAAACAACGAAGAGAACGTTGAATGAAACGAAACATTGATGGTTCTCTCAACAAGAAGTTACATATAGGCGGAGAAGAATATCGCTGTTGTACGCGCTAAATATGAAAATGACAAGCGATTATGAATACTGATATTATAGAATCGAATTCATGGTATTCATGCTATGTTTACAAGGGTGCTGTCCAGTGGCGTAGCGAGGGGGGGCGGAGGTCCGGACCGCCCCGTGCGGTATCATCGGGAGGGCGGCAAATTTATTTTCGTCCAGTCTTTCACAATCACTGGTATATTGTTTTTAATGTCACAAGGGCGGAAAATTATTATTCCGCCCAGGCGACAATGACCCACGCTACGCCACTGGTGCTGTCTAAGTTAAGACATTTACTATGTGGACGTGATACTTTAGAAGGGTGTTAAGTAAAGCGAGATATATGTTTCTATTTATTAAACATGACAGATTATCGTCGCATAAATTTGTACATGAATGAGTAAGGAATTTGTCGATGAGTACTATTATGTCACACCAGTGACGTTAATTTTAAAAGCAAAAAATGTGTTTTGTATCAAAACTTAACACCACTGTAAAAGGTTATGGCATTTTAGTACGGGAATGTCGAAAGGTACGAATACTGTTGACAACAGTTTGTAACCTACATTGTTTTACTCTAGGCAAACATGAAGTTATTGTCAGTTCGATCAAAATATTGTTGTAAACAATACGTATATTTTGCTGATTGCTATATATTATGCTTATTGCTATATATTAAGGTGATTGCTATATATTAAGGTGATTGCTATATATTTAGACTAACGATAGTCCAGACTAGTCATTTCTACAGTTAAGAAAAGAAACTTCGTCTGAACGCCTACCCTGTAGATATCCGAATTTGTTTGTGAAAAAAGTAACAAATTCGTATCTGCCAGGTACTGGGTTGAGAACGAACAGTCGTCAGAAACACAAGACTTCATTTGATTGTCATTTTACATGATTTCACATGTCAGGTAAACAACCTTTATTCAATTGTTTTGTTACAAGATGTCATGTCAGATACACAATACTTCACTCAAATGTCATTTTACAGGATTTAATATGTCAGATACACAATCCTACTTACAAATATCATTTTAAAGGATTTCATGTCAGGTAAACAACCTTTACTCAATTGTTATGTTACAAAATTTCATGTCAGATACACAAGACTTCATTTGATGTCAATTTACAGGATTTCCAATGTCAGATACACAAGACTTCATTTGATGTAATTTTCATAATCATCATCATCATTAAGTGCCGTCTCCGCAACGAAGGTTGGCTGCAACGTATCTCCAACATCTTCTGTCTCTTGTCTTGGTGATGCACTCTGCTAGACTGTAACCTGTCCATCTTGATATGTTACTCTCCCACTTGTATCTCTGCCTACCTCTTGCTCGCTTCCCTTTGACTTTACCCTCAAATAAGGTCTTCAATAAGGTCATGTCTTTTAATATGTCCAAAATATTTTATTTGCCTGATCTTTATTTCTCTTAGTAGTTCTTTCTTCATATTAAGTGTCTTTAGCACCTCTTTATTTGTTTTCTTCTCTTTCCATGATGTTCTCCCTATTCTTCTATATACCCACATCTCAAAGGCATCACTTATGTCTTCTAATTGTTTATTTAGTGTCCATGTTTCTGAGCCATACATTAATATGGAATAGATGTAGCATTTTATAATTCTCATTTTTAATTTGTTTGTAATTTGTTTAGATATTAATAATTTCCTCATGTCATTGAAAGTACTTTTAGCCATTCCTATTCTCCTTTTAACTTCTGTTTCACATCTGCCACCGTTTGTGACTATGTGTCCAAGATATTGATACTGTTATACTTGTTGTAGTTTCTCTCCCTGTATGTTTATGTTTATCTCCTGTTCTTCTGTGTCTTTGCTGATTATCATAGTTTTTATTTTTTGGATATTTATATCCAGTCCATATTCATTACTTGATTTATTGACTTGATCTATTAGTCTTTGTAGTTCATGTTCACTTTCTGCTAAAAGAACAGTGTCATCTGCATATCTAATGTTGTTTATTATTTTCCCATTAATCTTGAGTCCTGGTATTTCTTCTATATTTTTAAAGATATTCTCTGTGTAGATATTAAATAGGCTTGGTGATAAAATGCATCCTTGTCTTACCCCTCTTCTTATTTCTATGTATTATGTCTATATAGTAGCTGTTTTCATACCTTTAATGTAATTTTACATGATTTTTAATGTCAAATACACATGACTTCATATGATGTCATTTTACAGGATTGCATATGGCAGATACACAAGACTCATTCCTTTTACGGGATTTCATGTCAGTTACACTAGTTTCCATTAGGTTGTCATTTTACAGGATTTCACATGGCAGACACACACGGTTTTTTTCGGTTATCATTGTACAGAATGTTAGAATACACTGGCAATGGTATGATAGACTATCAATTGGAAACTAACGAAAATAATGAAACAGATACCTGAAAAGAGATTACTCAGGAAATGATGATGGTAATGAAGAGATTACTCAAGGAATGATGATGGTAATGAAGAGATTACTCAAGAAATGATGATGGTAATGAAGAGATTACTCAGGAAATGATGATGGTAATGAAGAGATTACTCAAGGAATGATGATGGTAATGAAGAGATTACTCAAGGAAAGATGATGGTAATGAACGTAAATATTAGAATCCTCAGTGATAATCTTAAATGACTTACAATTGAAGGAGAAACTCTCGTGGCCAAGTAACTGCGGCCCGGTGGTTGAGTTCGCAGCCAAGTAGACATATTGTTGCGGCCCGGTGGTTGAGATCAGTGATTAATTTATTGGTTCTGCATTCTTGTGACTTTATAATTTATTTTCAGTTTAATTGAGCAGCTTTGAGGTTATCAAAAGTTCCAGGGACTAAAGAAATGACGACCAGCGCAGCCCATGAATACATCACTGCACGATTAATGTGCACTATTTTTTACCCTTCGCTTGTTATGTTTTGTTTTTGATAAAGATATTTTGCTTCAAATGATACTTGTGTGTTTTTTTGTGTTTTTAATTATTCATAAGACATGACTATGCTACTGGGTTTTCTACAGTTTTCACTGCTAAAAAATTAGCTTTGAGGTACTCCTATTTTTATGGATTTGTTGCCTCTCAGAGACAACAGTCCTATATGTTATAGATTTGTTACCTCTTAAAGACAACAGTCCTATTTGTTATAGATATGTTGCCTTTTAGAAACAACAATCTTATCAATTATAGATGGCTGCCTCTTAGAGACAGTAGTCCTATATGTTATATATTTGTTGCCGTTTGGAGATAACAGTTCTATCTGTTATAGATTTGTTGCCTCTTATAGACAACAGTCTTGTTCGTTATAGATCTGTTGCCGCTTGAAGATAACATTTCTATCTGTTATAGATTTGTTGCCGCTTGGAGATAACAGTTCTATCTGTTATAGATTTGTTGCCGCTTAGAGATAA